>CM022949.1:33109266-34309266 GCA_012931725.1 Litsea cubeba
TCATCCAGGGGAGGGCCATCATCCGTACTGATCTTGCTGTTCAACTCCATAGGTGTATCTAAAGTGTGAGCATCATCAAGTCTTGCCGAAGTGATCAAATCTGAAGCATATTTACGCTGATGAACCCGAATGCCAGATTTGCTACGCAAGAACTCCAGCTACAGAAAGTAGGTGAGAGGACCAAGATCCTTCATTCTGAAGTGGCGAGTGAGATGATGTTTGAGATCTGTAATGCCGGCACTATCATTGCCACTAATAATCATATCATCAACATATACTAAAATGAAGGTGTAGTAGATTTCCTTGTCCATCTAAGAAATAGTGAGCTATCAAAATAACTCTGACGAAATCCAGCTTGAAGAATTGCAGTTCGGAATTTATCGAACCAAGCCCTAGGAGCCTACTTAAGTCCATAAAAAGATTTCCTCAACTTGGAAACATGCTTAGGAGGACATGTATATCCTTGAGGAGGCTTTAAGTAAACAGTCTCTCGCAAATCCCCATGAAAGAATTGAATTTTTGACATCCATTTGCCACAGAGACCAGTTGTGGACTGCAGCGACACAGAGAAGAGTACGAACGGTGGTCATTTTAGCCACTGGTGCAAATGTCTCCTCATAGTCGATTCCATACTCCTCCTGCGCAACTAATCGGGCTTTGTAGCGATCAAGACTCCCATCGGAGTGAACTTTTATGGAATAGATCCATTTACTGCCTATCATAGAGGCTCCTTCAGGAGCCGGTACCAAGTCCCATGTCTGATTAGTTTCAAGAGCGAGCAATTCCTCATTCATAGCATCCTGCCAGTAAGCAATCTTCGAGGCCTGTGAATATGAGATGGGTATAAGGCACTATCTAATGATGAAAAGAGAGTAGGAAATCCATAGCAGTTAAGGGCAATGGAAAGACAATTAGATCGTCGCAGAGAGATGATATTATCAGAAGAAGCATTGTTACCTGTAGAGCAGTAGGCAGCACTGGGAGATGATCAGGAGAGGGAGGCACCATAGGAGGAGCCGTGACTTTGGGAGCAGATGATGGAGAAGCAGACTCCGGGAATTGTGGCAAATAGGACACAACAATAAGGATGATATAAGCGTAATGAAAAGAAGGGAATATGTTCCAAGAAGATCACATTACGAGAGATTCACGTGCGTTTTTCAGGCCGATCATAACACAAGAACCATTTGTGTTCAGTATTGTAGCCAATAAAGATGCATTTGGCAGCCTGTGATGATAGCTTAGTGCGTTCAGTAGGTGGAAGATGAACAAAACACAAACAACCAAACACATAAGTGAGAGTATGAAGGAGTATGTTCAAAGAGAACTCCGTAAGGAGTAGTCTTGCCTAGAACAGTACTAGGAGACGATTGATCAGATATACCCCAGTCTGTGTAGCATCACACCAAAATTCTGGAGGAACAAAGATGCAAGTAAAAGAGTGCGAACAGTTTCAAGAATATGTCTGTTCTTTCTTTCCGCAATTCCATTCTGCTGAGGAGTGTGCGGACAAGATTTTTGATGAAGAATGCCTTTATCAGAAAGGAAAGCAGAGAATTCATGAGACATGTATTCTCCACCTGAATCTGATCTAAGGATCTTGATACTCTCTAAATTGGGTGTGGACCATGTTATAAAATCCTTGAAAAATAGAAAATACTTCAGATTTTAAACGCATGAAATAAATCCAAGTATAACGGGAATGATCATCAATAAAGGTCACATAGTACTTGAATCCTGTCCTACTCAAGGTAGGAGCAATGCCCCAAACATCAGTGTGAATGATGTCAAATGATGCTAAAGCACGAGAATTATGAACAGAAAGGGGCAAATATGGAAACAACAAGTTTCACATTTTGATTGAGATAAAGAAGACATCATTTGATTATCAATAGTAGATTCCAAAGTCCAAACAACCAAGTTTAAACAAGGAAATTAAATAGGCATTGTTCACATGACCAAGACGTTTATGCCAAACCGTCCACATTTTATTGAAATTATTAGAAAAAGGAGCAAAGAGGGAATGATGTCCAATGTCTAGCAAAAACAGCGCCCATGTTTACTCCCCGTCGCGATCACCTTCCCAGTTTGTTGCCCCTGTATAACATAACCAGAGGAAGAAAAGTGAACAAGATAGCCATCATTAATAAGTTGTCCTACAGAAAGTAAATTGGCTGATAATTTTGGAACAAAGTAGACATTGGAAAGGGTGATGGACTGGCCAGTGACACTAGATACGTAATGGTACCAACTCCAGAAATGAGTAGTTGATCACCATTAGCAGTGGTAATTTTCTCTTTTCCAAGGTAAGGGTGTGAATCTATAAAGCTATGTTCTACAGATGTCATGTGATTTGAGGCTCCTGAATCTAAAAAGCATGTGGAAGAGGTGATGGAGAAGAAATAGATGCAGAAGAATGAAAGGTAGGAGATGCTATATGAGAATGCGTTTGATACCGATTGCCAGAGAAGCCCATAGACGCATATGTAGAGGTAGCTGTGCTCTGGATCAATTCTTGAATCTGAGCAGGAGTCATGGGTATAGCCCCTGAGGAAGTGCTTCTTGTATCAGATAGGGGTGCTTGAGCCTGAAATGCCGATGGAATATTCTGTCTTGGCCTATTGGAGGGAGGCTTCTTAGGCTGTATCTCATTCCGTCGCTGTAGGATTCAACAGTTACCAATAAGATGACCGGTCCATTTGCAATATTTGTCCGTTGCAGAATGTAGTAGAGAAGAGACAGCATAGCACGCAAGACAGTAGTAAAAAGACGAGATCAGCCCTCAGATCTGAAGAAACCAACAATATGCAAGGAGTAGAATCAAGATTGATTGGATATGAAGGGCTAATACAGCAGCAAACAGCCCCAACAGTGCTAAAGGTGCAATTTTCCCAACAGACAGCACTAACAGTAGCAATAAGCACTAATCAAAAGCTCTAACAGTAGCAATCGGCACTAATCGAAAGGACTAACAGTAGCAATCAGCCCTAATAGCAGCAATACCACAGAAAGATAGATAGTTGAGAGGCTGATGAAGCAGCCAACTTGAAACAGCACACAACACAGTGCAGTAAAACAACAACAATGCCAGATTGAACCTCATTGTGAGGCTAGATCTTGTGTGGACCCACAGAGTGGTCTAATCACAGATCAAGGCTCAGCGTCTTAGAAGATTCAAGTGTACTTCCTCCAGTCCAAGTTTCCCTGGCAACGGGTACCACTACCCCCTTGTCCGTTGTATGTAGAAAAGCAGCATTTTTGAAAACAACCCAGCAGCCAAGCAACAGTGGGATTAGGATCGTTAACAACCCCCAGATCCAAGACAACACTTCAATAATAGTGGATGAGACTTCCAATCACGCACAGCACACATAGGTGCAATTTTGAAAAAAAAAAAAAAAATCAGGCCAAAAACAGTCTAGGCGACATTGATTTACTGGGTGGATCCCTTCGTGAGGCCCACAGAGAGATCTGATTTGATGATCAGATGAAATGCTAGAAACTAGGATCAAAATCCCTTTCCAGCAGTGCAGGTCGCAGCAAAATCCAGTCAGAATCCAGGATTTTGTGCAGCTGTGATGGAAAATTATTTTAAAAAGTTGAATAATCACAAGATGGATCAAAAGGCTACCTCTGATCGTTGAAAATTCTGAAAAAAATCTCCAAGAAGACGAGAGATGGGCGACCAAGGCTGGAGAGAGATTTGTGGATTTGGTGATGATCGCAGGTGGGCCACTATGATCACGATGATGAAAACAATAGGTTTTCACCTACATTCTACTTCCAAAAAGCACAGATCCTTGATCTGTGTTTGCTTTGATGAAGTAGATGAGATCTCCAAGATATTATGGCATTGATACCATGTTAATGTGTAGAAGATGAAGAAGAAGATTGGAGAGAAAGTTGATGTCCCTTGGATCATCAACTGTTTTATTTTATAATGAAATTAGACCTTAATCAAGGCACTAAGTATGTTAAGAGTACAAATTATAATAATGAAAGAATGGAATAGAATCAATCCTAGTTTCTACAAGGAATACATAAAGAGAGAAATCAGCTATACAAGGATTGACTAAATCCCACGTGTGGGAGGCTGTAATGGGCCTTTGTTGGGCTGGGACTAGGGCCTGTTAGCATACAGCCTTGTTATCTTCTCAGGGTCTAACAGGTCAGCTTCTAAAAACGTGTCTCATTGGACATTGCCAGCCATCCAATTAAAGTTAATGAAATGTCCGTTAACATAGAAATGAGTAGTACAGCTTGTAATTAGTGCCTTTGATCAGACTACGAGCAACATCTGATGGGGCTGATTCATGATCTACTATGTACACAATGAAAACTCCATAATCATGTTTTACAAGAATTATCTGAAAGCATTTCATCTGCTTCTCTTCTCTGGAAGTTTCATTTTTTTAGAGTGTCTTAGTTTTTTGGCCGAATTTTCTTGTGATTGGTTCAACCTTTGATAAAAGAAAAAAGATCAATAGTCACTATCAACATCATTATTGTTATTGTTGTTTTGGACCTTGATCAATACTAACTGCAGGTACCTATATACGTAAGCAAGCAAATTGTCTCAACCGATGCCATTAAAATTGTTTATGGGAGGTGGAAAGGAAATGATGTAAAGTCTATTTTGATGTATCCTTGGACAGGTGATAAATCTTTCTTGGCCTTCTATATTCCAGTTGCCAAATGACATTATTATTATTTTTTTTCATGTTGCCAAATGACTTAATATGCTTTCAGTAAAAATATGTAATCCCATGGGGCCAGCCATATGAATCCAGGTGGGCCAACCTGGCACATGTATCCAGCTACCTTGCCATGTGGCTTCTAGTGGTTGGCCCCAAAATCAGTTGGAAAAGTCCTTAAGTGCATCAGATGTGAATGTTTGTCGATTTCTTCTTTTAACAATTTTTTCTGTGGCTCACTGGATCTGTGGACCAATCTTTTTCTTTGGGTTTACACAGTGTGGCCCACCTGATGGACTGCTTGGATCTTGCACATGCCACATTGGCATGAGGGGGCATGTTCGAGTGGAATGAGATCTATATCTTTGTAGGTTCAGAAACTGTATCTGCTTCTTTCCTTGGATACTTGTTTGGAGATTCACAACTCGGGCTTGACCTGGTTAGGCCCGTGGGTTAGAGTCAAGTCAGCAACTTGGGGAGTCCACTCGGGAGTCATGCCAGCAATTTGAGTCCACTCGGGAGTCATGCCAATTTTTATTTAAATTTTGATTAAAATTTTTAAAATGGTTGATGAATATATGAAAATATAATTTGAAAATTATAAATTCATCTTCATGTAATGAAAACTAACCTATTGGTTCAAATATTAACTTGACGTATACTTCTATTGATGGAGGATCAGTGAAAAAGTTTTCACGATGCAAACATTTCATTTCAGCATACTTGCGCGAATAGTGGACATTCTATTATTTTATTCTTTGGAGGTTGTAAATAATAATTTTTGATTCTTCAAATTAATGTAGGCTTTCAGAATTAATTGACTCATATCATCTGTAAAATCAATAAACTTTGTTGTGATGAGCAATTGGAGGTGAGTTTTTCATGTGCTTAAATCTCCAGACACAGTGGTGTAGAGTCATTTTCAAAATTGTACGGTTTGTTCAGAACTCTTTTTTCATGGAGATTTTTTTTTTTAAAAGTTTGAAAGAGATTCTCTGACTAGGGCTAGTTCTATAACAGCTGACACTGTTCACCAGCTTCTTATCCATTGGATTTAAATGATCAACATATTTTATGCTGCTAACTTTAGTAAAGTGTTTATAGGTAGTTTATGGATTATGCCTTTTGCAGTGCCCTAGAAGGTCCAGACTCGCTGGCTGATGAGCTTGACTTGTTAACAAAAATGAATATAGCCGTACAGGAAGAAAGGTACAATGATGCAGGTACATGAAAGACAGTGGCCTCAGCGTTATTGTAATTAGTACTCTCTTTATATATTTATTTATTTATTTATTTTGGTGTTTCATTATTTAAAAACGGTCAAATATTCTTTATTCATTCTCAAAACTGCCTACATGACATTTATTGAACTTATTGGCTGCTTGTAGCTATCTGGAGAGACAAGCTCATTGAACTTCGCAAACCCAAGCATGACCTTTAAATGGTTCCCCATGTGAGAGGTGCAAATACTTTACTTAAACTGCATTGTTGCTCTCTGGATTTGTAAGTTGGGGACTGATCAAATGACATGAGGTTTGTTACTATAATGTGCCTTTCCTGCGCCAATTTTCATGTACACAACCATGCTTCAGGTGTGACTGACTGTTTCAAGTCACTGGCCCAAAAATTAGGCTGTTCTGTGGCTTCAGGTGGAGCTGACTGTTTTAAGTCACTGACCTTAAAAATAGGCTGATCTGTGCATCAGGCAGGCTGTGCAGGTTCTGCAACTGTTGATTGTTGTCCAATGTATTTTTTCTTTCAACCATCTCTGTTGTAGTGGCATTTACAGCATTTCTTTTGGACACTAGTGGCTCATCCTATGATTTGTTCTGTACAATTTTTGGGCTGGAGCGAAAATGAAGACATCTTGGATAACCACCTGGGCATATGAATGTGATGTTGCTTAAGATTGTCTAACCTCCAGTTGACATATATCTATACTAACAGTCTCTCTGACAGGGTTTTCAAGTAAAATGACAATGCTAACCTGCAGCACATAGATCATAGGAAATTGAAGGATGTTACAGGTCTAACTTATTATTTGGAACTGCTGTCTGAATGCAAATCTGTAATGTATTTATTGTATTAAAATCTTATTCTCATAATTCTAAGTGAAAGCTTCATGCATGTCTCTTGAATCTTGATCACTGATATTCGCTCACCACAATCATTTTACACAACTACTCTCTACTGATTTAATCTCATGCTTTTAATTTCATACTGAAAGTACAACCTCAATAATGTAAATCAGTTACTGTTGAAATGGCAGAGGGTAGGGTGTTGAAATGTGAGGTACAAATGGGATGGAGTTGAATGTCATCTTATTATTATTATTCTTTTTTTTAGTTGGATCCGAGCTACTGTTTTTTGCCTCCATTTTAATTTTTGTAGACTTCACTAACCATGGTTTGCTAGACTTGTTCCTGAACCTACGATTTGGTCTTGGCCGATATACTGACCAATTCTCTCCCATTTCCCTTGGACTCCTTCCAAAAATATGAGCGCTACCCTTATTTCCCTGTACCTATTTCACTTACAATCTATCAAAAAAGTCTTGATTTTTGTGGATTTCATCTGGAAAAATCTTATACAACTTTACCAAGGTGAGTATTATGAGTTTTCTTTTTGCAATTTTTTTAAGATCTGGAAAAATCGACTGAGATGGTTCGGCCATGATAGAAGGCATCCAACAGAGGCACCTGTTAAAAGGTGTGAAAGCATGGAGTTTGCCAAGAGTAGGAGAGGGAGAGGGAGACCCAAGAGAAGTTGGAAAGAAACTATTAAACATGATCTTGCCTACATGGATCTAACGGAGGACATGGTCCTAAACAAATTTGATTGGCGTCGTCAAATCCATATAGCCGACCCCACCTAGTGGAAAAAGGCTTGGTTTGGTTTGGTTTGGTTTGGTTTAGAAGTGACTTAGAAATGAGATTGCATGCTCTTTTTGTTGTGGATACATTTCATTCTCTTTGATTTGCACATTTTGAGGCTGGATCTACTTATTGGGGTTTTGAAAATTGGGATTTTTATTAAAATCTTACATATCTTAGCAAAATGGTTAACTCAAATTTGTTTGGAGTGTTTAAAATGCTTGTAGCTTCTTATTTTGGCATAGGTCTGTTGCGTACAGAATAAAAGCTTTAGTTTCTTAAACTTAACACTAATTAATTGTTCATAAGTTACAATTATGATTGCATTTCATATGATTTGTGATATTTCAACTTATTTTAAGTATATACATGTAAATCTATTTAATTGTAAATAAAATTTATACAGTTGCAGATAGGATAGCGATAATGGATGTTATGACTTTGGGAGACCGTAATTTTGATTTATAGTTGTTATTTATGGGAAAAAACATGTTTTTCAGCATTTTACAATATCTTAGATATTTTGGATAATTTTTTATAATTATAATAAAAAAAAAAGATTCACGCTGCGATGATTGCGACGGACTGTAAGGGCCCGTTTCTTTACTAGAATTCAAAGAATTCATGTCTGGTGATTGTCTAGGAATTTCAAATCCTGATATTTGAAATGCTACCAAATTCTGGAATTCTAAATTCATTGTTTCATTCATGGCCTGAATTCCTACTTGAGCTCCCGGAATGCCGTCGTCCCTCTCCCGGAATTTATATGCCAAGTGAGATTTCCAAATCCTACTTGTTAAAGTGGTTTTTCAAATGCTGGGTTTTTTGAAATTTCAAATGCTTGGAATTTCAAATGCCCAGGAATTCTGTGGGAATTCTAGTAATGAAACACAAAATTCCTGACAGGAATTCTGAATCCCCAGACAGCCTGAATTACTGTCAGGAATTCTAGTAAGTGAACATGCCCTAAACCTCAACCGATAAAGATATCCAGCTAATACCGTGATTGATAATGCAATTTTAAACCGTTGCCCTCGTGAATGAGTGACTAGTAGTCCAAAAGATGGGTGTCTAGTGCTCAACTCGATCCAATTTCACAAGCACGCTTGACTTGCATATTCTAAATTCCCCTTACCCATCTTCATAAATAAACTGCAGGTAACTTTGGGCCTGTTCACTTACTAGAATTCCTGACAGGAATTCAGGCTGTCTGGGAATTCAGAATTCCTGACAGGAATTCTGTGTTTCATTATCAGAATTCTCACAGAATTCTTAGGCATTTGAAATTCCAAGCATTTCAAATTCCAAAAAACCCAGCATTTGAAAAACCACTTTAACAAGTAGGATTTGGAAATCTCACTTGGCACATAAATTCCGGGAGAGGGACGATAGCATTCCAAGAGCTCAGGTAGGAATTCAGGCCATGAATGAAACAACGAATTTAGAATTTCAAAATTTGGCAGCATTTCAAATACCAGCATTTGAAATTCCCAGACAACCACCAGACATGAATTCTATGAATTCTAGTAAGGAAATGGGCCCTTTGTGTTTCATGCATTTGGACAGCCTGAGTCATTTAGCTTATGAGTCATTTATTTTCCATTAACCAGGGGTTGCCAAAAGTTGTTGGCGCGCATGCTGTGTTCCCACGTGTGTGGGGGTGTGGGTGAAGTCTTCCCGTGCGTGGCTCTCATGGGTCCCAGCTCCTTGCTAAAAAAAGGAGGAGGTGGTGGTGGTGGTGGTGGTGGTGAGTTATCATCCATAATTACAGGTAAAATAAGTATAGGGAAACTGACTTCTGAAGATCTAAACGTGTCATAAACACAATCTCTATATCATCCACCATCTCGGATTTAAATACAGTTTACCCCAGTAGTTTTTCAAGGCATTCTGATCGTAAGTAACTCTGGTCACACACACATTCCCTTTCCCATCCTCTTACTAGTCCCTACTTTTAGGGCACATTATTTGGCAACGGGCATTGTCAGGAAATCCTCGTCATTTTTTCCATGTTTGGCTGGGCGAGGATTTTGAGAGAAATGACATGAGACATCCTCTAATGGTATTATTTCTCAAATCAGTCACGCCCTCCGTTCAGACTCAGATTATCCACCCAAAGGTAGAAATGCGGAGCATTGGTCGGTAATGTGGTCTTATAGGTTTTTGCCATGGAAATGTACCTTTTGGGTCCCACAATAAAGATCCAAAACGTTAATAATGTTTAAACAATCCACAACGGCAATCTCTCCAAATTTCAGCCCTTGATTCCTTTTAGATCTTGAGATATTTGAAAAACGTCCGAACGGTTGGATGCAACCTTTGAGATTCCTTGGGCAAAAAAAATTGGGATGAAATCCAGTCCGTTCTTTCCAAATTTCTGGTTCTTGTGGGCCCCAAGATCATGATCTGAATCAGTAATTATTTTTGGAAGGTCAAACCGTTTGACCAAATTTCGACCGTTAATCCTTACCATACCTTGAGATATTTGAAAAAAAAAGCCAAGATACTAAAATATTATTTTTTTTAAATTTCTGTTGGCCCCCTTTGCACGATCTGAACCATTCAGATTCTATAGATGACCACAAACAACTATGAGGTGAAAGTTGAGGTCTTTGATTTTTCATGGATTTTGAGAAATTTTTATAAAAATGTTTATAACCATTGGATCATACATTCTACAAATTGTAGGAACTCTCATTGAGAATCGTACCTGATGAGGTGTTATTTCTTTAGAAATAGAGAAAATTCTCTAAAGAGAAGATTCTTCTACATTTACCAAACGTGCTTTTTAATAAAATACAACAGGTTACCTATCTAGCCTTTTTTAAAGGCATTCTCGGTTCATTTTTCTCTCTCATGATCAGAATCAGGTTCCCTTGGCAAGGACTCCTATTATTTCTTTGGGAGCATATTTTTCGTTATATCTGGGTTAAAAGCATGGGCCTTTTTTGGCCTTCTGGAATAGTGTATCAAAACACTAAAAATGTATACATATACAAAGAGGCAAGCAATAAAAAGGAGAAAAAAAAAAAAAAAAAAACCCTAATTCCCACAGAAAACAAGTCTGGGTGTCCTACTCAGCCGAGGAACGTAGGACAGAATCCTCTCTCCATCACCCCACAGGGCATAAGCTTCCTCTCCATGCACAGCATCATCTCCTATCTTGAGGGCTTCATCATCCATCCGGAGAGACATGATCCGGCTGATGATGATGCAAATTGCACTGGTTATGACAATGTTCCACACTGTTACAAAGAGGGCACCCAAGAGCTGCACCCACAACTGGTGCACTCCATCTCCATAATGCCCACCATAAAAACTGTACGCCATGCCCGGTTTGTATTGGTTGCCTGTATAGAAATTATTTACTAGGTCCGGTTAGCAAAGAGTCCTGAGAGAACACCTCCCAATAGGCCTGCTACTGCATGGGTGTGGAAGACCCCCAAGGTGTCATCAACCTTTTGGAAGAGTGCCAAGCGCTTGTAAAGGACCATCATGGTGTACCATGGGATTAAACCAGACAAAGTGCCCATCACCACTGCCGCCCATGGTGCCACGATCCCTGCCATTGAAAAACAAAAGCAAGCTGCTGTTTTCTCACCAGTCATTTATTTATATATAGAGTACTCAGTGTCTGTGTGTGCATTTTTCTTCGATCTGTCTAATTGATACATCTAATTAGCTAGGCTGTCAACAGGTAAGGTAAGGGGGTGTTCATGGGCTTGGTTAGCCTCCTTTCCTACCCATTTTTGCAAAATATAAACATCGATCTTATCATGTCAAATATTTTATAGGGCTGTCAAGCAACTGCTGGATCAGTGTAAAAAGCACATGTCCTCTCTTGAAAATGCAATAAGGGCTAACAGGCTTGTATACTGGCCTTAAATTTCCTTCTCAAACTGGACAGTGCCCAATGTCCTAATGACCCAACTTGGGCCATCATTGGCTACTCTTGGTCCAACTGTTTTCCAATAAATTTGCTGAGAAATGTGTTAGGTTTTTGAGTGTTGGCTAATTCTTAGGTTGGACAAAACTCTGGATTCATTGAGTTGTAATTATTATTATTATTTTTTTTTTTTATGTACAAAGTGGATTGAAAAGAAATCAGTGGCGAAGTGCATTACCTGATCGATCGGATAATATTGGTGACCTCTCGGTTAACTGAGGTTACCTGATCGATCGGATGGCGGCGCAGAATTCGGCACAAATTAGAAGTTTATTTCTACTTTCTTACAAACTGCCTGTTTGAGTCCTAATTATCTTAGGTAATCTTAAGCACATCCCTAAGCCTATTTAAAGGACTCTATGGCTACCCTGAAGGTGTAACAAGGAGATCAACAAGACTCTCTCTTATTGTTCTTAGTTGGAAGACTTAATTGAGAGAATTCTTCTATAGAGATTCAGTTGAAGAGTTGTATTACAAAAGTTCATCTTGAGAGCAGTTTCTTTTATATCCCTTGTAGAAGATCATCTTTTCTCGTAGAAATATGAGGATTAAGCGGGTTTGAATCTCTACTTAACGACGTGAAGCTACACAAGAGGTAACTGCAGTCCTTAGGCAGTGATTATCTGGGGAGGGATCTGTGGGTGTCTTGTAATTGCGAGATTCATAGTTCTTGATTGTTTTTTATCTAGTTCGGATCTGTAGTTTCTCACCCAGTTTGGATTTGCTACGTTATATCTGGTGTCCTTGTGGTGTGTGCTTTTGCTATTTTATTTCCGTTGTATATTAGAATTGTTGAGTTAACCAATCTAGAGTCCACACACAAACCTTCAAGCTGTCAGCATTTGAAGCGCTTCAAAGAGATACAACCACATCCAACCCAGTTAGAATAGCCAACGACCACAGACCACGGTGTGGTTAGCTAAGATGCGTCCAACCCAAAGCAAGTGGCTTGAGCCGGCCAAAATCCGCACCTCAATGTGGTGCATAGAATAGTGTTCTCTACACTAGCTCATGCAATTGGAACCATGTCTTTGTGACCAAGACCCTTGATTAGTAGGCCTCACAGTGGATTGACCACACCCAAAATGCCTGGAAGATCACAGACGTCAATCCTTCTTTTTTTAACCCCTTGATTTGATCTATTTTCGTCTTTCACTGTATCAATGTAGGTGGGTTCAAATTTCCTGATAAAGGATTTTTACCACTTGCCTAGGAAGATATGGTATGGATACAAGAGGGATATCCATAGACACGGCATAGACATAGATTTTACATATAAAAAATGAGCTAATACGACATGATACACTGTCCATTTTGAAGTATCCATGCATCATAGTTTATCAATGGTTTCCATGGTAGGAGCCCATCATTAGATCAACAGTCTGAACCAACAGAACTGGTCCCCAACCCATACGAGCACAATCTATAATATCAGAAGATGAAGAGAAAGAACAATAGACATTCTAGTACAAAGACAAACCTGCACCAGGAGTAATGCAAACCAGGCCAGTGATCATCCCTTGCACTGCCCCAATCACCGAGGTCTTCTTATAAACGATCATGTCCAATGACAACCACACCAAGAGGCTAATCGCAGTGCAGATATGGGTGTTAAGAATAGCCAATGAAGCAATGTCAGTAGCCGCCAGTGGCGATCCACCATTGAAACCTGTCCACCCAAGCCAAAGCAGGCCAGCACCACCCAACATGTGAATCATGTTATTGGGTGGAAAGTTCTGTCGGTCCTCAGCAAGCCTGGGTCCAACCTGAAAAATAAAATTGAAGCGATCGATGAAAATAAATGAATACAAACTCTTCAATGTATGATAGTTCCAAGTTAAAACTGACATATTAGATTGTTTTTAGCGCCAAGAACTAGCCCCAAATAATTACAAAATGCTTGGATGATGGTAACAATGAGTAAATTAAATTGTCTAATGATCAGTGTATCAATTAATACTCCAAAATTGTGTATAGAACTATCTCTAATATCTGGCCAATCCACATTAATATTCCATGCAGCCAGACTGTCTAATCTTGCCCACCTGTTGTATGTAGATTAAGGGCCATTTTTTTTTTCATGTAATTCAGTTCCTAGGAATTCTAAGGCTGTGTATTCTTGTAGGTGGTTAAAAATGAAGAATGAACGATGAAAAAAAAAATGACGTTAAAACAACCATCCCTAAATGTAAATTAAATCAAGGGGAGATGGGATATTAATACCCAACAATCACCCCATTATGGAGATCATTTGTTCATGAATTCCTATGCATTTTATGCAAATGCACAGGCCCTAAATAAAAGCTGGTTGATGATGGAATGTTCTTGACCATTCCATGTATTACCTTTCTATTTTTAGAAGCTCAATTCATGTTATGGGCAATTATCTCCAAATTGATTCTAATAATCACAATCCAGAATTATTCTTCCCATTTAGCTGGATTGCCAGATATATGCAAAAGATGGTACTTTTACACACTGAACTTTCAAGCCATCCATCCATCTATCTATCTCTCTTACCGTATGCAATTCTCATTTTGTAATCCTTTTAAGGCCATATATCTACCCATCTATCTATCTATATCTCTTACTGTATGCAATTCTCATTTTGTAATCCTTTTTAAGGCCATATATCTACCCAATAAGCAGCTGTGAAGCCTGCAATTCCAGACGAAAGATGTATAACATAACCGCCTGAGAAATCAAGCAATCCTTTTTGCTCCAGAAACCCGCCAGGAACCCAGATGGCGAAAGCGCCAATGGTGTAAGAGAAGGTGAGCCAGAGAGGAACAAAAAGCATCCATGCATAGAAGTTCATCCTCCCAAGAACCGAACCCGCCAGCAAGATAACAGTAATGGCCGCGAAGGTGAATTCATAGAAGATGAAAGTGGCTGCTGGTACCCCATCAAACTGAGTCAAGAGAGTCTTCTGCTCCAGAGATAAACCGGCTTTGCCCCAGAAGGGGAATAGTTTTCCACCAAAGGACATCTGATGGCCCCATAGCACCCACATACAAGGACTGCAGCGAAGGCGTAAAGGGCCATGAATGCTGAATTCACTGCCCATTTCTTCTTGACCATGCTTCCATACAGGATGATCAGGCCAGGCACACTCTGGAGGCCCACCAGAGAGGCCGCCATCATGAGCCATGCGTTGTCGGCCTTGCTCATCCACTCCGGGCTCGCTTCAGTGGGCCAGAGATTCGACGGTAGACCATCCACCATAAAGTTCTGATCATGATTGTGTTGGTGTAAGGCATTGATCATTGTCATCTTGGTCTTCTCCTCCTCCTCCTCCTCCTCACTTTGTAGCATCCAACGAGGAAGGTTAACTGACTCTTTTGACTAAAACATAGGAAAAGAAGCTTAGTAGGGTGAAAAGGGCTGGATTCTTAGGGGAAGCATTGGGGATGTCATGCAAGTGTGGCATTTGCTCTTTGTCTTGATAGACAGGGAGATGAGATCCTCTCACATTCCTCCCTGTCTATGTATTTGTATATTCTGTAGGCAGCTGGCTTCTTTTGGATCAAGTGGAATATCTAGGGGTTGTGATGGGAGGATGATTTTATAGCCTTTGATTAGAAGGGTTGGGTCTTTTGGCTTTAACTGTCTTCAGTGTTGACAAACTTCTGTTCCATGAGAACCAAAAAAAAAAAAACACACAACAGAGTCCTCTATTCCCAAGATCTTCTGTATGGAATATGAATCTATGGTAAGTAGATGGTCAGGATGTGGACTGTGGCCCACCAACCTTATCTGTTACCCAGCTGTTGTTGGAGTATATTATTCATCTGACCTTTGTGGGCTCCACCACATGTGGGGTTAAAACCATGTATGACAATATCTCATTGGAAGAGAAAGAAGTAGAATAATGGTACGATAAACGTAGGCTATAAGCGCGTCCAGATATGCCAGCAGCCAGCACAGCAAATTTTGTGCGGTATTGGAGTTGTTTGTCAGGTGGCCTCCCTGATGACATGATGAAAGTGCCTTGTTCACCAGCCTTGTAAATAGTAAATTAAACGTGGATCAACCACAGCCCTCCTCTTCTTCAAACAAATTTTTTTTTTCCACTTAGGACCTGTGTTTTGTATAGAATACATAGGAATTACATCCTGATTAAAGATGGAGATTCAAGGTGATTATATAAAATGACCATCGAATAACCTCTCCTTAATTATATCATTGTAATTCAAATCTTAGGAAAGTCAAGTTTCATCCATCATATCATTCACACCTCACTTATGTAATAAACCTTTGACAGAGTTTATTAACCATGAGTTTATAGGTATTTAATTCCTATATAATTTAATGCAAACAAACAAGCCCTGGAAGGCCATTTATGATTAACTTATATTCTCACACTCACACCATGTGGATTGACACTTATTAATTAGCGACAGGTCCATTAGTAATAAGAATATAAACTGTGCATTCTTCAATAATCCTTTGATGGAGCTCATTTAACCATGAGTTTCAAGGTATTCAATTCCCATGTATTCTAATGCAAACAGACTTAGAAGGCCAGTTATGATTAAGTTATTCCCTCACACTCAAACCATGTGGGTTGCCGCTCACCCCATTTCGATAGGTCCATTTGTAATAATAATATCAATTATGTGTAAATAATATATAATAAGATTCAATATACATAATATATTATGATATATTTTGGTTTTGATTTGGGTACCAAGTTTGGTCTAGAGTTGAGTCCCTATACACCACAGATTCAACCCAAAACCCAACCTGTCTAAATAATCTGGATGCACCATGATTTCACCCTGGATCAGACCTGTTTACGTCCACACCATGATAAACACTAATGAAATCTTACTGTTCTGAAAAAAAAAAAAAAACTTCTATATAATTTAGGCTGTGTGCAGGCACATTTAGAATATGGTTTGCTTACTACCTAAACTACGAGTACATAACCTTGTGCCTCGTACAACCTAATTCAGTTCTAATGTCTCTACCATTCGTCAACCCAAAAAAATTTCCATCATAACTGTCATGTGACCACACTGACAGCCACGCATCTAAACTTCTACTCTGGTTTTTTCTGGTTGCGAATGCAGTTAGCAATTTAGCATGTAATTTTGTTTACTTTGCACCCTGTTATCACAGGGAAAGAAGAATGAAAAACGAGTGGCACTTACAAAGGTAACTCAGGCTATCCAAACTCATGAACCTTTTATTGTTTTATCGGCAAGGGACGTGGAAATCAATTTACCTGCACTCAATTGCTAATTCCACTTATTGCTCAATTGTGGTAAGGCACCTCTCCACTCCCTTTCACAAATACAACCAGAGATCAATCCCCGCCTACGGTCCAAGGGCTTGAGTGTGTACGTGTGAGGTGGGTGTGCATGAGTATTTACCCCATAGAGAAAATTAAAGAAGAGAGTCTGCAAAGATACAAAATGTTCAAAAATTATTTGAACCAATTACATGCAAAGAAGGGTGTTTAAATCAACAAATTATTTATGTAGTAAAGTTTTAAAAATAAAACAGAAAGAAGGAGAAAAGACTCAATTTGCAATTGAAATGCTTGAAGGGGAAACAAAATTTGTTAGGCTTGCTTGGATGTGGGAGTTAGTTATTGTTGGCTATTTTATTTTCCCCTTCCTTCCTTCAAGGACTTTAATAAACAGGAGCAACAAAAAGACCAAACCCAGTTACAAAGACTTGACCCAACTTTACCAACCAGACTGTGACACACCCATCCAATCAACATCATAGTACAAACACAGCTCATTTTTAAAGGTTCTACTTCTAGGAACAAAATTAGAGTCCACTTACAAGAATTGAGGCCTCTTTTGATGCGAATAATGGGTGTTTGATCATTCATATGCAGGACTCAACAGGGAACACCCAAAAATTGAAAAAAATCAAGCTGGGATAATATCATAATACCTTTTACTTTGAGTTCGACTCAAGGTCATGCTTCAGTGAGACAAAAGATCCTAAATCCTGTACTCTTTATAAGGGCTTCATCCGTTTAATCGGTAATGAATGGCAAGGATTTCTATGCAATTCCTTTCTATCAATGAGGAAAAAAGGTGAAGATTCACAGGAGCTATCAAATTATCTTTCCTTTTGATGGGAAGTGATACCAACCACATATATAAAGTCCTAAGAAAGTAATTGTCCTATCTAATTTCCACCTTAAACCCTTGACTTCTCACATTTAAATACTCCTTAGATAAAATATCTTTCACTGTGAATTTGGAAAGAATTTTGAAAAAAAAAAAAAAAAATACCAACTACACAAAGGCCCCCCATGCCCCAAGTCATCTCAGCTAAGGTGGATTTCAATTACCAGATTCCCAAATTTGATAGCAGATCTGTTGATTGATGTTATTAATCCAAACTAATCAATTTCAAACCAATGGATTCACATTTGGGAGAATTAAATCAGGTTAAGCACATCAATCTAATGTGGTAAAATCACAGACCTTCTGTTTTTTTGGGTTAAACTTTTGAGTCCTACAATTTTACTTTTTCACCTTATAAAAGCCATGTACTCATTAAATGACAAACAGGAGAATCTTAATAAATGTCAAACAGAAGAGTTGGTTAGTTTACTCAGAAAGACATTTCTAGCAGGGTAGGGTGTACTGTTTTGCAACATGGTTTTTGCTAGAAAAAGAGTAAAACAGGTGGCCCTCTTTGCTCTGTTCCTCCATTTTAAACAATAAAGAAAGAGTCAAGACTAGTCAAAAGAAAAGATGGATCCAAAACCTCAATTCAAATTGGAACTAAACAGTGGGGCAAAAAAACATTTCTGCCATTAAATGTGTCTCTCTCTGTTATATAGGACTGACTGATTTTCTACCCTTTGTAATTGAAGATCTTCTCAGTAGAATGTGGAAAGCGCTTACACTTCAGAAAAAGTAAAACCTTCAAAAAATATAAAACAAAATGAATATGGCAAACAACAATGTAATGGAACAAGAAAAAATCATTATTTCTCATAGAATTTTTTTTTTTCATTTTCCATAAAAATATACACGTTTAGTGCTTGTTTGGATCTTCTTAAATGAGGGATCTTAGCCTTTGGATATCCTAATTTACCCTTATGCTACAGCATTATACAAAATCAGGGTAATTAGTTTTACAGGAAGCTAACTGATTAAAGGAAAACAGAGTCCCTAGGAAGAGCCTTTCAATTAAGTCCTAAAACATAGACAACCTTCCTCACATAAGTACCCTCTTACTATCCTTAGTTCAATACCTATCTTGTGTAACCAATGAAAGATGCAAAAACCCTACATTAGCATCCCAAAGTAGGCCTTTTTATTCCATGCAATCTTATCAGATTGTTCACATCAAATTGGTAATACCCAATTTAAGCTACCTTTTGATTGAAAGTCCTAATCTTCTCTTCTTCTTCTTCTTCCTCATCTACATTACTATTCATCATCAATAACCATCATCAATGTATAACTTAAAAAGAAAAAAAACCAAACCCAATTGGGCCAGCCAAATAAAATTAAACAAAATCTAAAGAAAAAGAAAACAAATAGAAAAATTTAACACTAACCCACACAACTTCTATATGTACAACAGCAAATCCACCTACAGATTGAGACAACACATTCAAAACAATTTCCCTTCTAATCTTCTACAATATGAAGAGTGAGAGACAAAAATAAATGAACAAACCCAAGAAGCTAATATTTGCTGTGTTTATGCCAGCAGAGGAGCATCACAATACACCTTCTCAATATGTAAAATCTTGACTTTGTTCCTTTGCCATGGCCAAGCAACCTTTCCTCTCTGTAATTGATTCCTCGCATCCTTCAGCTCTTGATCTCCGAGAAATGCACTGACCCATGACAGTATACTACAAATAAAGCAAGAGAGAGAAAACCCAGAAAGGGAATTGAAAGAAAGATCGTTTTTTTTTCTCTTGTTTTTCTTCTTCTCTTCTGCTACAAGGAGCAGGCTCTCTGTGTTTTGAGTTCTGTTTTCTGGCTTCGAACCCTTTTTTCTTTGCTGTTACTTATAACAGTTCAAAAGGACGCACGGCTCGGATTAGATCTTAAACAGCCCCATGTGTATCTTGGCGCCACGTGTCTAATGATAAATGGGGAATTCCTTAACTGCGCGGAAATTGAGTACTGGGGTAGGAGTGGAGGAAGAATCGTTTTTTCTCGTGTGGGTGTGTCACTGTTTCGGCTCTGAGTTGGGTTTGCAAACTCGGGAACTGGGTGAGTGACTCGGCGGGTTATAACTTATTAGAAGGAGTGAAACTCGAGCAATTTTGGTAAGACCATGGTTTTAAAACCTAGACAAATTTCCAAGATTACAGCAACAAGGGAAATCCTGTTTTGGGGACAATTGGGCACACCAATTACGCCTACCAGAAGGATAGGTGGCGGCAGTTCTAATCTTGCTGTTAAGGGTTCGAACTATGGGTATCTGGCTGTTCAGGGTTCGAACTATGGGTATCCATCTTTTCCAACTTGTGTAGGCCTCGTTTTCACTTGTACGGGCTGTTTTTCTGTGCGTATGCGTGCTCTCTTGGGTCTCAATCCCCTTAACTGGATTAACAAGAAAAATATACCAAGGGAGCCTACGGCCACACATGAAATAAAAAAGCCCACAACCTGAGATAGGGAAGAAAAAAAGGAGAAAACAAGCATTAGAGATTCTACTGATACATTGAGGTTCCTCAATCACTTACAATCCATGACCAAGGGAAGGCTTCATTGTTAAATGTGTAGCTTGCAAGGGTTGTGGGAACCCCCATTCCACAGTCACCTCACCATCATGATGGGCAAGCAGTAGAGCCTAATATTTGTTGAATGACATAGTTATCAGTTGCTAGAATCTCCTCTGAACAGAATCTTCTCCACTCAGACATCAGAATCTACATCTAAATTTCCAAGGATCCCATACTTTCTCACCAGAAAAAGAAATAAAAAAAACGAAATTGGACTCAATTCTAATGTCATTCAATAGCTTGACCTGGTCTCAAGTCTTCTTTTTTTTTTTTTAATGAAGAAGAAGAAAATAGCTCAGGTGTTAGTTGAATTGACTTGACTCGGCTAAATTAATTGGAACATGGTCAAGTTTTAAAACAATGGCCTTCCAGTCATTAAATCATCAATTGATGAGATAAGCCTCTGATTATGATGATAGGAAAATGTTCTCCTACGAGCGGACTGTATGAACTTCCATTTACCACAACTCTATATGGCCCACCTTTGATCATTTCAGCCCTTTTCACGATTCTTCATCCGATGATCCAACATTAAGCATAAGTTTACACTTATTGAACTTCCATTCACCAATATTGGATTGAATCTCAATAAAAAAAAAAGAAAAGAAAAGAAAAAGAAAAAAAGAGTTAAGATGTCATAACTTTTATGGCCAAATTTTGATTTAACTTGTATTGGAATCACCTTTGTATTACCACCTTACTTATATCAAATGCCTGTCTCTACGGGCACTGGTCCTGATTTCTTGACAAAGGGAGTAAATGCATGTATTTGCATATTATCAATCTAATTGCGTAAATAACAACTAATTGAGCCAAACTTGTGGCAGTTCTTATACAAATGGGCATGTTTAATATGAGAAGATTTTGATCATGAAAAGATGGACCCTAGACAACTTGTAGCATGGTTGTTTTTCAGTCAATTCTCTTGAAACAATGGTACGACCCATGTGACCCTTCTTGACTCAGTGTTTGATCAAGTCAATTCACCATGACTGGGCAAGTTTTTGAATGGGGTACCCCACCCTAGACATCTCAATGGGCCTTTAGAGGCTGCACTGGAATGGGGCTAACTGTCTCTTTTGGCCTGATGGTCCAGGATGGTGACCTGGTGTCCTATCAGCCCCTGCGCGCGTTTATCAAGAATGCCCAAGAGTCCTACCTTCAAGGCAATCGATATTACGTTGCTATCAGTTATGGTCATGAATCATGATGACAATATTGAGATATATATCCTTTGATGTTGGCATTTGCGATGGGGCCCACTTGTATTTACATGTGGATGGACTCCACTCACAAAGATACACCCTCATAAGGAGTCTCATGGTGATATGGATAAGGAGAGCTTGAGTTGTATAAACTCTCTATCTCTTTATCATATCTACATTCAAATTCAAATTGAGGGAAATTGATCATAATCATCTCTCAATTCGAATTTGAATAGAGATTTTATCACCAATTAGCCTAAGGACTATTATATAATAAAAGACAGCAGGTGATTCTCCGGAGAGCGACACGTGGCGCGTCCTTAAACTTTTTGCCATACCACATTCCGGAATTGACCTTCTCTCTTTTTAATTATTTCACCTAAAATCTCTCTTTCTACATTTTTATTCTAAACTTATCTCCTAAAATCTCTCATTCTATATTTCTATCCCAAACTTATCTCCTAAAATCTATCCATCCATATACCCTAAAATCTCTCTTAACCACATCACATATGAGGTTTCCACATCCCACACTTATCTCCTAAATCTCTCATTCTATATTTCTATCCCAAACTTATCTCCTAAAATCTATCCATCCATATGCCCTAAAATCTCTCTTAACCACATCACATGAGGTTTCCACACGGTTTGAATCAACTATAAATAGACGATTTCTCACTTAGTTGATCTATTAAATGTTTATTTATTTGCTACCCCCAAACTTATCTCTTAAAATCTATTCACCTCTACTCCTAAAATCTCTCTTATTTTTTAAAGTCAAAATGCACTATTTTTTCTCCTATATTTTAATATATAAAATTTAATATGATAAATGATTTAGTTGTTTTTTATTTAGTTTTAACAACATTCCGCACTTGTGGAGAAACAGTCCATGACCCAGCCCTCCTTGCCTACATAATCCATCCTTGTGATCTGACGTTGGACTTGGACCCTAGCTATGGTTAAGATGATCCTGGAAGATTCACCCACAGTCTCCCTTTGATTGGTCAACTAGCTTCACTCAGTGAAGTGCATGTCCTGAAATTTACTTCATTCTCCTAAGTATGTTAAGGGCACCTAATCGCCAAGTTGAGTATTACACACATGCCTAGCTAGGGATTGATGCTTGGGGTCTTCGGGTATAAATTATAACTCAGGGTATTATGTTATATACGTGTTATTATTCAGGTGTGAGTACAACACGTGTGAAGTCAAATTTTGTACTTGCCCTTTTCCTTTGATATTTCTCTATTCTATTTCATTATCTTTTAACCGTTTTGTTACGAGCCATTGGATCTTTTATTCTAAAAAAAAAAAAAAAAGAGATGGATGTTATTCCATATTGGGAAACAAGATTTTATTCACGAAGTGGTATGATTTCTTTTCCTTTGTATGTTTTATAGATATTTTATTGTAGTTCTTTTTGTATTTTTTTTTCCTTTTATTGTGGTTAGATTCAAGTAGTAGAGGTATAATTTTCTTTTCTTTCTTTCAACTTTTTTTATTGTACTTCTTTTCTTTTGTATTCTTTTTAGTAAAGTTTTAACGTGAAATTGCAATTTTCTTTTAAAAGAAGTTGCGTTTTGCATTGGGGTTTTTGTGACGATCCATAAATTTTTCTCACTTTATTTTCATTCGATTTCTATTACTCAATGTTACAGTTTTAGTCCAATCACAAATCAATAAAGATGATTCAATTAGATCATTTTACTTATTTTTTTACCTTAAATTTTTTAAGTTCAGTTTTAAATGTGTTTTATTATCAATATATATTAATTTTTATTTATAATTTATTTAGAGATTATAATATTTTTAATTAAAATATTATTTACTTTTTATCATGGCCTCTTGGCGCAGGCCTACTCCACTAGTATATAGACATTAGAGATATAGCAATTCATATTCCTTCCACAAGATCTCCAATTCTCTTCTCCATCATATCTTCTACCTTCCAGGGTGTCCATACCTTGCCCTTGGATCTTGAAGAGTGATTCTCTCGTAGTGAATTCAAGCCGACACTGTCTTTATCGCGTTTGTAAGCAGCCAGCACCTATAGATCCTTGCTTCCACTAAACCTACTTCTTCATTGGTTATCAGAGCATTTATTGGCTCACATCACGCGAGGGATTGGATGATTTTGGTTGCTAATCAGGTAACCCCGAAACCCTGGCAGTAATATAGATTGTGTGTTAAAATTGGATGATTTTTTTTTGTAATGTTAACCATGTGACGGCACGATATGACTTGCGAATCAGATCATGAGTGTTATTAAAAAAAATTTAGATAATATTTAGACCTCAAAAATGCTCATCCCGAGCTCACTTGAATCAATGGCACCAAATCGATCGAGTCTAATCGATCGAGTCTAAGAGAGTTCCTGAGGTCTGTTTGATTCCTGGGTCGAAGTGATTTTAGGAACCAATGAACCATGGTCCAACCAATTGGCACTTTCTGGTCAAAATCTTTATCCGTTTTAGGAAGGCTTGGACCAACCCGTCCCTGTTGAGACCTGAGGCCTAAACCCATGTTGATATTACTATCCGTGGACTATTGTGGGGCAACACATATATAGGTGGGTCTCCGCAGTGGAATCTAGAATGGTCTCTAGTATTACATCTCCATTTTGTAATTATCTTTGTGAGTGATCAGAAGGTGGTGTGCACCACCTGGTAAGGGTTGTGGCCTTGTGGGCCCTAAGTGATATCTATCCTTTTCACCTTTTGATCACCCTTAGATCATGATAGACCTTTTTTCAGTGGATCCCAACCTCAATGCATGATAATGCAATAGAGTGCCGACGATGAAAAGATTCCTTATAGTGTGGCCACTGGCCGGACACATGTATGAACTGTACATTATTATAAATTTCTTTTTTTCTTAATTTGATCTAAATGCCCATTATGCCATCATGCGTGTATATGTTGTGTATTATACAAAGGACATGCACACCAGGTCGATCATGTTCTATAGATAGAATTTTTATCAGTTTGTCTTCTTGATGAACATGTGAGTTCCGGGACCTACTTGGTAGTCCTATATCGAATTTATATATATATATATATATATATATATAGATAAACTATATTGGATACAGCAAGATGTCATTATGAATTGGTTCTGGCCCAATTGGTATTAAGGCCAAGTAGTTCATTGCTTGATTAATTTTTTTTAGTTTCCATGTTAATAATTTATTAATCAAATTGGCTCTGATGGATTGAGTAGCTATGATGCCTATGCTTACTCCCAATTACTGCTTATGTTTTGAGCATTGAATTATTGAATCACGTTATGCGTTTCATGATCTGATGTCTTCACTATAAATAGCATAAGCATTACATGCATCCCCATATATCTTTTGGGCCATGTTATAGTATTTTATGGCCAGTCCCTAGGAGTTCTTACTTAATAGGACAAAGACCACCGAGTTGCACCAATTGCGATCTTTGATCGAGTCAATTCAAAGAAAAGCCTTGTCCCACAAAAGGGAGATGATCTATGTACGAGGAAAGTGGTTCTTAAGCGGGACCATTGTGACCCGGCCCACCATTTTCCTGGGGGCTTACTTGATTGATTTGATTTCATAAGACCGAATTGGAGGCTTAGGTGTAAGCTTTATCCAGTTGAGCCTTACTTTGTGGGCCCTAATAGATGCGGGGGATCATAAACTTTTAACAACAATTTTACCTATTAAAAGGATTCACATCATCCAATAATAGTTTTTGTTGTTTTTTTTTTTTTTTTGCATGTTTGTAATTGCATCAAAGTATTAAATTGCATGATGCTATCAAATCACCCATGTAATTACGATAATTATTTTTGATTGCCCCGAATTAGCCCTAGGCATGAAGGGTTTTCACTACAATATCCTAATTCTCGGAATGATTTGAGTGCGAAAAGAGCAATCGATACATATGTGTGAGTTGCCAATATTTTGCATTCATTGATCATCATATTTGTTATTTTTTTTCAGTGATGGCTTCCAAAAATGTCATTGCTGACCTTAATAAGGGAGATAAGTTAGATGGTAATAACTATGATAAGTGGTACCGGACCATGATTTACTTGTTCGATGAACAAGAGGTCACGTATACCTTGGAATCGATTAAGACCCGACCCGAATTAGCAATGATGCTGCACCCATGCCCGCATTGACTGATTTTGAGAAATGGGATAATGATAATCGGACTGCTCGCAACATTATGTTGAGTAGTATGCATTTTGAATTGGTTCCCACTTATGAAACCTACGGCACGGCTAAGGAGATGTGGGATGCCTTGAAAGGAGAATATGGTGAAATTACCGCTGGTAAGACCCGTGTAATGACCATGGAATTTGATGCGTATAGGATGGCCCCAGGTGTAAGCCTCAGGGACCACCTCCGCAAAATGAGTCAAATGTTTGCGGATCTTGCAAGGGCATGGAATGTACTAACTGAGGACCGAAAGATCATTGCAATCCTACGATCTTTACCTGATTCTTGGCGCACAATAAAATAAATTTTGACCCACACAGAGGCAGTCAAAACTTTTAAGGATCTGTGTCTCCATCTCGAACTCAAAGCCCAAAGAGTTCAAGTAGAGATCGCTGGACAAGCACTATTTGCAAAACAGCAGCCTGTATCAGGGTCGGGGACTAAGGGGACCAAAAGTAAACGTAAGTTTCAAAATGGGGTAGACAGCTGGAAGAAGCCTAAATAGGACCAGAATACACCCAAGCAAGACCAAAAGAAGCATTGGAAGCGTAACAAGCCCAGGGACTTAGCCAAAACCAAATGCTATAAATGTCAGGAACTTGGCCACATCGCTAAAACTTGCCCCAAACGAAAAACGGTAAACACCCTAACTTTGTCACTCTCTTTGGTTTGCTCCGAAGCACTTTATGTGGATGAAAGTTCTAATGGATGGATAATTGATTCAGGGGCAACCAAGCACGTGACGAAAGATAAGAGTGGTTTTCCGGAGTTCCAGTCAATAGATGTCGGTTGTAACAAGCTCTACATGGGAAATAATTCTTCAGAAGACATATTGGGAATCGATGATTATTTTCTTCCAATGTCTACAGGAAAAACTATGGTGCTCCATGAGACGCTTTTTGTAACAGGCATGAGGATGAATCTCCTCTCTGTTTGCTGGCTCGCGAGGGACGGTTTTGATTTTCGTTTTACTAGGGATAGAGTTTCCATTAGAAAAAATAGTTCTATCTATGCATGGGGTTTTATTGTAGGAGACTTATATGTTTTGGATTTCAATAATTCAATGATTGGATTTTCTAATTTATTTATGGCACATGACACAAGTTCCGAATCTATTAAGTGGCATGCTCGATTGGGCCACATACGAAAAGATCGAATGATTCGATTGGCTAGGGAGGGATTGCTTGGATCTCTCACACAAGTACAGTTGCCAATATGTGAATCTTGTGTAAGAGGCAAAGCAACAAGAAAACCTTTTCCAAAACAGAAAGATCCCATAGTCAGTTGACGAGAAATTCTATTTTCCATGCAAAAACTTTTAAAAATCTCCGAAGTGTATTCTCCACCTCGATCGGTCCTAAGGGTCTTGATGTTTTTTGTCAAACTTATTTTGAACTTCTTTTGTAAAAAATTTTAAAAAAATCAATTGCCTCATATTTGTGGGAAATCAAAAACACACGACCATAACGAGAGTAATCATCAATGAAAGTAATAAAATATCGAGTTCCTTGTCTATTAGCCACGTTCATGGGTCCACAAATATCAGAGTGAATGATTTCAAGGGTGGCCTTGGATCTTTATGCCTTTGGAAAAGGTTTTCTTGTTGCTTTGTCTGTTACACAAGATTCACATGTTGGCAACTGTACTTGTGTGAGAGATCCAAGCAATCCCTCCCTAGCCAATCGAATCATTCGATCTTTTCCTATGTGGCCCAATCGAGCATGCCACTTAATAGATTCAGAACTTGTGTCATGTGCCATAAATAAATCAGAAAATCCAATCATTGAAATTATTGAAATCCAAAACATATAAGTCTCCTACAATAAAACCCCATGCATAGATAGAACTATTTTTTCTAATGGAAACTCTATCCCTAGTAAAACGAAAATCAAAACCGTCCCTCGCGAGCCAGCAAACAGAGAGGAGATTCCGCCTCATGCCAGTTACAAAAAGCGTCTCATGGAGCACCATAGTTTTTCCTGTAGACATTGGAAGAAAATAATCACTGATTCCCAATATGTCTTCTGAAGAATTATTTTTCATGTAGAGCTTGTTGTAACCGACATCTATTGACTGGAACTCCTGAAAACCACTCCTATCCTTTGTCACGTGCTTGGTTGCCCCTGAATCAATTATCCATCCATTAGAACAAGTGCTTCGGAGCAAACCAAAGAGAGTGACAAAGTTAGGGTGTTTACCGTTTTTCTTTTGGGGCAAGTTTTAGCGATGTGGCCAAGTTTCTGACATTTATAGCATTTGGTTTAGGCTAAGTCCCTGGGCTTGTTACGCTTCCGATGCTTCTTTTGGTCTTGCTTGAGTGTATTCTGGTCCTGTTTAGGCTTCTTCCGGCTGTCTACCCCATTTTGAGAAGTCCCATTTTGAAACTTACGTTTACTTTTGGTCCCCTTAGTCCCCGACCCTGATACAGGCTGCTGTTTTGCAAATAGTGCTTGTCCAGCGATCTCTACTTGAACTCTTTGGGCTTTGAGTTCGAGATGGAGACACAGATCCTTAAAAGTTTTGACTGCCTCTGTGTGGGTCAAAATTTGTTTTATTGCGCGCCAATAATCAGGTAAAGATCGTAGGACTGCAATGATCTTTTGGTCCTCAGTTAGTACATTCCCTGCCCTTGCAAGATCCGCAATCATTTGACTCATTTTGCGGAGGTGGTCCTTGAGGTTTACACCTGGGACCATCCTATACACATCAAATTCCATGGTCAACATGGGTCTTACCAGCAGTAATTTCACCATATTCTCCTTTCAAGGCATCCCACATCTCCTTAGCCGTGCTGTAGGTTTCATAAGTGGGAACCAATTCAAAATGCATACCACTCAGCATAATGTTGCGAGCAGTCCGATTATCTTTATCCCATTTCTCAAAATCATTCAATGCGGGCATGGGTGCAGCATCATTTGCTAATTCGGGTCAGGTCTTAATCAATTCCAAGGTATACGTGACATCTTGTTCATCGAACAAGTAAATCGTGGTCCGAACAAGTAAATCATGGTCCGGTACCACTTATCATAGTTATTACCATCTAACTTATCTCCCTTATTAAGGTCAGCAATGATATTTTTGGAAGCTATCACTAAAAAAAATAAAAAATATGATGATCAATGAATGCACAACATTGGCAACTCACACATATGTATCGATTGCCCTTTTTGCACTCAAATCATTCCGAGAATTAGGACATTGTAGTGAAAACCCTTCATGCCTAGGGCTAATTCGGGGCAATAAAAAACAATTATAGTAATTACATGGGTGATTTGATAGCATCATGCAATTTAATACTTTGATGCAATTACAAATATGCATAAAAAAATACAACAAAAAAACTATTATTGGATGATGTGAATCCTTTTAATAGGTAAAATTGTTGTTAAAAGTTTATGATCCCCCGCATCTATTAGGGCCCACAAAGTAAGGCTCAACTGGATAAAGCTTGCACCTAAGCCTCTAATTCGGTCTTATAAAATCAAATCAATCAAGTAAGCCCCCAGGAAAGTGGTGGGTCACAATGGTCCCGCTTAAGAACCACTTTCCTCGAACATAGACCGTCTCCCTTTTGTAGGACAAGGCTTTTCTTTGAATCGACTCGATCAAAGATCGCAATTGGTGCAACTCGGTGGTCTTTGTCCTATTAAGCAAGAACTCCTAGGAACTAGCCATAAAATACTATAACATGGCCCAAAAGATATATGGGGATGCATGTAATGCTCATACTATAACAGGGGCTGGCAGGCTACTGCACAAGTACGTGCAGCCTTAAGGGGGGTGAATAAGATTATATGTAGAGTTTACACCCTTACCTTGAATGAAACCTTTTGATAAGTTGAGGCCCATCAGAAACAAAACCGTGAGGCCAGTGGGCCAAAGTGGACAATATCATACATGCGTCTAGGGTGGGGCGTTACAAATGATATCAGAGCCACCCTACCGTGGGCGGGTCAAGAGAGCTGGCATGCTACATTTGGTTGGGATGGGAAGAAGGGCAACTTTGTGTGATAAAATCAGCTCTTCTATGGAATCATATGGATAAAGCGTGGAACAAAATCTCAATCAAAACAAAGTGTCATTCACCAATGGATCAGTCATGTGAAAAAGAGAATTTATATATTTCATGCAAACATTAGTCCAATGGTGTGTATTATTTAGCTCTAAAGTAAAATTTAAACCATTTCATATATAAAAGAGTCCATGAGATGTGGGTGACATCATGACAAATTAGGTGTGAACTATGGACAGCCACGTACACTAGATCATTTCTAATTTTTGAACAATTTAGGGTCCATTTATTTGTATGGAATTGAATTCCTTAGAATTATAGTGAAAATGGGTTCTCGTCTAAAAAATATTTAAAAGGTGAGAGATGACGAATATAAGATGGAGATGTAGATGAAAAACTTGGCTTTTCTAGGATTTGATTAACTAAGGTGATGGCCCTCCGTATCCACCAGCATGGAGATTATTTGATGGGCATTTGTGGGTTTTTGTCTTTGTTTCTTCAATTTTAGGTTAGCCATTTTGGTAGAAATTCAATTCTTAAAATTCATGGAAATACAATTATGTGCAACTAATGAAGATTGTTTTAATTTTTCTTGTAGCATGTGTTGTTTGGTGTGACACTTATTCTTTGCAGAAAAGAAAAAAAAATTGATTTCTCTTTAGAGGATTTTGATTTCCTATGAAATGGTTGGAAAGATTCTTCTCTCCCTTCAAAAAGAAAACATGTGTATCATTAAATTCTCTCATTACAAAGAAACATCCCTGAAGCGTATTTGAATACAAAAAAAAAAAAAAAAAAAGAAAAAAAAAAAATACAAAGGTACACTTGGGTGCAACATGCAAAATCTTGCTTCCAACCCCTTTTCCACTTTTCTAGAGCCATGCGTATGCCACAGGTGACAGTCATTTTGGGGTTCACTAAATGCCCCATTAGACTTGTGAAGGCACACTTTTCTTTAACGTGCATACTGAATGTTAAAAGGAAAATTTTTAAATAAGGCCTTAAGTTTTTTTTTATTTTAAAAAATGACATAAAATTTTCAGGAAGTTTTCAATTAGGGACATCAATCCATTTAAAGTTATGTTTTTGACAACTATCCCCCTCAATTCCTTTTTAAAATACTGAATTTATCATTCATTGAAATTAAATCTTCCTTTTCACTTCCTTCCTATTCTCTTTATTTTCTTCACCAGCATTCTCATGGTGATCAAGGGCAACTAGCGTCTCCACGGCGATCGGCTGCATGCAGTGGTTGTCGAAACCACATCATCGGTCTAAATGAAGGGTAATTTGTGTCTTTTAAAAAAATTGAGGGAAAAAGTTAGAGAAAATATTTAAATGACTTGATGTCTTTAATTGAAGACTTATTTGAAAACTTAGGGACTAATTTGAAAAAAATTTAAACTTATGATTTTTTTTTTAAATAAGGTAAAAACTTAAAGCCTTATTCGAAATTCTCCCTATACTAAATTTCTAAGATTTCAAAGGAATATGGATTCTAAATACTGACTGTTAAAGGGGTGAGGAGAGTGAGATCATGAGGTGGAGATGTTGGCCTCACTTTTTTAAGATTTTGATTTAGTAAGGTGATGGCCAGCTGATAATCATTTCTTTATGAAAGGACCTAAACTATTTGGTACTTATTTTCGGAAGATGCATATTAATAAACAACAAAACCGAACATCATAGAGACCAATGGGAATGTTTACACAATAATCATATGCAACAGAGGCAGAACTAGGAAATTTGGGCCACCTTGTAAAATTAAAAATTGGCGAGGCTATTGTAAAAAAAGCATTTAAAAATATCTTGTGCATAAGGGTTTTTTTCAGAAATTCTAGGGCCATGGAACCCCACCCCCACCAAGGCCTCTATTCATATGGCACAATATTCATAGAGGGCTTCTATTGGCACCGTAAATTTTGCTCTCCCCACTGCACTAGAAGGCAAAAAAATATTTTTTTTTCTAAACTACCCCGCACCCGCCCCCCCCCCCACCCCCCACCTCATCTCCGACGGGAGGGAGCCCCGGCCGGTGCCCTCCCTCCCCTTCCCCCTCCCCGTCGCCGGCAGGGAGGGAGATCGGGCGGCAACCCCTGGGCTGCATATGGGTTTCCGTGGGCTGCCGCCTGATCTCCCCCTCCTAGTCACCGACAGGGAGGGAGATCGGGCGGCAGCCCCTGGGCTACAGATGGGTTTTCGCGGGCTGCTGCCTGATCTCCCTCCCCGTTGGGGGGGCAGGAGAGAGGGAGAGAAAGTAGAGGGGGAGGGAGGAAGAAAGAGGAGGGGGGGGGGGGGGGGGGGGGGAGGGAAGGAGAGAGGGAGAGAAAGTAGAGGGGGAGGGAGGAAGAGAGGGAGAGAGAAGGAGACGGAGGGGTAGTTTGGAAAATTTTTTTATTTTTTATGTTATGCGGTGGGGAGAGCAAATCTTGAGGTGCCAATAGAAGCCCTCATATTCATATGGAGGAGAGTATTGTATAGTGGACCATAAAATTAAGGAAAGAAAAAATGGGAATGGTTACACAATAATCATATGCATGAAATTTGGGCCACCTTGTAAGGTTAAAACTCTTGGGGGGCTATTGTAAAAAAGCATATAAAAAATCTCTTATACAAGGGGTTTTTCAGAAATTCTAGGGCTCTTTTCATACTTGGCAACTAGTGATTGGGCCTTTCTATTCAACATATCAACTGTTATAATTATGAAAAGAAAAACCAAGAACAAGGGAGAGCCTAGTTGGTTGGATATCCGTTTCTTCCTTACAAGCTGAATGGGGGTTTTCATGGGCTGAGTCAGGCTAGGTTGAGGCATATTGAGGCCTGACCCACCTTTAGAAACCCAAGCCCATATTTGGCCTAAGCCCGACATGGGCTATAAATGTTACGCCCTATCCCACTAATTTAGTCAATCAGGCCTGGCCGAACCTGGCTTTTTATTGGCTGTTTGGAATTTTTTACCAATTATTTGCACAGTTTTTCACTAAATTACAAGTGGGCCGGGCTTGGATCTATACTCTAGGCCTGGCCTATAGTACTATAGATCCAAGCCCAGCCCAGATCTTAAATTGGGCTAGAGTATAGATCCAAATTTGGGTCTAAATTACAAGTGGGCCGGGCTTGTTATGCTGAAGCATATATCTTTCATAACCTAAGAACTCACATGAACAAGAGAACTCTTCAAGTAATCAAATATTAGTGATAAGTCTTGGCATTATGATAATATCGATGAACTTTAACAAAATAGGTTACACAATTAAAAGAAATATCCACAAATCAAGGAAGAGTGAGAAATTCTAAAACAAGGTGTTTTTGCCTAATTTTGTGTGTCACAAGTTCTTACGCTGCTATAACATGCTATTTTTCACCAAACATAGATTCTACATAATTTTCAACACTTAAAAGTAACTTTTCTTGCTGGATGCAACTTTCAAATAACATTATGCGTCATAGACTGCATTAAAGTGAAAATCTAATCTGGACATAGTGGATCTACATGATCCAAATTAGGGTTTCCATCTTCCTTGAAGTCACGTTTTGCAATCAAATTCTTGAGGATTTCTCAATGGTTTTTCATGACATCGTGAAAAACCCACGTTTGGTAATTGGAAGTCCTTGAGGATTTGGGCAAGTAGAAATCCTCACTTTTGAGGATCTTCATATCTTACCTCTCCCCCAATAAGATTTGGAAATCTTCATTTATGCATATTTATGCACCAATATCCTTTTTTTTCTCAGCCAAATGCATCAATTAATATGCACCAATATCAATGTAAAATCTCCGGCTATACGAGTCTTCAACGAGGAATGCTTCTAGGTGCACAGAGGAATCCGAATGAATCAAATACTTTAGCCAATGGAGTTGGGTCTTATCTTGCCTCTCCTAATTAGGATTAGAATTAAGACTTTGATTGAGAGACTACCTCTCCATTTAGGTTAGTACTTAATTAAGCTGTACATGGGCCCTGTTGCATGATGAGCCATATGCTTTCCAACATTTCTTCCTTGTTTTATTTAAGCAAAATCAAATGCAAACTTTGTATATGTAAGGATCCTCCAATATTTAGTTTTCTATTTTATTTGCTTTCCTTATTGTAGTTAGAGTAAAAATTATCTAGTTTTCCTAAAATCTCTTTAGGATTAGGATTTCCTCTATTTCTATTTTTGGCTATTTTAGCCTATAAAAGGGGCCTTAGGGATTATATAATGCATTTAGAAATTATCAATACTAATGGTATTTAGAGGTGTGTTCCTTCGAATGATCCGTAGGAGGTTACGGGTTCCCTCGAACGATCCGGGATATCTTTAATTTTATTTTTTTCCCTTTTAGTTTGGGTGAGATTGTTACACTACCATTTATAGTCTGGCAATATTCTTCTATAAGCAGACCGCATATTACTTGTATGCAGTCCTACTCACGGGCCCCACTTAGAAGCCTTCTTTTTATTGGACGTGGAGCACATATAATAGTCTCCTTATGGAACAGGCTCAATAAAAAAAATATCCCTATCAGATCATCCTAGCCCTATATTCAATAGCCTTAATATTTAGTGGTCTTTTAACCATAGATTACTTTGAGATTCAATCCAATGGTGAATAAAGAATTAATTATAGTGAAGTCGGCCAGGGTTTATTATTGCGACATTGTATAAAGTTCTAGGCTATTTAATTAACTTAAAACTCCATCTAATGAAAATGTATTTTGTGTATGTTACTAAACACTGGAAAGTAGTTTGCTTTAATATTAAGAATGATTTGTACTATGAGTATATTTAATGTAAACAACAATTTATTTCATCAATTACACAATGAGTGAGCCATTTAACAAAAGGTTTCATCCATAGAAAATCTCTTTTGATATATATATATATATATATATATGTATAGGAAAATATTCAAGTGCATCTATCCCTCACCATAGGGTGATATATATATATTTATTGTAAACTAGCTTATGCTACAAAAGTCATCGATTGTCTTCTTGTGCCATAGGCAACATTTGCTATTACTAGTAGATTTTTTATTAAGGAATATATAGCCTCTCCATAGAGACATCTCTCAAGGTTTAGGTGAGAGACCGAATTCGAAGCCCTTTATATGATAGAAAAGTCTCATTATGGATATGATTTTGGGAAACGACTCTTAATTAAATAATCACAATGATTGATTTAAAAACCTTAAAGTTGAATAATATCTTAAGTTGTACTTTAAGAAATTCAATCCGACGTAATTATAATTCAAATTAGTAATGTTAATTTAGAGTGAGTGCCAATTCATGAGAGATTTTAGTTTGTGTAAAGGGGTTAGATTGATCACGAAGGGACCCACATGGTGAGAGATATTTCTAAGGAGAGGCTGGTTTCCCATATATATTAATTCTACCCATATATAATTCATACGAAGATTGACCATGAATGATATTATTATTATTATTATTATTATTATTGCTAAGAATAGGCATTATATTAAGAGGAAGCCAAAGAGCTACAAGAAATACATAAACCTGCAACCCTTGTAGCAACAGAAAATAAAAGACAAACCATGAATGCATGGACATGGTATCGATCGAGTGGAGCAGTACTTTCCCACTGGATGGGTACTGCTATGAATCCGGATCATTGAGGTTTTTTCAATTATATAGGTTTTTAGTTGGGGCCAGGACCTATTGGGTCCATCGGAGTTAGACATTTAACCAATTTAGACTTCAGTTGGTTACTTGGTTACTAAACTCGACCCATTTACCTCCAACGCCACCTGAGTCGCCTTCAAATCACTTACAATCAAAGCCACCTAAGAAAGAGGCAGTCATTAAATATTGGACTGAATCAGATCGTTTTCGTGAACTACCCTATCCAGTGGATATGTTCGAGCTGAAACTTGGGCCCATGTCCAGTGGTCAGGGTTGAGCTCGAACTTCGACCATATGGATAAACTCAGGACAACGCATCTAGCGAACAATTCAAATGATCCATGGGAGATGTTGCCTAAGTTCACGTGTATAACTTGAGCTCACTTGATCTTATCACAAAGATAACCTTATATTATCGCTCCTCCATTTATAAATCAGATATGATAATTGTAACACCTCGACCTTAATACATGATTAATTATAATTAATTGTATGTTAGCTAATTAAGAGTGTTTAGAGTCTTAACGAGTCGGATTTGAGGTGTGAGTCTCGCGTGATTCCAAGCTCGTTTGGGTACAATAGGGGAGCGGTTTGTAATTTTTGAAAGTTTTCAGGGGTTTTTTCGAGATTATGAGTTTTTGCAAGTTTGGGTGTATCGGGTAGGTCTCGGCATTTCGTGAACTTTAGCCTTTTGTCGAGTTGCAATCCAACTCGTCAAAGGACCCCAAATACTATCATTAGTGGGACCAAGGGCCATTTTGTAATTCCCTGAATCCCATGCCCTAATCAAACCAACGAACTCATTTTTCCTTGTTTTCTTTCCCTCCTTCCATTCAGTCTCCCTGGCTCTCTCGTTCTCCCATTTTCCCTCCACTGCCTCTTCACCGACGACTTCGCCGAAGCTTTGTCTTCGCCGGCCGGACGCTTCCTTCACCTTCCCCAATCCCACAAGACCTCTAAGTTTAATTTCTCCAAGCTTCTCCTTCACTACCCATCTTGTGGTAAACCTCCAAAGCTTAATCTGCTTAGAAATGGAATAGGTTGGCTCATTTCCATCATTTGCATTCATTTGTAGGAGTGATTGTGGGTTGTCTTCGCCATTAGAGCTCAAAGAGGATTTTCCCCAATTTTCTTTTGTTTTGAGGCTCTCCATCTATATATATATATATATATATAGAGAGCAAGACTCTCTTAAGCTTAAGCTTATGATATGATTCCGTAAGCTAACGCTTCTAGGGCCCATCCTTGATCCATCCAAATGGACCAAACACACGACCCCCTTAAATTGCACAAGCCCACCAACTTTTGGTCAAATCCGAATTTACTAGACCGTTGGATCGACTATGTACCAATCCGAATAGACCGTTGACCATTAAACTTTTGGTGTCCAGATGAAGATGATAGAAACCACGATTTGGGCTGATTTTTTATAAGGAGGGTCCCATGGAGTCCTTGAAATCCCCCCACCCCCATCCCCATATGAGTCTCCAAGTGGGCTCCATTACGTACGTAATTGAGCTTTGGGCTCCACTACGTACGTAATTGAGCTTACTTCAGTTTACCTTATCTTAAGCTTCAGCTTAGGAGAGCTGGCCCCATATATATATATGCTTAAATATGTTTGCCTCTTCATGAGTTTTGATAATGAGTGATGTCTTAATGCCTCTCTTGTTCAATTTTGTATAGTGGATATGATTTGAATAATTAGGTTAAGTGGAATGGATTGGAAGGGGTGGAATGGACTTGTGTTTGGAGGATGTCTAAAGTAAATGGAAGGGGGCTAGGCCCTGTTTTTGTTTGTCTACACACGTGGATGAAGAGGGGGAGCATTTGCCCCAAATTCTGAACCAAAACAGAGCTCGTATTGCGAAATATGTAGGCTCATGGCGAGCTCATGGCTAGTCGGGAACTATAAATTTAGCTTCTGTGAAGCTTGAGATGCCTAAGCTTCGCGGATTTTATTTCGTACTTTGGTTCTACGATGACCTCATTGCTAACCGTGTTTAATTGAGTTAGGCTCTGTCTGGGAGCCTGACTGACGAAACCCTGGTCTTATTTTCGACCAAGTGCCTACGGTCAGCTCATGGTCAATAGTGAGCCAATCATAGAAGACTCACTGCTAACCGTGAGGTACGTAACCGTAGGGTTGCCTGGTTTCGTTTCGAAAATGGAATTTCTCCCTTAGATTTAGGAAAAAGGTGGGACCCTTGGAAAAACTTTTGATGTCTCACTTTTGGACTTAATGTGAGGATTGTTCTGAGCAGACATGCTCGCAAATATTTCGATCTTCTCGGGATTCGACCTAGCTCAATCATGGAAGGTATGGGGCAACGAAATACCCTCCTTGTATCTATGCACGAAGAGGTTTTGTTTGGATATAACGAACCCTAATCCCCTCCATTGACTGAGTAGCGATGTACGAGGCTTCGGGAAACTTAAGATTTGAATTATTTATCGCTTCTTATTCTGAATTGTACCGTCTGTACTTTGTCTACATGTAACGAACATGTTCATTAGGTTATTTCACTTTGCTTTGCATGGGATCAAATGAAGAACTTAGGTGATGGATTTAGAACATGGGCGGCTCCACACATTTCACAGTGGGGTCAATTGACCCCACTGAGATCCAAAGCATTTAAAAATAAAAAAGAATTAAACTTATAGGAAGCTTTTGACCCCACTCAATTTAAGAGTTTCACCCTACATTAGCTAACTTTACACTTTTTCTTTGTTGCTGTAGTAGTGAACAAAAGTCACCATAAAATACCAACCGCCTAAGTTAATGGGCCAATTGTCTACCAAAGATTAAATAAAATTAATGGGCCTACATTACTAATATGCACTCTAGCAATAAGTTTTTAGAACTTAAAGGAATTTGTGACATTGCTAGAAAATTAGTGGAGATAAAGAAGGATATCGTATACCAATTAGTTTATTTGCTTTTAAAATTAGTGTTGATTTTACCAGCAGTGACTGCCATGGTAAAATGAGTTTTTTCAGCAATGAAGTACGTAATAACAGGTTACGTAATCGAATAGGAGATCAATGGATGAATGACTGTTTGGTTACATATATTGAAAGATATGTGATTGCTAATGTTGATAATGAATCTATTATGCAATGATTTCAACACATGAAAACCTGTTGAAGGCAGCTGTAAGAGTTTATGTATTTGGATTTTGCTTTTGGATTAAGAAATTATTAGTAACAATGTATTAATTTTTTTTTTTAGAATTCAATATTATCTTTGTCGGATTATCATAAATAGATTATTTGAGAATTTTATACTATACTTGTCGAATTATCGAAAGTAGATGGCAAATGTTGATAAAGGGAAAAATAAATTTACTCGATTTGTAGAAGATAAGTCTTTTGTTGACCCCACTTATTCGAATTTCTGGAGCTGACATTGATTTAGGATCCCCCTTTGATGTTCCATTTGTCTCGATGTTTGATTACGGTGTTGAGGCTAGGTGGCTTTGATTGTAAGGCTTTGAAGATAATTACTTTGAATGTTTGAAGTTTGTTAGTTTGTTTGGTATAATTTTGATGCAAAGTAGTCTCTCTTTCGTTCGACGAGTTTTGTCCACGCAAGAAAAGCCTAGCCCCTCACTAATGTATGATTATGACTCTTTGTGTCAGGCACCACTCAGTTGTAACGCCTAACATAGCTGGGGCACCACCATGTGCAGTTCGGATTTTAGATGGTGTAATGGACACCATTAGATACTCTAAGATGATTGGGTTTCTGATGTTTCAACCCTGGTATTGACTTTGATGGACTGGGGCTCTTATCCCGTGCATGTTTATATCTCTACCATAACTCAACGTGAGTAGGGAGAGCAATGATACTATCTTGTGGTGATTAGCATATGTGAACCGCCTATCTTGTTAAGATGTTTATGTTAGATTCCTTATGATTTGAATGCTAAGCTTCTCTTATGATCTTGGCTATCTGTTATTCTGTTTAGTACTGTGTATCTATTTACGCTTTATATATATAAGCTTGTCAACTGTCGTGTCTGATGATGCTACTCTTGTTGTATAGGTACCGAGCCCACCTTCGATGAGGAGGAGATGGATGAAGTTCAGGCAAATCTGCTCGATGACCTCCTAGATTATTGTACGAACGGTGTTGTATAGCCGTACTGTCCCCGTGTCGAGAGGCTTCACGACTACCTTGGCTTAGATTCATCTTTTTTTTCTTTTGATCTTTTGGTTTGACCCAATTTTAGTTGTGGCCTGGTTGTAAATAATACTTTTGTTTAAACTATCTAATACAAACATTGGTTAATATTCAGTACTTGCACTTAACTATACATTATGAGATATTATTTATTTGATTATGAAGCTTCGACTATGTTTGTATTTATTCGAGAAAATATTTACACCTCGCAACGGCCTTCGATCCATATGAGACGTGATAGGAATAACGTTGTATTGGTTTGTTGTTGGAAAATTTTAATTGGCCCTAATCTCACGCATAATCCCCGTCTCATGAGATGGGGGCGTGGCAGTAATAATTGGCTCACACAACGGGCTTCACTAGATCAAATTCTTCTTGGGCTTTAAAATCCAAGATCAGTGAACGTGAGCCCCAGGATGAGAATACCAACCCCGAATCGGGTGTAGCTGGGCCCAAGTGACATCCACTGCGTCTATGGAATGAGACTAAGAGCTAGCCCCAACCACTGGTTGTCATTTTAGGTAATAAATTCAATGGATACCTTTTCAATTTTCAAACCAGAGGATGGGATGGAAGAAAATTTGCCTGATTGTGGTAAAATTGTTGAACAAACCAAGGAACATTGGTTTGAGAAATGAAAGCTGAAAATGAATGGTCACCATACCTATGGGAATCTTTTAGTATATATATTAAATGATCCTTCCTTAATTAAGAAGAGATGTGCCTCTCCACGAATTCGGTTTTCTCATTAAATGGATCAAGATTTCACCAGGGCTTTCAAATATTTGAGAGAGAGAGAGAATATTATGAGCAGTTTTCCTATTAATGCTCTGGTCTGTGCTACAGGTATGGCAGTGGAGAGGTTTAAATGCTCTTGCAGTCCTCAACCTTCTTAAATTCAAGCAAGACATTCCCTCTTCCTCATCTCTCACAGCCTCTCCTTCTCTCCCTTTCACTCACCCAGCATATTTGATCTTCTCCTTCTTTTCATATAATGACTATTCATTTCCTCTCTTTGCACTTCTTATTTCCTCTATAGATCTTTTTGGGTCCTCTAAAATCTTAGCTACAGCTTCTTACCACCATAAATCTGTCTCTTTCCTTCATGTTTCATACTGAAACTGCAAGGAGGACCATAGTCCATGAAAGATAGAAAGAAAGCTCGATCATCTTCTGAAATGGTTACTGTGATGTTGGCCCGGCTCACTCAGACAACTTCTTCTTAGTTCTAAACCAAGAAAATGAACATGAAAAGAAAGGTATCTTCTGATTGAGCCGTGCCAATATCTTAGTACTCTTTCAATCCTGCCTGATCTCGTCTCTCATCTCCCATGCACTCAATGAGGTTTGTGTTATCTTCTTGTAAATGAATGCAGGTATGAGTTTAATATATACACTTTTATATAGTAGCTCCCTATATGATTAATATACAGCTTAAAAAGCCTCTTTTAGTTGCACATATATGTTTCTACGTGGGTCATATATCCAACATATTTGGAAATTGGAACTAGGGAGAAAGGCAAGTACCAATCTGGAGGAGAATGGTATATGTAATTACTTCATGTGCAGTCTCATGTATGTGATTAGATTTGTGACTTCTAGATGCTTATTAGCCTAGATGGTTATGTTGATCTCATTGTAAAATGCAAAGTTTTTTTGGTAATTGTGCCTCAAATCATTTCCTTGGTGGCAACAAGGGGCTTCGGTGTCTACAGAAAGGGTGCAACTTGTAGGTCTCATTCCCTGTCGTCTTTGACTTTTAACTTTCGATGAGTTCTTCCTTTCTCAGTATTTCATGCATGTATTTGGGTTGTAAGTATTTAAGTGTTACCTCTACTTGATTGGAATTTTGAAAGATCTAAACAGCTACAATAAGGAGGAGACTTTATGGCCACTGATTCTTTTCTTCTTCTTTTGTGATTCTTCTTGGTTGGTGGGTTTAAATAAATGCACCCAAAATCAAATGAAAAGAAAACTCAAATACATCTCACGAGTGCATGAAATTGTACTCATCAGAATATCAGTACTAGTGCCTAGGTGAAGTCCACCAGTGAAACAAAGGCCCCTCATTTATGAAAGCTTCGTGCAGGAAGCTGGGGACCATATATGGACTGGTCCGTTGAGGGCTGTAAATGAATCTGGGTCCACCTGGGTTCATTCATTTTTTAGTGCCATATCTAGAACCACTGACCTCATGACTTCCACCAAAGGTTTATAAACTGCTAAGCTAGGGGCTATAGCCTATAGATTGGCTCCACTTAAGCTCCTCGTCTTCCTATCACACTATATTCCTACTGTCGGGTTGGCCCAAACAAACTAGACCATGACTTTAAGTTAGGTGAAAAAAGGGCAACAAAGTTGACCCTAAGTTTTTGTCCCTGGTCAGACTTGGGCTTGTACTAGACTTGGGCCCAAATTTGGTGCAAGTCTTTTCCATGTGAGTATTTTATATGAGAAACGAGATGCCGTGACCTTCATCACGGGCCCATCGGTGAAATTTAGTGGGGGTCCCATGTTGTCGAGGATTAAGATGGGAGGTCCCACGTCCCGTTGCTCATAAGAGAAAATTCTCCCTTGGACTCGAATTTGAGTCCTAAATCCTGCTTAGACCTAGGCAGATCTTGGAAGGCCCCATCCAAAGTGGGCATGCATCTCTCTCTCTCTTTCTCCATTAACACCACCAGGTCCTGAGTTAAAGAGTACAGCAGATTATATAGGCTCTATGTGTATGGTAGGGATGTTTATTGAATGAGGGGAGTAATGTTAGTTCGGCGTGGCAGAGAACAGAAACTGTAGTCATTTATAAGGAGTGGATGCGGCCTTTATATCGGCAGTCGAACAAAGATTCCTTCATTCAATGAATCGCGCTCGACCCGTGCCAGTTATTACTACTCATGCCTTTTCAGTCCCTCTTACCAATTCAGAGAATCTCAGCCATTTATGGCCTATTAATTTTACACCTAATTTAGGTGTACATCTCCCCCACTTTATAATCATGGCCTTAATTGGAAATGTCAATGGGTTGGGTTAAACAAGTGCCCTTCCTCGTTTCTTTCTTTTTCTTTGTTTTTTACACTTTTGATACTCAAAAACACTAACCCAAAAGTCCCTCCACCGATATAGCGGAGACGAGGAAGGTGCCTCGCCACTAAGCTATAAATAATTTAATGAACAGCGTATTTGGTGCTTGATAAACATGCTTGGTAGATGTTAGGACAGGTTATTGTGACAATTGATCCATACTGTCCACAAAAAGGGACTCTCATAAATTAAAGTCGTGGACCACAATTTTCACAGCGGCAGTCTTAATTATCACGGACAAATTATGTGTGTTGGGCAGGACAAGTGCAGGTTTGGTGAGTATGATTCTTGACCCGGGTCAAATCCCATGTATTGCCATACCTACACACACAAACATGGTTTTAGAGCACTGTCAATACTTATAGCAGTTCTGGCTTTATGGTTATTGCCACTTATTCCCTATGGTTTCAACAATTGTTGCAAATATCCCTCCTCACCTAATTATAATATCAGGAATTGTCCAGATATTTTCAAACTTGACATTTTTCTTAAGATATTATTAGGAAAGTGTCTCAGAGTACAAATTAATTCTCAAATAACTTAAAGCAATAAATAAATACAAATAAGTATAAAAAAGGTCTAAATCATTATTTGACCGATCTTTTCCTCGATTTTCCATTTTTATATTGATATTAACATGTTATTCATGCCATATTGTCATTTTAATAAATATTTTGAATATAAGACAATATTATAAAGAAAGCATCGTTCAGGGTAAATAACACAATTTTATTGTTGTCTTCTCAAAATACCTTCTTGTTTTTAAAACTAAAACTCCATCTCATGTGGCGCATATTATGTCTGCTATTTTTCTTTAATTAATCTATCTGTATTAGAGTAACTCATGGCTTCCTTTACTGACACTTTGTTATTTATTGACATTGTATTGGGCCATGTTAAAAGTTTCAGAGTCATCTGATATAGACTTCAATATTACAATCATATTTTGAATTTATTGTGATAAAATCATGATATATGTTTCTGAAACAATATTTTTACTAATTTCATATTTTGTCAAAAAATATATTTTTTATTATTTAAACTTAACCTACTTTGCATTGCATTTTTTTATCATAATATCCCGAGAAAACCCTCAAAGCCCAAACTATCCCTACATTTTCTTGAAAACATGTTGGGGTTTTGACATATTAGTACTCCTTAAACCCGGTTTTTTCAATTTTATGATTGAGATCTAGATAATGTCACTAGAGTCACTTGACTCTAGCCAATATTTTTTTAACTTTTCTGCTCCATATCTAGTGATACCATGAGATTTATCAGTTTCGGTGTCATACACTTTCTGTAACCAACAAGCAAATTTTCATTTATGGAATAAGGAAAACGATATTTTGCTAAAAGTAAATACACATCAAACCAACATTTCTTAGGTTGTATCATTTAGAAAAAAAATCTTCCTAAGCATAAAAGCCATTGCATCATGGGACGGTACCATGATATTATAAGATTTATCAATTTTTGTGACATACACTATATTCCCATGATATAATGGGATCAGGGGCAAAAAAGTTTTTAAAAAAATATTGATCGGAGGCAAGTGACTCTAACATTATCTAAATTTCAGTCAAGAATTGGGAAGAATTGGGTTTGAGGAGGACTAATATGTCAAAATCCCAATAATATTTGTGACAATGTCAAAAAAGAAAGTGAAAAATAGAAGAAAAAATATGAATCTAGTTTTTAGGTTAATCTGATTGTCTCACAATCCACTGATAGATCAATGGTAGGCATTTTGCTCTTTACAAAAACAACCAGGAATTGATCCCTGATTGTGTAGGTGAGGGTGAGGTACTTGGGTAGTGCCATTGTTAGTATAAATGTTTGCTAGATAAAGAAAATTAAAAAGAAGTTGAATTCAGTGTTGGAAATATAAATAAAAAAACAAAATATAACATTAAAGTGTTGGCAATGGAGATTCAATGCAGCTTATGCTCGGGACTAAACCCGTAGAAAATGGATATTGGATCTTGTGTTCTTGGTTCTGGCTGGATCAGTGGAGTTACATGACTGTTTTAGCCGTGTTCAAACACCATATTCATAAATCTATAGAAATTGTATTCCTTTCTCCCCGCAGATCCGATTTACCAAGAAAAGTGCTTCATGGAATGATATTGAGTTAGAGGTGATATATATATTAATATTTAATAACACAATCAAGATTGAGTGGTATTGGCACCTCAGATATCAAACACATGCCTAGTGATTGATCCATGGGTCTACAACAATAGTGACTTTTACCCTCCGTAAATAACTGTGGCTTCCTACCACTAAAAGAAAGCCAAGTGTGCTATAAAAGTTTTGAAAAAAACCATTTAGGGTGTGTTTGGCAATTAACTAGTTAAAATAAAGTAAGTGAATTAATCAAGACAAAAAATGACAAGGGGTCATATCAAAAGTATACAATTTTAAAATTCCCTTCGAATTTTTTAAAAAAAGTAAAAAAAAAAAAACTCCTTTCTCCACTAAAAGACAAAAAAAAAATTTTATTTTTCTATACAAAAAGTCAAAAATATTCCATACTCAACAACTAAAATCAAAACACCATCATAACACCTTATAGTTTATTCTCTCTTGATTTGATGCCTCACCTCACCATACTTTAATTTACTATACATCCAAAGAGGCCCTTGGACAGTCCGTTCTGAGGCGGAAATGACACTTTTAGCGGTGGGAAAAAACCGGCTCTTAAGGCCGTTTTTCACTTATAATTTTTTTTTTCTGTAATTGAAATTGGTAGTATCACTCTTAGTTTTGGGCAGTAGGCCAACATTGCAAATATATATATTTATATATTTATGGTGTAAGATCAACCATTGACTTTTCACTTCCTGTCTTCCTAAATAAGGAGGCAGATTTCGGGTATTTCAAAGCTATTGATGCGGATAGATCATCTTACGGTCAATAGTCCAGAAAAGTGAAAAGTGCGTGAATAGTTGAATGCTTAATTTACTCCCTTAATTTACGGCAAACAGAGGAAAAAAAATGATTTTTTGTGAGTTCAGATCTTCATGGTTTAATGCAGAACATTTTTCCACCTGAGAGATTTTTTAATTCACCAAGACCTCATTCTGCGAGACTTATCTACTCGAAATAAATCTGATTATAGACTTGCATGAAATAGGGCTATTTCTAATGGACTCTTTGGTATGTCTAATTTAATTAGAGAAAGCCAACTTGTCATACTCAAATAATTATATGATAAAGTTGTATGATAGTAAAAGTATAGCCGAAATATCGATCATAGAGTAAAAGTTGTATAGTTAAACTTGCAATATTATAAAACCTATATTGGCTTGCTAAAAATATAAGCAAGACAAGTGCCGGTTGCTTCAGACATTCATGTTTATTTGACCTTTTTGGTTGTTCTTTGAAAAAGAGCTAAAAAGGTTAAAAAAAGTTGCCAAACAAACTAAAGTACTTAAACCATTTACTTCAAATAGTTTTAAGTCAACAATTAAGAGCAAAAGGTAAAATTGTCAAATGACACCTTATTTTTTTAAAAACTTGATATAAGAAATTTTTGAATGGACTGGATCGGGCTGCCAAAGAATGCCGGTGGCTAGAGATGTCAGATGGACCTTGCCGCCCTACACGGCAGTCAACGGCCCGTGGCACAGTACAACACGGCCCGAGGTCACGGGTCGTGCTGGGCCGAGGTCTCAGGCCTGTTGGCACGACTGCGGCACGAGATATTTGATATTTTTAGTGCAAATAAGAAAAATGTGGTCTTTTATTTTTTTAATTTTTCTATTATCCAAAAAAAATTGTAAGGGTTTCGAAGGTGAATTGAAAAGGCTTCAATTAAAAAAGATCCAAATGGTTCTCTTCTCAATGGAGTAGGTCGAGTTTGACCGAACCACTTAAATCTTTCTGCCATACTCTTCTTTTATCAGATAAATTGCCAATTATTCATTTTTTTTAAACCATCTCCGTACTAACGTAGTGGTAGAAAGAGTACCATGTTGTGCCTGGACTTCAAACGGTTTCGCTTTAACCATGTTAAAGGTTCCACGTCATTGGCTGATAGAGAATCAAAGCTGATTTACTAATAAGTTACGAAATGCTATGGTTCTTACGTATGATTTCTTAATTTATTCAAAAGTAAACATTGCGATACTTATCGTATCTGCTTGACCTTTCATAAGCGGGGACAGAACGAAACGGCCATAATAAAGACGCTTACTGTCTGTTCTTGATTCAACACACTTCCACTGTAGTGTTCGAGTGGATACTGCTACTTCTTCTCGAACCATACTAATATTATTGTTTGATCAGATCATTGAATCATTTATTTCTATTGCAATCCATTCCATTTTTATCGAATTCATCGTAACACTCATAATGATCAACTTTACGAAGATCCCATTGGATTCCGGAAGCTCGTAGCATTGGTCCCGATAAACCCCAATTTATTGCTTCCTCCCCACCAATAATGCCCACCCCTTCAACTCGTTCCAAAAAAATGGGATTTTGCGTAATAAGCTTTTGATATTCAACAATTCCTGTTAAAGAATAATCGTAGAAGTCCAAATGAGAGACGGTCATAATAAAGTTTACAAGTTATTTTCAGATGTAATTGAAGGCAAAGAAGGAAGATTTCGTGAGACTCTACTTGGTAAACGGGTCGATTATTCGGGGCGTTCCGTCATTGTCGTGGGCCCTTCGCTTTCATTACATCGATGTGGATTACCTCGAGAAATAGCAATAGAACTTTTTCAGACATTTGTTTACAAATAATCTCTCATGGATTTATTGGTGCTACACTTTTTTCTTGGCAGGAACGAGCTACGATAGAATACGTCTTGTTTATCTCGACGAAATGGGAGGAATAGCTATCCCAATGCCAAAAATATTTACCATGTTCAGTAGCTTCTCGATGGCTTCTTTTGCATTGCCAGGAATGAGTAGTTTTGTTGCGCAATCAGTACTATTTTTTGGAACAACTAATAGCCCGAAATATCTTTTAATGCCAAAAATACTAATTACTTTCGTAATGGCAATTGAAATGATATTAACTCCTATTTATTCATTATCTATGTCACGTCGGATGTTCTATGGCTACAAGCTTTTGAACGTTCCAACTCTTATTTTTTTTTATTCTAGACCACGAGAACTATTTGTTTCGGTCTGTATCCTTTTACCTGTAATAGGTCTTGGTATTTATCCTGATTTCGTTCTCTCGCTATCAATTGACAAGATAGAAGCTATTCTATCTATTTATTTTCATAAAGAGTTTTCATCAATAAGACATTACATTAATGTGTAAAAGAACTGTGTGATTTTTAAAAGCGTTCACTGTATAATGCAATGAAAGAAAAAAAAATAAAGTGAATTATAATCAGATACATCTAAAGTTTTTTCAAACCATTTGAATCACTACTTGATTCAAATGGTTCAAAAAACTTGCACAAACCTTCTTTATATAATATACGGGACGATGTTCCTATGAATTCTTCAGGCCCTTTCTTCAATTAGTTGTTAATGTGAATGAACCATAACTATGTAGTCCTATTCCTAATAGATTGACTCCAAAATAGCATATCCAAATTATAAGAAATCCTATAGAAGCCACAATTACCGAATCCACACCCTGAAAACTCTGATTTGTTATACTATGTAAATAAATCGAGAATATGGTCCAAGTAATAAATGCCAAGTTTCCTTGGGGTCTCAATTCCAATAAGATCCCCATGCCTTATTAGCCCATACTGCTCCCGAAAGAATATCTATAGTTAAAACAGTAAACCCTAGACTAATGACACGATAACTACACTGATCTAATTGTTGAGTTAATTGATACATGTGATAATTTATAAATGAAAGAAATGAAGTGTTTTGTAAAACACTTCTAATTTCATTCACAAAGGAAAATGACCCAATTAATAAATAATTTTTTTTGCGAGGAATATCCAGGTTTTTTCGAAATGCAATGACTAAAAGAGCTACGAATAATAACGATCAACATAAAAGAGCTGCATAACTCAATAACATCATACTTACGTGCATCATTAACCACTGGGATTGTAGAGCAGGCATGGTTTAAAATCTCGGTATCGGTCGCGGTATCGGCCGGGCCGAAAAATGATATCGTCGTGGATATCGGTCCGTCGCGGTCGTCGCGGTGTGAATTTTTTTTTTAATCCAAGAAAATTCACAAAATATCCAAAAAATCCAGAATATTAGAAAATGCTGGAAAACTATTTTTTTTTTCATTAGTAACAATATTAAATCAAAATCTCGGTCACCTTAAGTTATGAGTCATGTCTGTGTCGCTGTTCGCTTTCTTCTCTAGTATTTCATATAATGCAACCATTATTGATGCTCATGATCAATTTATTAGTGTAAAATATAAGAAAATAAAGATAAGTAGATAACAAACATATCAATCATCATTTAATACTAACTCAATCATCAAATTAGTTGTAAAATTCATGACCATGAAGATAACATATTAAAATCTGAAACATGATAGTGAGATAGATAGAGGGGCATATAAAGGTCGTTGGGGATCATGTGGTGGTGGGGGAAGCCTCCCTTGCTCAATTAATATCTGTTCGATAGATATTATCGGTGTTGGTGAATGGGGTATCCAATTAGGGTAATATGAATAATTCATATGATATTCATACATGGCACCTTGTTGGCCAACATAACCCCCATGATGACCATGAGTACCTTCCCCCACTCCATGAATCATTAAAAGAACATATTTGTGATGAAATTTCAAAAAAAAAAGATATATTTTTATTATAATATTAAAAATTTTGAAAATTAAAAAATTAAAAAAAAATATACAAAATCATGTGTATGAGTAGATCTAGCATGAAAGTATATAGATCTAACTTAGTTCTAAGTGAAGAATACAACACAAGTGACATTCTCATGATTTTAATGCTTCATTTAAAAAAAAACACATAAATACATAATAAATCCGAAAATAAAAAATTGAAAAAAAATTCAAAATCATGTGTATGAGTAGTAGATCTAGCATGAAAGTATATAGATCTAACTTAGTTTTAAGTGAACAATACAACACAAATGACATTCTCATGATTTCCATGCTTCATCTAAAAAAAAAAATAAACACAAAATACATAATAAAATGCTTTAAGATGATTTTCTCTTACTTAAATAATTTTTTCTTGAAGAAAATATGCAAGAGGGACGTGTGAATGTGTGGCTGCTGCTCTAAGGTATTTGGATATGAGAGGAGAGGGGAAGAAGATGAAAAATATGAAAAAAATTAGGGTTAGTGTTTTTTTAAGGGATATCGGCCGATATTTTGAAAATATCGGCCGATATCTCGTTACGGCCGAGACGAAGTTCATCTCGGCCGATATATACCGATATTTTGGGGATTTTTGGCCGATATTTTCGAAACCGATATCTCAGCCCGATATCGTACCGGTTCCGGCCGATACCGGTTCGTACCGGCCGATACGAACCGGTATCGGCCGATTTTTTAATCCATGAGAGCAGGTACTAATATTGCAGACTGATGCATTTCGGTTGAAAGACCCGAAGTGGCAAAGCCTTGGGTAAAAATAGCACTTGGCGCGGTTATTGCGCTTAAATAACTTTTTTGGTTCCGTCTTTTTAGGAAACATATGAATAATGGAGAAACTCCATGAAAGAAACATTAAAGATTCATATAAATCACTTAACGGCAAATGTCTCAAATAAATCCAACGAGTAACTAAATGACTCATGACTAGGTCATTGACACGGATATTATCCAAATGCCAAATTCGTTCTCTATGTGACCTATGAGAAGGAGAACATGTTGTTGGGAAGGTCAAAGAAAGAGCTTGTTTTTCCTCCGTAAAGAATTCTTCCAAGAGTTCCATCTCCAGGGAAAAACACTATTATCCCCTATCAGAAAAATTCCCAATTCTCCCTTTGGGGCTTCTACTCTCACATAAAGTTCTTGTTTCGACAATTCAAAAGTGGGAGAAGGCTTTTTACTAATGAATCGATATTCAAAACCATTCCATTCGGAATCACTTGCTCTATCAAAGCGTCGAACTTCTAAGTTCTCATAGGGCCCCCCCGGAATTCCTTCTAGAGCCTGTTGAATAATTTTTATGGATTCCGTCATTTCATTGATTCGTACTAAATAACGAGCTAATGAGTCTCCTTCTTTTTGCCACTGGCTTGCACGTGCGGCATCAATGGCCCACCATTAACAACCTCAAAACTACAAAATTAATAAAGTCAAAGAAGAAAAGGCATAAAAAATTGATAAATCAATAGTAGAGAAATGAGACATTTCCTAAAATTTCATTTATGAAGTAGTATCCTAATTTCCAACAATTACACCTCAAATTACCCAATGCCCACCATCAACAACCTCCTCCATAAAAATCGAACTTCAACACCACAAAATCCACAAATTGAAAGCAGAAAAGTAATACAAAATAAAACAAATCAACAGAATTGCAAGTCTTAAAAAAATCGAGAAATTCTCTACTGATCTTAGGGGCTAGGAGATAGAAGTTTATAGAGTAGCGAACGCTCTCCTTGATTTTTTTGATGATTCTTGGAGGGCATATCTGAATCGAAGGACGACATCTGTCATCTGGTTCTTCTCGAGTCCAAGAGGAGTCTAGATTGGGAGACCAAAATCTTAAAGATTATGGGTCCATCGGGCCAAATGCCCACTTGTAAACTAAAGCTCATTTCCTTTAGTCAAATTCTAACAGATTCTGTATGATAATTTAGGATAAGGGCTGACTGTAATTTGCCTAATTTGTAGCCCAAATCAAGGATGTACAGCATATTATATAGAGATCAATCGATCCCGGAAAGATCATCCCATTCTATTCAACTGGTCTGCATCTTTGCATTCTTTTACAAGGTATCAAAGCCAAGTCATGAGACTCAAGTTGCATATCATATTCTGGTTGAAGGCGTCTTCCATCAATCAAGAGTTCCAAGTCATCTTTCTCTCATGAAGTAGTCCCTGCCTAGATTTTTTCATCACAGATCCATCATAATAGCTTCTGATCTGCGCCTGATCAAGCGTGGCCCACCGCCGATCAACCCTGTTTCCACCCGCGACTCCATGTTTTGGATCGACAGGCTTTGAAGAAGTTTTTGGTCAATTCTTGAGATTTTTCTATCATTGTTTGAGGTAGGTTATACCTCCTTTTCTGTCTGACGTATTTGGATATTTTTGTTCAAATTGTTTTCATTAAGACCGTCCAGATTTGTGGATCTGTATTCGATTTATTTCAAATTTGGACTGCTGGTAGTATCTTGGAGCCTCTCCAATCTGAACAAAAATTCATTTGTGATTGAACCAATTAGTGGGGCCTATAGACATATTTCGTCAGGAAAGTTAGGGTCGTCTGGGGTATTCTTTGTTCAGTATTTGTGTTATGTTTTGCAATACGTGCACTCTTTTGCTTCTGAAGCTCTTCTCTGCATACGTTTGCTCATCTGGAACTTCGATTGACCTTATTGGTACCTTTACATCTTGATCAGAGGTTCTATTCTCTGGATTCTGTTTGATTTCTGAGTGAAACTTTCTCATGGTTTAATAAATTTATGCAAATGGAAAAGTCTGATATCAAATTGATCCGGTTTAATGGTAAAAATTATGCATCTTGGGCCTTCCAATTTGAACTTTATCTTGAAGGTAAAGAATTATGGGGCATATATCTGATGCTGATCCAAAACCTACTGCAGATGAAAAGAAAATTATGTCTTGGAACACAAAAGATGCAAAGATCAAAACCTGGATTCTTGGGCCCATGGAGCCCCAATTTTTTATGAATTTGAAATCATACAAATTTGCCAAAGATATGTGGGAATATCTAAAAAGGGTGTATCACCAGGGGAATTCAGCACAACAGTATCAGTTGGAATATGAAATTGCAAATTATATACAAGGAACTTCATCCATTCAAGAATGTTATTCTGGTTTCGAGAATTTATGGACAGAGCTAGATGAAATCAAATATGCAAATATCTCTGCCTATGCACTTTCCGACTTACAAAAACTACTGGAGACTACTCATCGGGATCAATTTCTCATGAAGTTAAGGCCTCGGTATGAGACAGTGAGATCTAGTCTCATGCATAGGGTACCTTCCCCATCCCTAGATGAATGCCTCAATGAATTACTGAGAGAAGAACAAAGGCAACTGACTCAAACTAATATACTTCAACAACCAAATCCTGGTGCTATCGAAGTTGCGTATGGAATACCCACTCAGTCACAAGCATCAACTACTCCAGTGAATGTTGCTGCTAAAGGAAAGCAACCAATCAGAGACATTATCAAAGTCCAATGCTTCAAGTGTCAAAACTTCGGCCATTATGTAAATCAATGCAAGCATAAAATCTGCAGTTACTGTAAAGCAACAGGACATCTAATCAATGAATATCGTAAACGTCCTCAGAACAGAAATCCAAAGGTTTATCAGGCTATCACTGCTCCTTCTGGCAATACAAATTATTCTTCCATATCCTCTCCCGCTATCACTTCTGCTGCTCCAGTCATCCCTGAAATGATCCAACAAATGATCCTTCAAGCATTTTCCACCCTTGATATATCTTGTAAAAAATACTACTATTCTCATTGGTATTTTGATTGTGGTGCTTCCAATCATATGACATCTTCATCCAAAAACTTCTCCAAACTTAACCCATATGATGGAAACATTCAAGTTCATGCAGCTAATGGTACAATAATACCAATTACATTTGTCGGTGATATTTCTAATTCTTTACCATTACATGATGTTTTCTGTTCACCAAGTTTTTCTACCAATTTGATATCTGTAGGCCAATTGGTTGATGACAACTTCAATGTATCTTTTTCTTCCTCTGGTTGTGTGGTGCAGGATCAGGAGACGAGGAAGGTGATAGCAAAGGGGCCTAAATGTGGGCGATTGTTTCCTCTTCACATTTCAATTCCGAGTCCAGATATGTCTTTGTTTGCTTCCACAATGCCTCTAAGAATAATGTGCAATTATGGCACAATAGATTAGGACATCCCAATTCCAAATTATTGTTGTCTTTATTAAATTCTGATCACTTTAATAAAAATGAAGTTTTTAGCATCAGATGTTGCTCTTGATTGCACTATTTGTAAGTCGGAAAAAGTAATATCTTGTCATTTCGATTACATGTTTCCTCCGCTACAAAATGCTTTGACTTAATACATAGTGATGTTTAGAGTGTTGCACCAATTATCTCTCATTCACAGTATAAGTATTTTGTGACTTTCATTGATGATTATAGTCGCTTTACATGTGTTTATTTCCTACATGCAAAATCTGAAGTCTTTGATGTTTTTAAAAGATTCTTGAATTATGTTCAAAATCAATTTTCAACATGTATTAAGATTTTCCGTATAGAGTCGAGAGGGGAATATGTGTCTGAGAAATTTCAAACTTTTTTTACAAGAAAAAGGGATCATCTCCCAACGGACATGTCCTTACTCCCCCTAACAAAATGGAATTGCTGAAAGGGAAAATCGTCATCTTTTGGATATGATTAGATGTTTGCTATTAGAATCCTTAGTTCCACCTAATTTTTGGCCAGAAGCATTAACCACTACAACTCATATCATCAATCGTCTTTCTTCTCCAAAACTACAAAACACATCTCCGTATTTTCGTCTTTTCCAAAATGAACCAAAATACACACAGTTGCATAATTTTGGCTGTGTTTGCTTTGTTCATCTTCCAACACATGAACGTTCAAAATTATCTACACAATCTGCAAAGTGTGTCTTTCTTGGTTATACTTCTCAGCAAAAATGTTTTGTTTGTTATGATCCCAAGGTAAAACGTATTCGGATTTCTAGGAATGTCGTGTTCTTTGAACACATGTATTTTTTTCATTCCGTTCATGAATCCCTTTCAGAAATAACATTTTCTAGAGTCCCATCCTTTGATGATGAATTTCTTCCTTTACCTATGAGATTTAATCCAGACAAGGTGTATGCTCGTCAACGAGGATCAAATGACGCAAATTTGCCTCTTTTGCCAGAACAAGCCCCAGATCCTGCTCCAGCGCCTGATCCACCTCTGTCTATCCTTCGTCGATCTTCTCATATCACTCAACCTCTAGATAGATATGTTTTTTTTCCATTCTTCATATTTGACTACTTTATCCTCTGTTTCAATTCCTAATCCTTACTCACATGCAACAAAGTAGGAATGTTGGCAACAGGCTATGGAAGAACAACTCAATGACTTACAACAGAACCATACATGGGATGTTGTTCCATGTCCATCTTCGGTTAAGCCAGTTGGAAGTAAATGGGTATTCTCTATCATATTAAAGGCCGGTGGTTCTTTGGAAAGATACAAGGCAAGACTTGTGACCCTTGGCAACAGACAGGAATATGGAATTGACTACGAGGAAACATTTGTGCATGTAGCCAAGATGACTTCAGTTCGTACCATTCTTACAATCGCTGCATCCCAATCCTGGCCCCTGTTCCAGTTTGATGTCAAAAACGCATTTCTTCATGGAGATCTAAAAGAAGAAGTTTATATGCGTCTTCCTCACGGCTTTCCAATATCATCAGCCGGACAAGTTGTTCGTTTAAAACGTTCTCTTTATGGACTCAAACAAGCACCACGAGCATGGTTTGACAAATTTAAAGATGCACTACTCAAGCTGAAATCTCAATAGAGTCCATATGATCCATCTTTGTTCCTTCATCAACAATCATCAGGAATAACCATTCTTCTGGTCTATGTCGACGATATCATAATCACAGGGACAGATACAGTCATGATTAAAGATCTCCAGACTTCTCTTCATTAATATTTTCAAATGAAGGACCTGGGGCCTCTGACATATTTCTTGGGATTGGAGGTTCAACACTCTGCAAAAGGGTTGATTCTACATCAACATAAATATACTATGGATTTAATTGAAACGGCTGGTCTATCAAAATCCACACCTGTGGATACTCCTCTTGAAGTAAATCTTAAGCTCCATAGCGAAAGTGGTGACCGCCTTCCTGATCCTACATACTACTGTCAGCTTGTCGGTAGTCTCATATACATGACTAATACCAGGCCTGACATCAATTATGTAGTAAACTTGATGAGTCAGTATATGACCAAGTTCCATAATCTCCACTTAGTAGCAATTTGACGAATCATCCATTATCTTATTGGCACTCCTCACAGAGGATTATTCTTTCCCGTTGGCTCTGCAATGACATTGACTGCCTATTCTGATGCGGATTGTGCATGTTGCCCTGACACACGTTGTTCCACAATAGGTTGGTGCATGTATCTAGGGGACACTCTTATTTCCTGAAAAGTAAAAAAAGCAAGACAAAGTTTCCAGATCATCAACTGAGGCCGAATAACGAGCCATGTTTGAAGTCTGCTCAGAAATTCTATGGCTTCGTGGCCTTCTCACAGAACTTGGCTTCACACAAAGGTCACCCACACCTCTGCATGCGGATAACACTAGCGCAATTCGAATCCCTGAAAATCTTGTATTCCATGAACGAACAAAACACATCGAATTGCTTGTCACTTTATCAGAGATGAATATTTTCGGAATGTTATCTCTCATCCATTCATCTCCTCCAACCTTTAAATTGCTGATATTTTTACCAAAGCTCTTCCGCGTCCGCGCCATCAGTTCTTGACAGACAAATTGATGCTTGTGGACTCACCGGCATCATTTTGAAGGGGGGGTGTTAAAGATTATGGGTCCATTGAGCCAAAGGCCCACTTGTAAACTCAAGCCCATTTCCTTTAGTCAAATTCAAACAGATTCTGTATGATAATTTAGGTTAAGGACTGACTGTAATTTGCCTAATTTGCAGCCCAAAATCAAGGATGTACAGCATAATATATAGAGATCAAACGATCCTAGGAAGATCATCCCATTCCATTCAACTTGTCTATATCTTTGCATTCTTTGACACAAAATTCATTCTCAAAGCAATAGTAGAAAAGGACCATAGTACATTAACAAAAAGCCCAACCAGTTCTTGAAACAATTATGTAACTATGGACTTTGCATTTTCAGGTAACAAACTAAAATGCATAACATTTAAGGCATGATTTAACTACCCATATAAACAAATAAGAACCAATGTGAAAGTTAGCAAAATATCAATATGACTGAATGAATAAAGGCAAGAGAAAGAAAAGGGCCATCTCATCACCTGGTATTTAAAAACGCAAACAAAGTCAGCCACTCCTTCCTTGGGGCCTTGTTTTGACCATGGGAGCATGAGGTACATATATAACATGGTTGAGAATCCTAAGCATGCCATTGGTGTTTAACTATTTGATGTAAGGTAAGATGAAATTAAAAAAAAAATGAATCAAATAAACACATCAGTGACCATTGATCAAAAGAAAGTACGTTTTTCAACACTTTAAATTTTGCTTTTGGTGTACATTTTCTTTACTCATGTCAAAATGGCGTTGATGTAGATGATCATCCAATTCGATCCATTTAAGCATGTCACATCTATTTGGAGTTCCACCTGAATCAATTCCATACTAACACAACCCATATAAACACGATCTCCATCAGCACATCCAAAACTCCATTTACAGCCTACATTTACAACCAGTATTTTCATACATATAGAACCCATCCACGCCATCTCCATACAACTATTCATGTATATCACGAAATATAATTTTGTTGATTTTGATCCTTCGAACAATACTAATACAACATTACCAAATAAGGTCCGTATAACATATTCTCAGCAAAAGAGATTCAAATAATGTTGGCAATTATGCTCTTCACAAATCATGCATGAATACAACAGGCAATTAATCTATGGAAAAGTACAGTTGGGTTTCAGCTTTAGTTCTTTGCGAGGTCCATTGTAGCCATTATGTGTTTAAATGAAAGTATCATCATTTAGTTAGCTATATGTTCCTTGTTCCCATTTCAGTTATTTATAGCAGAATCCAAAACAAAACAACAACAAAAATAGAAAAAGGCAAAAGGATAGACCATGAAAGTTGATGAGTAACCATAATAGAAATCACATACTAAAACTATCAATTTCTTAAAATCCCATCTGAATCAGTAAATACCAAGAACACCCAACCAAACAAATGAGCGTGAGTTAAACAAAATACCGTGTTCAAGTAAGAAAAAAAAAAGAATAAGTAACCACACCAAAATATGAGCAAAAGTCACAACCCATCAAAAATCTTAGAAAGAGAATAAAAAAAATACATTCCAAGCACTCAACTTTCTCCCTTTTTTTTACAGGAAGAAAAAGGCCGGTAAGATTTCTAGTTGCTGGAGAAATAAAAACATAATATACATATTTGAAATATGATATGCAATGGAATAATAACCTTCTTCTTGCAGTTAAGTAGTTGGAAGCATAATCTCACAAGAAATAAATGCAAGTTGAAAGGAACTCAACTCCAATCGAGGAATTAGCATGATGATTTCATCATTTGCTTCATACATGTTAAGTAGTTGGTAGCATAATATCACATGAAATAAATGCAAGTTGAAAGGAATTCAATTCCAATCGAGGAATCAGCATGATGATTTCATCATTTGCTTCATACACACTTTATACAAAAAAAAAAAATCGAATTCGAGAAAAAAAATCTAGATGGCAAAAGAAGATATAACTAAACAACACGCATAACAACTCAAAAATTCAAGAAAAGAGACCTATGGATCACAGGCAACATGATGGGAGTATCCACTCACCATTGCCCGTGCATTGTACACAGTGTAATCTAAATTCTACAAAAGCCTTCACAATGAGAATTTGAATAATTTTACTCTCCCATTACAAAAATTCACATGTATATTCTTACTTTACTTCTTTGAAGAGCAGAAACCATAACAACAAACAACAACTATAATAAAAATTAATTTAAGAAAGATCATTCAACAAGAAAGAGAACAAAACAACAACAACTATTGTAAGAGCTTAAAAACTCACAAGAAAAGGGGGTGGAGCTGAGAGCTCTTGGAGAAGAAGAACCGCTGCCTGAAACCTGAAAGGGGGAAGAAGAGCCGCAGGTCAGAGGACCCTGGCTTGGGCAGCGCATGGCTCTCTGATTCTTAAGTTAGTTTGAGAACTGGGCAATAGGATGGAGATGGAGAAGAAGGTGATACCAGCATACGGTGATGATCTTGGTCTCCTTCGGTCCCTTGCTCTCTGTGCCTGCTGCTCCTTATATGGACAGGAAGAAGAGGGAGAGGATACGGACTCTTGTGGTTTTGACGGAAAGTCCCATCACAACCTCACTTATCCCATCGGGCCATACCCTGATGCTATGGGCGCCGTTCTGTCAGGGAGCATGGGCGGCGTGGATGGCTTTGTCAGAAGGTATAGGGAGTGCCCTTGTCTTGTCGCATATGCTGCAACGTGCTTGAGTGTCCATAGGAGGATAGCTATCAGCCCCTGTCTTGGCTAGCTCTGGCGTTGTGACCGAGATCGGGGTGTATTACTGAGGTTGTGGGACCAAGGTGGGGAGCGACCTTGACTTGGCTGGAGACCTGGCAGGGGCGCCGAGGTGGAGTCTGCCGAGATGGTGGCATGGGCCGAGATGTTGGCATGGGCAGAGGTGGGAGCACTTAGCCGAGCTGATATATGTGGCCGAGACCGAGACCTGCTAAGCTGGAATAGATGGCATTGCCGGGGGAGGCCAAGACCTGCTGAGCTGGCGGTCTCTGATGGTCCGAAAATACCCCCACACAACTATAATAACAAAATGGAATTTAAGAAAGATCATTCAACATGAAATAGCAAATAAAGAGAAAAAAGAACAAAAAAAAATATTACAATAGTCCTTAACTTCCGTGTCAAATTTTGATCTCCAGTGTTGCAATTCCTGCAAAAAGCACACATTTGGAATTATAACATCAATATATATATATTTTTTCATATTTGAGTATTTAGAACATCAATATAATGGCATCACATATTTAAAAAAGAGGGAAAATTCCAAGAATTACTGGTTTCAATCCTTGTATCTGAGTAAGTAGCTCAAACCTCGATTCATTTAGATCCTGAAAAAAAAAAGATAAATACATAAATGAAATGGTAGATTAATAAAAACTTCAAAAAGAAGGGGCCGAATGTTTTCCCATAAAACACCACTCTTTATCATGCAAATGTACTTCTACTTCATAGATTTTGATCATATTCAACAAATTCAATAATCACTAAAAAAAACTTGACATGAGTAAACAAAAACAACCCAACAAAGTATTCTTTGACATCAGTAAACAAAAACAACCCAACAAAGTATTCTTTCTAGTATTAAGAACAAGACTAAGAAACCAATCCAAAGACAACAAAAAAGGGATAATCCACACCTAGGTCCTATCCTTTTGGAGTCCTTGTACAGGCTTCATGATTTGGGCATCCTTCACATGAATTTGATTTTCCATTTAAGCCTGATTGAGGACCTGGGCAGTCTGAAAGGGGAAGAAGAATCACAACAAATAGGTCAGAAATAGAAAATAAAATGAATTAAACAAAATGTATTTGTCTTCTTCAATGATGAAAGGAAAATAGCATACGTTCGTTGGTGTTTTTAGGGATCTCACAACGGCATTGGTTCTCGATAGCCTATTGTTGAGACTTTTTAGGCTTTCTTTTATATTGAAGAAGTTTTTCTGCTGTGTAGGCCTTTACGACAACCTGACAATGGTTTTAAAAGATGAAACTTAAACGTGGCCCTCACTTGGGAGCAAGACACTTGTTATCAACAAAACAACCAATTCCATCAAATACAACCAAAAAATTAAAAAAAAAAAAATCAAGAAGCAGATGAAGGTGGAAGGTGAAGCAACAAATAAAAGAAGGGATTTTCATAGCAAAAATCTTACCTTTGAGTATCGATTCTTACAAGATGTTGGCACAGTTTTCTGAAAGTAAATTACAACCAAAGCATTGGTTAAACTCAACTATTGGTTTAGAAAAAGAAATGAAGACACATATCTTCAGCTTGACAGCTTCTCATTAGCTCCAAATTCGAATATCCAAAAAAAAAAAAAAATCTCTACAGTACTGGGTAAGTTGCACAAATAGCTTCTAGCTATCTGTTCACCAACAACATTCAAAACAAGCATAAGATTGACATGTAAAAGGCAGAAGTTGCTAGGATCTGCGTAAATAAAACTAAAGACTAATTAATTGTTCAAGAGTAAACCTGAGTGTTATCTAGAGTTATCTAGGTCCAGTAAAATTACATGCCCAATTCCCTTACCTACACCATAGGAAAATTGATCCAAAGCCTCAATGAAAGGCCAAACTCAATATCCCCTGACTATATCACCAAGAAAACAAGTAAGAAAAGATAATAATTAACTTCAGAATATTAAAAAGAAAAACAAGCCAGAAAAGAAAGAAGATATAATCCAAGAGTGGGTACGTACTATCTTTCCATTCAATTAGAACATGCTCGAGGATCTAATGTAGGTCCAAAAAAAAAATTTCTTTTAATATCTAAAAAAACATTGAAACAGGGTGACTTCAACATTCAACCCGCAAGATGGTTCTCATGGAAGAAAAATAGCATCTAGGACACCAAACAAGGTGGTTCAGAAGAGCCCCAACAGTAAATAGACTTTTTTCCATCATATACTAAGTACTTTTTAGCAAGTTCATATAATTACCAATCTTAGCCTATATGTAGATGAATAAAGGGAAAAAAAAGAAACTGTTTGGAAAAGACCAAGCGTCACATGGGTAGGATGTGAATATGGAAGATTGTTGGGGGTATCCTCACCCATATATAGACCATCAAATCAAGCAAGTATTCTTTATCACCAACTTGTGTTAAAGATAAACTACATCATAATGCATCAAGACCTATAAAACCTTTCTCACAGAAGAGAACTACATTTTTTTCATAAGGCTTCTAATTTTGTAAGTATACCTGTGCAATATGCCCCTTTCTCAAGCCATTGAGTTTGAGTTGGCTCAATGACCCTCCAAATCAGGCTAAATTTGCACCCTAGCTTACGACACACAATCCAATAAGAGGAAAACACAAACCCAATAAAACAAACAAAACAGAGTATGCAGAATCATCCCCCGAATGTGAATTCCAACACCCAGCAATCATGAGCAACCAAATATGCAACAACTTTTTGCATAGAATCCTTGCACTTGAGGTCATATAAACATGGTCCCATAATTTGGCGATCTAGACCATTGATTAGGTGAAAAATATTGTGAATTGGCCTAACATCATCATATCAATGATCAAAGTATTATCCAAAACTGATGGCAAAAAAGAGAAATAAGAAAAGTTTGAGTTGTTGCATGCAAAAAAAACAAAAAAACAAAAACACACATTTACATCACATTAGACCTTAACTTGTGTGTCCAATTCATTGATAACACTTGTGTGTCCGATTTTGACCTCCAATTCTATAAATCATCAAAATTAAAACACAACACAATAAATAGAGCACTCAATTGTATATAAACCCACCTTTGATTTATGAAACGAGTGCAAGTAATATGGTTTACACATTAATCATGGTTCATATGCTCATCCAAACTTTCCTATAACAGTTTTATCCTGAAACAGCCAGTTGCATATTAACTGGGTGCTGACTGCTGAGTAACCATAGTTCTTTGGTTCCAAAGAGAGCCCTAGTAACAGTCATTTGAGTATGGTTGTATACTGAATCCCTTTTGTTCCAAGGGGATATCAGTAAATTAACCTCATAGCTTTTTCCACAGAATTAAAGGAAAATGCCTGATGAGTCGCTATATTCATACCACCATATTGTGTATATCAATTAGCCCCTACTCTTAAAAGGAATCCAAATTCTTACATGGTTTTTATGATTGAAGTGCCCTCAAATCCAATGTTTTCTCATCCCTGTGTTTTCTGCCTGATGTAATGTGATTTCCTTCATCCATGGAGCTTTTAGTCATTGAATTTCTACTACACCAGCTCTAGCTTTTAGGTATTATTATATGAAAAATTTTCAAAATAGGGCTCAAGTTTTTTTTCAGTTTTCAAATCAAGACAAAATAAAACTCACATTTCAAATAAGGACTTAAGTTTTTCATTTAGGACACGTTTGGTAAATGTAGAAGAATCCTTTATTTAGAGGATTCTCTCCATCTTTAAAGAAAGCCACAATCCTCTAGTAGGATTCCCAAAGAGAGTTCCATGTTTGGATGGAGGGAGGATTCCTACAAATTGTAGATTATATAATCCAATGGTTATAAATATGTTTTATAAAAATTCTCAAAATCAATGAAAAATCAAGACCTCAGCTTTCACTCAAGTACTTTGTGGTCATCCAGAAAATATGAATGGTTCTGATCGTGCAAAGGGGGCCCATAAGAATAAGAATTTAATATTTTAGTACCTAGACCTTTTTGCAAATATCTCAAGATCTAAGAATGGTCAACGGTTGAGATTTGGTCAACTAGCCGTGTTTGACCTCCTAGAAATAACTACTGGTTCAGATCATGATTGTGGTACCCACATGAACCAGAAAATCGAAAAAAATGGACTAGATTTAATCCCATTTTTTGGCCCACAGCATATCAGAAATTGCCATCGAACGGTTCAGACGTTTATGCAAATATCTCAAAATCTAAGAATGATCAACGGTTGAAATTTGGGGAGCTGGCCGTTTTGGACCTTCTTAACAGTTTTATCGGTTCAGATCTTGATTTGGGGTCCATAGAGACCCAAAAAATGAAAAAACCGCTCTGCCCAATATTAATGCCTCAATACACTGTAGCTCCGCAAATCCTTCAGCGCGCGGAATAAGAAAATCCGAAGGGGGAGGGTCCGATTCCAGAAATAATCAAAAGAGAAGAAGTCTCCTCTCCCTCCTCTCCAAATCCATGCTGATCCAAACACGAAAATCAGCGTGATCGCGGATTTTGGGCGAGGAATCCACGGCGATGACGGTTGCCAAACGTGCCCTTAAATTTCAAATCAGGACATCCCGCGAGAAATTGAGTTTTCCAACTACTTTTTTCTCAATGCTTTTCAAAATCCCCAAAATACCCTTATCCTTGCTCGAGCAAAAGAAGTGGAAAGGGGATGAAGAAGAAGCGGATGTAGATTAGCCTAACCTCATAGTTGAACTTCCTCCTACCTCCCTCTCTCTCTTAAACGATCGTTATCTTCCACATAAAAATGCAATCTTGCTCGTAAAAACTTACGCTCCTCATCTCTTCTGATGTGATTCGAAAGTCGTTTCTCTCAATTCCCACTTCGATTTTCCTTCGATTCGTACGAGGCTAAGAAGAAGAAATAAAACCATCAATAAATAAAGATCGTTACTTTCGCAGGGTATGATCATGGCCGTTGTTGATAATGCCGGGGTCGATCAAGCACCGCCATCGGATCGTCGAGCCGTGTCAATTTGGAAGCAGCCTGCCGGATTCCCACTCTTCCAACGATCCAGATCAACCGAAGTCGACCAATCTGATCATCGAATCCTCACGATCAGAGTTTCCAGATGAAGGTCAATCAATTGCAGTAGATTGCGACCGCCCCAGCGCACGTTACCGGCGGGCAGTGAGGGATTTAAGAAGGAGATGAGGGATTTGGAGGAGCTCCTGTCGAAGCTGAATCCCATGGTGGAGGAGTTCGTCCCGCCGTCGCTCGCGAGCCATGGGCTAGTTGGCGGCGTCTTTCCTAACGGCTTTGTGGTATGCAACAATCGAGTCCCGCTTTGATGTGTGGATTGTAACAAATCCAAGCCGGCAGAGTAGTTTTGTTGTGCCTCTCCGGTCGAATACCTTTGATAGTGCCCGAATTACCTGTCTTCCATCTCTACCTACGATCATGTATTTGAAATTGCAGCATTTTGACATCAGAATGTAGTTGAGAAGACTTTCCACTCAATTTTTTTTATTGGAAAAGTAATTGAAACCATAAATACCAGAGGCTATTATTCCTCCTTTTGAATACATCATAGATATAACTGATCATGTAGTTGAGACCAACATCAAACAAAGGGGGTGTATATATGGTAACTCTAAAACTAAGCTCTTATTTGAAAAACAGTAAAGAGGGTTGAAAGATATTTATTAGAAAATTACCTTTAGACACTGAAATCGATCAATCGACAGAGTGATTGAGGGAGGTTCCTAAAACCCCAAATCGAGGAAAATCAGATCCGTTCCACGCTAATTCAAATCAAATCCCCTATAATAAAGAAGAAAAACCACAAAAAAAAAAAAAACAAGCATAACAACAATCCAACGAATCTCTTAAACTATTTAGATCCAATTGATGCAGTATCTAGAACATGATTCTATCAGGAAAAAAAAATACAAAACCTAATAAGAAATCTACAAGGAGGAAGAAAAGAAAGACATCAAATCTAACCTCGAAGGAGAGAGATGGTGGGAGAGGAATCGAGAGGAGATGTGAAGAGTCGAGAGAGATGTAGGCGTAACACTTGTTGGTTTTTTTCAAGTATGACGATGCAAACACTCATCTCAAGTGAGGTCCACAGCCTTTGGAAGCATGAAATGCATCTTTGAAGTGGGCCCCATGAGGTGTAGTTCTCCAAATAGGTAACACCTCTTCGCTTTTATTATAAGAGTAATAGATAAGACCTTTGTTTTTAAGTCCAAAAGGTTAGAACGACACGACATCAATGCCACAAAAGTCACAGCCCGGCCCAGCATATGACTCAAGAACTGTACGAACCGTGTGGTGCCAGGCCAAGCTCCCTGGCCATCTGTGCCGGCACGGCCCAGCTCGACTGACATCTCTACGGGTGGCCATCGCCTCTCCAAAAGGTTCAGATAATGTCCAAAGGTTTCAAAGATTTGTAAATAGGGCCTTGTGGTTTTAGTAGTTAGTGATATATCCCTGCCTTTTAATTTTAATACCTTCCATATCCCCAAAATCAATAGCCTAACAACGACCATCAGTTTGAGTAAAATGCAACTTTTGCCCATCCCTTTATCCTTCAATGATTAATTTTAAGAGCTTGTACTTATTTTTCTCTAAAACTTGTAATATTAATTATTAGAATAGTACATATAGTGGGAGAAAGTAACCCTACATAAATTTATTTTTATCAATACGGGGCCCATTTTATTAGATTCAAATTGATCATGATGACAACCAACACCTATAATTATAATTGGTTATGACCCAATCCATGCATGACCTACTGCTAGAATGAAGAAAGTTTCAAAATACATATTAGGCTTCATGTACATGAGAGAGTTGTAGCGAGGGGAGAGGGAGTTGGGACTTGAGATAAAATAATGATGTCTTTTTTTAAGAAACGACATGCTCTTTTTTTTAATGGATGGCCAAGCTATCATTTTGTAAAAATTCAACATAAACCTCATGTGGCTGCCTATTCTCAACATGATAAATAATTTTTGGGGGCATGGAAGGTATTAAAATGAAAAGGCAAGGATGTATCACTAAATACTCAAATCACATGTGCCTATTTAAAAATTCTAGAAACCTGATGAGGGGTACATAGAAAATCTTAATCATAATTTTACGTCTTTCTGTTTTACAAAAGACTTGAACTTACGCACCCACTCATGCTGCGCCTTGACCCTAATCAGCCTGAGGGATGACCAAGGTGATCAGTTATACTAGTACTTTTCTTTGCACCAATTCTCAAATACTAGAATTTTTGTTGTTTTACCTTTTCCCTTAGCCCATTATTATTATTATTATTATTGATGATGACGATGGTATCTATGAGATCTTTGTTCCAACAGAACTAATCCCCCAAGTGACGCCTGCTAAAACCACACAAATATACACCGGTCAAATTGAGGTGATTTTCAACACAAGAGTATTTAGAGAGCAAACCCACGCCTTATTTCACTCTAGTTTGTTTTAATTTTTTTTTTTTTTTAAAGAAACAAGGGGACTCGCATTCACAGACCCATGCATCCTACACAACCAACACGCCCTAACCAGCTGAGCAATTGCTGGGACCAATAGTAATGTTAGCTTTACTTTTGTTTGATGGGCAAAAAACATAGGTTGAGTGAAGACCATGGCGTATTAAATTGAAGTGGGTCTACTCATTGAGCGGTAAATTCTCTGGTGATTGCTTTGAGTGAAGACCCAATTATAGAGCTCGACACAAATAGTGAGCCACTCTGCATGTTCTTATGCCCCTCTAAGCTTTGTAGGGAAATGGGAGTTCTTAATTAGACATTTACCAAACCTCTATTCTATCATAATATCATATGCATCATATGGCTAAAAACACCTTGTGGACCCGATTTTGATAGATACCTAATTTGAAAGTTAGCTGTTTGATGAGTTCAAAGTCTCTAACTCATATATTTCTTTGGACACCTGTAATTCTAATTATGGGTGTCACTTTTGAAATCTAATTTACTCAAAATCACTTGAGGAAATCTCTCTCTCATGTTTAGGCCATTATCAAATTGATCAGTTCTAAAAAATGTGATTCATTTATTCCATAAACTATCAATTAATCATGCCATGGACATAACTCTAATTGGAGTATAATTTTCTTAGTTATCAAACAACTTGTGTGGCAATTTTGAGATGTTTGGGAACTCAAGGTTGGCTTCCACTAATGAGTTTATGGCAATGGACTTGGGAAATTTCTTGAGTTTAGGACGGTGTTTAAACTGTCTTAAATTGCTGTAGCGAGAACGTTGGCCCTAACTGGGGTGTCAAAAAAAAAAAAAAAAGATTTGGCTCACGGGTCATACCCATGGTAGTGGACTGCACGCTGTCTCTGTAAAGTTGGTTCTTACAATTACATAAAAGAACTACAATGGGTGGGTTTTCATATTAGTAGTGCTGATATGATTCTCTTAGCCAAACATGTAAAAATCATATGTGGGACGTGTGTCTAGGTATTACCTAAATCCAAATGGGTACTCTCTGCAGGGCAAACACCAAACTTACACATAACTGTTAAAAAATGGCGATTGAAAAGGATGCTACAAATTAACTTTACAGTGGCACAGTCCAAACAGAGGTGGACTGGATCAAAGTCCAAACAGAGGTGGAATGGATCAAAGTCCACCCCAAGTAGCTGGACATAATGTGTGGTAATACAGTTTAACTGGTAGTTGTAAATGGGTTTGGATGTAGTTCTTGGTTGGGAACCATAGCTCAAAACCCTCTTGCCAAACAACTATATACTCCGAAATTTTCCAATAATTATCATCGGAGATTCAAATTCCTATCACAGGAAATCTGCCCTCCTAAATTTAATTTTTCTTTAGATATACCCAAACAAGTGTCCTTAGTCTTGTGCCGAATCATCTTACTACAGAGATTCAGATTTCTACAAAAGAAGTCTGCCCTCCCACAAAAGGCCTGAAAAAAAAAAAAAAAAAAAAAAAGGAGATTCGGATCCCTATTGGAGCCAAATATGAGGCATGGATTCAGCCCCTGAACCTGAGTTCAGGCCTGGGCCCAGTCCATTTGCAGCATACATACACTCCATCATTTAAAGATGTTGGGGCAAGAGTTCAAGAATATATCAGCGCAGGTCCAAGGTCATTTAGTATTGGGATAGGGAATTAAGCCCAGGTACATCCCAAGGCCCTGAAAACATAGCCCAAGTCCAGCCCAACAAGAACAGGGCTAGTATCGGGCAAGCCCTGTTCCCAGCTATGGGCAGTAGCGGGCGGGATAAATAATTTTCACTCGAGTGCCCAATGGCATTGGATCAATATCCCTAGCTCATTTATTGCTGATGTAAAATTTACTCATAGGTGTGATTTGAAAGCCCACATGACATTAGCCTGTCTTATTAGAATCAGCAAATATGATATTGGAAATGACCCATGAGCAGTGGTTAGTGGTCAGTGGTCAGTGGTCAGTGGTTAGTGGTTAGGAAAGGTAGAGCAGTCTATGAAAAACAGTAACACAAATGTGCTGTCCATGTTTGGTGTTATTTATTATAAGCTTGATATATATTGTTATACTTCTCCACCACCTTATGCTTTTAAAGTAAGTGGTTGTCAACAATATTATCGGTGTACAAATTCATACACTAATTAAAAGGGACCAACATAAGTATGTATATGAAAACCGTATGAATAGTTCATTGTCCAGGCTTTGTTATGCTACATGGCCCGCCTATATAAGATTAAGTTACTTCCCTCTCATGAACCCTTTTCTCTTTTCTTCTGAATTGCCATAAGCCCAAATTTGATGCTTATCAACCGTTAATTTCCATTGGATTGTAAAAAGAAGATGCGAGGACATAGATCAAAGGATTAAGATGATCTGATGGGGTACATATTCTATATATATCCCTCAGTCTTATTTAGATCTTTCCATTCCACACACACACACCCCGATGGTATTCCAAAATATCCAAAATAGTTATCAAGGGAGAGAACATCACCAAGTAAATATTGATAACCTTTTTACCAAAATATTGTCCACCACCAGCTCTTATCCATTCGTGTAGGGGAGGTGCAATTGGTTTTCCATGGTCTTGGAGTTCCAACCAAATTGGGAAAAAAATTTAATTGAGAGCGATTGCCTGATTTTCATCAGATACAAGAGCAAGAAAGTTGATAATCTGTGTCTAAATCACTCCAGTCTGATCAAACCATCACTAGATAGCCCTTCTCCAACTGATTTGAAACTTGTCTTTTCGGAGGTTTATATTTATGAAGGTATGCCTAAAATAGGAAAAACAGGGGTTTGGATCCTTTCTACTCAAAACCAAAAAGTCACTTTATCATGTGTCTATCAAAATTCTTCTGCATTGAACATTTCTAACCATTAGATATAATGTCAATGGAGGATTTTAGAGTATTAACTTCCAATTTTATCGCCTTAGGATAGTTAGAAGTACAATGATAAGTTGAATTCTGAGTAACAGAGGCTTAAGTTGAAGAGAAATGATGAGGTACTCAAAACTTTAGAATAAGTTCAATTCAGCATGGGACGCACTTTCACTTATGAAGAACTCTTCCATAAATCCACCACACACTATAAATAAATTTCCGCTGCAACAAGTATTTTTTTCGCCACTAAAAATCTCTTTTTGCAGTGACATACTAGATATTGAGCTAGAAAATCACAGATAAAAGCATGCATATACTCACTATTGGATGTGAGAGTTTTTTGGTAAATGGATGTGAGAGTTAATCTCATCACAAGACATGGTTCTATATATCAATGCTCAATGTCTTACCCATCATGAGGTAAGGTTGAGATCCAAATGTTTTTTAACTTCTTTGGTGAGTCCATTTAACAATTTTTTTTTTTTTTTTTTGCAATTCTTGCTGGATCAATGGAACTGATTTGCTTAGCCTTATCATACAAAAAATGAGATCTTGTGCATGCCATCTTTCCACATTTCCGAGACTCCCTTCTCATCCAGTGACATTTGATGAGCCCCATGAAACAAATAAAACCTCAGGAGAAGATCCAAAATGTTCTTTAACTTATATATTTTGTAACTGAATATCCATTTACAAGCTTATTCACTATAGAAACAACTCACTCAATGCTTTGTTTTAACAAAAAACAAAGCGATAGCGATACTAATACTCTAGTCTCAAGTCATCAACACGATGACTTGCTCACCAGACAAGTGCAAACATGAAAAATGAAACATCAAATGCTGAGAAAGATGAGTCAGATCAGATCCTGAAGAGAATAAGATCGACATCGACTCCTTCAGGCACCCTGCGCTGCAGAGGGAACTTTGGGAGTGACCTTGCAACGTAGCGAGCATTCTCTAGGTACATGGCATACTTGTGTTCCATGCCCGGACCACTGCCCCCACCAATGCCACTGCCATGGGCCTGACTCTGTGGTGTTGATGGAGACTCGCTGTGGTAACCGCCATCTCCAAGCATTCGCGTGCCGCCTAATTTCAAGCTGTTGAGGGCCAATGCGCTCTCCTCGCCCCCAAGCTTCTGGAGAGCGGTTTTCCTGAAGGTCCAGTCACCTGTCTTCCAATTGAAATGGTAAAGAGGAAGGAAACGCTGTCCGTAGAGCGCTATGAACTCGATTGCGGCGAGGAGGAACTCAAACTCAGTAAGAGACATGTAGTAGGAGAAGCTAAGTCTGGTCCATCCAGGTTTCAGGCCGTTGTATCCCTGCAAGTGGAGATGATTCAGGGTTGTTACTTGTTAGAGCTTGGAAACTACTGAGTAACAGAAGAGTGCATGGACTTGTGTGTATGAATGGATCCCTTCTCTGGGCTGAGTTCAGGCCCGTTGGATACTACCTATACATATTTAGTACACTGTATACTGAGTGGAAAAAGAAAGACAGAAAGAAAGAGCCTCCTATCTATTGATTTTGTACGTTCATAATAAAATGGACTTGGGCTTTGACCCAAACCTAGTATGCCCTTTCGATAGACTTGGTCCTTCACTGGGCTTGAGCTTTTATTGGGAAGACAATGGTCTCCTATATCACATATGGGGTAGGCTTGGATTTAGAGTCCAGGATCGATCCATGTCGGACTTGGACACAGATTTGGGCCAAAAATACTTGTTGGGCATGTACTCAGACCCAGGTTGCTTTGGTTCCAAATCTGGTCCATTAGAATTGTGATTCCCCGCCCAAAAAGAAATTTTAGCCATGTCCATGAGAAAATAATGGCCAGATTTCTCACTTGACTGTTGACACCAAACATAGGTCGGAGTTGTAACCGAATTCAAATAAAGGCCAAATTGTATTTTTAACATGGGCTGAGATAATTAGTGCATGTTTGCTAGCTAGTTAGGTGAGGAACTTGGGAGGAATATGTAGATCGGGGGTTTTCTCGTGCCTGTGAAATAGGGATTCCTCACCGTGGATTTTACATTGGTATTGATGTGTATCAATGTGTTTAGTTGAAGAAATTGGTACGAGTGTGTAAATCCAAAAAAAGTGAGAATTTTTAAAGCAGGAAGGGCGTCAAACAAGAAGACCCTCAAAAATGAATATTTCCATTAGCCCAAATCCTTTGTGATTTACAATGTCAAACATGGATTTTTCAAGATCTTGTAAAAACCAGTGAATGATTTCCTAGGTTTAAATCGTCAAACGTGACCCTAGGCTTGGCGTCTAATGGAGTCCAGGCGCCTGGCCTAATGGGCACCAGTTGCAAATTCCCATCAAGAGAGAGTGAGGTAGCCAGCCCCTTGTTTTTTTTTTTGGTAGAAAAGCCAGCCCCTTGTTAAAATAGGCTAGTGGGCAGATAAAATTTATAGTGTAAAAAAAAAAAAACACTAACAGTGGGGTCTAGTGTGGTTACTTAAGACTACATTTTCATTCAGTCCAATGTTTCTGTGAAGCATATGCCACCATCACCATGTTTATATTACATTACCTTCTGTATAGCAGAACGGAAAGACAAGGACTGCTGCACGTTCACGCCAAGAAGAACATGACCATAAGGCCCAGCACAGGCGCACCCACCTCGCGCCTGGATACCAAACAAGTCATTGAGGAGCTTGGTCACGAACCGACCATGAAGAGGCTTGTCCTTCCTGGTGGCCCTCTCTTTCCACATGAAGACCCCTTTCTCCGAAGCCTCAGCCGTCCGATCCAAGGACGTGGTCTGGAAGAGGAAGGAGAGGATGGGCTGGCGCCTTACAGAGGTGTTGCCAAGAATATGGACGTTGGGGTTGGGCAAGAGCCTATGGAGAGCTCTGTCTATCCAGAGGGTCTCTTGGGTGTCGATCAGATGGTACCCCATGTATTCTTTCACCCAGAAGGCCAGTGCTGCTCGGATCTTTTGAACGATTGCTGGTGTTCCTGCGTCCTCTCTTTCTTCGATGTCTTCGTAGTAGAGGGTGTCCTGTTCAATAATATCCAGTGGCTTTGTTAGATGGACTCGTATGTATAGGGCCTTTTTTTTTATATATATCTATGGGTTGGAATGTATTCTTGTGTTTGAATCGATGCATGTGATACCAAGTTTACATGTTTGCTTGCTGGTTTAGATACCAAATGTGGGCCTTAATCAAAAGAATCTAAGCCACATCCTCAGATCATCTAGAAAACCTCTTGTCAAGTTGATATATATAAAGACCTTGCTTCTCTTAAAATGTTCAAAATCCACTCTTTGACAGCTGGTTAAACTGTTTTTTTATTGGATATAAATAATTTTAGTAAATTTGAGAATGTTGAGATATGTGTAGCAAAACTAAGAAAATATAATAAAAATGAGCAGTTTTAGAAATAATTAGAATTAGTATCAATGAGTGATAAATTAAGAAAAACTCATTTAAGATAGTTTGTACATACCTAATGCAAGTCATTAATGACATCAATAAATATATATTTTACTTCGTGGGTTGATGGACTACCAAGAAAGATGGGGTATACGAAGAAGTTATCCAAGATTTTAAGGCAGCGTTTGGTTCGCTAGAATCGTTTTAGGCGGGAATGGATTGGAGATCGGAATTAGACTGGAATGGAATGAGACAGGAATAGGCATTTCCATTCCAGCGTTTGGTACGCTGAAGAATCAACCCAGTTGATTCATCTTCCTGCGTTTGGTACGCTAGAATGAGTCATGGTTTGGAATAAAATTTAAATAAGATTGACCAAAATACCCTTGTTAGATTTTTATCTTTGGCTCAGTCAATGTACAGATTATATTATTATTATATAGGTGGGGCCACACAAGCTCTTCTATTTTATAATATTATAATAATAATAATAGTAATAATGTATTTATTATATCATTATTATATAGGTGGGCCCACACAAGCTCTTCTATTTTATAATCTTATAATAATAATAATAATAATAATAATAATAATAATAATGTGTAGATTATATTATTATTATATAAGTGGGGCCCACACAAGTGCTTCTATTTTATAATCTTATAACAATAATGTATGACTTATATTATTATTATATAGATGGGGCCCACACAAGCTCTTCTATTTTATAAGCTTATAAAAATAATAATGTTTAGATTATATTATTATTATATAAGTGGGGCCCACACAAGTTCTTCTCTTTTATAATCTTATAATAATAATAATAATATATAGATTATATTATTATTACATAAGTTGAGCCCACACAAGTTCTTCACTTTTATAATCTTATAATAATAATAATGTATATATTATATTATTAATATATAGGTGGGGCCCACACAAGTTCTTCTATTTTATAATCTTATAATAATAACAATAATAATGTATAGATTATATTATTATTATATAGGTGGGGCCCACACAAGTTCTTCTCTTTTATAATCTTATAATAATAATTATAATTATAATAATAATGTATATATTATATTATTATATAGGTGGGACCCACACAAGTTCTTTTAATTTATAATCTTATTATTATAATAATAATGTATAGATGTGAAGAATGGTATTTTGGTCTAAAAAAAAATAGAAATGGATGGAATGGTCATTCCTCTACATAAGGGAATGAGATTCCGGAGGTAATGGTCATTCCACCACTTTTTTACGAACCAAACGTTGTAATGGCCATTCCATTAGAACAACGATTCCATTCCGACCTTCATTACAGTGAACCAAACGTTACCTAAGATAAATCGGGTAAACAAAAAGAGTTTATGTTATTGACTCCAATACATATGAGATAAGATTTGATGATGATTATTATTTAAATAATTCTAATCATGTACTGTTTTTAGACGATACTTCAATTGAAAGAGATTGGCATCTTTAATTTTTTTCTTAAAAAGCCAAACTTGTTATTGCCATCCATTTGTTTAAAAACATTTCGATGTATGATTGACGAAAATATGAGTTAAAGCATGGAGTACTGCAGTACTCCACCATGTTTGGATCATCTTTTAATAAACTTGGTGGATCCAACCTCGTTTCAGGGCCGTCTTAAGACAATATGTGGCCCAAGGCAAAAGTATAAACGATGCCCCTAACTTTTATGTGTGACATGAGAAAACCCTCATCCCAAAAGAGCACGCGCAGTCCAAATATCCAATCCAAGCAGAAAATGCAACCCTCGATTTAAATCCTTCTGCTAAATGAAATAACCGAAAAGAGCATAAAATCATTAATGGTGATGACAAAAACTACTAAATTATCAGAGTAATGGTTAACAATGAGGGGTCAAGAGTTATCCATATATAATTCTTTTAGGGGTTGTTTGGTTGAGAGCATTTACGTATGTAAATAACTCATGTGAATCATTTACACATCTTCATTTTTGGTTGAGGTCATTTACGCATCACATGTGAAATTTTGATGTGTAAAAAGGTATTATTTTCGTACTCAGGTTTAATTTTCACATGTGAGGGGGTGGTAGAATGAATCGCATGTGATTTGCACATGAAACAAAACCACATCAAAGGGCGGACGGTGCGGAACAAGTGACGTTCCGTCATAACAGTGCATGGGTTTGAAACCCATCTTCCTTTTTTTTCATTTTTTTTTATTACGCATATCAGCATGTGTGGTTTTCGTTGGCAAACATGCCTTGTTTTCATTTTCTTTTCTTTTTTTGGAAAGAGCTCTGTTATCATGTTAATGTTACCAATCCAGTAGGCCTTTAGACATCAGATTATGATTTTTGGGAATGCGTTTTTATTTAATTAATTATGTTTAGTTACAAATTAAGCATGATTAGTAATTAGTGTTGATTATTGTGTTAGATTAATTATATGATAAGATAATATGGAATTATTGGTATCAATGAATTTCTAAAATTGTGTTGGACATTTCTTATTTTGGAGCCATATTGATTTGAAATGCCATTTTATGAAAAAAAGAGTATTTTCTATAATAATAAAAAGGACTTATTTGTAATTCTGATTCTATGAAAATTTTTCAATGATGGAATTTTTTGATGATTTCATTTTCATTAGAAAACGGGTCAAATTGTGATCGATTTTCTCTTCTAGCTCGGCTTCATTTGAATTCATTTCAGATGATTCCTAGTGAGATTTGATACCTTTAAAAACGGACTTATTTTAGAATAGTAATTTTTACTGTGCTTCTATTTCGTTTATCTTCTCTGGTTTTGGAGTTTTTTTTATCTTCTTTGGTTTTAGAGTTTGGGAATTGGGATTCGACTTTGAAAGTGGGAAGAAAACCCAACTCGGGCACTCAGGCCTACAAAATTAGGAGGCCCCCTCATGGTGAGGCCCCCACCACTTGCTTCACCTGCCTATATGGTGAATCAGCCCTGCCTCGTTTGGATCATTTCAATGCAGTGTTATATTTCCAATCATTAGGAGCCAGTAGGTCCCTACAATTGTATTAGTTATTTATATAGGAATTATATTAAATTTTTAAAGATAATTATAAATAAAAAAAACCTTACTAATCGCCATAAGATAAAAGCATTAATTTATGCATGGAGTTTTCTAACTACTGAGAGAAGAGAAGAGAAGATTCTTTTTCATAATAAATTCAATTGGTGATGCTTGATCCATAGTTTTTAAAAAACAAACCTTTTCATTAAAACCGTTGACAAAGGCAACAGTCCCACCACCACAAGTAGAAGGAGGATCGGATCTAAGGTAATAGAGAGTCTTGCTCATCAGCAAGATCCCTGGTGTTCCTGGGCCACCCACAAATTTATGTGGGCTAAGGAAAACAGCATCATAGCCCTCCAATTCTCCCGACCTCAGATCAATCTGCACATATGGCCCACTGCAACAAACGCCCCCAAACCAATCCAATCAATACAAACTTTACAAAACATCAGTTAAATTTACAAAGAAGGAAAGACTGAATTGTCAGGTCATGAGTTTGTTTACTCACCTTGCTGCAAAGTCAAAGCAAGCAAAAGCTCCATGTTCATGCAACAAACGAGCAAGAGCCCTTGTATCAGTGTAAATTCCAGTCACATTACTGCAAGCAGAGAAAGATCCCAACATGGGTCGATCAGAGTACTTGGGAGATCTCAATTCCTGTCGCAGCATGTCCATATCGACCAATCCGTCCTTGTTGACTCCGATCTCGACCACCTCTGCAAGGCTTTGACGCCATGAAAGAAGGTTCGAGTGGTGCTCGTAAGGCCCAACAAACACCACCCACCTCTCCTCCGGCTTCAAACTATTAACCACCCTCGATTTCATGGTGGAGGGTATGGCAATACCCATCACCTCCTGCAGCCTCTTGATGGCCGCGGTGGTGCCGGAGCCACAGAAGAGGATAGCATCCTCCGGCCCACCGCCCATACACCTCTTGATGTACTTGGCCGCCTCGTGGACCATCTTCGTCGTCCGGTGGCCGACGAAGCTGTCGTCGGTGTGGGTGTTGCCGTAGAAAGGGAGGACGTTCTCGACTATGTAGTTCTCTATGTGGTGGAGGCACCTCCCGGAGGCGGTGTGGTCGGCGTAGGTGAGGTGGCGCTTGCCGAACGGGGTGTCGAATTCAACATCGTCGCCGACGAGTTGGGACCGGAGCCATGCACATTTTTCTTCGACGCTTTCGGTTTCGTTGATGATGCCATCTTCAGGGAGCTTGAAGGAGATGGTTCTGAGGTCGATGTCGTCCTCGAGGTCACGTTGATCATCGACGGTCATCTCGTCGCCTTCCTTGGCGCCGGTGAGGTGGGTTGAGTATGGAGATGGAGGGGTCTTTTGGCGGCTTCTCTGGCCGCTTCTCAGCCTATCCTTGGTGAGGATGGTGCTCTTTGGAAGCACCATGGTGGGCTCCTCCTCTGTGAAGAACATGATTGGACCAGACATGGCTCTATATCTCCCTCTCTTTCTTCTTGTTTTCTCTGAGATGTAAATTGCATACAGAGATTTGAATCTCTCTCTCTCTCTGAGATGAAAATTGCACAGAGACTTTGAATCTCTCTCTCTCAATGAAGACTGGAGAATAATGTGGTTAAATTGTTGTGCAAAAAGAAAGAAGGAAGGTTGGTATTTATAGGATGGAAACAGGAGAAACAGCCGTTGGGCAACGGCGTTGACCGTTGACGCTGACTTGGACCAACCCAATAAGCGTCAGAAAATTAATGAATTGATGTAGTTATTGTCTCTCATAAGTTATTACGTTGAGTTGCTGGCTAGACGTCTAGTTTCATTGACCAGGGTAGAAAGTTATAATTTGCAGTACTTGTTAATAGGGAAAGTTACAGGATTAGATCATGAATGGCTCATTTAGTAAACAGTTGAGGTCAATTAACATTTTGCTTAGTTTTGCTTACTTAGGCACTGATATTTGAGCATTTTAAAATACCTGGATATACTTTTTGGCATGAATCTTGGACAAACGCCTATGGTCCCATAGGGGTTTGTCCAAGATTCATGCCAAAAAGTATGTCCAGATAGACTTTTTGTTATGAAATTGTCTAATTAAAAGAGATTTTCAAAAAATAAATACATAAAAGAACTTTTTCCTCTTTTTCAAGAAATAATTAAAATGTCGCTTTTTCTAACATACATGAATGTCTAAAGCAATTCGAAATCTTTTGGTTTTTCTTTAACAAGATTGCCAAAATAAGTTTTGCTCTATCACAAGTTTCTTTGTACTATAATATTATATGACAAGTGTTTTTTTTTTTTGAATTAAACCAAATAATATAGCAAATTAATGGTCTATTTATAAACCAGTCTGTCTAAACAATTCTATTTATAATTGGTTTAATTGAGTTTTTCTATTTCAAAACGGTCAAGACTTGCCAAATAAGCCCTTAAATGCAAGAGTGCTTAAGGATTAGAAATGTGAGCTGCAAAGGATCAATTTTAGCTATTTGGTCAAGCCATTGAACTAGATGGTTAATCTAAAAATGATTGAATTACTTAGTAATCAGCATCGGCTAGTAACAGTGATCAACTATTTATTTTCAATAAACAATTTCAGTGAATGGTTAACCTTGAAATCTTTCTACCATTACAAGTGAAATTATGGGACAACCCAAATGTTAGACGCCTCGAGTCACTAATTGGCATGGATCCTGCACAACTACTAGTTATCTTAATAAAGTTTTTCTAGATAGTACCATGAGACCACCAAAATGGTAAGACTCCTCGTACGTTCCGTGTGGCTAGTGTGGCTAAGTCAAAATGTCACTACTTTTTTCACTTGTTTTGCTCAAGATTGATTTGGCAGTAAATGTCTAAAAAAACGTTCTTATTTTCATAGATGTTATCCGCTTTATACATGTAGATGTAGAGGCTAAAAATAGAATTGTCAAATATGGGCTTAAAGTCAAAATGTCACTACTTCTTTTTTCATGACTTGTTTTGCTCAAGATTGATTTGGCAGTAAAAGCTGCGGTCTGACTACTTTATCAAAGAAAACAAGGGAAAAAAGTATGCTCAGAGATGAAACTTGGTGAGGTGCCCATACAAGGTACACCACTTTATTAGCGTCTTTGTTTGAATTAAAAGGCATTAATTAAGAGTTCAATACATTGGATTCAATACTACTAAATCAATTAGTTCAAGGAGCATCCCTGGGTCCTCCATGCTCTTGCTCTTCCTACATATGATCCATGCATGAGTACTCTTTTTTCGGTATTCACCATGTCTCCACCTCATCCTCCGCCCAAGTTGTTGGCAGTGCCCGTTACATGGGTGAGACACCTTTTACCACTGCGGCATCTCATGTTCTTAAAATCGAAATCATCTGAGGATTTTTTTTAGGGTAATTATGAGTAAACCAATCATAATCTATCACACCACCATGGGCAGCTTCTACTTTGACATAGAGCAGGCTGCTAATGGTGATGGTCCGCTCATGATCGTGAGGAAATGACTCACAGGATCCGGACTTCATGCTCCTCATGCTGTTTTTACATCTATAGATGAATGTATACATTGTAATTGTAATTTTTTAAAAAGCAGAAAGAGAATGAATATGAATCAAAAAAAAAAAAAAAAAAAGAATGGATAGGAGTCAAGTCATGACTTTAGTTATCATCGTTCAAAAGACTTGACCCATTCAACTACGCAGAAAGTTCGCTGAAGACTTGCTCCTCTCTTTCATGCCTTAAATCTGTCGTTTTCTCTACATGCTCCTTCTTCGCTGCCGGTTCTTACTGAAAGTCGCTCCCTCACAAGACGAAAGGTCTCCTTCTTCAATCCGCGTACGTTAGGAATTGTACGGCCCACTGATCAAAATTTATAAGAAGAGAAAAGCATCGCTGACTCACAGCCTTCTAAGTACATCACCATTACTTACATAGCTCACGGTTGTTATATTTCCATGCTACTAAATTTTGATGGTGTATAGGAATCAATGGTCAAATGAGCTCTATTGAAGCATTATCAAAACTGCATGGCTGAATGCAATATGATGTGAGGCAGCGATATAGATGAGACCTTAGACTTTTCAAAGATTTCAATTAATCGGGTGATGGCGGGCTATTTGTTCCCATCTTTCTTTGAATCAGTTTTGAGTAGAGGAGAGGTTTTTTTTATGGCCATTTTTGGATATTAATCACATTTAAATCTTCATTTTTAACCACTTTTTACAGTGTAGTCTTAGATTCTAAGAATTCAATTACATGAAATAAACAAGTTCAAAGTTTGTATTGCCGTCCCAACCATGAATAAGCCTAAGTTAAAATTTTAACTTTTTCACTTGGCTGGTTTAATTGTTTTTCGTATCAATATTCATTACCATATGGTTCCATGTCTGATGGAAAACATGAGGCTTTGTAATTGTCAATAGGTTCTTCTAATCTCAATCATATTCTTGGATATAAGATAGCTGGTCAAGATCACCAAATTAATCAAAGATTCCAGACAATGGAAGTCCCAATGATAGAGTATTGATACTTCCGATCCTATCGTAAGATCATTTACAGCCTATTTCTTTTCTTAGGACCTTCAGTTTGTTTATAAGAACACATAATAATTGAATTTATAAAAATTCATGGTCAAATGACCTCCATCGAAGAATTATTAAAAAGATAAGGGGACAAGTACATGAGGTAAAGGGTTAAGGAAAGGTAGTGACATGCGGGACCCTAAATTTCCTAGGCTTTGAATTACTAGGGTGATGATTATTCATTTCTCATGTTCCTTTAATTCAATTTCCATAGGGGGGGGGGAGGTTATTTGATGATTAATTTTGGATATTCACCATTCATTCTTCATTTATCCCTTTTTACATTGTCTTAGAATTCTTAGGAAATCAACACGGCATGTTTGTTTCATGTAATTGAATTTTTAAGAAATCTAAAAAAGTTAGTCAAAGGAAAACAAGGTCAAAAGGATGAAGAGTGAATGATTTAAAGTGGAAATGCTGATTGTAGCTCCACTTTCCTATGAAATGGAAGATCATTTTGATGGGTAGTTGTAGGTATTTTGAAAATAAAGAGTTCTATCTTGGCGAATTCTCTTAATTTGTTGATTTTATTAAGAATATTCGATGTCCATTTAAATCATGAATGTAATGACTCGAAATAGGAACCTTGATCTGATTCAAACTAGGAATATGATCATATTCCTGACAGAAAACCAAATCCTATAATAATAAGAAATCTAATCAAGTAATAATAAGAAACCTAATCACATATTAGTGTAGTAAAAAATAGAGAACCTAATCAAATAGTAATGGTAGCCTAATATCACCCAAACCTAATCTAAACCGATCTAATATGAACTCATCTTTTCAATATCCAACCTCTATTTTTCTTTACCTTTTTTTTATTGATAGCTTTCTCTAAAATGTTATTTGATTAATACTCCCTCCTTTCAAGAAAGAATTGTATGATTGGTTACAATAAAAATTATCCTTTGATCTTGGTATATGTCTTGACAAAGTTAATTTGATATTGGTTTATGACTTGCCAAGGTTTGATTATGCTTCACTTTGTTTGACTAATAAATGAAGTTGGTTGCTTATCTTGTTGGGGAGTGGGCTCCAATAGAGGGGTAGCATTAAAAAGTATATGTGCCGCCTCTACTAATACCTTGATGTTCTAATAGGAATGATTAGATAAGAAAATTTAATATGGTGTTAGAGTCAACCGGTCATGAGTTCGAATCCCAAGATAAACGACTCGGCACTATAAAAAATATGTGTGCGCCAACCGGGTTCCACCTGCGGGGAGTGGCCTCAAGAAGAGTATTGAAAAGTATATATATGCCACGTCTACTAAAAACTCGAGGTTTTAATAGGAATGGTTAGTTAAAGAAATTTAATATATCCAACATCGATCACTTCCTTTATTTTTATTAATTGAATATAGGTATGTCTTTTATGACAATCAAAACATGCTTCAATATATCAAGATCAATGAATAAAGACAATGCTTCCTCAATCATAGTCTCGGTCAAGCGTGTTTTGATTCCTTCCATGATTCATCTTTGATTAGTAAAAAAATAGAAGGTACATGTTTGACGGGTGTTGGCATAAAATTCGACCATTGCACCATAAACTAAGAGGACCCAAGCATACATAAATATTCATATGAGAACCATATGCATAGTTCATCCTTTCAGTTCCGGATACACGCAGGTAAATATATAGCTGGTGGAGGGCGTATCTAACTAGTATGGGAATAATAGCGGTGTAATGGGGATGATGGGAGGCAATAAAAGCAGGATTCGAACCTACTGGGCCTGGAGTTGGTGAAGTCGGTATTCCTGGTGAATCTTCGTCTCCCCTCGCCGCTTTGACATATTACCCCGTATTACGCTTTCAAATCAATAATTCATTGACAGCCTCTGATCTTTTGTTTGAACAAGTGTAACACCCCGACCCGCTTTAATCTCATTTTAGAGTTAATTAATTTAGATTAATTACTTAATAGATGTTTTGATTGTAATTGGACTTGATTAGGTAGAATTAGTGGGGTTTGACCATTTACTAGGTAGATTATGACTTTTGGAGTATTTTGGGCTTTTGTGTGTACTTAGAAGTTTTTGGATTTTTAATGCATTGCATAGAGCATTTAATGGGCCTTAACTTTCATGCCTTGACCCCTTTAATTCGGATCCATTTAGGCCCATTCCCAGCCCATTCAATTAACCCAAGCCTCTTTTTGAGATTTTCAGCCCATTTGTGGACTTGCATGCAATGCAGGAGAAAAATTGGCTTAAAAGCCTTATCCCAGCCATTTCCTTCCTTTCTTCTTATCCCTTCTTCATTCTAGCAACTGGGAGCTATTCTTCTCTTCTACTCTTCCATTCCTCTTCTTCCTTCATTACTCCCCAGCTGAATCATCTCTTGCTACCATTTCATCTTCTTCATTCCATTGGGAAAGAGATCATTCCCTAAGCTCAAGCATTCATCCATTCTCCATCATCTTCTTTGGTAAGCTCTTTCTTCATTAATCATTTCCATTAGATTTCTTTCATCCTTGGAAAGCTACAAATCGTGTATGCATCATCTTCTTTCTCATTCATTTCAATATTCATTTTCATTTTCACCATTTTTAGGGCATTTGAGCTTTCATTTTTGGGGATTTTCTAGTTTAAGAAGGATTAGGTGTGAGAGTTAGCTTCCAAGCACCAAGGCAAGTTAAACTTATACATTTGTATGTATGATTCCTTACTTAATTCATGACTATGATCAATCTTGCTTAGATATCCATCTCTTGCTCAAAAATGAATTTTTATGGATGATTTCTCTTGTTAATGTATATGGGTTTATTGATGGTTTTTATGAGCATTTTGGAAGCTCAAAGATACTCATGTGTAGTGTGTAAAACCTGGAATGAATGTCTTGAATGGCTTGGAAGGAAACATAGAAGTTTCAGATTTTCGGAACACAGGATTTGACAGTTTGCTCGAGCGAGCGTGAGTGAACGCTCGAGCGAAGGGCTCTCTGGGAGAGTTCGCTCGAGCGAACTTTTGGTCCGGTCGAGCGAACAGCTCTCTGTCTGGGGTCCGCTCGAGCGAACCTGATGCCTGCAGTATGTAGATTTTCCAACGACTATAACTTTTTATCCGTATGTCCGTTTTTGGAGATCTACATACCGTTGGAAAGCTCATGATTTTATTTGATTTGAACCTTAGAAAATAATAAATGTTGGATTTTACATAATTGTGACTAATGGACGTTTCCAGGAGCCGGAAATTGAACCGTAGCTTGTTCTAGTTGATTGGCCTGATAGATGGACCTGTAGGATGTGCATCCTGAACTTTTATCATGACCGATGGTTTGTTTAATTGTGGATATGGATTGAGCAACCGTACCCACAAAAGGGGCATTGTGTTCTTCGGACTGCAACCGAACCAAATGTGTTCTATTAAGGGATTCGACATCCAAATTATATTATGCCAAGGGGTCCTTGTAGCCCGATAATGTCGAACTCTTAATACTACCCCGAGTTGGACGGTGAAGACCACATGTGTTCCCAAGACCGTAGGCTTGGCTTGAATTGCATCTTGACTCCGTATATGATCTATATGTACATGCATTGCATTCTGTTCTAGTATGACTTGATCATGCTTCTGTTTAGTTATGTATTTCTGTTACACATCTGTTATGATACCTATATTTCTGGTTTTGTTCAGCATATTTCAGTAAGTCCCGATTTGTTATCTATATTTCCTGTCCTGTATATGTCCTGTATCTGATTTACACTGTTCTGCACCTGATCTGTTGTTTACACATTGCATTCTATGAGTCGGCACCACTTAGCTTCGACCCTATCTAAGTCGGACCCGGCTAAGTGTGGGTTTAGTATACTTCTGGCCCTCTGCAGATGGAAATTTATTCTGAGGGTTTACCGGCACCCTAGGTCTATGATGGAGAATTCTGGGTACCTCTGTCTCCTAGTAGCACCACCCTGTCCTGTTCTGATATCCTGCTCTCATTTTATTTCATGTTATATGATTAACTTGAGAGAACATAGCTTATGTGGATGTGCCAACTAGTCCTGTTAATATGTTTATCTGTTATCTATGACTCGTATGCCTCATGCTAATTTATGCACTGATATGCCTAGTGATCATTCCTTGATTCCTTACGATTTATACCTGTCTGACTATTCATTTGTTACATGTTATATGTACTGTATATGTTTGTCTTGCTTAGCATAGTCAAATGGTGCTACACTTGGCGTTACAGGTGAATATATCGACACCGTTGCCCCGGAGATCCTTGAGGAAGAGGAATCTCTCCATAACGTAGCAGAGTGGACTCCTGATGATGTCTTCCAGACATCCACGCGATGAGATGGACGTTTAAATGACCCATTGACCGTGGCTAGGATTGCCAAGATGTAGTAGTTTTAATGAACTTGTTTAGCTTTTGGGATTGTAAACTTAACTTAACTTACTTCTTCTCTTTTTATCTCTTGAACTTGAACCTTTAAATTTATGCTCATGGACTCTTATGCTCTATACTTTGGTACATGATAAATTATGGTTGGATATCTATTTGACAAAATTGTACAGGTTATGAAAATTTATAAACCCCACACGTGATGTCCTGTGGGTAAATTCTATACGTGGGGACCTAGAGTCAATTAGTTTGACTCGAATTTCCACGCGGGCGTGTGTCGCACCTCGGGATGTGTGAAATCTCGAGCTCGGGGCGTGACAACAAGCCTTGTTACTACAGCTTGTTACTAAAGAATGAATGCCATACTATCGAACTATAGGGGAGATGAAGCAAGCAAGGGAAGGCCACATGGCCTGACCCCCTCATTTCTTTTCCATAAATTGCTACAACTAAGCTCAGATTTAACACTCATCACCGATTTATAACTACCCTAATTATATGGGTTTTCAAAAAAGAGGAGCACTAGAAGAATCAGTATGGCTCCTCATTTTTATCTTTCTTAAATGGCTAACTTTGACATGTATACGGAAACGAACAAAAGACATGCTTCCCTTTTTTAATCTTGTTACATTTGACATGTTGGATAGACATGGAGTTTAAAAGCTTAGGGGCACTCGGCGACAATACTTGAACATTTTACTTTCTGGTCTTAGATCCAAATTTTTTTTTCATAGTGTGGTATGTGCTTTTTTTTTTTCAAAATTTAAAGACCTGAAATATCTAAGTTATCATTTCTTTAAATCATATCTCATGATTAGCAGGATATGCCATTAATAATTGTCAACTACCATTTAATAGACAACGATTAATAAAATCTTATAAATGAAATTTTCAAATAAATTCTAAAAACACAAATAAATTAAAAAAAAGTAATAATTACAAAAAATGCAATAAATTTCAAAAGAAGGCAGAGAAATTTAAAAAGACCCAAATAAATCTCAAAAAATTAACTAAATGTCAAGAAATGTAAATAAAATTTAAAAGACGCAAATAAATTTCAAAAGATCCAAATAAAATTTAAAAAGTGTAAATAAATTTCAAAATATGCAAATAAATTTCAAAAGACGTAAATAAAATTTAAAAACGCAAATAAATTTCAAAAAATGCAAATACATTTGCCAAAACTAAGATAAACCAATTTTCTAAATTTCAGAAAAATTTACCAAAAACTCAAGTATTTTTTCCAAAACTCGGTTAATTTTTTTTCAAAATACGCAAATAAATTTGAAAAATGGAAAAAAATTTCAAAAGATAAAAAAGAATTAAAAAATAAAAAATAGGTTTCAGAAAACGTAAATAAATTTGCCAATAAATTTTTAAAAAAATTAAGATAAATTTTCCAAAAACACGGATAAATTTTATAAAAACTCAAATAAATTTGTTAGAAATTGAGATAAATTTTTCAAAACGTAAAAATAACAAACAACTACAACTATAATGATCTTACTATGAAATAAAGCATCTAAAGAAAACCAAAGACCCAAAAGATGAGATATTTGGTATGTGGAATCTTTTGCAATTGCCTTTGAATTTGCGATGTGGATGGCCACGATCTCCCAATCCCTTCGCGTCTTGAGCTTCAACACGTCAACGCCATCTCGTCTGGGAATCTCTAGTATGTGGCCATCAAATTATGCCCAAAATCCTACCATGTCTTCTTTTAAGCCAAGCTGGGGCGTGAGGACTGAAGTAGGAATGTGACTTAGTAAAGTTTATCAACTGACCTGAGGCTCTGCAAAACAGATTGAGCGTCTTTGAAGCTCTTTTAATAACACCAGTGGCATTTTTGAGAAATAGAATGCATGACCATCTGCATAAAGCAGATGTGTGACAGGGGTTGCCACTCGGTCTACTTTAATACCTCTGATTGTATTTCTTGAGGCCAATTCCAACAGATATCTTGAGAATACATCCATACCAAGAACATAAAGTCAAGGGGAAAGTGGGTCACCCTGCCGAAGTCCCCTCGAGCTCTTGAAACTTTGGGAGGGTTCTCCATTAATCAAGGTAGAAAAAGTTGGAGTTGTCACACACTCCATAATCCAGCCAATGAAGGTAGAATGAAACCCATCTGTACATACGAAAGATGAGATTTCTCCTTTTACCTTGGATTTCGTGTACAGAGAGAGATAGGGCCAAAGGGGACGGAACGGAAAGAAAGGGAGGAGAAAACGAAAAAGATGGTGTTTGATTTGATAATAAGAGGAGAGGAAGGAGGCATTGCCGGACAGCAACTATTGCCAAATTTTTTATCACAGAAGGAGACCATCTCGTCTCTATTTGATGGTCAGGCCGACCTCGCCGGTTTTCTGCCCTTGTTACCGGAGAAGGAGGATCCGTCGTTCTCATCATCGGTGCCACTGTTCCATCACTGAAGAGGAAGACGACGCAATAATGATTCTGTTTCTGTTGAATCTTGTCCTATGAAGGAGAGAGAATGGAAGATTTGAAATTTTAAATTTTAAAAGAAGATTTGAAATTTTAAAATTTAAAACTTTATGCATAAACAGTTGAAAGGGCAAATCAGTCATGAAAATATATAAGGTGGCGTATGTAGGGACTTCTTGCCAAAATATGTCTAACTGCATGGACTACAGCCCTTAAACAAAACTTGTGTGGACCAGAGCCTTTAAACGTTCCATTTCAGGGACCTTTCGCTAATTTACTCAAAAATGTGACTTAATAGATTTTGATGTGTAAATCATTCACATAGGACCTGATCAAAACAATGGCCTGGATTACCAAGTTTGGGCCAACTTCAGTAATGAGATGGGCTCCATTGTTTGCAGATTGAAAGATGTAAGCAATTACTACATTGGATATTCTCTTCACGTCAATATGGGACCTACTAGTTTACTTGTATCCAATGTGGGCCAACTGCGAAAAAAATAGGAAAAATTAGTGCAAGGTCCCTATAAGTCAATGTTTCCAGCCTCCAGTCAAAGGAAAAACTTTTTAAGGCCTATGGTCCACTCAGCTAGACTGTTTGCAGTCATAGGTCCCTGAACCCACATGTTTGTATTTTTCAGGATTGTATTACCCTTTTAACCATTTTAGGCATATTTTTTTGAAATTTCAAGTTTCAAAATTTATATTATCCCTCTTCTTCTAGACTTCAATTGGCATCAGTAACGGTTAGGATCAGGATCAGGATCGAGATTGGGTTTAATCCCGGAGAAGAGATCATCTGGATCTCCTGATTTGCCACCCAGTAAACAAAAAGAAATGAGGGTTCCGGCACTGTTGCAGATCGACAATCAGAGGTTTTTGATCTAGCGGGTGGGTCACGCTTGAATCCTGGTCGTTGCACAAAAAAGACCACTACTACTTGCGCAGTCGAATCACCGTCGAACGTAGAGATTCCGGGATCAATCATCTGAGCCGTCACCCAGAACTAAACCCAAATCGTCATCTTCTTCTTCATGGGTTTCGTAACAGAACATTGATGTCTTCTTCCTCTCTGGTCTACAACAGGGAGGCAGCGGCGGCGAAGGGTGAAGGGTGATGGCCGGCGACGATCGGAATAAATCCGGTGATGGGATGCGACGGCTGCTCCGATGACAGCGAGAACCAGTAGCGGTAGGTCGTCCCGGATCCTCTGCTCTCGCACCCAGAATCCGGTAGTCTTCTTCAGTGGCGGCAGCATGCCGGATCCCAATCTACGGGTTTGTTCTCCGGTTAACACAGAACCTGAGCCTCGAAACCTCTGATTATGCAACAGGGGAAGATCGATCCCCTTTCTGATATTCCCTGCAAATTCAGAGTGGGTCATGACTGCTTGATCGGAGAAGACGCACAGATCTATGTGCAGTTCGAACCGGAGAAGACAGCGTTTGTCGGTTTTGCATCTGATAGCCTGATCACAGCAGTGGGCCACAACCTTGATTGGTCAGAGGAGATTAGCCGGACTGCGTTCGTCCCCAAAGGTGAAGAGGATATCGGAGCAGAACTAAACCCAAATTGTCGTCTTCTTCTTCCTAGGTTCTGTCGCTATTACTGTCCGTTTCTGGTTACAGATCTGTCGCTATTACTGTCCATTTCTGGTTACAGAAACCAGAAGAAAGAATACGATCTTCGGCCAGGCCAGGTTGGGTTTGTTCGGGTCGGTTTTGACTTGACCTGCTATGATAGCCCAGCCCACAGGCGAAGATTGCAACCCGACCGCCTTCCTTCTTCCTCAAGTCAGGTGGTGGCGCAACAGCAGCTGGGCTGTCGTTTTTTTGACAAATCTATGAGTTTTTTATGAAATTTATCTGAGTTTTTGTCAAATTTATCTGAGTTTTTATCAAGTTTATCTGAGGTTTTCATCTTTTGACAAATTTACTTGAGTTTTGCGTCAATTTATCTGAGTTCCGAATCAAATTTATCTAAGTTTTAGACAAATCTATCTGAGTTTTTGGTAAAAAAATACTTGAGTTTTTAGCAAATTTATTTGTATTTTTTTGAACTTTATATGAGTTTTTGTCAAATTTATCTGATTTTTGTTCAAATTTATCTCTTTTCTGTCATATTTATCTGAGTGTTTTTCAAATTTATCTGTTTTCTGTCATATTTATCTGAGTGTTGTTCAAATTTTTCCTATTTTCTGTCAAATTTATTCGAGTGTTGTTCAAATTTATCTGCTTTCTGTCAAATTTATTAGAGTATTGTTCAAATTTATCTGTTTTCTGTCATATATCTTTGTGTTTTTGGTAAATTTATCTGAGTTTTTTTCAAAATTTATTTCAGTTTTTTAGCAAATTTATTTATATTTTTTGAAATCTATATGCGTTTTTTTAAATTTACTTTCTTTATTTTAAATTTATTTGTATGTTTTTAAATCTTCTTTGGGTCTTTTGAGATTTATTTGAGTATTTTGAAATTTATTTATATTTTCTGAAATTTATTTGGATATTTTGAAACTTATTTGCATGTTTTTAAATTTATTTGCGTTATTTGAAATTTATTTATATTTTCCTAAATTTATTTGGATATTTTGAAACTTATTTGCGTCTTTTTAAGTTTATTTGCGTTATTTGATTATATATTTCTTTTTTTTTAACTTATTGCATTTTTCAAAATTATTTTATTTTTTAAAATTTATTTTCATTTTTTTTTAATTTATTTGTGTGTTTTTAGAATTTATTTGAAAATCTGGGGATTCCATTAATCGTGGGCAATTAAATGTTAGTTGGCCATTATTAATGGGATATTCCACCAATCATGGGCTATGATTTAAAGAAAGGGTAAACTAGACATTTCAGGTATGAGAAAGTATGGGAGGGACCTTTGGATCTATGACTTTTTTTGTGGATCTAAGGCCATAAAGTGAAATGTTCAGGGACCTGTCGCCGAATGCCCTAAAAAAATACTTATGGTTGAAAAATAAGCCATTTTAATAAAACAATTATGTGCATGGGCCTACCTATGTGGGCCCACTACAAATTTTATATATTACCAAAAAGTGGATCTCACATCACATAAAGCTCTATTATCTCCTCCTTATAACTAGTTAATCTCCTCTCCTTTTTTTTTGGGTACTCAATCTCGTCCTTATAACTTGCTTAAGTGTGTGAGTCTTGAGGTCCCGGCCCCTTAACTGGGGAGTCCGGATCCTCTAAGGATTTCTCCTACAGTGATCTTGAGTGGACCAATCAAGGTCTGCCACATCACCACGGGTAGCTTGCCATGCATCCAGGCAAGGGCTGTCCAAGGTGACGTGGCGGACAGTTAATGGTCCCCTCATGGTCACCGTGAGGGAAATCCTCGATAATTCCCGTTCTTAACAGGGATACCCAAAGAAACACAAAGGTTGAGATCAAAAGTTTACTTCATTGACGGATACATAGAACGAAAACTGTTTGTGTGTGACTTGAACTGGTTTGCTCACCTTTATCATACAAATATTAAGATCAATTGCATACAATCTTTCGTTTTTCCAATTTGCATAGACTTCTTTCTCATCCAGTGACATTGGATGGCACCGACACACACAGAGAGAATGCCAAGGGGAAGAAATGTTGTTCGACTTCATTGTGCAAATGAACATCCATTTACAACAAGCTTATTCAGTACTATAGAATCAGTTATTCAATGCTTTGTTTAAACACAAAACAAAGCGACAACTATACTCATACTCTAGGCTCAGGTCATCAAGAAGATGACTTGGCCACCAGACAAGTGAATACATGAAAAATGAAACAACAAACGCTGAGAAAGATGCACGAAACAGAGAGGGTGATCAGATCCTGAACAGAACAAGATCAAGGTCGACTCCTTTAGGCACCCGGTGCTGTGGAGGGAACTTGGGGAGCGACATTGCGACATAGCGAGCAGTCACAAGGTACATGGCATACTGAGGGCCAATGCTCGGTCCTCACCCACAAGCTTCTGGAGGGCGGTTTTCCTGAACGCCCAGTCACCTGTGTTCCAGTTGAAATGGTAAAGAGGAAGGAAATGCTGGTCGTAGACCGCTACGAACTCGATTGCGGCGAGGAGGAACTCAAACTCAGTGACAGACATGTAGTCGGAGAAGCTAACTCTGGTCCATCCAGGTTTCAGGCCGTTGTATCCCTGCAAGTGTGGATGATTTGAGGTTGTTAGAACTTGGAAACTACAAAAGAATTCATGAATTTGGGTTAAGGATGAGTCCCTTCTATGGGCTGAGTTCGGGTCCTTTGGATGATAGCCAGCCATAAAAAAAATTTAGTACAGGTATTTAAATGGTAGAAGAAAGAAAAGAAAGAAAGAAAGAAAGAGCCTCCTATTACTATATTACTATCTATTTTTTTTGTTTACAATAAGATGGATTCGGGCTTGGGCCCAAACCAAACGCGCTCTTTACATAGACTTGGGCCTCCATTGGGCTTGAACTTTTATTGGGAAGACACGGCCCTCCTATCTCATTTATGGAGTAGGTTCGGGTTTAGAGTTCAGGATCCTCAGATTTGGGCCCTAGTTTATTATTGGGCATGCATGTTGAGTGTTGACAACCCTCTGTCTTGGTATCTTAGGCAGAAAACACATCAATAATAATAATAATTTAAGAAAAAGTTGCTTGGACATTTTCCAAACAAAATATCATTTTTCTATCAGAAAGTAATTATTAAAAGTCCTTCTACTAGATTTTTGAAAGGAGAAGTCCTTCTCAAAGAATTTGAGGATTTTTACACTTAAACAGAACCATCGAACTATAATATCATAAAATTTAGCATAGTTTAGTATTTTTGGACTGTTACCATCAAATAAATAGCAAATGGTCAAGGGAAACAATCCCAACATGCCGAGGTTTTAAAAGCACAAGTGGGTATATTTTTGGGCTGTTACCATCAAATAAATAGCAAATGGTCAAGGGAAACAATCCCAACATGCCGAGGTTTTAAAAGCACAGGTGGTTTCTAGTTGAAACTTTTGTAAGTAGAAGTGTTATGGAACGGGTTGGTCGGCAGCTAGGTTTTGGGAAGAGCTTTGTAGTGGAGCACACAGGTCATGGTGGTGGTATTGCGATGTTCTGGAAGGATAGTGTGTCAGCGAGGCTGTTGAGTTTTTCACTTAATCATATTGATCTTGCTGTTAAGGTTGATGAGCTTGGGGAATGGAGGTTGACCGGCTTTTATGGCTACCCAGAAAGACGGAGGAGGAAGGAGTCATGGGATTTTCTTTGTAGACTAAGCAAAGCTTCGGATCTCCCATGGTGTATTATAGGTGACTTCAACGACCTGCTGTTCACTTCTGAGAAACGAGGAAATATTGCGCACCCTAATTGGTTGCTAACTGGGTTCAGAGGAGCAATTGAAGACAGTAACCTGATTGATATTGGTATGGTGGGGTATAATTTCACCTGGGAAAGAGGAAGAGGTTCGGATCATTGGGTGGAGGAGAGGCTTGATAGAGCTCTTGTTACTCAGAACTGGATGAATCTCTATAGCGATGCTAAGGTATGGAATCTTGAAGCCACAGTTTCAGATCATAATCCCATTTTTCTTGACCTGGTAAAGCTTAATTGTCAGATTCGTAGGCGGGGATTCCGTTTTGAGAATGCGTGGCTCCATGAAGATGAGTGTAAGGAGGTTGTGGCCAGAGGTTGGAATAAGGGGGAGGGTGAGTCCATTTTGTCGAAGATTAAATTTTGTGGTGAAGAGCTCCAGAGTTGGAGTATTGATATATCCAAAAAATTTAAATCTCAAATCAAATTGCTGCGAGCAGACTTGAAGAGGTTAAGACCTCAATGACATGTTATGGCTCTTCATGATTATTCAGAGAAACAAAGGGCTCTCAATATTATTTTGACACAACAAGAATCTTTTTGGAAGCAGAGGGCCAAGCAATTTTGGTTGAAAGAGGGAGATTGTAATTCACGTTTTTTCCATGCTATGGCTTCATCAAGGAAAAAATCAAACCAGATATGTCAATTGAAGAATGATGCAGGTGAGTGGTGTAATTGGGAGACAGGACTGGGGGATCTTATGGTTTCTTATTTCCACTCTCTTTTCACTTCTGGTGGGTGTGATTTAAATGAAGTTCTTCTGGGTGTGGACAAGTGTGTTTCTGAGGAGCAGAACATAGAATTGTTGAGGCCATTCACTACTATTGAAATTTATGAAGCTGTTTTCTCGATGCATCTTGATAAATCCCCTGGTTTAGACGGCATGAATCCTGTATTTTTTCAGAATTTTTGGCCAGTTATAGGTACAGATGTGGTGAATGCTTGTCTGCATTATCTCAATGATGGTGCTTTGCCTGCTGGTCTAAATGATACAGCTATTATTTTAATTCCAAAAAAAAAAATCCAGAAGTTATGTCTGAGTTTCGGCCAATATCCTTATGCAATGTTCTTTATAAAATTCTGTCCAAGGTCCTTGCAAATAGGCTGAAGCGGGTCCTGACTCATATCATCTCTGATAACCAAAGTGTGTTTGTCCCTAGACGTTTGATCACGGATAATTTTCTAGTGGCCTCTAAAGTTCTGCATTTCATGAAAAGGCGTACTCAAGGTAAAGTGGGTTTTGCTGCGCTAAAGCTTGACATAAGCAAAGCGTATGATAGACTTGAATGGGATTTTCTTCAGCAGATGATGTCTCGTCTTGGCTTTGATTCTAGATGGATTTCTCTTATCATGATGTGTGTTTCAACGGTGAGCTATAAAATTGTTCATGGAGGAAAAGAGTTTGGTCCGATTTTACCAAGTAGAGGAATTCGTCAAGGTGATCCACTATCACAGTACCTTTTCATAATTTGTGCTGAGGGTTTATCATCAACTATCCGCAAAGCTGAATCCAACGGTTTGATTCGTGGCTGTAAAATTGCCCGTGGTGCTCCAGAAGTATCTCACTTATTTTTTGCGGATGATAGTTTCCTTTTCTTCCGTGCAACTGTTGAGGAGAGTTCCAGAGTTAAAAATCTGCTGAGTTTGTATGAAAAATCTTCAGGTCAATCTATTAATCTTCAAAAGTCTTCAATATCTTTTAGTGCTAATGTGCATGAAGATGTCAAAGGTGTGTTGGCTAATTTGCTACAGGTCACTAAAAATGTAGACCATGGCAACTATTTGGGTCTTCCTTCTTTGATTGGGAGGAACAAATCACAGATTTTTGGTTTCCTCAAAGACCGGGTGTGGCAAAGAATTCAAGGGTGGAAAAGAAAGTCTCTCAGTAGGGCTGGTAAGGAAATTCTTATAAAATCAGTGGCTCAAGCTATGCCATCTTATGTCATGAGTGTTTTCCTTATTCCTCTCTGTTTGTGTGATGACCTTGAGAAGATGATGAATTCTTTTTGGTGGGGCTCGAATGGTGATAATGGAGGCATTAGATGGCTGGGATGGGGTCGAATGTGTGGAAGGAAGGTAAATGGAGGTATGGGCTTTAGAAGATTACATGATTTCAATCTTGCACTATTGGGCAAGCAAGCTTGGAGATTTATTACTAAACCTCATTCTTTAGCTAGCAGGATATTTAAAGCTAAATATTTTCCAAATACTTCTTTCATGGATGCAAAGCTTGGCCATAATCCTAGCTTTGTGTGGAGGAGTGTTTTAGCTGCTCAAAATCTTCTTCATGATGGCATAAGGTGGAGGGTGGGCAATGGGCAAAATATAAATGTGTGGAATGATCATTGGTTGCCAGGTAGAAGTGATGCTCACCTTACTACCCCAATCATTGAAGGTTTGGAGGATTTGAAGGTGGCAGACCTTATTGAAGTTGGGGGGAAGCATTGGGACAAGATTTTGGTTGAATCTCTGTTTAATAATAGAGATGCGCAACTGGTATCAAGTGTACCTCTTAGTATCCGTCATATTGAAGATGTTTGTTTCTGGGGGGCAGCTTCAAAAGGTGTTTATACTGTTAAAAGTGCATATGGTGTCCTACTGGAGAGAAGACAAAGTGATAATGTTGAGGCAACTCAGCTAGAAATCGAGAGTGGCATATGGAAGCAGTTATGGCAACTGAATATACCCCCTAAAGCTCGTGTTCATTTATGGAGATTGTGTAGAAATTGTTTACCTACACAGGACAATCTTCTTGCCCGACGAGTGGAAGTTCAAGCTTTATGTTTACGCTGTAACGACAGCATTGAATCTTGTTTTCACTTGTTTGTAGATTGTCCATTTGCTCGGGAATGTTGGCTACAGTGTGGTTTGGGCCAAAATGGAGGAATGGAGGCATCCTTTATGGAGTGGTTTAAAGCTCTCTTTTGTAGGTGTGCAGAGGAAGATAAATGCAAGGCGGCAATGATTCTATGGAGCTTATGGCAAGGTCGCAATGATATCTTATGGAAAGGTATTTCCAGATCTGTTTATCAGGTTATTAGTTTTGCTTATTCAGTCCTTAATCAGTGGCGCGATGCTCGGAGTACGGGCATATTAACAACTGCTGTTGAAGGTTCAAGGAATATGACTGTGTGGCAAAAACCTCCCAATGGATGGATCAAATGTAATGTCGATGTGGCTATCTTCTCATGTGATAATCAGTCAGGTTTGGGCTGTGTTCTAAGAGATTCAACTGGAGAATTTATTGCAGCCAGTAGTAAGCGTGTGTGGGGCTGTTCCGAAATAAAGGTTGCTGAGGCTTTAAGCTTTCGTGAGGCTCTTAGTTGGCTTAAAAATAAGGGTCTTGATAATGTTTTGATGGAGACAGATGCACTCTTGGTAGTTCAAGCTCTAGAGTCTGCAGCTGAAGATGGTTCACATTTTGGTCTAGTAATTGATGATTGCAAGAAACTACTTTTGGAGTTTAGAAACTTCAAGTATGGTTATATAAAAAGATCTGCGAATCATGTTGCTCATCTCCTAGCTAGAGCAGCTATTTCTTTGTCAGATTCTTTAGCTTGGGAGACTATTCTTCCCTCTTTTATCTGTAACTCTTTATATTTGGATTTGAAGAAATAAATTTCCATTATCTCAAAAAAAAAAAAAAAAAAAGCACAGGTGGGTAAATTTTTGGACTGTTACCATCAAATAAATAGCAAATGGTCAAGGGAAACAATCCCAACATGCCGAGGTTTTAAAAGCACAAGTGGGTAATAGATGGATATTCTATAGTGCATGAAGCTAGCTAGTACCGAATTCAATTAAGCCAAACCCTAATTGAAGTTTCATGTGGGCTGAGACAAGTAGGCTTGGGCCTGTTAGACCCATTTCTACCTCTAGCCAACCTACCCAACACATAAATGGTGGCGTGGCATTACCTTTTGTATGGCAGAACCGAAAGCCAGTGACTGCTGCACGTTCACACCGAGAAGAACATGACCATAAGGCCCAGCACAGGCGCACCCACCACGCGCCTGGATACCAAACAGGTCATTGAGGAGCTTGGTCACGAACCGACCATGAAGAGGCTTGTCCTTCTTGGTGGCCCTCTCTTTCCACATGAAGATCCCTTTCTCCGAAGCCTCAGCCGTCCGATCCAAGGACGTGGTCTGGATGAGGATGGAGAGGATGGGTTGGCGCCTTACAGAGGTGTTGCCAAGAATATGGACGTTGGGGTTGGGTAAGAGCCTGTGGAGAGCTCTGTCTATCCAGAGGGTCTCTTGGGTGTCGATCAGATGGTACCCCATGTATTCTTTCACCCAGAAGGCCAGTGCTGCTCGGAGCTTTTGAACGATTGCTGGTGTTCCTGCGTCTTCTCTCTCCTCGATGTCCTCGTAGTAGAGGGTGTCCTGTTCAATAATATCAAGTTGCTTTGTGAGAAGGACTCGTATATGTTGCTGAGTACAATTTGTGGCATGTGATGCCAAATTTATATATACGCTTGGCTACCATATATGGGCCTTATATCAAAAGAGTCTAAGCCTACAATACCTACCGTCAAGCTGATTACTATAATTATAACCTTCTTCCTTCTCTTAATATGTTCAAAATCCACTCTTTGATGGCTGGTCAAACTATTTTTGATTGGACACAATAAATTTATGTGGTGAAGATAATATTGAGATAGATGTATAGTAAAACCAGAAAAAATAAAATCAAAATTGAGAGCTTTCAAAAGAATTTAAAAGTAACATCAATAAGTTATAACTTAACAACCGTTAATGTTGTGTGGGGAGATTTCCAGAGCTCCAGGATTACGATAAATCACAGCCATCAGATGGGACTAAGCACTATTACGTGCCATCCGCGTGCCGCCCACGTGGCGTCAGACTCGCCTCGGCTACCAGCACAGGGGCCCTAGCCGAAGTCAGGCAGGTCCGGGCCGCTAGCGCCGAGCTCGGCTACCCCAGGTGCCCACCTCGGCTGAAAGCTCCACCTCGGCCGAAGGAACCGGGACGAAAGCCGAAGCAAGAAAGAATCTCCACTCGCGCCCTTCGCCCCCCACGTCATCAGACACGTTGAGGAATAGGGGCGCGAGCCAGTGAGACAGATGCGACAACCAGCCATCCACAATCTTCGCCAGATCCCTGACAGGACGGCATCCAGCGGCTGAGGCCAAATCAGGGCACGGCCCGAGGATAGATCCGATGGTGCCCCTACCGCCGAAGGCGCCCAACACAATCTGGCCCAACGTGACACGCATTTAATGCGATATGGGCCGATCCGACTGGCATTAAATGCAAAGCGGGCTGGATTGGACCGCATTAATTACTTTATGGGCTGATCATGATTTCCCTGTCGAGTCATGGGGCCCGCGCCAGGATATCATCCAAAGATACGACCCAAGCCTATATAAATAGAGCCTCATTCTACATGCAAGGTACGCACAATCCAACAGAAAGAGCCGTTACTCTGTCTCTCTTCTTCCTCTCCTTCCTTTGTCCCAATTCATTCACTGACTTTGGCATCGGAGAGCCTTGCGCCGCCCAGGCTAGGGTCCTCTGATCGTTTGCTCTTCCCTTTCAGACTTTCGGGCGGCACCTAATCTTCATCACCTTGGATAAGTCCTCTAAGGCACCCCAGTTATTGTGGGTCATTATTTTCTGCACCTACAATTGGCGCCGTCTGTGGGAAAGTAATATCCTAAACTTCCCAACCTTCTCAATCATCCCTGAAACCATGCCTCCGAAAGCTAAGAAGGGCGGGGAATCCTCGAGGGCAATGCTCGAGCAGCCAGGCCCGTCGACGGACGCCCCTCCTCAAGGGCTGTCCCGAACGGTGCATGGCACATCTGCAGGCGAGGGCTGCCTAGGCTCACAACTCTACGTCGAGACGCCCTTCTAAGAGGGACACGAAGCCTCGCTCTCAGCAGAGGAAGTTACGCCACCCCGATGCGACGAGCGTCGGCATGAGCGTCCTCGTAAAGATAAAGCCGTGGCCGCAGAAGAGGCACGCCGCGCTCAAAATGCTCTCCTCCAGAAGCAGGAGCGGTTAATCCGTGAGCTCCAACAGCAGCTGAGGGCGGTGCAAACTGCCTCGTTGAGGCAGATCTCTGATCCTCAGGGCAAGAAGAGGGACGCCCCGAGCAGGGCAGCCCAGCCTCCTCGGGAGGATCTGAGAAACCTTCTGGACCACAAGTGTAGCCAAATCCATGACGAAGGCTCAAACAACAGCCGAAGTTATCATAGCCGCGATGGCCGAGCCCATAGCCATCGCAGCCCGAACCACTCCAAGCGAAGGCCAAGAGCGCGGACACCAGAAAAGGACAACGAGCAGGAGCGGTTCGACAAACGCATCAGGTTGGCTCTTCAGCATAACCTGGATATGCGGGACCAGAAACAAATCTGTGGCCACACCGATCTGGGGGCCTCACCCTTCACGCGAGACATCGAGCGGACTCCCTTGCCCAAGAAGTTCTCTATCACGCGGTTCATCCCCTACGACGGACTGTCCGACCCATCCGCTCACCTCCGACACTTCTCCCAGAAGATGTCCATCTGGGGAAACGAGGGCCACCTCAACTGCAAGATCTTCTCCTCCAGTTTGGGTGACCTCCCCCTGAAGTGGTTCTGCACTCTCCCAGAGAAGTCAGTTTCGAGTTGGAAGGAGCTCCAGCTCTCCTTCCTGAAGAAGTTCCAAGCTTACAGCGTCGTCCCCAAGACAGAGGGGGACATTCTCGCCCTGAAAATGAAACAGGGCGAGAGCCTCGCCAAATTTGCCCAACGATTCTGGGCGGTTTACAACCAGGTCGAAGGCACCAGGGAGGAAATATCAATCTTTGCCTTCCAACATGCCCTGATCCCCGGCCACGACCTCCGGAAGGACTTGGTCGGAGCCCCCCCAGAATCCATGCCGGCGTTGATGTCCTGGATAAAGCACTTTGTCGCCCGGGAGGAGGATGAAATCCGGGCCCGCGAGGAGGACGAGAACCCGGAGCCCGGGCATAGAAGCAGCCAGCCTCGGCAGAGGGGCGGGAGGCCCTTCTAGAGGCAAGAGCCCAAGCAGGCTTGGGTCGCCAATTCGGCGAAGCCTACATCGTCCCGATCCGGGGGCACCAGGAGGCCCAAACCCCCCACCGACGCCTATCAGGGCGTCAACGTCGTCTTCAAGGAGCCGATCTACCAGATCATGAACAAAATAAAGACCAAGCCGTTCTTCAAATGGCCTTCTCCCTTGAAGAATGGGCCCGCCACCGGCAGCCGAAGCAAACTCTACTGTGCCTACCACAAGGGTAGCGGGCACAAGACCGAGGAGTGCAGGTCACTGAAGTGGCACCTGGAGAGGCTCGCCGGTGAAGGCCACATTCCAGAGTTTGTTAAGGCAGAGGATGCCGGCGGCGGCGAGAGCTGAGTTCACCAGAGAGCGGCTAGAGACCCAGACAACGGCTAGAGACCCAGACAACGAGGATTCCGAAAAAATCATTAACGTGATCCACCTGGCGCCCTCAGCCCCCTCTCCCTCATCTCGCGGCAGCTCGCAGGCTCGTGCAGAGGCCAGGCGAGCCTCGCACGGGAAAGAGGTGATGAAGGCCGAGCTCGGGCCTGCATCCAAAACAGTTCGCCGCGACCGACCTGCGATCTCGTTCTCAGACAGAGATCTAGAGGGAATCCAGCTTCCCCACAATGACCCCCTGCTCCTCACGATGAAGCTGAGAGACTTTACCGTGAAGAGGATCCTCGTCGACTCCGGCAGCTCTTCTGAGGTCCTCTACTATGAGTGCTTCAAAAAAATGAACTTCTCGGAAGCAGACCTCACGGAGGTCCGTGCACCCCTGCTAGGGTTGTCCGCCAAGCCAGTCTATCCCAAAGGGAAAATCACCCTGGAAACCCGAGTGGGCGGAGCCTCCATGTTGGCCGACTTCCTGGTCGTGGACACCCCTTCTCCCTACAACGTCATCCTGGGCAGAACGTGGCTCCACAAGTTGGAAGCAGTCCCTTATTCCCTCCACCAGAAGCTGAAGTTCGTGCTCGAGAACATGGAGTGCATGCTGGCCGTGGTCCCAACGGAAAAAACAGCCAGAGCGCGTCAACCTCGCCGAGTTCGAGAAACGGCTAGATGAAATCGGCCGCGATCCCGAGAAGAAAAGCATTGAGGACCTGGCCGAGGTCAGGATCGACCCGGCGGACCCCGACAGGTTCTTCCTGGTCGGCACACAGCTGCTTGACGAAGAGAGAGCCGAACTCTCAAGGTTTCTGGTGCAGAATGTCGATGTCTTCGCTTGGAGCTCCAGCGAAATGCCTGGGGTCGATCCCGAGGTCATATGCCGCAAGTTGAATGTAGACCCCAGCCACAAGCTAGTGGTGCAAAGAGATCGAAGGACAGGGCTGCAGCAGACAGACGCGGTCGTCGAAGAAGTCGACAAACTGCTAGAGGCAGGTGCCATCTGGGAAGTCCAGTACCCAGTCTGGCTGGCTAACACGGTGGTGGTTAAAAAGAAAACAGGCAAATGGAGGTGTGCGTGGACTTCACAGACCTCAACAGGGCCTGCCCAAAAGATAGTTTCCCCCTTCCAAAGATCGATCAAATGATCGACGCCACTGCTGGCCATGACCGAATGAGCTTCCTCGACGCCTACAGGGGCTACCACCAGATTCCACTATACGAGCCTGACGAGGAGAAAACATCCTTCATAACCCCCCCGCGGCACTTATTGCTACAAGGTGATGCCCTTCGGGCTGAAGAACGTGGGGGCAACGTATCAGCACCTCGTGACAAAGATGTTCCAGGCTCAGCTCGGCAGAACGGTGGAAGTATACATCGACGATATGGTAGTCAAATCGGTGCACTCCAGCGATCACCTGGCGGACCTCGGCCAAGTCTTCAGCATCCTTCGCGCGTTCAAGCTCAAGCTCAACGCTTCCAAATGCGCCTTCGGCGTAGCCTCCGGCAAGTTCCTCGGAAGCTTGGTAACACGGAGGGGGATAGAGGCCAATCCAGACCAGATCACAGTGATCCAGGGCATCCGAAGCCCCTCTACCACAAAAGAGGTCCAGAAGCTCACAGGAATGGCTGCAGCACTCAATCGCTTTATTAGCCGGTCATCAGATAAGTGCAGGCCTTTCTTTTAACTTCTGAGAAAAAATTTAAAATTCCACTGGACTCCTGAGTGCGACCAAGCGTTGGCCGCGCTCAGAACCTATCTATCCTCACCACCCTTACTCTCCACCCCAACTCGGGGGGAGACTTTGTATTTATCTCTTGCGGTCTCGGATCATGCGGTGAGCTCCGTCCTCATCAGGGAGGACGAGGGAATCCAAAAATCAATTTATTACACGAGCAAGACCCTGCTTGATGCTGAGACCAGATACCTTCTATTGGAGAAGCTCGCGTTGGCTCTCGTCAGTGCCTCCCGCAAGCTCTCCCACTATTTCCAATCCCACACCATTGTGGTAATCACGGAGCATCCACTCCGTTCTATATTCAAAAAGGCTGACTTTTTAGGGCGAATATCAAAGTGGGCAGTTGAGCTGGGGCAGTATGATATACAGTACCGTCCCCGAACTGCGATCAAAGCCCAGATTCTGGCAGACTTCATCATTGAATTTGTCTCGCCATACTCGGCTCCGACCCAGCCCGGCACGGAACTGGGTGGCATAGGGCATGAGCCCGAAGTGACCGACGCCCACCTCGGCATGGAAGATCTTTGTCGACGGTTCGTCCACCTCCAAGAGAGCTGGCGCCGGCATAGTCCTCCAATCGCCAGAAGGTCTGGTCACAGAGCAGGCTTTCACCTTGGACTTCAAGGCAACAAACAATGAGGCAGAGTACGAAGCACTGATTGCAGGGTTGAACAGCGCCCAAATCCTCGGAGCCCAGCACCTGGTGATTTTCAGCGATTCGCAACTGGTGACTGGCCAGCTCACTGGAGACTACCAGGCCAGGGACGGCAGGATGGCGGCTTACTTAGCCCTCGCGAAAAAACTGCTGTCTCATTTCCAGAAAGCCGAGGTTAGGCAGATCTCACGAGATACCAACACGCACGCTGATGCGCTTGCAAACCTGGCCTCTGCTGTCGAAGCAGGAAAGAGGAGGACTGTCGAGGTTGGGTCGATAACAAGGTCAAGCCTAGAACTCCACTCGCCTCGGCTAATCCTCTATGCTGATCTCGGCCCGAGCTGGATGGATCCAGTCATCGCTTACTTGAAGGACGACCAGCTCCCCGAGGACAAGACTGAAGCGCACCGAATCAGACTCAAGGCAGCTCGATTCTGGCTATCTCCCAAAGGCAAGCTCTACAGGAAATCCTTCACGGGTCCGTATCTCCAATGCGTCCATCCACGTAAGGTGGATAACTTCCTGTATGAGATCCACGAAGGAATCTGTGGCAGTCATATAGGAGGTCGGTCACTGGCCTACAGGGCTATAAGCCAAGGTTACTGGTGGCCCTACATGCAGAAGGACGCGCAGGTGTACGCCAGGAAATGTGAGAAATGCCAGAAGTTCTCCCACTCTCTCCATCAGCCAGCGCAAGATCTGAGTCCACTCTCTAGTCCGTGGCCCTTCGCTCAATGGGGCCTGGACATTGTGGGGCCTCTCCACCGAGCTCCGGGGAACAAGAGATGGCTGATAGTCGCTACGGATTACTTCACAAAATGGATAGAAGCTGAACCGTTGTCCCCCATCACGGAGGAACTTCGTTTGGAAAAACATCCTAACGAGGTTCGGCATCCCCAGGACCCTGATTTCGGACAACGGGACTCAATTCGACTCCAAATCCTTCAAAGACTTCTGCCGAGAACACGGCATCAGAAACCATTACTCCACTCCGGCATATCCACAGAGCAATGGCCAGGCCGAAATCTCTAACAAAGTGATCCTGGACGGCCTAAAGAAGCGATTGGACAAGGTAAAGGGAAGATGGGTAGAGGAACTTCCGAGCGACACCTTTCTCTCTGGCCTATGGGATGGAGGCGGTCATTCCTTTAGAAATTGACCTCTCTACCCTGAGGACAGAGCTGGTCGACCAAGGCCGAAACGAGACAAACCTGGCAATGGAGCTGGACCTGGCGGACGAGCGCCGAGATGCAGCAGCCCTACGACTGACTGACTATCTGCAGCGGCTAGCCAGAGCGTACAATGAAAAAGTCAGAGAAATAAGCTTCTCCGCGGGAGAGCTGGTTCTAAAAAAGACCCTGTCAGCTGACAAAGAACCGAACGAAGGGAAGTTGGCCCCGAACTGGCACGGCCCGTTCAGGGTAGTCTCACTGGCAGGAAGATCATCCTACAAGCTCGAGGACTTAGAGGGCAAGCCACTGCCGAGGCCATGGAATGCATCCCACTTAAAGAAGTTCTCTTTCTAAAGATGTAATGAGTCTCGGAATCAATGAAAGCAGCTTTTGCCCTGTCATCAATCTGTCACCTCTCTTTGACTGACTCCGGCAGCTTTGTGTCTACCGCCCTGGAAAGGGCTTCGAGTTCAAACACTCAGTCGTTTTATTAAAATTCCGGGTCCACCGCCCTGGAAAAGGCTTCGAGTTCAAACACTCAGTCGTTTCCTAAAGTTCCGGGTCCACCGCCCTGGAAAAGGCTTCGAGTTCAAACACTCAGTCGTTTCCTAAAGTTCCGGGTCCACCGCCCTGGAAAAGGCTTCGCGTTCAAACACTCAGTCGTTTCCTAAAGTTCCGGGTCTACCGCCCTGGAAAAGGCTTCGAGTTCAAACACTCAGTCGTTTCCTAAAGTTCCGGGTTTATACACCCCTCGAGACCGTTGCCGAACTCATGCTCACACAACCGAGACCAACGGGATTTTGGGTCCACCTCAGCGCAAGGCAGTTCGTCTCGGCCAATGCTAGTCCATTTCGGCCAAAGTCAGTTTTTAAGAAGGAAAGAGCAGTGCAAGCACTGAAGTGCAAGAAAGCAGCACAAAAATACAAGTGTTACAAAACAGTGCGAGAAAAGTAAGAAAAAATACAAAAACACTGTACACGGATTGTGTGATCGCAAAACTCGTCCTTTTTATTCATTGTAATTACTTCATTACAAGGGTTACAGAAAAGAGAACAAAGCACAGAAAGGAGGCTCGCAGTCCTCTAAAAGCAGAAAAAGAAATAAAGACTGGGAGGCTCTGATCTTCACCGACTCTTCAGGATGCAAGCTTGAAGACTCCGGTCCGCTGTTTGGAGGCTTTGAGGGACTCTGAATTCCACAGAGCTGTACAATACACTTTGGTTGGTCAGACCAAAGCATGCAAGAGCCCCTCCAGTTCGGAGTACCTGGACCTCGCTGAGCTCTTCAACACCCTCCGGTCAGTGAGGCCAAAGTTTGAAGAACCCCTCCGTCCAGCGGAGCCTCGATCCTGCCCCCGGCTCGGCGGTCTTGATATAGCACAAGAAGCGCGTTCCCACTCAGGACCCTGCAGGACCGCCAAACGCGGAGGGCGCCACCAACCCACAGTTGCAGAAGACTCCCATGCAACCGGACCGGGGAGGGTTGGCCGTGGACCCGCGTTCAGAGAGCGCGTGGTCCACGAGGAACACTTTCAGAGAGCGCGCAGCCCACGACGGACTTCCCCCCTCGGAGAGAGTCGTCCTCAGGCGCAGGGATTCCCCCGGGATCTAATATTTCTAAAGGTCTACCGGACATGGCTGCCAAAGCGATAAACAGAAGAAGACGGGCTCCTACGTCCATGTGAATTAAGTTGTCCTAATTCCTTTTCCTTTCCCCTCACATGGCGAGCCTACCACCTCTACTTATAGGAAGAGGAAGGGCCCGGTCTCCGAAGGAAGTTATGAGGCGAGGTCTCCTACGCGTTACGTGGGAAGCACGTCTTCCTGTATAATGACCAGCGATCCCTATGGCGCCACGTGGAGCCGTTCGCCTGTTTCCCTCATCGGCCGTATCGGCACACTTACTGCTATTTATGGTCTCCAGAATACGGAGAATCGGCACAGATAGCTATGAAGATCGAGGGTCGCGCATCGCATAAAGGGCATTCAATACCAAACTCAGAAGTAAAGAAAAGTAAAGGAGCTCTGTTCTCATTAAAAGCGAAGGGTGTTACAGGGCTGAAAGCAATACATATAAAAGGTAGAAAGAGAAAGTCACAAAGGCCAAAAGCAAGAAGAGGCGAGACTACTGTGGCTTCGGCGACTCCACCAGGTCGATCACCGTATCTGATGGACCAGCGACATCTGCCGCGACCGCAACCTCGCTTGGAGTGTCACCGGCAGTAGAGGCTTTGACCAGTACCTCGCCCGAAGCGGGGGCAGAAGAGGCCTCGCCTTGAGGCATGGCCGAAGCATCGCTGGCGATCGCTCGGGGCCAGGGCAGCTGGGGCAGCATCCGAGGCAGGGTCAGCTGCGGGGGCGCCGACCGGGGCGCTCTCGCCCAAAGGAGTAGAGCTCGGCTCAGGAACTGGGTCCGAGTACTTCGGCAGATTCCGATAGACCGGGTGGTCCTCGGGAACCCCCGCGCGCCTCAGCGCGGCCAAGCACCCTTCCTCGAACAAGATGGAGGTAATTTCCTCCACCTGCCTCTCGTACTCTTCGGTGGCCTGGTCCACCCCCCTTTGGAAAGAAGACTGCGCCTCAGACAGCAAGGAAGCCTTCTCTTTCTTCAGCTCGGCATTCCCCGACTTAAGCTTCTCAATTTTGGCGCGCCCAGCCAGCACTTCACCACGCGGCTTCGTCGCCTCAGCCGCCGATTCAGACCTCGACCTGGCTAGTTCAGACTCAAGCTCGGCGATCCTCTTGGTCTTCGTCCAGATGTCACCTTTCAGTTGGTGAGCCTGCGACGTGAGGTAGGCAGCGTTGGCCAAGGCCGCCTCCAGCTGGGTAGCCGCCTCGGCGCTGCTCTTCCTCAGCCCTTCCAGCTCTTTCTTTAACCTCTCCCCCTCAGACTCTAGCTAGGCGACCTTTGCGACATTCCGATCACTCCTCTCCATCACAGTCAGGAGCCTTTGCACGTTCTACAAAAAGAGAAAGTATGTCAAACAAAAGCAGCCAAGCTGAGGCACTTGAAGAAAAGCATTGAAGATACTCACCAGAAGATTAGCCTGGATCGACGAGACCATCAGGCTCTCATCGTTGTACCTCCCGTGCAATTCCATGTCTCGCGGCAAGGCACAGGCTTTTGCGAGGGCTCCAATGACGTTGGCGTTCCCCAACAGCCGGTCCTCGACGTTTAGAGGCTTCCCAGGCTGCGTCTCCATCCTGGGTCTCCATGCCGCAGGGGCAGCTCGAGGTCCGGAGGCCGGTCCGGATCCTTGCCCCACCGAGATGGTGAGCTCGCGTGCCGCCCCGCTGGCCACCCCGCTGGCCGGCGCACTTTTCTCAGACGGAGCCTTGACTCCGGGCCCGCACAGGAGTTTTACCCTTCGGAGGTTGTTCAGCCCCCGAGTCCTTCTCCCCCACCTTGGACTTCTTCCTGGGCGGGGACCCCTCCCTCGGGCGATCCGGCGAGCGTCGCCGCACTCCCTCGCTCGGAGCAGGGGCAGGAGCAGAAGTGGCACCGACACCCCCCGAGCCCGAAGCCGCGCGGGTGCTGGCGGACGATGGTGTCGCAGAGGAGGAAGATCTCTGCCTGAACTTGGCCGCCAGATCCTTGACAACGGGCGCCCTTGAACCTCCCTCCATTCCTTCTTCCCAGTCGGACGAATAGGCGTCCACTACCTCCATCAGATTTGGCAATTTCGAACTAGAGGTGGATGCCTCAGCGCCGGACGCGGCTCGGCTCGCGGCAGGATCGTTCAAAGGGACCCCGGCGGGCACGACAACGGTAACAGCAGGATGATCAGGTTGTGCCTCGTCCTCCGGGGCTGCTCCGATTCTCGTATAGTGGCCACGGTACCTCGGCGTGTACCCTAGCAGTTTCCAGGCCGATCTGGTCTCGTGCCCCTTGTATATTTCGACATTGTTAAGGTCGTCAACGTTCCTCCTCCAGCCTTCGCTCGCAGCCCGGCGTCGCCTCGCACCCAGTTCTGCACCACAAACAATAAGAGTGTCAGCTCGGCATTGTCAAAATCAAGCAAAACAAACAGAGAAAATAAGCAGTGTTTACTTGGGACAGTCCCGGGGCGACGAGGGACCATCAGCCTCCTGCTCTCGCTGGCGCCGAATTCCCAGTCCCCCGACACACAGAAGAGATCTTCCTCGGCGTTCTTACTAGAATCCTCCAAGGCCAGGACGAAGCCTCTTCGTTGCTGCTTCACTCGGAGATAGTACTTTCCTTCCCCAGCCTTGCAGATATCATAGGTGTCCTCGATGTCATGGACACCCAGGTTGGTCCCCAAGATCTCGTTCAGCTTCGCCGTGCCCATGATGACTTTGTAGCCATTGGGCATCAGCTGGCACGGGGTAATAGACCAGACGCTAAGGCAAGCCCTAAGCAGGGGGTGCAGAGGGAATCTGACCCCGCCCTCGATCACGGAGATCAGAGGGAACGGCATCCAGCCGCCGGAAAAGCGACGCGCGGCTAGTCAATGGGATCCACCGGCTTGAGGCGGACTCCCTCCGAGATACTGTAAGTGGCCCTAAACCTAGCTATGCCCTCGTCAGTATCTAACCGAAACCGGGGGGTGCCCATGTCTAAAGGGGGAAAACGGCGGAGTTAAACCCTAGAAGTCGAGAAACCCTAAAAAAAAAAAAGAAACCAGACAGAGGCACGAAGTTACTTACAGAGATGAAAGGGCAAGTCAAGGACAGGTCCGGGCGTGTCCTGCGGTCATCCTCGCTAGACAGATCTCGAGCAGCGGAGCAGAAATCGAAGGTGAAGGCGAAGGCAAAAAGAAATCAGAAACAAGAAAGAAAGAATACGACCCTATTTATGGAAAGGGAACCCTCGTTGCGTGCCACTTTCGAATTCGAATGGACGGATTTCGCAATCCGCGCCCGTTCCATCAATGAGACAACGCAATCAGCGGAGGAGCTACACGTGTAGCCGTCGGTTCGCTTCTCAGAACGGGCAGGACAAACCATTTATTGCGTCAGAAAAGTTGAAGCGACACCAGGCAATGATCGCCGCATCCCCAAACAGATTTTCTAGCTTTCGACCACTAAAGGCTAGGACGCTTAAGAGGTCAAAAGCTAGGGGGCAATTTTGTGGGGGAGATTTCCAGAGCTCCAGGATTACGCTAAATCACAGCCATCAGATGGGACTAAGCACTATTACGTGCCATCCGCGTGCCGCCCACGTGGCGTCAGACTCGCCTCGGCTACCAGCACAGGGGCCCCAGCCGAAGTCAGGCAGGTCCGGGCCGCTAGCGCCGAGCTCGGCTACCCCAGGTGCCCACCTCGGCTGAAAGCTCCACCTCGGCCGAAGAAACCGGGACGAAAGCCGAAGCAAGAAAGAATCTCCACTCGCGCCCTTCGCCCCCCACGTCATCAGACACGTGGAGGAATAGGGGCGCGAGCCAGTGAGACAGATGCGACAACCAGCCATCCACAATCTTCGCCAGATCCCTGACAGGACGGCATCCAGCGGCTGAGGCCAAATCAGGGCACGGCCCGAGGATAGATCCTATGGTTCCCCTACCGCCGAAGGCGCCCAACACAATCTGGCCCAACGTGACACGCATTTAATGCGATATGGGCCGATCCGACTGGCATTAAATGCAAAGCGGGCTGGATTAGACCGCATTAATTACTTTATGGGCTGATCATGACTTCCCTGTCGAGTCATGGGACCCGCGCCAAGATATCATCCAAAGATACGACCCAAGCCTCTATAAATAGAGCCTCATTCCACATGCAAGGTACGCACAATCCAACAGAAAGAGCCGTTACTCTGTCTCTCTTCTTCCTCTCCTTCCTTTGTCCCAGTTCATTCACTGACTTTGGCATCGGAGAGCCTTGCGCCGCCCAGGCCAGGGTCCTCTGACCGTTTGCTCTTCCCTTTCAGGCTTTCGGGCGGCACCTAATCTTCATCACCATGGATAAATCCTCTAAGGCACCCCAGTTATTGTGGGTCATTATTTTCTGCACCTACAAATGTCCAATGCAAGCCAGCAATGACATCATTGATGCCAAGTTTTTTTTATACATATTGATGGTCCACTAAGAAAAAGTTGAAGAGTATATGAATGATAGTGGTCGCAAGGATTGATATGAAAAGATTATGTGGCAGTAGGAATTATATTTCATTTTTTAAAGATAGTTATATGAAAAAAAAAACCTTACAAATACAAATTGATATAAGAGGAGAGCATTTTTGTATTATCTTTTCTATCGACCAAGAGAAGAGAAGATTCTTTTTCATAATAAATACAATGGGCGATGCTTGATCCAGTGTTTTAAAGAAACAAACCTTTTCATTGAAACCGTTGACAAAGGCAACAGTCCCACCACCACAAGTAGAAGGAGGAGCAGATCTAAGGTAATAGAGAGTCTTGCTCATGAGCAAGATCCCTGGTGTTCCTGGGCCACCCACAAATTTATGTGGGCTAAGGAAAACAGCATCATAGCCCTCCAATTCTCCCGACCTCAGATCAATCTGCACATATGGCCCACTGCAACAAACACCCCCAAACCAATCCAATGAACACAAACTTTACAAAACATCAGTTAAATTTACAAAGAAGGAAAGACTGAATTGTCAGGTCAGTTTGTTTACTCACCTTGCTGCAAAGTCAAAGCAAGCAAAAGCTCCATGTTCATGCAACAAACGAGCCAGAGCCCTTGTATCAGTGTAAATCCCAGTCACATTACTGCAAGCAGAGAAAGATCCCAACATGGGTCGATCAGAGTACTTGGGAGATCTCAATTCCTGTCGCAGCATGTCCATATCGACCAATCCGTCCTTGTTGACTCCGATCTCGACCACCTCTGCAAGGCTTTGACGCCATGAAAGAAGGTTCGAGTGGTGCTCGTAAGGCCCAACAAACACCACCCACCTCTCCTCCGGCTTCAAACTATTAACCACCCTCGATTTCATGGTGGAGGGTATGGCAATACCCATCACCTCCTGCAGCCTCTTGATGGCCGCGGTGGTGCCGGAGCCACAGAAGAGGATAGCGTCCTCCGGCCCACCGCCCATACACCTCTTGATGTACTTGGCCGCCTCGTGGACCATCTTCGTCGTCCGATGGCCGACGAAGCTGTCGTCGGTGTGGGTGTTGCCGTAGAAAGGGAGGACGTTCTCGACTATGTAGTTCTCTATGTGGTGGAGGCACCTCCCGGAGGCGGTGTGGTCGGCGTAGGTGAGGTGGCGCTTGCGAAGGGGGTGTCGAATTCAACGTCGTCGCCGACGAGTTGGGACCGGAGCCATGCACATTTTTCTTCGACGCTTTCGGTTTCGTTGATGATGCCATCTTCAGGGAGCTTGAAGGAGATGGTTCTGAGGTCGATGTCGTCCTCGAGGTCACGTTGATCATCGACGGTCATCTCGTCGTCTTCCTTGGCGCCGGTGAGGTGGGTTGAGTATGGCGATGGAGGGGTCTTTTGGCGCCTTCTCTGGCCGCTTCTCAGCCTATCCTTGGTGAGGATGGTGCTCTTTGGAAGCACCATGGAGGGCTCCTCCTCTGTGAAGTACATGATTGGACCAGACATGGCTCTATATCTCTCTCTCTCTCTCTTTCTTCTTGTTTTCTCTGAGATGTAAATTGCATACAGAGATTTGAATCTCTCTCTCTCTCTCTCTCTCTCTCTCTCGATCTCTGAGATGTAAATTGCACAGAGACTTTGAATCTCTCTCTCTCTCTCTCTCTCCCAATGAAGACTGGAGAATAATGTGGTTAAATTGTTGTGCAAAAAGAAAGAAGGAAGGTTGGTTTTTATAGGATGGAAACAGGAGAAACAGCCCTTGGATTTATCTATGCAGCATATTTCTGTGTATACGCTACCGTTGGACTGCAAACAAAAAGGAATGAGAAGGAATATGTTGGGCAACGGTTGACCGTTGACGATGACTCTGTACCAACCCAGTAAGCGTCAAAATTAATGAATTGATGTAGCTATCGTCTCTCATAGGTTATTACGTTGAGTTGTTGTCTAGACGTCTAGTTTCATTGACCAGGATAGAAAGTTATAATTTGCAGTACTTGTTAATAGGGAAAGTAACAGGATTAGATCATGAATGGCTCATTTAGTAAACAATTGAGGTCAATTAACATTTTTCTTAGTTTTGCTTACTTTGGCACTGATATTTGAGCATTTTAAACTATTTGAAAATGTTTATGAGATTGTCCAATTAAAAGAGATTTTCAAGAAATATATACATAAAAGAACTTTTTCCTCTTTTTCAAGAAATAACTAAAATGTCACTTTTTCTAACATACATGAATGTCTAAAGCAATTCGAAATCTTTTGATTTTTCTTTAACGAGATTGCCAAAATAAGTTTTGCTCTATCACAAGTTTCTTTGTACTATAATATTATATGACAAGTGTAGTTTTTTTTTTTTTTTTTGAATTAAACCAAATAATATAGCAAATTAATGGTCTATTTATAAACCAGTCTGACTAATAACAATTCTATTTATAATTGGTTTAAGAGTAATGCTACCTGGACATGCTTTTTATTGAGTTTTTTTATTTCAAAACGGTCAAGACTTGCCAAATAAGCCCTTAAATGCAAGAGTGCTTAAGGATTAGAAATGTGAGCTGCAAAGGATCAATTTTAGCTATTTGGTCAAGCCATTGAACTAGATGGTTAATCTAAAAATTATTGAATGACTTAGCAATCAGCATCGGCTAGAAACAGTGATCAACTATTTATTTTCAATAAACAATTTCAGTGAATGGTTAACCTTGAAATCTTTCTACCATTATAAGTGAAACTATGGGACAACCCATGAATGTTAATTAGACGCCTCGTGTCACTAATTGGCATGGATCCTGCACAACTACTAGTTATCTTAATAAAGTTTTTCTAGATAGAACTATGAGACCACCAAAATGTTAGACTCCTCGTACGTTCCGTGTGGCTAGTGTGGCTAAGTCAAAATGTCACTACTTCTTTTTTCACTTGTTTTGCTCAAGATTGATTTGGCAGTAAAAGCTGCTCTGACTGTTTTTTCAAAGAAAACAAGGGAAAAAAGTCTGCTCGAGATGAAACTTTGGTGAGGTGCCCATACAAGGTACACCACTTTTTAAGCGTCTTTGTTTGAATTAAAATGCATCAAGAGTTCAATACATAGGATTCAATACTACTTAATCAATAAGCTCAAGGAGCATCCCTGGGTCCTCCATGCTCTTGCTCTTCCTACATATGATCCATGCATGAGTACTCTTTTTCCGGTATCCACTATGTCTCCACCTCATCCTCCGCCCAAGTTGTTGGCAGTGCCCATTACATGGGTGAGACACCTCTTATCACTGCGGCATCTCATATTTTTAAAATCGAAATCATCTGATGATTTTTTTTACGGTAATCGTGAGTAAACCAATCATAATCTGTCACATCACCGTGAGCAGCTTCTACCTTAACATAGAGCAGGCTGCTAACGGTGATGGGGCAGACATTGAATTGTCCACTCATGATCGTGAGGAAATGACCGACAGGATCCGGACTCCATGCCCCTCATGCTGTTTTTACATCTATAGATGAATGTATACATTGTAATTGTAATTTTTAAAAAGCAAAAAGAGAATGAATATGAATATGAATCAAATTAAAAAAAAGAATGGATAGGAGTCAAGTCATTTTAGTTATCATCGTTCAAAAGACTTGACCCATTCAATTACGCAGAAAGTACGCTGTAGACTTGCTCCTCTCTCTCTCATGCCTTAAATCTGTCGTTTTCTCTACATGCTCCTTCGCTGCCGGTTCTTACTGACTGTCTCTCCCTCACATGACAAAAGGTCACCTTCTTCAATCCGCGTTCGTTGGGAATTGTATGGCCCACTGATCAAAATTTATAAGAAGAGATAAGCATCGCTGACTCACAGCCTTCTAAGTACATCACCATTACTTACATGGCTCGCGGTTGGAATCAATGGTCAAATGACCTTCATTGAAGCATTATCAAAGCTGCATGGCTGAATGCAATATGATATGAGGCAGCGATATAGATGAGACCTTAGACTTTTCAAGGATTTAAATTAATCGGATGATGGCGGGGTATTTATTCCCATCTTTCTTTGATTCAGTTTTGAGTTGAGTAGAGGAGAGGTTCTTTTTATAGCCATTTTTTGATATTGATCACCTTTAATTCTTTATTTTTAACCACTTATTACAGTATAGTCTTAGATTCTAAGAATTCAATTACATGAAATAAACAAGCACAAAGTTGATATTGCCGTCCCAACCATGAATAAGCCTAAGTTAAATATTTTAAGTTTTTCACTTGGATGGTTGTTTTTCGTATCAATATTCATAACCATGGTTCCATGTCTGATGGAAAACATGAGGCTTTGTTGTCAATAGGTTCTTCTAATCTCAATCATATTCTTGGATATAAGATAGCTGGTCAAGATCACCAAATTAATCAAGGATTCCAGACAATGGAAGTCCCAATGATAGAGTATTGATACTTTCTATCGTAAGATCATTTACAGCCTATTTCTTTTCTTAGGACCTGCAGTTTGTTTGAAATAACACATAATAATTGAATATATAAAAATTCATGGTCAAATGACCTCCATCGAAGAATTATTAAAAAGATAAGGGGACAAGTACATGAGGTAAAGGGTTAAGGAAAGGTGGTGACATGCGGGACCCTAAATTTCCTAGGCTTTGAATTACTAGGGTGATGATTATTCATTTCTCATGTTCCTTTAATTCAATTTCCATAAGGGGGGAAGGTTATTTGATGGTTAATTTTGGATATTCACCTTTCATTCTTCATTTTATCCCTTTTTACATTGTCTTAGAATTCTTAGGAAATCAACACAGCATGTTTGTTTCATGTAATTGAATTTTTAAGAAATCTAAAAAAGTTAGTCGAAGCAAAACAGTGTCAAAAGGATAAAGAGTGAAGGATTTAAAGTGGAAATGCTGATTGGAGCTCCACTTTCCTATGAAATGGAAGATCATTTTGATGGCTAGTTGTAGGTATTTTGAAAATAAAGAGTTCTATCTTGGCGAATTCTCTTAATTTGTTGATTTTATTAAGAATAGTCGGTGGCCATTTAAATCATGAATGTAATGACTCGAAATAGGAACCTTGATCTGATTCAAACTAGGAATATGATCATATTCCTGATAGAAAACCAAATCCTATAATAATAAGAAATCTAATCAAGTAATAATAAGAAACCTAATCACATATTAGTGTAGTAAAAAATAGGGAACCTAATCAAATAGTAATGGTAGCCTAATATCACCCAAACCTAATCTAAACCGATCTAATTATATGAACTCATCTTTTCAATATCCAACCTCTATTTTTCTTTTTCTTTTTTTATTGATAGCTTTCTCTAAAATGTTATTTGATTAATACTCCCTCACAGTCGAATTCTCCTTTCAAGAAAGAATTGTATGATTGGTTACAATAAAAATTATCCTTTGATCTTGGTTTATGTCTTGACAAAGTTAATTTGATATTGGTTTATGACTTGCCAAGGTTTGATTATGCTTTACTTTGTTTGACCACTAAATGAAGTTGGTTGCTTATCTTGTTGGGGAGTGGGCTCCAATATATAGAGGGGTAGTATTAAAAAGTATATGTGCCGCCTCTAATAACACCTTGATGTTCTAATAGTAGATAAGAAAATTTAATATGGTGTTAGAGTCAACCGGTCATGAATCCCAAGATAAACGACTCGGCACTATAAAAAATATGTGTGCGCCGACCGGGTTCCACCTGCGAGCTAGGAGTGGCCTCAAGAAGAGTATTGAAAAATATATATATATATATATATGCCGCGTCTACTAAAATCTCGAGATTTTGATAGAAATGGTTAGCTAAAGAAATTTAATATATCCAACATCACTTCCTTTATTTTTATTAATTGAATATATATAGGTACGTCTTTTATGACAATCAAAACTTGCTTGCATATATCAAGATCAATGAATAAAGACAATGCTTCCTTAATCATAGTCTCGGTCAAGCGTGTTTTGATTCCTTCCATGATTCATCTTTGATTAGTAAAAAAACAGAAGGAACATGTTTGATGGGTGTTGGCATAAAATTCGACCATCGCACCATAAACTAATTAAGAGTACCCAAGCATACATAAATATTCATATGAGAACCATATGCATAGTTCATCCTTTCAGTTCACTCTGTTGTTTTGGCCACATGGCCTGACCCCCTCCTTTCTTTTCCATAAATTGCTACAATTAAGCTCAGATTTGACACTCATCACCGATTTATAACTACCCTAATTATATGGGATTTCAAAAAAGAGGAGCACTAGAAGAATCAGTATGGCTCCTCATTTTTCTCTTTCTTAAATGGCTAACTTTGACATGTATATGGAAACGAACAAAAGACATATGCTTCGCTTTTTTAATCTTGTTACATTTGACAGGTTGGATAGACATGGAGTTTAAAAACTTAGGAGTTGTAGGTGCAGAAAATAATGACCCACAATAACCGGGGGAGCGTTAGAGGACTTATCCAAGGATGGTGATGACTGGGTGCCGTCCGAAAGCCTGAAAGGGAAGAACACACGGTCAGAGGACCCTGGCCTGGGCAGCGCAAGGCTCTCCGATGCCAAAGTCAGTGAATGAGCTGGAACAATGGAAGGAGAGGAAGAAGAGAGGCAGAGTAACAGCTCTATGAGTTGTATTGTGCGTACCTTGCATGTGGAAATGCCATCCTTTTATAGACGATTCGGAGGATATCTTGGAAGATATCTTGGCATGGGTCTCATGATTCGATTGGGAAGTCATGATCAGCCCACGTTGCAATTAATGCGGTCCAATCCAGCCCACTCTGCATTAAATGCGCGTCGGATCAGCCCATGTCGCATTTAATGCGTGTCTTGTTGAGCCAGATCGTGTTGGACGCCTTTGGCGGTAGGGTATCATCAGATCTGCCCTCGGGCCTTGCCCGGATGTGGCCTCAGCCGCTGGATGCCGCCCTGTTAGGATCTGGCGAAGATTGTGAGCGGCTGGATGTCGTGTCTGTCCCTCTAGCTCGTGCCCCTATCCCTCCACGTGCCTGGTGACGTGGGGGATGATGGGCGTGAGTGGAGACTCTTTCTGGCTTCGGCATCCATCCCGGCTTCTTCAGCCGAGGTGGAGCTCCCTGCCGAGATGGCACCCGGGGGTGGACTCAGTTCGGCGCTAGTGGCCTGGAAATGCCTGACTTCGGCCGGACCTCCTGTCCTGGTAGCCGGGGTGAGCTTGGTGCCACGTGGATGGCATGCGGATAGCACGTGAGAGTGCTTAGCCTCATCTGATGGCTGTGATTAGCGTAATCCTGTGGTTCTGGAAATCTCCCCACACAGGAGTATTCCGCGACAATACTTGAACATTTTACTTTCTGGTCTTAGATCCATAATTTTTTTCCATACTGTGGTATGTCATTTTTTTTCAAATTTAAAGATCTAAAATGTTTAAGTTACCATTTTTTAAAATCATATCTCATGATTAGTAGGATATGCCATTAATAATTGTCAACTACCATTTAATAGACAACGATTAATAAAATCTTATAAATGGAATTTTCAAATAAATTCTTAAAAAATACAAATAAATTCTAAAAAAATATAAATAAATTTAAAAAAATATAATAATTTCAAAAGAACGCAGAGAAATTTAAAAAGACCCAAATAAATCTCAAAAAATTAACTAAATGTCAAAAAATGTAAACAAATTTTAAAAGATGCAAATAAATTTATAAAGAAATATCCAAATAAAATTCAAAAAGTGTAAATAAATTTCAAAAGAAGCAAATAAATTTCAAAAGACGTAAATAAAATTTAAAAATGTAAATTAATTTTAAAAAACTCAAATACATTTTCCAAAACTAAGATAAACTAATTTTCTAAATTTCAAATAAATTTACAAAAAACTCAAGTATTTTTTTCAAAACTCAGTTAAATTTATTTCAAAATACGCAAATAAATTTGAAAAGACACAAATAAATTTCAAAAGATAAAAAAGAATTAAAAAATAAAAATAGGTTTAAAAAAACATAAATAAATTTGCCAAAAACTAAGATAAAGTTCTCAAAAACACAGATAAATTTACCAAAAATAAAGATAAATTTGATAAAAACTCAGATAAATTTATCAAAAACTCAAATAAATTTGTCAGAAACTAAGATAAATTTGCCAAAAACTCAATAAATATAAAAATAACAAACAACTACAACTATAATGATCTTACTATGAACTAAAACATCTAAAGAAAACCAAAGACCTAAAAGATGAGATATTTGGTATGTGGAATCTTTTGCAGTTGCCTACGAATTTGCGATGTGGATGGCCACGATCTCCTGATCCCTTCCCGTCTGGAGCTTCAACACGTCAACGCCATCTCGCATGGGAATCTCTAGTACGTGGCCATCAAATTATTCCCAAAATTCTACCATGCATGTCTTCTTTTAAGCCGAGCTGGGGCATGAGGACTGAAATAGGAATGTGACTTAGTAAAGTTCACCAACTGACCTGAGGCTCTGCAAAACAGGTTGAGGGCCTTTGAAGCTCTTTTAATAACACCAGTGGCATTTAAAAAAAATAGAATGCAGTCATCTGCATAAAGCAGATGTGTGACAGGGGTTGCCACTCGGTCTACTTTAATACCTCTGATTGTATTTCTTGAGGCCAATTCCAACAGATATCTTGAGAATACATCCATACCAAGAACATAAAGTCAAGGGGAAAGTGGGTCACCCTCCCGAAGTCCCCTCGAGCTCTTGAAACTTTGGGAGGGTTCTCCATTAATCAAGGTAGAAAAAGTTGGAGTTGTCACACACTCCATAATCCAGCCAATGAAGGTAGAATGAAACCCATATGTATATACCAAAGATGAGATTTCTCCTTTTTCCTTGGATTTCGTGTGCAGAGAGAGATAGGGGCAAAGGGGATGGAACGGAAAGAAAGGGAGGAGAAAACAGAGAAGATGGTGTTTGATTTGTTAAGAAAAGGAGAGGAAGGAGGCATTGCCGGACAGCAACTACTGTCGGATTTTTTATCGCAGAAGGAGACCATCTCGTCTCTATTTGTTGGTCAGACCGACCTCGCCGGTTTTCTGCCCTTGTTGCCGGAGAAGGAGGATCCGTCGTTCTCATCATCGGTGCCACTGTTCCATCATCGAAGAGGAAGACGACGCAAGAATGATTCTGTTTATGTTGAATCTTGTCCTATGAATGATGGAGAATGGAAGATTTGAAATTTAAAATTTTTAAATTTAAAATTTTATGCATAAACCGTTGAAAGGGTAAATCAGTCATAAAAATGTATAAGGTGGCGTATGCAGGGATTTCTTGCCAAAATATGTCTAACTGCATGGACTATAGCTCTTAAACAAAACTTGTGTCGACCGGAGCCTTTAAACGTTCCATTTCAGGGATTTTTTTGCTAATTTACTCAAAAATGTGACTTAATAGATTTTGATGTGTAAATCATTCACATAGAACCCCATCAGAACAATGGCCCGGATTACCAAGTTTGGGCCAACTTCAGTAATGAGATGGGCTCCAATGTTTCCAGTTTCCAGATTGAAAGATGTACGCAATTACTACATTGCATATTCTTTTCACGTCAATATGGGACCTACGAGTCGATCTACTTGTATCCAATGTGGGCCAACTGCGAAAAAAATACTTATGGTTGAAAAATAAGCCATTTTAATAAAACAATTCTGTGCATGGGCCTATCTATGTGGGCCCACTACAAATTTTATAAATTACCAAAAAGTGGATCCCACATCACATAAAGCTCTATTATCTCCTCCTTATAACTAGTTAATCTCCTCTCCTTTTTTGGGTACTCAATCTCGTCCTTATAACTTGCTTAAGTGTGTGAGTCTTGAGGTCCCGGCCCCTTAACTGGGGAGTCCAGATCCTCTAAGGATTTCTCCTACAATGATCGTGAGTGGACCAATCAAGGTCTGCCACATCACCATGAGTAGCCTGCCATGCATCCAGGCAAGGGCTGCCCACGGTGACGTGGCGGACAGTTAATGGTCCCCTCATGGTCACCGTGAGGGAAATGATGATCCCCGTTCTTAACAGGGATATCCAAAGAAACACAAAGGTTGAGATCAGAAGTTTACTTCATTGACGGATACATGGAACGAAAACTGTTTGTTTGTGACTTGATCTGGTTTGCTCACCTTTATCATACAAATATTAAGATCAATTGCATACAATCATTCGTCTTTCCAATTTGCATAGACTTCTTTCTCATCCAGTGACATTGGATGGTACCGATACACACACAGAGAATGCCAAGGGGAAGAAATGTTGTTGGACTTTATTGTGCAAATGAACGTCCATTTACAACAAGCTTATTCAGTACTATAGAATCAGTTATTCAATGCTTTGTTTAAACACAAAACAAAGCGACAACTATACACATACTGTAAGATCCCGGTCCCACCTATATTATTTTATTATATTTTAATTAGATATTATTATTATTATAATTGAATGTATTTTAGTTATTTAAGTAGTTAGGATTAAGTGGGGCACACGTTAGATTAGATGCGTAGATTGGTGAGTTGGGTTAATGGGTAGATGACCTGACCCGTAGTTTTGACCCAATAACTTAAGCTCATTAACCTAATCCCTATTTTAAACGCACGTCCTTATCTCTTCCCACTAATCTCTGCAACTCCTCCCGGTTCTTCTTCCTCGTATTCTTCCTCTTTCAACTTCCCAAGCATCTGCAACTTTAGGATCCAGCCATCAGAATCAAGATCAGAGGATACCATCATTCTTGGTTCGACTTTCTTATCTCAGGTAACCATCTCCTCAAACCATTAGGAGTAAATCTATACTCTTGGGTTATCTTCTTCTTCTTTCCAATGTTAGGTTTTGGGTAGGGTTATAGTAGATCTGCTCATCTGGGCATTTCTTTCTCATCTCTTATGTCAGATTGGCGATAGTATTGTGATTGAGCGCCCCGGTAATCTCGGATTGGGTATTGGTTAGGATCTGTTGCTTTTTCTATCAACCCCGGTGAAAGGCAAGTACCTAATCATAATTTGTGAATTTAATGCTTGTGTTTTTTGTTGATTCGAGTGTGGATGCATGTAGAAACCCATTTTTTATGCCCTTAAGGTTTGATTTTTCTCTTTTTGTGATGAGACCTTACATATATATGGCCACCATCTATTGATTCTAAATTTTGGGTGTGCATCACCATGAAGATATCTTATTTGCATTTAATCATGATGTGGGATCCATCGAAAGATCTGATCACGGATCTAGCCCATTGATCTATCCGCTCAGGACTGGGCGGCCATGGAGGTCATAGCCATTTTGGAATTGTGATCCGTGAGGGCCCACTATCCACATGCCCCAGTTTTTGCAGGCGTGAAGCTCCCTATCAGAACTCTCGGTTGTATAGAAGGCGGCTTTGGTCTTGTATGTGTATTTGATAAAGGAGTTCTTGTTACAGAACATGGGTTCAGAGGTGTTCTTATTTTACATTAAGTAGAGTGGTGGGGCCCACTGATCCAACATCCTTTATTTACATGGGTGATAACCCATCTTTTTTGGAAATGGTTTATGTGAGAGGGGATTCATGACTTGGTGATGATAATTAAAATAAAAAGGTGAAAAGAAGATGAGACTCCTTTTAGTCTTTTACAGAACATGGGGTTCTATTTTGGATATCAGGCAGTGGTGGGGTCCACTAGCTGATTTGATCACAAATCTAGTCCACACATCCGTCCGTACATGGCTGGACGACGTTTTTGGGGAAGATGATATGGGGTTGTGATCTGTGGGGTCACTATTCCAAGCTTCCTGTTGTCACAGGCGTGGAGCATCATTTTTTAGAATGGGTTCTGTGTTTGTATGGCTTTGACTTGTTTGTATAGGAAGGAGATAAAATGATGACATGGGATGACCTGGTTACCTGATAAGAATGGGAATAAAGTAGATAAAGTGATGACATGGGGTGATGTAATCCCATGTGACTTTTAGTGTGGTGAAATTATTTACATTGACCCTTTTTATTTATGGAAATTTGAAGAAAGGGCCTTAATTGTTTTATAAATACAAATTAATTTTTAAATGGCATCTTTGATTTTTCATGGGTTAGTATTATATTTTTATACCTTATTAATTAGATCTTCGGACCTGAGTAAATACCGACTAGGCACGCGATATCTTACTAACGTGGGGTTTAATACTTCGTATAACCTCGGGATAATCCTAATAGATTCGAGTTCAACCCATCTTTATTGAAAAACCCTTAATTGGGTCTATGCACCATTAATTGAGAAGGGATGTGTTGACCTTTTATCTTTTTAGAGATTCCTGTGGTTGTTGGGTACGAGACCTTATGTTTAACTTTAGGATTGGCTTGTGGTTATTCTTTGACCTTCGGGTTTGCATACATGATTGAGATTGATGTTGGTTTATTAGCTGCATACCCTATATTGATTGGATATGGTGAGAAATTGTAGAGGTTTATTCGAATGATATCGATATTGATTGTGGATTGTTGTGCAGCCAGCCCTTCACTTTGACTTAGGTTTCTATGTCAGAGCATTACAGATCACTAGGTTTATTCTATTATGATATGTATATATATGTACATCGATTGGGTCATATTTGAATGACTGCAGTTGTAATTGGACGGCTGATCACCGATGTGAACGGACACTGTAATATCCGCATTGATTGTTTGACCAGTATTCCGGATTATCGATTGGTTTATGACCGCCGACGTGATTTAGATAGTTAGGGCTGACCACCCAAAGCAGTGGCATTGCTTCTGTGTGATTATTGTATTGCTCTATTGTGTAGATTGGGTTTAGGTTATATATTCTTTTCATCGTTGCCATATTGTTATTCTCTTATGATTATTACATGTCATTACTCACATTGATCTTGTGTTTTATTTATAAATTATGCTTTCGTACTTGCTATTTACTTTGTTTATTGGTGCATAGGTACCGATCCCTACCCTACCGAAGAGACGGAAGAGGATCAAACGTTTCAAGCGTTTGAGCCAACTGACGAACCCGAGTGGAATGCCGGAGACGGTTTTGGAGCCGTCTGAGCCTGCATGAGAGTGAACGTCATCTTAGCAATTCTTTAGATGAACTTTCTTTAATGATAAACCTTTCCTTAGTAATTGTTTTATTCATTCTGCAACTTTAACTATTAATGTTTATTTGATTTTCGTGTTGGATCTTATTTATGGTCATTGAATACCAATTGAATGAAGCTTCCATTGCATTTAATGAAATTTTATTTGGACTCACCACGGTTTGTGATGTTATGTGGGTCCACTTTTGGAAGCTTGTGTTGTATTAAACACAGGAATTTGAATTTGATTTAATTTTTCACGTTTTTCTCCAATTCTTATTTTGGGGACGTGACACATACTCTAGGCTCAGGTCATCAAGAAGATGACTTGGCCACCAGATAAGTGAATACATGAAAAATGAAACAACAAACACTGAGAAAGATGCATGAAACAGAGAGGGTGATCAGATCCTGAACAGAACAAGATCAAGGTCGACTCCTTCAGGCACCCGGCGCTGTGGAGGGAACTTGGGGAGCGACATTGCGACATAGCGAGCAGTCACAAGGTACATGGCATACTTGTGTTCCATGCCCGAACCACTGCCCCCACCAATGCCATTGCCATGGGTCTGGCTCAGTGGTGTCAATGGAGACTCGCTACGGTAACCGTGGTCTCCAAGCATTCGAGTGCCACCTAATTTCAAGCTGTTGAGGGCCAATGCTCGGTCCTCACCCACAAGCTTCTGGAGGGCGGTTTTCTTGAACGCCCAGTCACCTGTCTTCCAGTTGAAATGGTAAAGAGGAAGGAAACGCTGGCCGTAGACTACTACGAACTCGATTGCGGCGAGGAGGAACTCAAACTCAGTGACAGACATGTAGTAGGAGAAGCTAACTCTGGTCCATCCAGGTTTCAGGCCGCTGTATCCCTGCAAGTGTAGATGATTTGAGGTTGTTAGAACTTGGAAACTACAGAAGAATGCATGAATTTGTGTTAAGGATGAGTCCTGTAGGGGGAACTTCTCAATCTCTTAAAGCCCCGCCCCGCATATTTGCCTTTTTGTTTATTTGTCCCCTGTGGGGAGCCCCCCCAGGAGTCGAACCCGTGACTTCTCAATCTCTTATAGTCTTGGGAAGCAACTCTGGTAGGGCTGAGTTCGGGTCCTTTGGATGATAGCCAGCCATAAAAAATTTAGTACAGGTATTTATATGGTACAAGAAAGAAAACAAAGAAAGAAAGAAAGAGCCTCCTATTACTATATTACTATCTATTTTTTTTGTTTACAATAAGATGGATTCGGGCTTGGGCCCAAACCAAACCCACTCTTTACATAGACTTGGGCCTCCATTGGGCTTGAACTTTTATTGGGAAGACACGGCCCTCCTATCTCATTTATGGAGTAGGTCCGGGTTTAGAGTTCAGGATCCTCAGATTCGGGCCCTAGTTTATTATTGGGCATGTTGCACTACAACAAATCACACCACTCCCGACTAAATTTCCCGACTAAAATACGTTAGTCGGCAAATAACGAACCATTATCGACTAAATAAACATTGGTCGGCAAAATTGAATAAATTCGCCGACTAATCTATTTTTAGTCGGCAAAATCAAATATTTTTCCTACCAAAGAATAAATTAGTCGGCGAATTTATCCTTTTTTTTGCGCCAACTCGCTTCCCGGTAAGTAAACGCGGGTACTTGATCAACTGCGACTAAATATTTTAGTCGGAAATTTCACTTCATATTTATCGACTAAATTATTTGGTTGGCCATTGTTTCTAAGTAATTTCCAACTAAATATTTAGTCGGCAAAAATCCAGCAAATAAAACTTCTGCAGCCATTGACCGACTAATTATTTAGTCAGTACTAATACACGCTTTCCCGACTAAATTACTGGTAGGGAAATTGTTTTATTTCCCGACTAAATTAATTTTAGTCGGCAAGTTCATTTCTCGACCTCACTTCAGCGACCAACCGCCGACCAAATGTTTTTGGTCAGGAATACTATTCACCGACTAAAAAATCGACGTTTGCCGACTAAAGTGTTAGTCGGGAGTGGTGTGATTTGTTGTAGTGTTGAGTGTTGACAACCCTCTGTCTTGGTATCTTAGGCAGAAAACACATCAATAATAATAATAATTTAAGAAAAAGTAGCTTGGACATTTTCCAAACAAAATATCATTTTTCTATCATAAAGTAATTATTAAAAGTTCTTCTACTAGATTTTAGAAATGAGAAGTCCTTCTCAAATAATTTGAGGATTTTTACACTTAAACAGAACCATCGAACTATAATATCATAAAATTTAGCATAGTTTAGTATTTTTGGACTGTTACCATCAAATAAAAAGCAAATGGCCAAGGGAAACAATCCCAACATGCCGAGGTTTTAAAAGCACAAGTGGGTAATAGATGGATATTCTATAGTGCATGAAGCTAGCTAGTGCCGAATTCAATTAAGCCAAACCCTAATTGAAGTTTCATGTGGGCTGAGACAAGTAGGCTCGGGCCTGTTAGACCCATTTCTACCTCTAGCCAACCTACCCAACACATAAATGGTGGCGTGGCATTACCTTTTGTATGGCAGAACGGAAAGCCAGTGACTGCTGCACGTTCACACCAAGAAGAACATGACCATAAGGCCCAGCACAGGCGCACCCACCACGCGCCTGGATACCAAACAGGTCATTGAGGAGCTTGGTCACGAACCGATCGACCATGAAGAGGCTTGTCCTTCTTGGTGGCCCTCTCTTTCCACATGAAGAGTACCCCTTTCTCCGAAGCCTCAGCCGTCCGATCCAAGGACGTGGTCTGGATGAGGAAGGAGAGGATGGGCTGGCGCCTTACAGAGGTGTTGCCAAGAATATGGACGTTGGGGTTGGGTAAGAGCCTGTGGAGAGCTCTGTCTATCCAGAGGGTCTCTTGGGTGTCGATCAGATGGTACCCCATGTATTCTTTCACCCAGAAGGCCAGTGCTGCTCGGATCTTTTGAACGATTGCTGGTGTTCCTGCGTCTTCTCTCTCCTCGATGTCCTCGTAGTAGAGGGTGTCCTGTTCAATAATATCAAGTTGCTTTGTGAGAAGGACTCGTAAATGTTGCTGAGTACAATTTGTTGCATGTGATGCCAAATTTATATATACGCTTGGCTACCAAATATGGGCCTTAATTCAGGGGCGGACCCATGTGTTATGGGCTGGGGGCTTCAGCCCCCACCCAACTTAAAAAATGCCCATAAGGGCTTAAGGCCCGTATGGCCCAGCCCCCACTCAAATGAGACCAAAGTCCCCCTTATTGCTCCCCAATTTCAAAAGACCGACTCGAGTACTCTCCCTCTTTCTCGGTCAATAAATACTTTCAAAACCATGGACTGCCGTAGCATTTTCTAATCACGAAAGAAATATTCTTTTCGCGTTAGACAACTTTACTACTTGAAACTCTTAGTTTTATTTCTCTCAATTTATGAAATCTTTATTTAAAAAAAAAAACACGACAATGGAGAAATTATTGATGTGTATATTTTTTTAACCAAGGGTGCCTTAGTTTCTCTCATTTTTTATTGATGACATGAGGAAAACCCTCATTTTTTTTAGTAAGGGTGTCTTAAATTTTTATTGATGAGTGTATTTTTATGGTTATGTCCATGCATAATGATTCAAATGGAGTGGTCTACTTGTTTGTTTTCTTTGTTCTAGAAATTTTATTTTATTTAGGGGAAATTGATTATTTGAGAATTAAATGGTTTTGACTAAATGAATATATATGTTTAAACCAAATCTTTTTAGGCTAAAATTCTGCTCTAACTATTCTTGTTTAGACCATTGAGTGTATATTGGAGTGTGCATTTCTATGATTATTGGGCTTGAGTAGGATATTGATGCATTTCATATTCTTCTTCGCTATTCTCAAGTATAGGAGTTCATATTCTTCTCCATTATTTTCCGAACACATTTTTTCTTGTGTCATTATTAATGTGAAGAAATACAACAAAATAATAATTGAGTTTTTCAATTGACCATCGTGAGCCCCCCTCAAATGAAAATCCTGGGTCCACCACTGGGCCTTATATCCAGGGCCGTCTCAAGACAATATGTGGCCCCAAGCCAAAGTATAAACGAGGCCCCTAGCTTCTATGTGTAACATGAGAAAACCCTCGTCCTTAATCCGGACTTGGGACCGGCAATGTACACTATGAGTAGTATATTGGCGGACTTAAAAAAAATTTTGGGTTTTTTTTTTTTTTTTGGGTTTTTGTTTTTTTTAGAGCTTGTTGAGGGATTTATTTTTTTTAAGTGAATTTAACCTTTCTTGCCTTCTGTGATGCAAACTTATTGATCAAGTTTTTGTATTCAAGGTTTTCCAAAATTTTCTTCTTAATAGATAAAATGGCTAACCCGCTTAATCTCTCTTCTAACATAGTTGATCATAAATAAGATTTTATTAACTTTAATTTTGAAAAACTTCTTTCGGAGGAAGCAACTGTAACAGGTACTGTTAATAGTATTCAATAAGCAATATATGAGTTTGGAAAAGACTCAATAGTATCCTAATTAGTGGACCCCATGAGTCAAGGTTGATTTGAAATGCCATTTTATGAAAAACAGTGTATTTTTTTTTATAAAAAAAGGACTTATTTGTAATTCTGATTTTATGAAATTTTTCCATGGAATTTTTCGATGATTTCAATTTCATTAGAAAACGGGTCAAATTGTGATCAATTTTCTCTTCTAACTCGAGTTCATTTGAATTCATTTCTCTTCAAACTCGAGTTCATTTGAATTCATTTCCCAGCGAGATTTGATACCTTTAAAAAAGTATCTGCTTCTTCTTGGTCTATCTTCTCTGGTTTTGGTTTTCAAATGTACCTTGATTTTCTCTTTTAGCTTTATCATGTTAATGTTATTACTAATCCAACAAAATTACGAGGCCCTCTCATGGTGAGGCCCCCACCACTTACTTCACCTGCCTATATGGTGAGCCGGCCCTGCTTATATCAAAAGAGTCTAAGCCTACAATACCTACCGTCAAGTTGATTACTATAATAACCTTCTTCCTTCTCTTAATATGTTCAAAATCCACTCTTTGATGGCTGGTCAAACTATTTTTGATTGGACACAATAGATTTACGTGGTGATGATAATATTGAGATAGATGTATAGTAAAATGAGAAAAAATAAATTCAAAATTGAGAGCTTTAAAAAACATTTAAAAGCAACATCAATAAGTTATAACTTAACAAACATTAATGTCCAATGCACGCCAGCAATGACATCATTGATGCGAAGTTTTTTTTATACATATTGATGGTCCACTGAGAAAAAGTTGAAGAGTATATGAATGATAGTGGTCGCAACAAGGATTGATATGAAAAGATTATGTGGCAGTAGGAATTATATTTCATTTTTTTAAAGATAATTATATTAAAAAAAAAAAAACCTTACTAATTGATATAAGAGGAGAGCATTTTTGTATGATCTTTTCTATTGACCAAGAGAAGAGAAGATTCTTTTTCATAATAAATACAATGGGCGATGCTTGATCCAGCTGTGTTTTAAAGAAACAAACCTTTTCATTGAAACCGTTGACAAAGGCAACAGTCCCACCACCACAAGTAGAAGGAGGAGCAGATCTAAGGTAATAGAGAGTCTTGCTCATCAGCAAGATCCCTGGTGTTCCTGGGCCACCCACAAATTTATGTGGGCTAAGGAAAACAGCATCATAGCCCTCCAATTCTCCCGACCTCAGATCAATCTGCACATATGGTCCACTGCAACAAACACCCCCAAACCAATCCAATCAATACAAACTTTACAAAACATCAGTTAAATTTACAAAGAAGGAAAGACTGAATTGTCAGGTCATGAGTTTGTTTACTCACCTTGCTGCAAAGTCAAAGCAAGCAAAAGCTCCATGTTCATGCAACAAACGAGCAAGAGCCCTTGTATCAGTGTAAATCCCAGTCACATTACTGCAAGCAGAGAAAGATCCCAACATGGGTCGATCAGAGTACTTGGGAGATCTCAATTCCTGTCGCAGCATGTCCATATCGACCAATCCGTCCTTGTTGACTCCGATCTCGACCACCTCTGCAAGGCTTTGACGCCATGAAAGAAGGTTCGAGTGGTGCTCGTAAGGCCCAACAAACACCACCCACCTCTCCTCCGGCTTCAAACTATTAACCACCCTCGATTTCATGGTGGAGGGTATGGCAATACCCATCACCTCCTGCAGCCTCTTGATGGCCGCGGTGGTGCCGGAGCCACAGAAGAGGATAGCATCCTCCGGCCCACCGCCCATACACCTCTTGATGTACTTGGCCGCCTCGTGGACCATCTTCGTCGTCCGGTGGCCGACGAAGCTGTCGTCGGTGTGGGTGTTGCCGTAGAAAGGGAGGACGTTCTCGACTATGTAGTTCTCTATGTGGTGGGGGCACCTACCGGAGGCGGTGTGGTCGGCGTAGGTGAGGTGGCGCTTGCCGAAGGGGGTGTCGAATTCAACGTCGTCGCCGACGAGTTGGGACCGGAGCCATGCACATTTTTCTTCGACGCTTTCGGTTTCGTTGATGATGCCATCTTCAGGGAGCTTGAAGGAGATGGTTCTGAGGTCGATGTCGTCCTCGAGGTCACGTTGATCATCGACGGTCATCTCGTCGTCTTCCTTGGCGCCGGTGCGGTCCATTGAGATCCGAATTCCATGCAGCACGAAACGAACAAGTCGTTATTCGATTCGTTGAAATCCGACTCTTGAAAAATCCTTAGTTCGGTACAATTCGAGACAACCCTATTCTAAAAAACTAGAAAGTCTCATGTATGTAAATGGGAAGTGGGGTCTTCTAAGGAAAGTCAGAAACACAAGTATAAAAATAAAGATACAGAAAGTTCAATCTGAGGAGGAAACAAAAACAATAGCTTTTAGAAATGGAGTAGAACTCAAATAATCTTTTAGAAATAGAGTAGAACTCAAATCATTAAATACCTATTTAATCTCATGCTAGACGTAGCTTAATTAACTCACCGTGATCGAGGTGCTTTGATTGCAGGTATGATGCTTCCTTTCTTTCTTCCAAGAAGGAAAAGGCTTGCAAGGAAAGGCTTGCAGGGTGATGGGAAAGGAGGATGGTGGAAGTGGGGGAAGGGGAAAAGATAAGGGAAAAAGATGTCCAATAAGTCAACTTTCCCGGTCTTGTAGGCATAATTTATTATTCTTTCCTTTATACTCTGCCAGCCTCTCTCAACTTCAATTTATACGGCAACTAACGAATCTCATCCTCAATACAAATCTTGAAAAATCCCAAATCAAATCACCTATTTAAATCTAAATCGTGCAAAATAAGCATCTTACCAGTTTATAGGATATGTATCTAATATTCATTAATCAGAGTTTGATCTACCGTTAGATTGTCATTCAGATGAAAAATGTGATGATAATAATGTGTGTTTATCAAGCAGTTAATCAATGGTTGAATGAACTCGGATTGTGGTAAGTATATATGGTATGAAATTTGAACAGTTCAGATTTTAGTAGATGGGCTCGACCTTAGAGTTACACTCATTTGACACATGAGTTCTCTAAGTTAAAATCACAGAGGATCCTTATTCATACATGTCAATTTAAAGCTTACCCTTTCTCTCTCCTTATGTACACGTTTTGACAACTCATTGTACAACCAACTGACCTTTCTTGATACTATTTAAAAGCATGTCTATCCTGTCCTTTTTTTTAATATTTTTATTGTTTACCGTTAGATTTATCTAAAAATCTATAAGTGGGCCAATGAGAAATCATAACCGATGTAAATAAACAGTAGATTAAACACTTACCAGATTCATGAATAAAATATTATAGCAGAATTCACTTAATTATATTAAATAAATCAATGGTTGATCCTGACTACTTTATATTTTTTATATATGTGCCAGACTTTAAGTAGTACAAGTATTGTATAATACATTGAGAAAATTCAAAATTTTATATTAATACATTGAGAGAATTAATAATTTTAGATAATAAAGGAGAAGTAAAATAGTAAAAAAGGAAGAGAAGGCTCTTTTCTCTCCCCTTCTGTTTTTTATGGATTTAGACATTTTTAAAAAAATAAAAAATCATAAGATATATTAATTGTGAATAAAATATATATTATAGAAAGATCATTTATCTCTACTCAATGAATCTGATGGTGTGACCATTTCTTATTTGACGGAGTTGAAATTTATACCATTGTCAACAAAAAGAAACTTATAAATATTTACGAGCCATCAAAATTTTAATAGCAGGCTCATTGTTAGGCCCAATAGAAAAAATTAAAAATTCATAACAATGAAAAAAATAGGAGATTTGAAAATATTTTTCATTAGAATGCAGTTTGGAAGGGTTCAATTTTGACTTAGAAATGCACACTTTCAGATAACTAGAGATAGAATTACAATATTGATTATGTATTAAAATTACATTATTCTTAATGTCTTGAAATTTATGCAGCATCATGTTTAGTGGACAAAGAAAAAGAAAGCAACAAGAATATGATAATGTCATTTCTATTGACGAAGAAGTCGAACACGACATCGATAAGAAGAGTGATGAAGATATCGATGATAATCAAAATGATATTCCTTCAGAAAAAGAAAGTCTTTTTAAAGGAAAGTCGCTATGGGATGAAGTGAAGATATTGGGGGCGGATGCGAAAACTGGTAAATTATGTCTTTGTCCACACTGTAAGCGTGAGTTCAAAAGTTCCTACACAAGAATTCACCAACACTTTTTTTGGGCCAGGGCCAAATAAAAAATCAAATATGTCAAGCATTGCTTAAGCAACCTAAAGGTCCTCAATTATTACAAGAAATTATTGATAGGGTAAAGAAAGCGGAGAAATCCGGAGTTCATTCATAGTTAAAGCACTCAACACTTCTCCCGCTACAACAAGTTAAGCAAAAGAACTCAATTATGGAGTCTTTTAAGAAGGTAGAAAGAGATTTTGTTGACAGTGCAATAGTAAGATGGTTATGTGCTTGTGGAGTACCCTTCAACATATTGCGGTCGCCATTTTTTCATGAAATGATTTCAGCTGTAAATAAAGCGCCTGAAGGATATAAAGCGCCTTCATTTGAAAAAGCTAGAACATCTTTGTTAGATGAGGAGAAAAGAAAAGTGGAGAATGAAATTGCAATAATTAAAGATACATGGCATATGCATGGTGTGTCTATCATCTCTGATGGATGGACCAACGTAAAGAATCAGCCACTGATTAATGTGCTTGCAGCAAATAAGGATGGGGCGATATTCTTGTATGCGGTAGAGTGCTCTGGTGTTGAAAAGACTGGATCTTATATAAAATCCTTTTTGATAGATGCAATTGAGGAGGTAGGTCCATCTAATATTGTTCAAATAATCACAGACAATGCAGCCAATTGCAAGCTAGCAGGTAAGGAAGTCGAAAAGGTTTATAGTCATATATTTTTGTATCCTTGTGCCTGTCACACAATTAATTTGATCTTTAAAGATTTGTCAAAGCAGTGGCCATCATATGAAGAATTTTATACCATGTGCAAGACAATTGTGACATATATTATCAATCATACACATGCATTGGCAATTTTTAGAAGTCATTCTCGATTAGAACTTCTAAAAGTTGCGAAGACTCGATTTGCTTCATATTATGTTATGATGAAGCGACTCTTAGATGTGAGACAAACCCTTAAATCTACCGTTGTTCTTGATGATTGGAAAGAATGGGCAAAACATCGCAATGAAAAAATGCAAGAAATAGCAAAAAACACAAAGCGATGGGTGACCGATGATGATGATACATTTTGGACAAATGTGAGGCAAATGGTAAAAATTACCAAACCCATTTTCAAAATGATTAAATTTTGTGATCAAGATGGACCATTGATGGGGGAGGTATATGAAGGAATGGACAATATGCTTGGTGAGATAAAAGATAGTCTCAATAGTTGTGTAAATCTTAAGGAGATTTATGAGATGATGGAAAATATTGTAATAAAAAGGTGGAAAATGATGCATAGCCCATTACATTGTCTTGGATTTGCACTCACACCTCGGTTTTATAATTCATCATATCTTACTAAATTAGCACCTGGTGGTGAGAAAAGAAAGCCCCCAAATCAAGATAAGGAGGTTATAACGGGAGTGATGGAAGCATTTGAAAGACTAACTAACTTAAGCATCTTCAATTTAGATTTTTATAGATATTTTATTTATTACGTTTTTAATATGTACCTAACACATTCAATTATTTGTAATTTGTTTTTTCAATAGGACATTGAAGCTGAGGCTAAGTTGAGGGCTCAATACGCCATATTTCATTCTAAAGATGGTATTTTTGGGCTTCCTGCGGCAAAGGTGGATGCAGTCATTATGTCACCAATAAAATGGTGGTCAACATATGGATTTGAGACGCCAAAGCTAGCAAAGATAGCTATAAACCTGTTAGCTCATCGTCTGCAGAGAGGAATTGGAGTACATATTCATTTATCCATAATGTCACACTACTACCAAAAGGACATTTTATATCGGTTGCAAAAACTGCCCTATATCGGTTTTTAATATAACCGATATAATATTTTCAGTCAAGGTTTTTTATATCGGTTAATATTTTTTTATATCGGTCAACTTTTTTTTATATCGGTTACATATTAACCGATATAATAATCTCTACATATAATATCGGTTAGCTATATTTTATACCGATTTTTATGAAACCGATATTATATAATTTTCTAAAACCGATATAACATCTATCTTTTTACCTGGCTTCTTCTTAAACCACTTCATTTTTTTTTAATATCGGTTTTGGCCCGCTAAAACTAGCAATTCCTTCCCCTGTTTTTTTTTCTCCTCCCGCGCTGTGCTCTCACTGCGTCAAAACTAAAATGCCCAAATCCCCCTAAAATCAATCGCCTTCTTTCCCCCCTTCTCTTCCCTCTCTTCCCCCTCGATCAGTCGATCTCCCTCTCCCCCCTCCCTCGTCGCCAGTGGATAATCACGTGGAAGGGGGCAGAGCACCCTGCCTTCCGACCCAACGCCACAGATCCCAACCCACCACCAGTGACCAAATGGAGAAGAAGAAGAGTCTCCACCGCCTCCGATGTCCGCCTCTCCTTTCCCGCAAATCTCAAACCCTAACCTCCTCGATGATCTCTCGTCGCCGTCTCCGATGCCGTCGCCTTCTCTAGCGCCGGCCCTCCTCCACCTCTCGTTCAACCAGGACGACGGCTGCTTCGCCTCCGGCACCGAGAACGGCTTCCGGATCTACAACTGCGACCCCTTCCGTGAGATCTTCCGCCGCGATTTCGACCGCTCGGAGGCAGGATCGGCGCCGTGGAGATGCTCTTCCGCTGCAACATTTGGAACTTGGTGCCATTTTTTTTTATGCAATCACTCTTCTGGTAGTTCATGTTTTTTTTTTCTTAAATGGAATTGCTGGTGAGGACACGTGATAGTTTCAGGTTTTTGATGTATGCGTATTAGAATTCTGTGAATTCTATGTTTGAATGCCCACTCATCGGTTATATATGACTTGTTGGAAAAATGGAGTGGTTTGCTGACCCTAAATGCTGTATTCAAGCAGGAAATGTGGATCATCGGATCTTTCATTTTTCTTAATTTTTTGAACCTGATTATTTTCAAGCTGCGCATGTGGGCCGTGATTGATTGTTGAGGATGAATTTGTGTAATTTTGTCTACTTGTGTATAGAATCAACATGCAAACTATGCTATTTTCTCAGCCAACATGGGGTTTTTAATGATATTCTACTGGTGTTTTATTTCAGAATGCTGCTCGTTTGGACAGTGAGATAATCTATGATAGAGACTTTGATTATGATTACTTTGGGTTCAAAACTCTTGAGAGATCATACCTCTTGAAGCTCACAGGAAAAGTTGTAGAACGGCCTCAGCATATGCTGATGAGGGTTTCTGTTGGAATTCATAAAGATGATATTGATTCTGTTCTTAAAACATACCATCTCATGTCACAACGTTGGTTTACCCATGCTTCACCTACTCTTTTCAATGCCGGGACTCCTAGGCCCCAGGTGCCATTTGCTAAACTTGTATTAACAGCTATATATATTTGCTCTGTTTCTCTTTACTTATTCAGTTTGTTTTGCACAAGTGTGTTGTAAGATTGTGGGCCACTAAAATGGTAAATTATATATTGCAAGGTGTGAGATTGTAATGTACACTCTGATTCTTACACATGTACGTTTGCATTATACTAAAAAGTCTAAACAACATGATATTATCAAATTATCTTGCTTTTAAGGGTGCAACTCAGGCAAGAGCCGACTTCACCTTTATTTTCTTGACATGATTTTGATATTTTCCAGAGTTGAAAACTAGAGGTGTAAACTGTGTATACTCTTACCTCTGTTTTGAGTCTTGCTAGTATATATATGGAGATTGTGGGGAGTTATATGGTTAATGTGAGCTTTCATATGCTGAGTACAAATAAAATATGGGTCTCGGGATGACACTCATAGTTATTGTGAAGTAATATGATTTTGAATTCTAAAACTAGAGAACACTTGGCACAATCTGTGCGTTATTATCGCTACGTGGCTTTACACAGAGTATTGATCCCATTGATCATGCTATACTAATCTGACATGGCTGTTTTGCTTTATGTTGATCCTTCGTGGCTTGTGTATCATACTCCAAGTATAATTGTGCAACCGTAAGAATGTTGTTGATGGTAGGCATGGTAAAATCTTTCCTGGTTCATGATTGCTAATTCAGTACAGCTAGAGTCTGCTGCAATTTTCAAGCTAATGTTAATATGAATAAAAAAAGAGACATTTTTATGTGTATTTGAATTTTCCTCAATTTCATAGCTCTTACTGGTGTTTCATTGATTTGTTGTTGAGGCTGGCTTAGTTGAAGATTGACAGGTACATTCAAATCCTCTCCACTGGTAAAACCATTTGGAAGCAAGGAACTTCGGTTTGCTCTTTCATTTAACTCCCTTGATGCAGAATCCTGAGACCCAAATGTCATTGCTTTGTACCGGTTACAACCAATTCTCACATTGCATGTGTTTAAGGAGAGGGAAGTTTTGAGAAATGGGTTGGTTACAAGAGAAATCTATTAGAATATTCAAAGTTTTTATTTGGTGTCTAAATGCATACCTTATGCATTTCCACAATATTCAACAACTATAAGTGCTTCACCGTCGATATATTAAAGGCTTTATGTTTTGGTGGATATTTCCCTTAAATATTTCCACAATATTTCTTCATAGTGCTTGTGGAATTCATATTTGAGGTTCCTACATAGCTCAACTTTATCCATTTGTGGACAAGTTCTTGTGGCAGCCTTAGAAAAATCGAGTATCTTGAATTTGAGTGATCAATCTAGAAGTAGAAAAAAGAGAAACAACCACAACTTACTCCAAAAGAGTTTGAAGCAAGGCAATTGTGATTGGTTATGAATTCAAATGAAGATGTTAGGTTGTATTAAGAAGGTCAAGGCATGCTTGAAGATTACCAGGGATAGACGAGTTGTAAATGAACAAATTGTGGTGGAACATGGAAGTTAAAATGGTCAATCCATGCCCAATCTCAGCAGGCCCATTTAGGCTCATTTATTGTATTGTACTTAGTCAAAGGATATTACTTAATTTGTTGCTACAGTTTAGGATGACGTAGTGGTGACTGATGACGTAGTGGTGAATGACTTTGTAGTGTATTGGGGCATTGGGTTGTTTATATGAAGTATTTTTTTTTTGTCATGTACAGGTACCAGCAGGTTGTAAAAAAAAATTACATGTCACACGTACAGGGGAGATTATGCCGAAATTTCGAGAAAATCTTTCCAGGTACATCCCATGGTTTTTGGGTCTACAAAGATGTGAACCTTTTCTATGAACCATTTTATTTCGTTTAAGGGGTCTACAAAGATGTGAACCTTTTCTATGAACCATTTTATTTCGTTTAAGCTGTGTTTGAATGCATATGGTGGCTGTTTTTACTAGTAAATCTCATTTTACTGTATAGTTCTTCATGCATGAGATAGGAAGCATATATATATATATATTAGCTAGGCTTCTCTTGCAAAGTATTGATCGATGAAGTGATTTATGCCTTGTAGGTCCATTTTTCATTGGAGAACTAATCATATGCTACATAGTACATATATATGTATTAATTGGAAAGAATTGGAATGATGTAATAAAATGAGAAGGTAAATTGTGTGCTAGCATTAAATGTTGCCATGTTCATATGTTAAGGTCGTGACAAAATGGAGATTAACATATGCATAATGAGATCATTTTCCGATGTGAATCATGAAAAACTGTCATTTATACATGATCTATTCAATTAAATACTTTTATAACTATTGTTCTCATGGAGGGGTGTTTAGATGCGGGGCAACCATTTGATTAAATTAAAAAAACCCAAAACCCCTGTCCTTCTACAGTTACTATATATAGAACAAATTCAGAAAGAAAGACCCAATTGCTAAACAGACATATGGGTTATAGAGCAAATCTTGTTGATGATGAGTCATCATATTGTAGCCTTCAATTGTATAGGCTATCAACTTATAATGATGAAGTTAATCATGACATTATTTGCATCCTAGTATTCCATAGACAGGATCTAGGATTTTTTTCCCGACATTTTTTAAATGTATGTCAAGACTTTCCTTTTTTTTTTTCAATTTTCATTTGGAAACTTCTCGTGATCTGCACTAATTTGGAAAGATTTAGCATTTGATGTCAAAAATTCTTTTCTTTTAATTTCATATGTGATTACTTTGATTCTTTTGTGTGTAGTGATTTGGTTGTAGCATCACCAATTGAGGATTATTTTATACATATTGATGATCTTCCATGTCTCCAAAAGGTTTAAACATTCACCCTTTTCTCATTTTGTCCTCTTACAGTTATGGGTACTAAAGAGGAATATGATTGATGTTTTCTATGATTAATTGGTAATATAACAACATTGCTTGCTGCAGGAAGAAGCTGAGAAAGTTATGCGTCCCTTTCTTGATATCCTTAGTGATGATTATTATGTTTGTTGTCAAGGTACAGCTTCTAATGTTAAGAACATTTTTCAGTGTCCATTTTTTAAGACATACCCTGATAATTGGTATTCATTTTCCTATGTCTGCGGCATGAGAATTTCTCTTTCCAAGGTCAACAAAACCAACTGAACTATGTCTGGATTTGACACCGTTTTTTTATGACTGCAATTGCAATCAGTATTCTCTTTCTGCCAATGCAAATGATGAAATGTGTTTTAAAAGCCATAGAACTTTCTGTTTATCTTTTCGTCAGTCCTTATGTTTCAATGACCAAAGTAAGTCCAACTTACATGTTAATACGCTCATAGCAGACTGCCTAATGTATGTGCTGGCAAGAATCTTGGCCTGTTGATTTAAGTGGATAACTCTTTTAGTTGGATAGATGCTCTTTGCGTATGTTTCTTAAATGGATGACTTGAACAACGTGGTAGGGTGAAGTGCTAATTTCCATTTTAAAGCCTAACCTCTTCGGCCTTGGGTATCGATGTAGAGTCGTAGACCATGAGGATCACATCCTTTGTGGTTTTATGGACAGGTTTGGGGTTGTGGTCATGTCCCAAGATGTTTGTTAGTCATGGTGTGGCATATGGTCCATGCATGTGACCCTTTTAGGTCACATTGTGGGATGTCCCAGCCCATATTGCTGGTCTCAGTTCCCTTATGGCATCATTAAACTTAATAAGAATATAATTAATATTTACTTCTATCAATTGATTTAGAAATGTCCTGAAATCGAATTTGATTTACTTATATATTTTGGAAAATTCTTTTAAGCATTTCTAACTTAAAATCTTCTTGCTTCTTTTTTTCATGTATTTTTTTTTTTTCATATGAGAGCGCATGTGGGTTTGTTATTTGCTTCCGTTCCTGAAAAACCTTTATGTTTAATAATTTGATCTCTATTGTACTCTGGAAATTGAACCTAACTATGCCTGTGCTTGAAATAAAGGTGATTCATATGATCCTCTATGATGTCATCAATTCCAAGCATCCATGAACTCTAGATGCTTTTTACATTTCTAAGTTTAAAATGGCTGCTGGTTTGTTTTTTCAACAGACTGACATTAATAATTCTTTTCTCATACAAAAATGAGTAATGGGTGCTTGCCTTTTTTCTTTTTGACGCAACTGGATGCTTGATTCTTGATTTGACGTCAGGAAGAGAAATGTTGCTTACTGTATTTTCTCATTTATTTTCTTTAGATGCCAATACAATCTAAATGTCAAAATTTTCTCTGTGGTTTAGGGACAGCATTCTTTCCTTTGGCAGAGTTGTATGAATCATTCTTGCTGCCCAAATGCCAAAGCATTCAAAAGAGATGAGGTATGTATGCATTTGAAGTTCCAGATGCAGGTAGAACCTCTTTTGACTGAAGTATTATTAATGTTACTTTCCTATGATAAGATTTAGTATAGAAAACAAAAGGGAGAAAACTATTGTTTCTAAAAATCACTGTTGGATTTAAAAATGTGGTATTGAATGTTTTCCTCTAGCTAAACAACAGTTAGAAAGAGTTCTTTTGAACAATTCTTGTTGTGCAGGGAAACCTACAGCAGGATAAAACTTACTTTTCTTGTTCTACTATCTTCTGTTCCTTGCTCATGGTTGGCTTTATTGCAGGACAGAGATGGCCAAGCAACAATAATTGCTGTCTGACCCATCAAAAAAGGGGAAGAGGTAATTCACCCTCAACACAAGGCATTTGGGTCCAATTCAAAGCTTTCTTGTTTCCCTTTATAATTACGAAATAATTGATGCAAAATCATAATTAGGAAAAAATCTTTCTGTGTGCTTGTTGAGTTTCCTTGCCAAGCGATTTAGTTTGTTTGCTTGAGATGGTTTTGACCGGTTTTTGAGAAAGGTGAACGGTTTAACTTGGACCAAAACCGTTTAATGCACCGGTTCCATATTGTGTTTAAATATTGTTTAGGTTTCTGTTCTAGTTTCACTGCATAATATCAAATTCATAGATGACTGGCAATCATCACTAAAGGTTTTCAAAATCAGTTCTATTTTGGTCCATCTAGATTTCCATCATTTGCTTCTCACTAGGTGCCATGGAGTAATATTTTCAAACCTGATAGGTTATTGAAGTGCCCATTTGGAATGTATCCATCAAGAGCAGGAAGTTGCAATTTGTTTATGATCATGATCCTGATCCTATCATCATGTATGCTCAGGGACTAAAGTTCGTGGTGATGTTATATATGTAAGTTTTGGTTTTCGATCAGAATATGTAAAATTATATATATTTTGGAAGGGTTGATATTGATTTTCAGGTTATGACAGGGTTTAGGTTTTTGAAATGTCGGAAATACAAAGGAGACTGCCGAATTTTTATTTGATCTTGAGGCATAGTTACAGTTACATTAGAAACTTTAATTTATATTATACTATGCATGTGTATATATGTACATAGAAATTAATTTGTTTATATACATACAAAGGTTTTTGTTATTTAGATGTTAGTATTTTGAGGTATATTGCATGTTTTTTTGTCGTGGTACAGCAGGTTCTTTTGATATTAAAAACAATAAATTGTGAAATTATATCGGTTTTTAATGAAACTGATATAATAAACTATATGAAACCGATATAACAAACCAATTACATATTTTTTATATCGGTTATTCTTAATCAATTATATCGGTTATTATGAAACCGATATAAAAAACTATATGAAACCGATATAACATATATTAATTATATCGGTTTGGCTATAAGTTATATCCGTTTGGCTATAAATTATATCGGTTTGGCTATAAGTTATATCGGTTTGGCTACAAGTTATATCGGTTTTATAATAATTTATGATATAAATACATATGAATATTACATCGCTTTAGGCTTAACCGATATGAATATTACACTTATTATATCGGTTACGTTTATACTTTATATCGGGGGCAGTTATATCGATTTGAAGTTCACTCAAAAACCGATATTATAGGTCTTTTATATTGGTTTTTAGCCGATATAAAATGCCTTTTTTCTAGTAGAAAGAAACAGGCTTAACGCAAAATGTGCAGATAAACTTGTCTTTATTCATTCAAATCTTCGCCTTTTATCAAGCATGAAGGAGGGATATAATGAAGGACCATTCAGAAAATGGGACATTGATCCCGAGTCAGATGTTATTGATGATTCAAGTGCACATTTAGAAGACCTAAGGTGGAAAACACTAGACAATGATGAGGAGCCTCAACTTCAAAATCGTAATGAGAGTAGAGTGGAGTCGCGACTAAGTGTTATATCAAATGTTGCAGCCACCCAATCCTCTTTACAATCACGTCCACCTAGTAGACAAAGAAGTATTTCATCATACGGATGCAATTTGCCATCTTCTCATGACAAAGGGAAAAAGTTGAGTATGTAGATGGAGGGGTCTTTTGGCGGCTTCTTTGGCCGCTTCTCAGCTTATCCTTGGTGAGGATGGTGCTCTTTGGAAGCACCATGGAGGGCTCCTCCTCTGTGAAGAACATGATTGGACCAAACATGGTGATGATGCCAAAATAGGTTTCCGACAACACCGTCAAGTAATAAATGCTAAATGCAATAATGCAATAATATTTAAAGAAGAGAGAGAAGGGATTATAGTGGTTCGGTCAAAATAACCTACGTCCACTTCAGAAAGGCAGAGGTTGCCTGTGGTGTTTTACTTCCTCAATAAGTTGGGATTACAAGCCAGAGGAATACAAAAGTAGAAGGAAATAGGAGGATCTCAGTCGCCCCCAAGTGCTGGTGGGGCTCCTCGATTTATAGTCCTCCCCTAACAGATGGGGACGACTCTTCAGCAATGTTTTCCCTGGAGCCCTCGAACTGCCCTCGCGCTGGACGAAACAGGTGAGATATTTCTCCGCAGGACCTGGTAGGAGCGAGACTGCTTCCGAAAGCAAATGTGCTGCCCCTGACTTGGTCTCTTCGTGGGCTTGACTTGAGCTTTAATCCTCATGGGTTCGGTCATTTGGGCCTGACCATCACAGTGGCTCTTCTCTCTCCTCTCCTCTCTTCTTCTCTCTCTCTCTCTCTCTCTCTCTTCTCTCTCTCTTTTTCTTGTTTTTCTCTGAGATTAAATTGCACTTAGTCTCTCTCTTTCTCTGGATGAAGACTGGAGGAGTAATGTGGTTAAGTTGTTGTGCAAGAAGAAAGAAGGAAGGTGGTATTTATAGGAAGGAAACTGAGAGAGAAACAGTCTTTGGATTTAACTATATGTATACACTATATTTCGGTGGTATATCCTACGTTTAGACTGTAGACTTAAAAGTAGGAGGGAATGTACTAGGCAATAGGGTTGACCACAATCCAATTTGACCAAGCCAATAAGTGTCAGATAAGATAATGAACTCATGAAGTGGTTTCCTCTCTTAGGTCATTAGTTTTAGTTGTTCTCTAGTTACGTTACATCGACTAGGATAGAATGTTAAAATTCTTACTAGTCGTCTATGGGTAGGGAAAAGGGTTTGACAATGGCACATTAGTAAACAATCGCCCTTACTCAACTATTTGCTAGTTTTGTTCATTTAGATCCTGTTTGAAAAGTTTATTTTACATTTTTAGTCATATTATACTTAAAACTAATTCAATATATGTGTGAATGCTTAAGCTGCTTATAAAAATTCATGTGAATGTCCAATGGAATTGGCTTTTTTTTTAAATACTTATGGCACTTTTTCAAAAAAGCATCAAAGGGGAGGTTTCTTTAGAGAAATACATGAATGTGTAAAAAAAACGGACTTTTTTAATAAATGAACTTTTTTTAAAATCACGTGACTTTTATTATCTGATAAGTTTGTACGTATACTTTTATTATACGACAAGTTAATATTTTTTTTATTGTATCAAACATATCAAAAAAAATATTTCTATAAAAGTATCTAGTTAAAATAACTCTATTACAAGTTTAATTAACAATAAAAGCTCTTTTAGTTCCTCGTCAGTCAGCCAGACAGAATCCAAAAAAATAAAAAATAGGAAAATAAAAATACATGCAACTCTTTGAGTAAAATTTGGTGGCAGTGCCCATGCAAGCCATTTCATTTAGCAGTTTGGATCTAAAAAGTTTGACCATCACATACACCTACTGATCATGGTCTTCAGACACCAAAATTCATATTGGAAGATGCTGTCATTTACATGTATACATTGTACTTGTATTTTTTGCTTTTTTAAGAATGAATATAGGTCAAGTTGTGTGGGGATAATCCCGAACTCGCCGGGATCCCTGTCAGATGCAGCATCCGGGACTCCCGCACTAGCTAGTCCATCTCGGCAGAGCTCTGTTTCGGCAAAGGTGCCAGCATCCAGCTCTGCCAAGTGATTCCACCTCGGCTATACGCTCGTTAGCTCCACCTCGGCCAGGGCATCCCCAGCCCGGCTAGGAACTTCTTCCGTCATCTCGCTTCGGCATCCCTGCGAGGTCTCCAGCCGAGTCAAGGTCGCCCCCAACCTCGGCTCACCGACCTCAGCTCCCCGACCTCGGCAACACACCCTGACCTCGGTCAGGATGCCAGAGCTAGCCAGGCAGGGGCTGACAGCTGTCCTCCCTTGAACACTTAAGCACGCTACAGCACGTGCGACAAGACAAGGGCACCGCCCATATCTTCTGACAGGGTCATCCCTGCCGCCCACGTCCACTGACAGAACGGCGTCCACAGACGCCCGGGTATGGCCCGATGCGACACGACGTGCTATGATGGGACGGCTAATCACCTCACTGTCTCCTCTCTCTCCAAAGTCAACTCTCTCCCTCTCCCAATCGATATAAGGAGCAGGCATAGAGAGGAATGATGGAGGGAAGATCAGATCCAACCCACCACACACTGGTATCATCTTCTTCCCCAAAAATCTCCTCCTACCGTTTAGTTCTTAAACTGAATTAGGCATCGGAGAGCCCTGCGCTGCCCACAGCCAGGGTCCTCTGACTGTTATCTTCTTCATCCATTCTCCAGGTTTCAGGCAGGCATCGGTGTTCTACCAAAGAGCTCCGGCTACACCCCTATCTTTGTGAGTGACATTTTATGCGCTTACAATTGGCGTCGTCTGTGGGAAACGAGCAAAAAGCCATCTTCCCCCAAACACCATGCCTCGAAGAACTAAAAAGGAAGAAGAAACCATCAGCACTGCCGGCGCGGTTGCCGCCGGTCCCCCCGCCAGAGGAGGTCCGGGGCAAAATCTGGTCCAGCGAATATCCAAAGGCCGGGAAGCTCAGTCAGGTTCATCCTCTAAGGAGGTCCCAACAGCTTCCCGACGAGATAACCTTCGATTGGAGCTTTCCCGGCAAGAGGATTCTCAGCCAGATGCATCTCAGGATCAAATGGACAACGTCGATTCTCTCCTCACAGACTAGAGCCCAAAACCTTGTCATCCAAGCACATAACGAGTTGATCCGTCAACTTCAAGCAGCAGCTACAAGAAGAAGGGGCGACCTCAGCTCCAACCTCCAATCCCTTAAAGAAATTGAGACGAAAACTGGAGGAAGACACAGACCTCAAAGAATGGCTTGACCCAGCGCGTCAGGTAAGCAATCCAGCAAAACATGGAGACGGTCGGCCTCATTCGAGGTCGGTCAAGTATCTCCTCCAGTTCGGCAAGCAATTCACCCAGCTCAGCAGATATCCCTTCCAGCTCGGGGGGCTACTGAAGCCTCCTATCATCCTTCAGCTTCGACTGCCCATCAGCTTTGATCGCACGACCCTCTACCATCATTTCTGGCGGCACGGTCCTCTACTGTCAGCTTCGATGGCGCCGTCGGCTTCGATGACACCGGTACGACCCTCTACTGTCGGCTTCGATCGTACGACCCTCTACCGTCATCTCGACGGCATGGTCCTCTGCTGTCAGCCTTGATAGCACGATTCTGTACCGCCATCAGTCATCCAGAGCCCTGTGCTCTTACATCTCGGCCGCGCCAAATCTCGACCTCTTGCATCTCGGCTACGTGCCAGGTCTCGACTTCGTGCATCGCGGCAATAGCGCCAAATTCTTGTTCTCACGTTGGTGTCGCCCTCATACTAGCCTCCACGTCATGCACCTCGGTGCCATGCCAGGTAGCCAACGCGCCCCTGGCGACCAGCCAGGGGGTCTTCTCCAGTTTGCGTTATGAGCGCACCTCAGCGCCCATGCCAGGTAGCTGATGCGCCCCCTGGCGACGAAGCCAGCGGGTCTTCTCCAGTTTGCATTATGAGCGCACCTCGGCGCCCATTCCAGGTAGCCGACGCGCCCCTGGCGACGAGCCAACGGGTCTTCTCCAGTTCGCATTATGAGCGCACCTCGGCGCCCATGCCAGGTAGCCGACGCGCCCCTGACGACGAGCCAGCGGGTCTTCTCAGTTCACATTATGAGCATACCTCGGCGCCCATGACAGGTAGCCGACGCGCCCCTAGCGACGAGCCAGCGGGTCTTCTCCAGTTCGCGTTATGAGCGCACCTCGGCGCCCATGCCAGGTAGCCGACGCGCCCCTGGCGACCAGCCAGCGGGTCTTCTCCAGTTCGCGTTATGAGCGCACCTCGGCGCCCATGCCAGGTAGCCGACGCGCCTCTGGCCACGAGCCAGCGGGTCTTCTCCAGTTGGCGTTATGAGCGCACCTCGGCGCCCATGCCAGGTAGCCGACGCGCCCCAAGCGACGAGCCAGCGGGTCTTCTCCAATTCGCGTTATGAGCGTACCTCGGCGCCCATGACAGGTAGCCAACGCGCCCCTGGCGACGAGCCAGCGGGTCTTCTCCAGTTCGCGTTATGAGTGCACCTTGGCGCCCATGCCTGGTAGCCGACGCGCCCCTGGCGACCAGCCAGTGGGTCTTCTCCAATTTGTATTATGAGCGCACCTCGGCGCCCATGCAGGTAGCCGACGGGCCCCTGGCGACGAGCCAGCGGGTCTTCTCCAGTTCGCGTTATGAGCGCACCTCAGCGCCCATGCCAGGTTGCCGACGCTCCCCTGGCGACCAGCCAGCGGGTCTTCTCCAGTTCGCGTTATGAGCGCACCTCGGCGCCCATGCCAGGTAGCCGACGCGCCCCTGGCGACGAGCCAGCGGGTCTTCTCCAGTTCGCGTTATGAGCGCACCTCGGCGCCCATGCCAGGTAGCCGGCGCGCCCCTGGCGACAAGCCAGCAGGTCTTCTCCAGTTCGCGTTATGAGCACACCTCGGCGCCCATTGCCAGGTAGCCGACGACCCTTGGCGACGAGCCAGCGGGTCGATCTTCTCCAGTTCGCGTTATGAGCGCACCTCGGCGCCCATGCCAGGTTGCCGTTCGCCTCGTGCTTTGTGAGCATCTCGGCTCTCATGCCAGATTGCCGGCACACCCCGACCTCTTGCTGGCTCCTCCTCGTGCTAGCTATATGCTTCACGTAGGTTCGGCCTCATGATGGTCCCAACCTCTTTCTGGTCCGTCCACGTACTGGCTACGACCTCACGCTGGCTCGGCCTCATGTTGGTCTAGGCCAAGTGCTCCTACCTCGGCCTTGGTCTCCACCAGTTCGGCAGCAGTGCCAGCCAATAGCTTGGTAGGAAACTCTTCCTCCAGCTCGACAGCAGTGCTAGTCTCCAGCTATGCAGCAGTGCCAGTCCTTAGCTTGGCTGCAATGCTTCCTCCTCGGCAGCGTCACTAGAATACTTCCAACAGGATTACACCTCTGGCAACGAGCTCAAACCGGACACTGAAGACTATCAAGCTCAAACAGCTCCTCCCTTTTTAGCTTCTGACCTCAGAGAGTACTCTCAGAGCTCAGAAGCTGGGGGGCTATTGTGTGGGGATAATCCCGAACTCGCCAGGATCCCTGTCAGATGTAGCATCCGGGACTCACACACCAGCTAGTCCATTTCGGCAGAGCTCAATTTCGGCAAAGGTGCCAGCATCCAGCTCGGCCAAGTGACTCCACCTCGGCTCCACGCTCGTTAGCTCCACATCGGCCAGGGCATCCCCAGCCCGGCTAGGAACTTCATCCGTCATCCCGCTTCGGCATCCCTGCGAGGTCTCCAGCTGAGTCAAGGTCACCCCCAACCTCGGCTCACCGACCTCAGCTCCCCGACCTCGGCAACACACCCTGACCTCGGTAAGGATGCCAGAGCTAGCCAAGGCAGGGGCTAATAGATGTCCTCCCTTAGACACTTAAGCACGCTACAGCACGTGCGACAAGACAAGGGCACCGCCCATATCTTCTGACAGGGCCATCCCTGCCACCCACGTCCACTGACAGAACGGCGTCCACAGACGCCCGGGTATGGCCCAATGCGACACAACGTGCTATGATGGGACGGCTAATCACCTCACTGTCTCCTCTCTCTCCAAAGTCAACTCTCTCCCTCTCCCAATCGATATAAGGAGCAGGCACAGAGAGGAATGATGGAGGGAAGATCAGATCCAACCCACCACACACTGGTATCATCTTCTTCCCCTAAAATCTCCTCCTACCGTTCAGTTCTTAAACTGACTTAGGCATCGGAGAGCCCTGCGCTGCCTACAGCCAGGGTCCTCTGACTGTTATCTTCTTCATCCCTTCTCCAGGTTTCAGGCAGGCATCGGTGTTCAACCAAAGAGCTCCGGCTACACCCCCTATCTTTGTGAGTGACATTTTATGCGCTTACACAAGTCATTGTAGTTATCATCGATCTCTTCAAGGCTTTTGACCCGTTCAACTAAACCAAAAATAAGTCTTAATTGTTGATCTGTCGTTTTCTTAATAATCTTCTGCCTGGCGCCGGTTCTTTCTGTCTGTTGCCCACAGGACAGAACACTAATTTCTACTATGACTAACCGTGTTCGTATAGGAATTGTATGGCCCACTGGTCAAAATTGATAAAATAGGGATCGCTGACCGTGTCCCAAATATTCACGGCCTCCTAGATCGACATTTAATACGAGGTTCATTTGCATGGTACTAAAATTCATTAATGTGTGGTGCACATTGCACACCTGTTGGTTAATCTCAACTAATGTGATCATACAGAGGATTAATGGTCAAATGAGCTCCATCCAAGCATTATTAAAAAGATGATGGGTGAAAGATATGGGGTAACAAATGGATAGGCCTTTAGTTTCCTAGGATTTAAATCAAAAGAGTGATACTGGGGTACGTATTCATTTCCTTGATTTTATTTTTTTATTCAATTTTTAATAAAAGAAAAGTTATTTAATTGTCTTTTTTGAATATTAGGTTTTCATGATTAACGAGAGGTTATTCCATAGTTTCTTAACCGCTTATAGGTATATATACAAATTTTTTTTTTATAACAGAGGGTGTCCCATGGCCTAAGGGGAGCCGGGTAAATTCTATGTGGCCCCAGTGTGGTAGTGCAGTTTCGAACCCTCAACCTCTAAAAGTAAATAATAGTCTTAGACCAATTGAGCTACACCTTGGAGTTTAAATATACAAAATTCTGAAGTTCTAAGAATTCAGTTCCATGAAATAAGCAATCCCAAAGTTGAAATTACAATCCATATCACTACTAAGGCTCAATTTCTCACTTGGCTGATTAGTTCTCATATCAATATTTGTAACCATCGTTATATCTGATGGAAGACATGAGCCTTTGTTGGAGATGGGGTCTTGTTATAGGAAACCTAATCGCATATTGTTCTAGTTGAAAATAGGAAACCTAATTATAAAAAAACCTAAACTGATCTAAGATCACTACACCATTTCAGGACATACCTAACGGTTTAAAACCGTTACTAAAAAAATTTGTAACGGTTTTTCTGGGTCACAGTTTGGGCGTTTCTAATATGTTATAAACATTTCTAACGGTTAAAAACCGTTACAAACACATTAATTGTAACGCTTTATTTCCGTTACTGAAATTAGTTCGTAACGGTTTTAATACTCATTTGTGTTAAGAATTTTAAATAAAAAGTAACGGTTTTGTAACGGTATTTTACACTTAAATTTTTGTAACGGTTTTTGTAAAATTTGTAACGGTTTTCCGTGCCGAATTTGTGTTACTGATTATAACATTCCTAACGGTTGTGAAATCTTTTGTAACGTTTTTTAAGTGTTGCTATTCGCACAAATTTGTAACGGTTTATAACCGTTACAAAACTGTTTCATAAGTAAAAAAAAATTATCCAAAAGCCACCCCTAAATACCGAACCTGCTGCATATATAAAAATGCCCTTTTACATGGTTCAAACATTAACAAGAAGTCTCACACTTACATCTAATCAAATAATTTAAAAGCTTATAATTTAAAAGAAAAAATATGGAGAGTTCACAGCAGAATAATAAACAAATCTGAGTAGTTTAGTCCAATAGGTCATATCATAGATTAATCCAAGGATAGACTTTGAAACAGAATAGTGTGACATCAAGTAGCATCTTTAACAATAACGACAAACAAAATAGTCACTACGTACTACTCAACAATTCATCATCCATAGAACTCCTATGCGTGTAGTATTAAGTCATGTGTAATATTAAGTGGAGCAAATAGTATGTTTGTTAAACAGAAGCAAGAAAAGAGGTGCATATTCTAGTTAAAAATCATGCACATCTTGATGGTGCAACTGATATTGCTCATAGTAAACAACATCATATGAAGTACTAAGTGGACATGATGTGTACAAAAACTGATTTGGGAACACTGCTCTTGATACCTTAAATAGCACAGCAGTTCCAGTGCATGATGCAGCAAGCAATCCTACAGCAAGTAACATATGTGACCAGTGAAATCTGGATTGCAGCAAGGTTGGGCCTGAGGTAGCAGAAGTACTGGTGAGAATTAATGGCTGTAGGCTGAGGAGCTTGAGGGGGAACCTGGGGCTATGAGCTAGTATGTGATCTCAACGGGCCATCTACAAGCAAAACAAGGACATGTTTTCCATGTCAATAAGCTGCATTTAAGAAAATATATAAATAAATCATCGAACAAACACAATGTTGGGTGGAACAATGGAAACACAATGTTGGGTGGAACAATGGAAACACATTATGGGTACCATAGTATATACTATATACAAATCAAAGACTATTGAATGTATTAATTTGAGGATATACACAACAAAAAAAAAATGATGGTATTTTACCAAAACGGGTTCTCTTTCCACATGCCAATTTTAGGACATCTACTAAGTGTCTTCTTCACAAGTTACAAGAGATTTTTTTTCTTTTTTGAAAGGTAAGTTACAAGAGAATACCACCAAAAACAAGAAGAAGCAAAAACTAAACTAAACAATACAAAAACGGGTTCTCTTCCCATAGGCTAGGGTTGTTACCTGAATTCGGGCTTGCTGTTGGGGCACCTGTAATGTTTGGAGGAGGATCCTGTCATTTATGCAAAATATCAAACAAATGCATATGAGCTGATATAAGAGAAGACAATATGCATTATTAATGCAATCACTAAAAGAAATAAATAGCAATAAACATGAGGAAACTTGGAATGTGGAATGCAAAGACAGAATTATAGACTCTTCAGGCTCAGCAAGAGTATAGTTAGCTGAGTTACATTTCTGATCCCCTCTTCTTTAAATTGCTTTCCTTGTGGGATCTTACTTGAAATATGCTAAATGTTTACTTCACTTTGGCAAGTAAAGGGGAAAGAAACAAACAAAAAAAAACAAAAAAACAAAAAACAAAAGAAAAACCCGCTGCCCACCTGCTGCACCACCCAGTAGAGCCCACCTGCACAGCCCACGTGCACAGGCACAGCCCCCCAGCACACCCACCTGCTGCCCACCTGCTGCACCACCCAGCACAGCCCACCCAGCACACCCATCTGCACAGCCCACCTGCTGTCCATTGTTTATGCACACCTGCACACCCACCTGCACAGCCCACCTGCACACCCACCTGATGCCCACCTGCACACCCACCTGCTGCCCACCTGCACACCCACCTGCACACCCACCTGCTGCCCACCTGCACTTCCACCTGCTACACCACCTGCACATCCCCCCTGCACACCCACCTGCTGCCCACCTGCTGCACCACCCAACACATCCCACCCTGCACACCCACCTGCACAGCACTCCTGCACAGCCCACCTAGCACACCCACCTGCACACCCACATGCTGCACCACCTGCACTGCCCCCCAGCACACCCACCTGATGCACCACACAACACAGCCCACCCAGCACAGCCCCCCAGCACATCCCCCCTGCACACCCACCTGCACAGCCCTCCTGCACACCCACCTGCACAGCCCTCCTGCACAGCCCCACCCAGCACAGCCCCCCAGCACACCATCCTGCACACCCACATGCTGGACCACCTGCACTGCCCCCCCAGCACACCCACCTACTGCACCACCTGCATAGCCCCCCTGCACATCCACCTGCTGCCCACCTGCTGCACCACCCAGCACAGCCCACCCAGCACACCCATCTGCACAGCCCACCTGCTGTCCAGTGTTTATGCACACCTGCACACCCACCTGCACAGCCCACCTGCACATCCCCCCTGCACACCCACCTGATGCCCACCTGCACACCCACCTGCTGCCCACCTGCACACCCACCTGCACACCCACCTGCTGCCCCACCTGCACTTCCACCTGCTACACCACCTGCACATCCCCCCTGCACACCCACCTGCTGCCCACCTGCTGCACCACCCAACACATCCCACCCTGCACACCCACCTGCACACCCACCTGCACAGCACTCCTGCACAGCCCACCTAGCACACCCACCTGCACACCCACATGCTGCACCACCTGCACTGCCCCCCAGCACACCCACCTGATGCACCACACAACACAGCCCACCCAGCACAGCCCCCCAGCACATCCCCCCTGCACACCCACCTGCACAGCCCTCCTGCACACCCACCTGCACAGCCCTCCTGCACAGCCCACCCAGCACAGCCCCCCAGCACACCAACCTGCACACCCACATGCTGGACCACCTGCACTGCCCCCCCCAGCACACCCACCTACTGCACCACCTGCATAGCCCCCCTGCACATCCACCTGCTGCCCACCTGCTGCACCACCCAACACAGCTCACCCTGCACAGCCCCTGGCACACCCACCTGCACAGCACACCTGCACATCCCACCCAGCACAGCCCCCCAGCACACCCACCTGCAACAAGTTCTCATTTTTCCTGTGTAAAAATTATATACCTGAACACACCAAGAATGGGAAGTCCTTTATGTAATGCCAGGGATCTTCTCATTAGTAGAACAGCTCCTAAGTATTTCAAATAAAAAAGAATAGACCTTTTATACCATGCCTCAGTAACTTCATCATCTTCATCATCTCCATTATCAACCACATCCACATTATCAGTACTCCATTTGGTACCTTTTAAGACTTTACCAGGTACATAGTGGACACGGCTTAGCTTTTTCTCAATCACTTCTCCCTTTAACCTTGTTGGAGGGGGTTTTAACTCCTTGTCTTCAGCCCTAAGTATTTGCCTTGCCTAAACGGGTGATCAGATTTAAGAAACATGCGGTAATTTGTGTAGACGATCTTCCTCGCATTCCCAAGGTGCATAGACGGAGTTTCATCACCACAAATAGGACAAGCTTTGTAACCATGTGTTACGCAGCCTGATAAGTTGCCATATGCCGGAAAATCATGAATGCCCCACACCAACATTGCCCTTAAGGTAAAATGCTCTCTTTTGTGCATGTCATAAGCTGCAACCCCTTCTTCCCATAACTGTTGTAACTCCTCAACTAGCGGTTGAAGGAATACATCGATGTTTTGACTCGGCGCTTTCGGCCCAGGTTGTTAGGTTTTTGTTTATTGCAATTTGATGGATGCATCATTTATTTTATTCATCATTTGAATTCACACACATGCATTGATTTAGAAAATCTTGAAATCTGGTTTTACACATGCATTGTTTTAAATCTTGTAAATCATATGTTTCATGCATGTTTTGGTTTTCATCTTGGATGCATTTTATTTGAAAAAGGATTTTTACAAATCAAGCTAGCCAATGGTTTTAAACTTTCTAATCATTTTTGGCTTTTTATATTTCATGATTTTAAACCTCTTAGAATGATTTAAAATCATGTTTCCATGCTTGATTTAATGGCCCAAAAGAATCCCCTCAAGAATCACTTTAAAGTATATGAAAAATGGGAATTCTGGTCCCAGGGTCGACCTGCAGTGTACCAGGTCGACCTGCCCATGGACCAGGTCGACCTGGCACAGTGCAGGTCGACCGGGCAGAGGGCCGTTGGCACTCCAACGGTCATATTTGTGACCGTTTGTATTCGGTCGACCGGGGATGGTATGGGGTCGACCGAAGACACGCTGATACTCATTTTTTGAGTATAAATATGAGTTCATTCCCATGAGAAAAGTGTTGAACATTTTGGAGCTTTCAAGCCATCTTTGAGGAGTTTGGAGAGAAGATAAAGGGGATGAACTAAGAGAGACCAAGAGGGTCATTAGTAAAGCTCAAGCTTGGATTAATGAAGTTAAATCTCTAAGTAAGCTTTGCTTAAACTAATCATATGTTATATGCTTTGTTTAAATCTTTGGGAAATGTTTAATAGCATGATAACTATGATGTGTTGAATCCATTCTTCTTATAATCTTTGATTTTATTGGATTCTTCACTTAGATTCAAATCAAGGTTATTTTAGAAAACTTCTTAAACATGTTTAGTCAAAATCTTTGATCTCCTTAATAACATGTTTCTATAACTTGTTTGAATCCTCTTTGTTGTTTTCAATCTATTTTAAGTTTAGTTAAACAAATTTATTTTTGAAAACAACATTGAACATGCATCACTTGTTTTAATCTTAATTAGTTTCATTCAACTTGTGACATTTTGATTTTCATAATCATTAACAAGTTTGCATTTTCTACAAGTGATTTGCATTACACTTCAATCATATCTTTTTATGTGCATTAAACTTTTAAATGCTATTAGCATAAATTGATTGACCTTGCATTTTTAACTTGATTGAAGTATCCACACACACATATCATGAGCATTCATCTTTGCATTTCATTGTGGTGTGTGAGTTAGTTTTTCATTTTCATATTCGCCTACTTAGAGGCATTTTACTTGAGCTTAAATTGTAATCTCTTAGAGTGTTTTGTGAAGACACTTTCTTTGAGAAAAATCTATTGTTGTAAGGTTATTGCTTAGCCATTGAAAAGCATCTTGTATAGGTTGTTGTTAAGCCTTGAAAAACAACATTGTAAGGTTATTGCTTATCCTTGGAAAGCATAGTGTTGAGGTTATTGCTTAGCCTTTTGGAAAAGCATAAATAGTGGAAATCCGGTGGGGTGTTGATTCACAAGCCGGTAGTGGATGTAGGCATTGAGGCCGAACCACTATAAATCTTTGTGTAGTGGTGATTGCTTTTGTGGTGATTGTTTTGTTTAGCTTCCGCATTATGTATGTTAATCATCACATGTGACTAGTTTGTTTTAAAGAAATTAAAATTGGTCATAATTAGTCATTAAGTGTAGCTCACCCTATTCACCCCCCCTCTAGGGTTAGGATCCCAAGGACTTTCAATTGGTATCAGAGCCTCGTGCTCTATATTAGGATCAAGTGTTTGGAACTCTTGATTAGGTGTAAAAACCTAGAGTTAAAACCCTAGTGTTGTACCTCCATGAAAATCATAAGAATGGATTCCACTAGTTTAGACTTTGTAGATTCTTTGGTAGATTCTTCTAGACCCCTCATTCTTCCTTCTATTGGAGATTCAAACAATGAATTTAAAGAATCTCAATTTGAATTAAAAGAGGAAGAAAATGATAATGACATTGAACAAGCTTATGAGGATTTGTGCACATTATCCTTAGAGCTTTCTAAGAAGAATAAAAGATTAAAAGAAGAATCTAAAAGACTAAACAAAGAATTAGTCTCTTCAAAAGATGAACTTAGAGAGAAAGATGAAGTAATAAATTGTGTAGAATCTAAGTTCATGATCTCTTTACATAACCTATATAATGCTCAAGATGAATTAAAAGATTTAAAGATAGGTTATGACAATCTTAATAAGGAAAATTCTAAATTAAGAGATCAAAGGCAAGATAAAGACATTAACAATCTTGAATCCAAGTTAACTATCTCTAAAGAAAATTTATCTAATGCTCAAAATGAACTAAATGAGATTAAGATAAATTGTAATGAGCTTAAAAATGAAAATTTAAATCTAAGAGATACTTTAAAAAGACAAGATGAAAACATTGTCCATTTAAAATCCAAGTTGACTATTTCCAATGAAAACTTGTCTAATGCTCAAAGTGATTTAAAAACTCTAGAACTTGGATCTAATGTTGTTAATGAACTTAAAAATGAATTAAATCTTGCCCATGAAGAGCTAAACAACTTTAAGGGAATTGAAATTGAATTAACAAGAGTTAAAAATGAAAATTCAACCCTTAAAGACCAAGTCACTCAACTTGAAACCTACAAACATAAATATGAGTGCAAATTTACCCATAGTGAAGAAAAATTTGAAAAGTTATTTAAATTGGGTAAATCAAAAGGAGATAGGACGGGTCTTGGATTTGATAGGAATATTTCTCATGACCCTAAGTTTACCAACACCTTTGTGAAAGGTGAGTCCTCTCTCTCTAGCACTCACACTTCCTTGCCATTACCTAAATGTAATTATTGTGGCATTGAAGGACATTTTAGGTTTGAGTGCAAATCAAGGAGAAGCAATGTGTCTAAACCCATCTTTGAACCAAAGAAAGTTAAATCAAACTCTATGATGGATAAGACACTAAAAATCAAGGAAGACTCCAAGAAGACTAAACAAGTAAATCCTATTAAAAAGGAGTCTCCTAAAATAGATTCTAAAAAGGTTAAACAAGTTAAACCAACTCTAAAAGAATCTATTAACAAAAAGCTTCTCAATCTTCCTCCATTAACTCAACAAATGAAGGAACTTTTGAAGAAAGTTGCAAAGTTAAATCTTAAATTCAAAAGTCAAATAAATGGAGGAAATAAGAAGAAAAGAAAAGTGAATCAACCCCCTAAGAAACAATCTCACCAACCCCAAGAGACTAATCACCAACCTAAGCTTAAATTATTCAAATCTCATGGTGATAGGTCCAAATCTAAGATTTATCAAGTCAAATCTCCTAAAGTTGGTGGGACTTCTAAACTTGACCTCAAAGATCAACCATCTCAAGACCTTAGGTGGATTCCTAAAGTTAGTTACTTAGTCAAACCTTAAGGCCTTGGACCTCATTGACCAACCTATTCTTTATAGTTAAATCCTTTTGTTGGTCATGTTGCATTTGCATTTTTGTTCTTTCATAAGTTACATTTACTTAAAATGCATTGTTCCCTTATGATCAATTGATTTTGTTTTCATGTACTTCTCTAGTTATATATCATGGTTCTCAAAATCATTTGATTATATTTTTCACATGTTGATTTGCTTTTTTTTTATTGCATTTCTACATGTTCAATTGATTATGATTTCAAAAGCTTTTATTAGCTAGATCTTTCATAATCAATTGATATTGTAAAATCATTTGTTTGGATATATTAGTAAGATTTGTTTTGAAAAACAAATGATTTGAAACAATTTAGTTTTTCCATAGATTTCTAAGTTATATTTTCATATGGAAAATTATTGTTTTGAAAAACCAACTTGTATGTGTTTCAAATAAGTTATATCTTTTAAAATGCAAGTTGAAAAAGTGTTATCTTCAAAATCATCCTCTTTATGCTCATTGTTGGATTTTGTGTATTGAAATGATTTGAAGATTGTATGAATTGAAAATGTTTTTCAAGCTTTGTTAGTTATATTCATTAAAACATTTTCTTTTGAGTATATTTCCTTGTGCTAATAAATATATGTTTTAGAAGGAAATACTTGTAATATGCTATTTGCAACATTGCTCATTTATTTTCATTCTTGATGTGCAAATATCATATAGTTCCATGTATGGTTGTGCTCTTTAATTATTTTTGTAGTTACCATACTAGAACCCAAAAATCCATCCTCTTGCTTTCTAGTTTTAATTTGACTTGGATGGTTATGATGTTGATTCATGTGTATTTTTCTTATTGATATCATTCTTTATACATGCTTCAACTTCATAGTAGTGTGCTTGATCATATGAACCTCTTTGAAATCCATTCCTTGTATTTCATAGTTATATCTATTGTTTGATGGATGTCTTAGATGTTGAATTCATATGATCTTGACACTTTGAAAATTGCATGCTTTACAAAGTTATATCATTTTAATGCAATTTATGATGCTCATCACTATGCTCATTAGTTATATCATCTAAAGTGATGAATATCCTTTTGTGATGCTTATTTTTGTAATTGTCACATTTTATTAGCATCATAATCTACATGTTGCCTCCTCTCATTGCACTTATTGGTATATCACATGACCACCATACTTATGTATTCATAATCTTGGTTGGTTAATGGTTGAGGTAGGCTTCATGTTTGAACTTCATTTCACTCATCTTGCACATGATAGTCATATTTGATGATTGGATGAAATGATTTCAAAAATATTCATAGCATATGATTTTCATAGTTATATTGATTGATGCTATGTTTAGTATATCCCTTGACCTTGCTCTATATTGGTAATTTGATCATATTGAGCTTATTAGTCATTTGGAATCTAATCCTTCACTTGAAGTTAACCCTCAATTGGTTAAACCATCTTCTTGCACCAAATAGTTATATTCTTGTCAAATGTTTGACAAAAGGAGAAGTATGGATTGAGGGGGAGTAAAACTTCATAGGAAGTATTAGTTTTGATCAAATTCACCTTATATTAGCTCTGATACCCTTATAAGCTTATTAACCATGCATGATAACCTGTTATATATTACATTTTTATTTCCTTTGTTAACAGGTGCTACTAAAAGGTATTTCCTTGTTTCATGTGTGTAGGTTCCCCTGTTCAATTGATACCTTTGCAATTTAATGGCAAAGGGGGAGAAAGTTCTCAAGCTTAATGGAAAAAGGGGAGAAAGAATTAAGGGGGAGAAAGTGCTAAAGGTGGAGAGAATGCACATCTTGCCAAAAGAAGAGTGCATGGTCAAAAGGGAGAAATGAAGAGAAGAAAGCTTGGGAGCTAAAGAAGTTGCTTGGCCAAAGAAAGGAAGATGAAATGAAAGCTTGAAGAATGATCAAGCTCCAAGCATCAAGAAGAATGAAGAATGAAGCTAGAGCCCAAGCTAAATGAAGAAGCATCCAAAGAGATTTCAAGAATTGTCCAGCCAAGGAGGAGCTGAAGACTGTGTGTGAAGTTTTAGTGTTGAGCAAGGTTTGCCAACATATTGAAGGTTTGCCATCAAATTGCAAAGGGGGAGATTGTTAGGTTTTTGTTTATTGCAATTTGATGGATGCATCATTTATTTTATTCATCATTTGAATTCACACACATGCATTGATTTAGAAAATCTTGAAATCTGGTTTTACACATGCATTGTTTTAAATCTTGTAAATCATATGTTTCATGCATGTTTTGGTTTTCATCTTGGATGCATTTTATTTGAAAAAGGATTTTTACAAATCAAGCAAGCCTATGGTTTTAAAACTTTCTAATCATTTTAGGCTTTTTATATTTCATGATTTTAAACCTCTTAGAATGATTTAAAATCATGTTTCCATGCTTGATTTAATGGCCCAAAAGAATCCCCTCAAAAATCACTTTAAAGTATATGAAAAATGGGAATTCTGGTCCCAGGGTCGACCTGCAGTGTACCAGGTCGACCTGCCCATGGACCAGGTCGACCTGGCACAGTGCAGGTCGACCGGGCAGAGGGCCGTTGGCACTCCAACGGTCATATTTGTGACCGTTTGTATTCGGTCGACCGGGGATGGTATGGGGTCGACCGAAGACACGCTGATACTCATTTTTTGAGTATAAATATGAGTTCATTCCCATGAGAAAAGTGTTGAACATTTTGGAGCTTTCAAGCCATCTTTGAGGAGTTTGGAGAGAAGATAAAGGGGATGAACTAAGAGAGACCAAGAGGGTCATTAGTAAAGCTCAAGCTTGGATTAATGAAGTTAAATCTCTAAGTAAGCTTTGCTTAAACTAATCATATGTTATATGCTTTGTTTAAATCTTTGGGAAATGTTTAATAGCATGATAACTATGATGTGTTGAATCCATTCTTCTTATAATCTTTGATTTTATTGGATTCTTCACTTAGATTCAAATCAAGGTTATTTTAGAAAACTTCTTAAACATGTTTAGTCAAAATCTTTGATCTCCTTAATAACATGTTTCTATAACTTGTTTGAATCCTCTTTGTTGTTTTCAATCTATTTTAAGTTTAGTTAAACAAATTTATTTTTGAAAACAACATTGAACATGCATCACTTGTTTTAATCTTAATTAGTTTCATTCAACTTGTGACATTTTGATTTTCATAATCATTAACAAGTTTGCATTTTCTACAAGTGATTTGCATTACACTTCAATCATATCTTTTATGTGCATTAAACTTTTAAATGCTATTAGCATAAATTGATTGACCTTGCATTTTTAACTTGATTGAAGTATCCACACACACATATCATGAGCATTCATCTTTGCATTTCATTGTGGTGTGTGAGTTAGTTTTTCATTTTCATATTCACCTACTTAGAGGCATTTTACTTGAGCTTAAATTGTAATCTCTTAGAGTGTTTTGTGAAGACACTTTCTTTGAGAAAAATCTATTGTTGTAAGGTTATTGCTTAGCCATTGAAAAGCATCTTGTATAGGTTGTTGTTAAGCCTTGAAAAACAACATTGTAAGGTTATTGCTTATCCTTGGAAAGCATAGTGTTGAGGTTATTGCTTAGCCTTTTGGAAAAGCATAAATAGTGGAAATCCGGTGGGGTGTTGATTCACAAGCCGGTAGTGGATGTAGGCATTGAGGCCGAACCACTATAAATCTTTGTGTAGTGGTGATTGCTTTTGTGGTGATTGTTTTGTTTAGCTTCCGCATTATGTATGTTAATCATCACATGTGACTAGTTTGTTTTAAAGAAATTAAAATTGGTCATAATTAGTCATTAAGTGTAGCTCACCCTATTCACCCCCCCTCTAGGGTTAGGATCCCAAGGACTTTCACAGGTATTAACAATGACATCATATGGAACTCAGATTTCATGCACAAAAACGGTGGGAGATTAAAAGGCACCAAGTAAACAGGCCAGCAACTGTAACCAGTGGATTGAACTCCACGTGGATTGAATCCATCAGTTGCAATTCCAAGCCAGACATTACGCCCTTCCTTAGCAAAAACTGGCCAATCATCTTTACATGTCTTCCACTGAAGCGAATCAATTGGATGCCGCATATAATTCCAAGAAGGTGTAGCTCTATCATGCCATGTCATTTCACGCGCTATCCATGGTATTGTGTACAGCCTTTTGAGTCTTGGGATCAATGAAAAATGTCTTAATACTTTTCTCGCCTCTTTTGTTTCTTTCTTCCCCATTTTCCCCTCCTTCACTTTGTATCTAGGTGTTTGACATTGACTACACACCGTTAAATCAGCTTTGGTCTTCCAATACAACATACAGTTATTTTCGCAGGCATCTATACACTCAGCTTTCATTCCCAGATCTTTTAACATTGCCTTCATTACAGGATACTTAGAAGGCAAAGTGTTTCCGTCTGGCAACCATGTTTTTAACAGAGACAAAAGTGCAGTCACACTATTTCCCGACCATTTATACTGCTTCTTCAAGTTATGAAGGTCTACAATTGCAGAAAGAGTTGTTACAGGAGCCTCACATGAAGGATATAATTTTTCTTCTGCTTTTTTCTTATATTCATGGTACCTTTTACCCAAATCAGGCTCTAGAACAATAGGGTGTTCAACATCTTCAGCCTGACTTCCATCACCTTCATTCAAATCATCTGCTAACTCTTCATGCACGCCATAAGCAACATCAACAAAATTCTCCATCCCTAGTCCTTCTGCCTCACTATTTTCCTTTTCAACTTGGTTTACCATTCGATCCTTATATGGGTTCTCGCCATGTAAAGCCCATACACGATATGTTGATTCTATACCGTATAGAATCAAATGTTTTCTAACTATATCATATGCAAACCTTTTACCATTTCGGCATTTTTTACAAGGGCAAGGACACGTGGTCGATGTTTGGTCTCTGCCACTAGCAAATAGAATAAAATCCGAAACCCCCTGCCTGTACACACTCCCAAGTCTATCTGTTTCATTCATCCATTCTTTTAGAATCGGCTGAGACATTCTGTAGGTAACACATCAAGTAAACACAAATAAGTAATTGTAACAGTCAATGTCTTTAAAAAGTTTCCTTTAAAATGAATCAAGATAAAACATATTGATAGAAAAAGTAGAATTCCCGATGAGAGGAAGCACAAAAGTAAAATATTCCATGTAGGAATTTGCATAACTTCTGGAACATCCTGTTTTAAGGCCACAAAAAAAGGTCCTAATCCACAAACTAGGAGGACTCATTGTGAGACCAACTCTTGGATTAATTCAGTCCCTATAAGTAACCAATTTGTATGGCAATTTTAAGTTTATTATACTAGTAGTAATAGTCCAAACTACATCACATCACACAACCTATAAAAAAAGTCTTAAAACATCAAAACCACATAAAGACACCCGAACAGTAACCACTTATAACAAGGAATCATAGCTTACTAATGTTTTATGGAGTAGAGCGAACAGAGTGCATAACCAGCAACTTTCCAAGAAACCGCATTTTCCAATTCCGTTTCTCATAACTGTAACAGATCTGGTAGATGGCTAGGGCTTCATCTCTTACCACAACTTCCATTCCATTCTCATTCCTCATTCAAATAAAAGTAAAGAAAATTAAAGTGTACAATTGATACAGAGCAAAAGTCAATTGGGCCCCGTGGTTCTATATTTATAATGAGATGGGAAGCTACAATATACACAACAAAATCAAAGCAAATTAACCAAACTTCATTATGTAACAAAACATGCAAACCAATAATTAACTGCGGACTATTAGACAATGTAAACTTAAAGTTTCCTTCAAAATATGTTTCATAAAGTCTTACCTTGTAGTAAGTAACATAGATCATAAATATAAATGTCACAAAAAGCCACAAAAAGCTTTCATAAATCATTACTAATCATTACTTTGGAACGCCACGAAGTAAATAACCATGGCTAATCTAATAATAATATAAATGTCAAGCACAAACATAGACCAACAAAAGCTTTCATAAATCATTACATTTCTACATCCAAATAATAGTAGACTCATGTCAAGATCCAAAGTATAGACTCATGGTCACATCCCTTGCACAAACCTAGGGCAACAAAAGCTTTCATAAATCATTACATTTCTCTGACTTGATGTTGTCTGGGAGTTATTCTGATGGACAGGGCTTATTTTTTAGGGTTTAGGATTCAACCTCTTAAGTCTATTCTATGTATAGCATTTTTCATCTTTTTCTAAGGAATGACCAGCATTGAGCATTAGCTTGCTTGAGGTCTTTAAATAAGAGGTCTACTCCTTAACACGGTTTTATTATTATTACTTTTTGAAGGGAAGGTTATGGTGATGCTGAAGGGCTATTTCTCTAGTTCTATGTTTCTGAAACAATGGATCTAGCTGCTTAGTTTTAACTTACTGTATCTTTCTTATGCCTCTATATTGAGGTGTAGGTATTTCACTTTTTTTTTTTTCTGGGGCCATTTGTTTTTAGAATGGGGTTTCTTCTATTCAACTCTGTTTCTCAATGGTGCACAGTAGCAGAGAAGCTGTTGATTCTTCCATTGTATCCCATCAGCTCCCATTTTGAAACCATTATGTTGATAATCAAATCTATAATGCCAAATTGGGTGGATTTTGATGCAAACCAAACCTAGGACTTGTATGTAATCTAAATCTTGGAAATTACAATCTGTCTGAGCGAGGCAGGTGGTGATGTTGTGTTTAGCAGGCTGGTCATAAGGTAAATTACTGGAAACATTTGTGATGAACGGGTCAATTCAAGCATGAAATCAACAACGTCAACTATAACAAAGATGATAAGTATGAGTGTATCATAGAAGATTTAGTGCTCATTTTCCTACCGTGTAATGAATCCCTATGAGTTCATAGTAAGGTGGGTTCTATTGAAGAAGCATTGAAGAGGTGATGAGTAGGGGGTGTACATGGACTGGGTTTGATGAGAATTGGGCAATTTTGGTGATGCATAGAGTTTGGAAGACAAGAGAAGAATGGGATAGAACTTGGACAGTTAACCCACTGCCTTTCTCAGTTTGTCCAACCAAGATAGACTATTAAGTGGGAGCCTTGGAAGCATCTGCTAAGTACCATTTACAGGGCATATTATGTGGCCCATCAATCAAATGACTTGAATCAGTGTGTATTTACTGAATCAAAACAAAGGAACATCTTTCTTTCCAACAGATCATTGCATGGACCAGTGATCCACTTCAATTAGTACAAGAGCAGAGTTGATTTTTGTTCATTCTCAATGTGGCATAAGTGCTCGTTCAGGTTACAATCAATGTACCTCCTAAACACTGCAATTACCGACGTTTTTCAAGAACAGAACATTATTTATGGAAGCTAGAAAACTCATAGATGTCTCATAATACAATAGGAAAAAGGATATATGTTTACTATTTGTTACTTGTAGAAAGAAAGAAATCATCCTCCCCTTTCACCTTCCAAATGAGAGGGTGAAATTACAATTGATCTAAGCTACAAGGGAGGAGCTAGTCAAATCAAGCTTACCTGACATTACGAACAAAATTTTATGTGTAGGACGAAATATTATACGAGAAGAAGAAGAAGGAGAAGCAAAATATTATACGAGAAGAAGAAGAAGGAGAAGCAAGTTGTCCATTTATGGATGGAGCCTAAATGGGGCTGGTACATTTATGGATGAGTGGGACCAACATATAAATCTCTTGAGATTAAATAGAATTTTGATTTACAGATGTGAAATTCATGATCAATTGTGATCATGTACTCCTATCATTTTGTTATATGAAGACCCAAGTGTAGCAGATATAATGTCTTTTGTTAACTGGTGCCCATATGGGAGATTTACATTTTGTGAGCAAGGGAGACTAACATGTGGCCAAATATATATGTACTGTGCACCTTGATGTATATTTGAATTGCATTGTGCATACAGATAATTGTTATGTAAGTGTTCTTGTTGAGAATCCTAGGAAGCTACCAAACAAAGAATTACTGAAATTTTATTTAGGATAGATTAAATTCTCATACAAGAAATTCCAAGATGAATTAAATAGAGAATTATAATTCAGAGAAAATTAGCAATATCCTAAACTCCAGCATTTAAAATTCTCCAAGTCGCGGTAACCATGAATTCTTCAAATTCTTGCAACCAAACAAACGCTTAGCTAGAATTAAAATTTATTTTCTTAAAGTCAATAGTTGACTTAATTTTTATAGTCATTAACAATCAAAATGAATGTACAATTTCACCACATTGCCCTTTCATGAAAAAATACTCTTAACACCAAAGTGCACCAAGATGTCAAAATTCATCTCCATCTTTTACATTTACACCCACAAAGAAAAAAAAATCAAAAACCCAATATACAACTCATCCAAGAAAAAGATCTAAAACAAAAATCCAGTTGAAAATCAGAGCAATAGAAGCAAATCTTCAGTATTATCTATCAGTCTATACATCTCCAAATCATTGTCAAATAACAAGAACCAAGACCCCCAAAACCCAATGGTAGAAACATCTGTCATAATACTGAAACCCCAAATAAGAAATCAAACAAAATCAACAAGAACAGATAGAAATGCACCTCGAAATGGGTGTAACTGCTGTATAACTGAACAACTTCTGCCCCCAAAGAAGAATGAAGATCAGCCTGAGTACAATAACAGTGGGAATAAGAATCAGAAGTAGAGCTTGGGTGTTTTCGAAGTTCAAGAAGGGAAACAGCTGGTAAGAAATGCACGTGAAATTCGATAGTTGGGTGAGAGAGAGCAGAGGAGCATTAAATCTGGAGAACAATCAAAATGCCTTGTCCACAAGGAAATCAATTTTGGGTGTGGCATTGGCATTTATGTGGTCTTCAGCACCTCTTACAGACCACTGGGACACCCACACCATCTCCCCCAACTTGCGATTGTATCAGGTGCCTCGATGACACTTGTATTTTCCTCAAGTCACTTCTCTCCATCTCTCTCTCTCTCATGGTCCCAAGAAACAGAGAGATTTGTGGTGATGAAACAGAGAGTTGGGGAACGAGGGAGAGAGAGAGAACATAGAAGAAAGGGAGGATTTTACCTGGAGCAGGGGAGGCGTCCGGCGGCGGAGAAGGAAGATGAAGGCTCTGCTGGGGCTCCTTCGTGAGCTTGACAGTGCTGGCGATGAGAGGAGATGGGTTCTGGTCGTGCGCCTGGGAGAGGTCTGGAGAGGGAGGGAGAGATAGAAAGGGATGAGAGGAGATGGGTTCTGGAGATGAGAGGTTGGCGTTGGCGATGGCGATGGAGATGAGAGGAGAGGAGAGGAGAGGAGAGGCGGGAAAGAAAGAAATGACTGAGGGATGGAAATGAGGGAGGGAAATGAGGGAGGGCGTAGCGCGGGAGAGGAGAAAAAAAATGGTGGGATGATTTTCGTGCGCCAAAAAAAAAAAAACAGTAACGCTTTAAAACCCTAACAAAATAATTATTAAATTAAAAAAAAATTAAAGTAACACTTTAAAACCAATGCTAACGCCCATAAAACGTTAGGAAACTAGTTACACTTAAAAACCGTTACTTACCAAAAACCTTGAGCGTTACTAATATCCTATTTTGGTGTAGTGGATGAACGTACGCGTCTTTTCCATATCTAACCTTTTCTATAATATTCTTTAATACTCTTTTACAATGGAATGACTCTTTCAAGAAAGTATCGTGCACATTGATTACATTGAAAATTACCCTTTGATCTTGATTTATGTCTTGCCAAGGTTTCGTTGTATTTTGTTGGTGGCCATCATCTCTATGAAGCTGTTGTCCATGAAACACCAGTCCCTTTGCTTAATTTTGTTAATTGAATAAGCATATCTCTTAAAAAACTATAAACTTGTTTGGATGTATTAAGATGAATGATTAAAGACCATGCCTCCTCAGTCATAGTCTTGGTCAAGGGTGTTTTGAGAATTTGATCATTCTTCTCCAATCCCACATATTTGGGATTTTTTTTTCGTCCTTGCTAATTGAATAAGCATCTCTTAAAAAACTACAAACTTGTTTGGATGTATTAAGATGAATGATTAAAGACAATGCCTCCTCAGTCATAGTCTTGGACAAGGGTGTTTTGAAATTTTGATCATTCTTCTCCAATCCCACATATTTGGGATCTTTTTATTTTTTTCCTTGCTAATTCATCTTGGATTATGCTTAGAGGGGCATCCTTATTGAAGTAATCATGGAAACCTAAGCTTTTGACCAATGAAAGACGGGATTAAAAGGCTTGAATATGTGGATAATTTTAAAGAAACTATCCAAGATGTAATGATTGTTGAATTGTAATGATTGCCCTTCCCATGCATGGATTTCATTTTCACCGGAGGCAAAAACAGATCAACAATCAAACTCAGAATTGAGTTCAAAAGGCTAAAATATCACTAAAGAGCAATTGATGCGGCAGCTCATGTGACACCAAAGCAATGCTTGTATGTGGAACCATAGTGAACACCTTGAGCATTAATTTGGGTCAAATATCTGATCTAGCTTGTGTAACCAAACTTAAGTGACCATATTAGTTTTGTGGATCCTTGGAAAAGCACTTAAGTTGATGATGCTACAAATTAACCATGCACCTCAAAACTTTTATGAAGAAAAGGACAAGAGGGAGAGAAGAGACAAGTTCTGTCTATTCTAGATGCTTTCTCTTCAAGCTCTACTCCACAACAAAACCATCAGTGTAGCTTGTTTGACGTGGTCGACGAGGCAGCTGCCCAAGACGAGAGGAAAGGAAGGAGAGGACTTCACCTTCTGGGCATAAGCCATTCGTCCACTTTTTTTATGCTATCATGAAGAGAAGCAGAAGGAGAAAGGCAGATCGGGCTGCTCACAAGATGTGTTGTTGTTGGGATGTTGGTTTGATGAAGATCGGACATGGTCCGCTACAACCTTCTCTTTGTTATTGTTGTTCAATGAAGAGAAGGAGATGAATAAGGGATAAAAGTAACTTGAGGTCCTTAGACAAAATCATCGCCCACCAGATAACATATCTATATATCAGCCATAATTCTAAATTACATCTTGATAAATCAATATTTGTAACGATTTTATTAAAAATGACTAATGGCTATTTGTAAGAATACAATGACTTAAAATAGGAAGCTTAGTCTGACTAAAACTAAGAACCTAATCACAATTTGCCTTTAAAAGAAAAAGAAGTTGCATCACTAATAGAAAACCAAATCATGACATAATAATTAAGAAACCTAATTGCATAATAAGAGTAGACTAATATAACCCAAATCTAATCTTATCTATCTGAGATGAACTCATCCTCTACATATCCAACCTTCTCTAAAATATTCTTCAATAGATATTCACCTTTACTTCTTCAATTTTACCCCTATAATAGAGGATACCAAAAGGGTCGGTAAAAATCTTTTGATGGCCAGTTTGCTTTTATGTGGAGCATGGTTTGGTTATCAACCTTCACTATAGTTGAACACATTGGGAGGGACATCATGAGAAACACTCCTAGGTCTAAAAAGCACTGTCTATGAACTCGGTCCAAGATTTAAAGCTTGAACCCAAATCTAGAGCTCAGGTCCCTTATTGGGCTGGTTGACTTGGGCCCTGGCTCCGGGCTTTTGGGACTCTAGTTATAGATAGACATTATGTTGTGATCCAGGGCCTAAGAGAATATCAAGCACGCACACAAGAACAAAGAGATTAACGTGATTCGGCTTTTGGCTTGCGTCCACGGGAGAAGACGGGAGAGTTTTACTACCAATCACAAGAAGAGTACATCATAAAGTCTCTTAACCTCTATTTATAATATCAGCCCCAAAACCTGGTACATCCAGAACGGACTACTTCTAATCACAGTAGACTTATAACAGACCTACTTCTAATCGCAAAAAACAAGTATGGTACCAATACCCGGTCAACCGAGACCATTAACGTAATCACTCAATATCACCGGCTTCTATTGAGCCATACAAGTCAACACATTAATATATTCATATATAGAAATATTCAAGTGCATTATCCCTCGCCATAGGGTGAGGGACACTCCCCTTTTTGGAAAGTTTCAAGTAGTGAATTTTTAAGTACATAGGAATACTCCCCATGTACTTGAAACTTCCCAAAAAATAGAGTGTCCCTCACCATAGGGTGAGGGATAGATGCATAGGAATACTCTCCTATATATATGAATAACTATAACAAAATGTATTTATTATGCTTTTAACTATTTGTTTAAATGTTTAAATGGTATAAAGTGAGTTAATAAAATAGGGTATTAAACAGCTGAGACTTTATTTGGCGTGGGTCCTTAATAGAACTCGAACCTTGGCCTAGGGCTGAGCAATCGGTTATTCAGTCGGTTATTTATTGAATTTTTTACCAAATCGATTTTTTTATAGTAGAATGTATTAACCGAACCGAACCAATTTGTTATTTTGTAAAACTTTTATCCGAACCAAGCCGAACCGAATTATTTAGGTTTGGTTTTCGGTCGGTTCGATTAATGTGATGCATTTTGTTGGACTTAATAATTGCCTAAATTTTTGAAAATTTAGAACTAGATTGCTATATTATATACATTTCATTTTGTGAAATTGAGCTTAATAATTGGCCCATAAATCCATTATCCATAAATGATATATCATAGAAGTGCTTGAAAATACATTAAACACAATTACACAAATAGACAATAACCATAAACAACACTCCAACTAATAAGTCTACAACAGATAACATTAATAAGTATATTAATGTGGTTGGGCTACGTTATGTAAGGGCTGGGTAGTGAATATGTAAGTACATTAATGTGGTTGGGCTACGTTATGTATGGGATAGGTAATGGGTATGTAAGTATAAAAATATTCAAAATAAAATTGCATATAATTCGATTAATCGGTTAAATAAGATCATTGACCGAACCGAAATCATATAACCAAATTTGCCCGGACATTTACCCGAACCGAACCGAATTACCCGAAATAACCCAACCGAAATTAAATTTCGGCTATGGTTCGGTTTGGTAAATCAATCGGTTCGGTTTTTGCTCACCCCTACCTTGGCCACCAATATTACATATCTTGCAGCATGGATCAAGGATTCGGGTCCATGTTGGAACCAAACCCGGATTCGGATCCTTCTATACCAACAGGCCCAAATAGATGTAGCCCGAATTCAGCCCATTTACAGCCCTAGGATAGGAAGATCTTCACCACACAACTTTTCAAATTTATGGCCTTTTTCATTCCTTCTTTGATGTTGAAATCTACTTATATTCAATTCTTAACCACCCATAACGTACCCACTACGTACAATGGACCCATTTTAACAATTCTCTTGGGTGGACAAGCTAAAGTCATGATAGGGAATACACATTATTTTTTGGCCTGCCTTTCTGCTGACTTCTTCTTTAGTGCACCTTCAGCCCAATATGCACTCTTTACCATCTCTTGGAATGTCGAGCGTTGATTGTCTCTAATCATCATATAGATATCAGCTGATAAACCATCAAGAAAATGCTTGATTTTCTCTTCTTCAGGAATGATTAGTGTAGGAGCATACTTAGCCAATCTAGTGAACTGCTGCTCATACTGCTGCACTGACATGTCACCTTGCACCAAGTTTTGAAAATCTCTCTTCCATTGGTCCTTGACATATTTGGGAATAAATTTATCTATGAACTCCTTGGTGAATGTTTCCCATGAAATCTCTTCAACCACTGCATCTGCTTGCACTAACACCTTCACCGAATTCCACCATTGGAGAGCTATCCCTCTGAACATGTAAGCTGCCAAATTAACTCGCTGCTTTTGAATACAGCGGAAAACTGCAAAGATCTGCTCCAACAGCTCTATAAAGTCATTTGCTGCCATTGGATCTTCTGACCCGTGAAACTCAGGAGGAACCCTCTTCCTAAATTTCTCGTACAGGTCATTTGGATCTACTTCCTTTGGAGGCATGACCACTTGTACTGGCTGGGCTGCTCTGTCTGTCAAAGCTATGATCTGAGCTTGAAATGTTGCTCTATCGTGATCTGCTTGTGCTCGCTCAGCAGCTCTCTCTTCTCTTTCTTGTTGCTTTTCTACAGCACGTTCTGCCTCAGCTGCTTTTTGCTGCTCATTTTGAGTGGCCTGTGATTGCATAAAAGCTTGCAACAACTGATTAAAATGTTCGTCTGAGTTGTTCGATCCACTCCCAGGTTCTTTGTCCAGAGACCTTGTATTACATTGAGCCATAGCCTGCAATAAAATAAAGATGGTTTAGATCCTATAAAACAAGCTAACAGACAATTCTATAGATTTTATAGTTAGCACTTTAAAGTCTGTCTAACGAAAATTATAATCCTCACCACGTCCTATTGTTTCTGTCCATTTTTAATATCCGAAGATCGTGCTGGCTCTGATACCAACTGTCACGTCCCCAAAATAAGAATTGGGGAAAAACGTGAAAAATTCAAATAAATTCAAATTTCTGTGTTTAATACAACACAAGCTTCCAAAAGTGGACCCACATAACATCACAAACCGTGGTGAGTCCAAATAAAATTTCATTAAATGCAACGGATGTAACGCCCCAATTCCGGATACCGAGAAAATCGTCAAAGTACCGAAATTGGCGCGCTACTTCCCGGAAAATCCGAGAACTTCCAAGATCGTAGGTCCGCAGTGAGGTCCAATTTAAAACTTTTTCATCAACATAGTAACAATGGTTAATTGCGGAAGCATGATAGTATAGCGGAAGCCATACAAAGATAGCGGAAGCATAAGGTATCATCGTATATATGTCAAATGTAGATGGGCTGATGTCCAGCCTAAATGTATAGAGATAACAAATCAAAGTTTAATTACATATTTTTCATTACTACCCAACTCACAACAAATGTCACTCAAAACCCAGACAAAAGAACACTCAAACCCCTGCAGCTAGTGTCGGCTCTTCACCTTCCGGCTCGACCTCATGGTCGGCCGGCCCCCATCCGTAGTCGCCTACTACGGGCACCTCAACGAGTGCGAACGCATCGCCCTCGAACTCGGGGTCAAGACCTAAGCACCAAGAGTGGGTCAGATCTAAAGATCTGGCAAGTCACAATATGCAGATAATATAGAATGTATGCATCAAAATGAGTAGAGACATGTATAAAGTTAAGAGAGTAACAATGGTACATATGCTGTGCAGTCGTGCAAGATAACAATGTAGAATCATAATAAGCATAACCGTAATAAACCTACACAATATGGCACATCCACATAAGCTGGTCACCGCGGGATATTATGCCGCGGCCCTCCCATACTGAACACAGTCGCAGTAGGGATCCTAAGCTAATGCTAGGGATTACTAACCCTGCAAAATATCACCAACATCATCTACAACGACCGGAACCGGCATCACACCGTCCGTCCCAACAGTGCTCATCATGATAGCCACACAACAAATCTCAATAGCTCCTACCAGTGATGATCAGTCCAACTGGCTGAGCTTAAATCAGCTGAGTGAATGTCTATGCCGACTCGGAAACAATAAAGGTCTGTGTCTGTCTAGGCTTTACCTTGCGTGAACAAGGTCCTAACAAAGGTCCCTAAGAGGTCCAAGTACTCAATATAAACTGTGGATCATAGTCCAAGTCCAATTCCATCATTGGATCCATACCAAGGCCCACCAAATACATGGCCGGATCTATAACAGTCCATATGATATATAAGTCCATGTTCAATAACATATGATCCATTTACATCCACAATGGGTCACCAGCCCATACAATCTAACCTCTCCATTCTAGGGTAATTCACAACCAACTTAGGCCATAAAAAGGGCCCGCCTAGCCACAGACACGGGTCAATGATCCACCAAATCAAATTACCGGGTCACCTCTACGTATTCCTAGGTTTAGGTCCTCCATTTTCCATTTAATTAACAGGTATAAGCAATAATAAGGACAATAGAGTGATAGTCATAGTATGAGGGAGATGAATCTCCAAGTACACGAATCATAGGGAGATAGCAACAGTCTAACCTAGGTAAATGGTCCACTCTCGGATACAGGTCCATCTCAGGTAATTCGATCTTTAAGTGAAACCACAGATGCTAAGGAATATTGTGTTTGGTGCTTAGAAGTTGTGTGCATCATTTGGTAACGTATAAAGGTCGAATCATCTAAGATTACATAACCAGGACTTTAATTAGTGGACCCCACGAGTCAAGGTTGAGCCGTACCATTGACTCGTGGCTGGCACAGTGATGGAAGTCTATTTGAATGGTCAATGGGCCCTACATATGATTGCAACAATAGAAATTAGAATCTGGGGATCGTCACTGTACACAGTGTGCTCAGCCGACCTCCTGGCCTGGGCGGTCAGCTCGGCACACTGGGACCAGAGAAGGAAAAACACCCTATAGGTAAAGCCTGTTTGTCCAGAACTTCCTGTGAGTTCGGCTAACTCCCTGGCCTGGGTAGTTGGCCGTGCACACTAAGAATTCTGGCTAAAGGGAATGTCCCAGGTTCTAGTCTCCTTTGTTGAAATCCCGCCTTTTTGGAAATCCATCTCGGAGTTCGGCTAAGCAATGGAGCTCAATTGATACTCAGTTCGGCCACCCAACTCAGCTCGGCAAAGGCCCTAGCTCAGTTCGGCCACCCAACTGAGTTCAGAAAATGCATTGAGTTCGGCTAGGCATTGAGGTTGGTCAAGCTCAGCTTGGTTAAGCACTGAGTTCGGCTAAGCTCGAAGTCCGGTCTGGCACGGAACCCGGTCTGGCGCTGAGCTCGGTAAAACACGGAGTTCGGCCATAACACTGAGTTCGGCCGTAACACTGAACTCGGCTGAGCACTGAACTCGGCCTAGACACTTAGCTCGGCTAAACGCGGATCTCATCCTAACCATTATGCTCGGCAGGACTCTGAGTTCAGCTAGTGTTGAATCCAGCCATCGCTGAGTCCGGCCAGTACTGAGCTCGGCAGTTGCTGAGCTGCGCTAACGCTGAGCTCGGCAACCGCTGGGCTCTGCAGGTGCGGAGCTCGGCCATCGCTGGACTCTGTCCATCTCTCCTATCAGTGTTGTGTTCTGTTACAGAACCCAGTTCTGCGACAGGACACAATTTCTCTTCATTAAGCATAGGAATGGTGGTCCACCTCTGATCAGAATCCAGATCAAGTAGCACCCCATGGTCGCACAGGGTCCCTCACATAGACGTAGGGTCCTGATCTACCAAGGGTGGTCCTACTTCGATTCCGATCACAACACGACGAGGTGGGTTCTCGTCATTCCATCTCCGGAAACTCATTCCCGTGACCCAATTCTACTGGGATTCTCCATAGACCATTACAGAAACAAAACAAATCATTCCTACATCATCCACCCATCATCAACCGGCCATTGATCATCCAAATGAGGTAATCTCATCCATCAATGGCCAAAGGAACCAAACAAACATGCTCAAGGATCGATCTAAACAAATATATTACGAATTGGAATTCTACTGCAATCAAAGGAAGGAAACATGCAATCTAGACTACCAGCATAGTGCACTTGCCTGGATCAATTGAAGGTAGAAGGAAAAGAGAGAAAACCACAGGGAAAAAGAGAGAGGGTCTCGACAGTAGCTCTTATGGTGCAGGCCGGTCTCGGCTGGTCTTCTGTTAAGGGATTTCTGGGGCGAGGGAGAGAGAGAGAGAGATTGGAAGAGAGACGAGGGTTCGTTGGAGGGAATTGGGGAAGAAGAAGAAGAAGAAGAGAGAAGAGATTGAAACTCGAGAGAAAGGAAAAAGGAGATGAACAGTAGTTGTTAGGGCAGGGGGAGGGTTTTGTTTATATAGGTTGGGTTTTTGGGTTAGGGACAAAATTGCCCTTGGGGTTAGAATAGGATTAGGGTTAGGGTAGAGGGTATTTAGGTCTTTAGGTGAGCTTCTAGAAGATTCTTTGGTGCAAACCCCCTATGGTAAATACAAAACTCTAGCTAGGGCCTCTAACAAACTAACTAACTCTAAGAATAACAAGAGACACCATATTGACTCTACTAATTACACCACTAGTCTAACCCTAGGAAAATACATAGCTACCCTCACTAAGTCCCATAATTAGTATAATTAAAATACTTAGGCTAATAAATAGTATTCAAATTCACAATGAGGGCCCACCAGGGGTGGGGTCTCACAACGGAAGCTTCATTCAATTGGTATTCAATGACCATAAATAAGATCCAACACGAAAATCAAATAAACATTAATAGTTAAAGTTGCAGAATGAATAAAACAATTACTAAGGAAAGGTTTATCATTAAAGAAAGTTCATCTAAAGGATTGCTAAGATGACGTCACTCTCATGCAGGCTCAGACCGCTCCAAAACCGTCTCCGGCATTCCACTCGGGTTCGTCAGTTGGCTCAAACGCTTGAAATGTTTGATCCTCCTCCGTCTCCTCGGTAGGATAGGGATTGGTACCTATGCACCAATAAACAAAGTAAACAGCAAGTACAAAAGCATAATTTATAATTAAAACACAAGATCAATGTGAGTAATGACATGTAATAATCATAAGAGAATAACAATATGACAACGATGAAAAGAACGTATAACCTAAATCCAATCTACACAATAGAGCAATACAATAATCACACAAAAGCAATGCCACTGCTTTGGGTGGTCAGCCCTAACTATCTAAATCACGTCGGCGATCATAAACCGATCGATAATCCGGAATACCGGTCAAACAATCAATGCGGATATTATAGTGTCACATCGGTGATCAGCCGTCCAATTACAACTGCAGTCGTTCAATTATGACCCAATCGATGTACATATATATACATATCATAATAGAATAAACCTAGTGATCTGTAATGCTCTGACATAGAAACCTAAGTCAAAGTGAAGGGCTGGTTGCACAACAATCCATAATCAATATCGATATCATTCGAATAAACCTCTATAATTTCTCAATCGATTGCCAAGCCACATCACGGTCCATATCCAATCAATATAGGGTATGCAGCTAATAGACCAACATCAATCTCAATCATGTATGTAAACCCGAAGGTCAAAGAATAACAACAACCCAATCCTAAAGTCAAACATAAGGTCTCGTACCCAACAACCACAAAAATGTCTAAATAGATAAAAGATCAACACATCCCTTCTCAATTAATGGTGCATAGACCCAATTAAGGGTTTTTCAATAAAGATGGGTTGAGCTCGAATCTATTAGGATCTCTCCAAGGTCATACCAGGCACTAAAACCCACGTTAGTAAGATACCGTTTGCCCGGATGATATTTACTCGGTCCAATGATCCGATTAATAACCAAAGATATCATTTAATATTAATTTACAAATAATAACTTTAATGTATAATTTTAGAAAACCTAAAAAGAATTTTATTTATAATATTTTCCAAATTCAATTCTTTATAAAAATAGGCCCAATGGTCTAATTGGGTTTATAGCATAATTAGGCCCTAATCTCGGATCCCAGAATGCTAACATCTTTATGACAGAACTCAATGTTCCGTCATAGTCACATGGGTTCCCTCATCAAAAGTGTGCCCAGGTCAACAATCCTCTCACTTCTTTATCCCCATACATATGTGAGGTCATCAAGTCATCATAAGGTCATGAGGTCATCACCTTTATTTTATTCCTATACAAGTAAGGTCAAAGTCATCCTCTCCTCCACTCAATACAGAACACAGTTCTGCACTCAACACAGAACAAAGTTCTGTAATGGAGATTAACGTCGACACAACTGGGTACTCAAATAGTGGGCCCCACCGATCAACACTCTTGATGGAGCTGACCTCCAAGGTCGCCCAGGGCCCCACAACAGGATCTATGGTCCAGATTAAACATCAGTGGGGTCCACTTGTGTCCCATAATCCAAAACACGGGTACCGTTTCTCACTGTTCCGAGTCCGGGAGACTGTTGCAAGATCTGGTCCTCCATCGGTTTTCAATGGGTAATTTATAAACCTTAATACACAAATCTACATAATCATAGTAGTTGAAAAAGGGGGTTTGAAACCCAAATAATGGTGGGTAATGGCCGAAGCAAACTGATGGAATGTCTTCAAATCTCCGATCTCTCTCAAAAAATCAATTAACATCATGCAAAAAGGGCATCAAAGGGTTTCTATATGCATCCACACATGAATCAATGAGAAACACAAGCATTAAATTTACAAATTATGGTTAAGCACTTGCCTTTCACCGGGGTTTGAAGAAAAAGCAAGAGATCCTAACCAATACCCAATCCGAGATTACCGGGGCACTCGATCACAATCCTTTTGCCAATCTGACATAAGAGATGGGAAAGAAATGCCCAGATGAGTAGATCTATGGTATTCGTACCCAAAACCAAACATTGGAAAGAATAAGAAGATAACCTAAGAGTACAGATTTACTTTTAATGGTTTGAGGAGAAGGTTACTTGTGATAAGAAAGTTGAACCAGGAATGATGGTATCCTCTGATCTTGATTCTGATGGCTGGATCCTAATTGCAGAGGCTTGGGAAGTTGAAAGAGGAAGAAGACAAGGAAGAAGAACCGGGAGGAGTTGCAGAGATAAGTGGGAAGAGATAAGGACGAGCGTTTAAAATAGGGATTAGGTTAATGGGCTTAAGTTATTCGGTCGGGTCAAACTGCGGGTCAGGTCATCTACCCATCAACCCAACTCACCAATCCACACATCTAATCTAACGCGTGCCCCACTTAATCCTAACCACTTAAATAACTGAAATACATTCAATTAAAATAATACAAATATTCTAATTAAAATATAATAAAATATTAAAAAAAATAAAAGTGGGACTGAGATCTTACACATAGACTCCTTTCTCATCCAGTGACATTGGATGGTACCGATACACACAGAGAGAATGCCAAGGGGAAGAAATGTTATTCGACCTTATTGTGCAAATGAAAAGAAATGTTATTCGACCTTATTGTGCAAATGAACATCCATTTACAACAAGCTTATTCAGTACTATAGAATCAGTTATTCAATGCTTTGTTTAAACGCAAAACAAAGCGACAACTATACTAATACTCTAGGCTCAGGTCATCAAGAAGATGACTTGGCCACCATACAAGTGAATACATGAAAAATGAAACAACAAACGCTGAGAAAGATGCATGAAACAGAGAGGGTGATCAGATCCTGAACAGAACAAGATCAAGGTCGACTCCTTCAGGCACCCGGCGCTGTAGAGGGAACTTGGGGAGCGACCTTGCAACATAGCGAGCAGTCTCAAGGTACATGGCATACTTGTGTTCCATGCCCGAACCACTGCCCCCACCAATGCCATTGCCATGGGTCTGGCTCGGTGGTGTCAACGGAGACTCGCTACGGTAACCGTGGTCTCCAAGCATTCGAGTGCCGCCTAATCTCAAGCTGTTGAGGGCCAATGCTCGGTCCTCACCCACAAGCTTCTGGAGGGCGGTTTTCCTGAAGGTCCAGTCACCTGTCTTCCAGTTGAAATGGTAAAGAGGAAGGAAACGCTGGCCGTAGACCGCTACGAACTCGATTGCGGCGAGGAGGAACTCAAACTCAATGACAGACATGTAGTAGGAGAAGCTAACTCTGGTCCATCCAGGTTTCAGGCCGTTGTATCCCTGCAAGTGTAGATGATTTGAGGTTGTTAGAACTTGGAAACTACAGAAGAATGCATGAATTTGTGTTAAGGATGAGTCCCTTCTATGGGCTGAATTCGGGTCCTTTGGATGATAGCCAGCCATAAAAAATTTAGTACAGGTATTTATATGGTACAAGAAAGAAAAGAAAGAAAGAAAGAAAGAGCCTCCTATTACTATATTACTAACTATTTTTTTTGTTTACAATAAGATGGATTCGGGCTTGGGCCCAAACCAAACGCGCTCTTTACATATACTTGGGCCTCCATTGGGCTTGAACTTTTATTGGGAAGACACGGCCTTCCTATCTCATTTATGGAGTAGGTCCGGGTTTAGAGTTCAGGATCCTCAGATTCGGGCCCTAGTTTATTATTGGGCATGTTGAGTGTTGACAACCCTCTGTCTTGGTCTCTGTAGGGGGATAGATTTTGGGCCCGCCCGGGATCGCCGGGCACCCCACAGACGGACTCCGTAATCATGCATTTGTCCCAGGGCACTTTAGGCGGCTTAATTTGCACTTAATCGCACCCCAGGGGCCTCCCCAGAGTCGAACCCTCAACCTCTCGCTTTAAGAGTAAGTTGGGGAGACTTCTGGTACCACTTGGGCTAAGTGCAAATTAAGCCACCCAAAGTGCCCTGGGACAAATGCATGATTACGGAGTCCGTCTCCCGAAGTGTATACAATAGGCCCTGTGGGGGGCCCGGCGATCCCGGGCGGGCCCAAAATCTATCCCCCTACAAAAAGGCATCGCCGGGCCCAAAATCTATCCCCCTACAAAAAGGCCGGCCTTTTTGTAGGGGGATAGAGTTTGGGCCCGCCCGGGATCGCCGGGCCCCCCACAGGGCCTATTGTATACACTTCGGGAGACGGACTCCGTAATCATGCATTTGTCCCAGGGCACTTTGGGCGGCTTAATTTGCACTTAATCGCACCCCAGGGGCCTCCCCAGAGTCGAACCCTCAACCTCTCGCTTTAAGAGTAAGTTGGGGAGGCTTCTGGTACCACTTGGGCTACAGTATCTTAGGCAGAAAACACATCAATAATAATAATAATTTAAGAAAAAGTAGCTTGGACATTTTCCAAACAAAATATCATTTTTCTATCATAAAGTAATTATTAAAAGTTCTTCTACTAGATTTTAGAAAGGAGAAGTCCTCAAAGAATTTGAGGATTTTTACACTTAAACAGAACCATCGAACTATAATATCATAAACTTTAGCATAGTTTAGTACTATTTTTGGACTGTTACCATCAAATAAATTAAAGAGCAAATGGCCAAGGGAAACAAGCCCAACATGCCGAGGTTTTAAAAGCACAAGTGGGTAATAGATGGATATTCTATAGTGCGTGAAGCTAGCTAGTACCGAATTCAATTAAGCCAAACCCTAATTGAAGTTTCATGTGGGCTGAGACAAGTAGGCTCGGGCCTGTTAGACCCATTTCTACATCTAGCCAACCTACCCAACACATAAATGGTGGCGTGGCATTACCTTTTGTATGGCAGAACGGAAAGCCAGTGACTGCTGCACGTTCACACCAAGAAGAACATGACCATAAGGCCCAGCACAGGCGCACCCACCACGCGCCTGGATACCAAACAGGTCATTGAGGAGCTTGGTCACGAACCGACCATGAAGAGGCTTGTCCTTCATGGTGGCCCTCTCTTTCCACATGAAGATCCCTTTCTCCGAAGCCTCAGCCGTCCGATCCAAGGACGTGGTCTGGATGAGGAAGGAGAGGATGGGTTGGCGCCTTACAGAGGTGTTGCCAAGAATATGGACGTTGGGGTTGGGTAAGAGCCTGTGGAGAGCTCTGTCTATCCAGAGGGTCTCTTGGGTGTCGATCAGATGGTACCCCATGTATTCTTTCACCCAAAAGGCTAGTGCTGCTCGGATCTTTTGAACGATTGCTGGTGTTCCTGCGTCTTCTCTCTCCTCAATGTCCTCGTAGTAGAGGGTGTCCTGTTCAATAATATCAAGTTGCTTTGTGAGAAGGACTCGTATATGTTGCTGAGTACAATTTGTTGCATGTGATGCCAAATTTATATATACGCTTGGCTACCAAATATAGGTAGGGTTGTAAACGGGTCGGTTCCGGTCTGGGTCCAGGGTGGAACCGGAACCGAAACTGTCTTCTAAGAAGGGGAACCGGAACCGGAACCGATAAAAATAATGGGAACCAGAACCGGAACCGGAACCGTTTGTGAGGCGGGTCTGGTTCCGGTTCCGGGTCTAGACTAATACCTGTATTTTTCTTTAAAAAAATTATGTTTTTTTCACATTTCAATTGGATCACGTACCTACAAACACTAATGTGACATTTTGCCTATCAATAACAGACACTTTTAACCAAAAACTCAGAAATCACATCCAAACCGACAATGAGATAATAGAAAAGTAGAAAACCATAATGTAGAAAAGTAAAAAGGGTTCTGTTCTCACATAATAAAGTTACCTTATGTTAGTATATTTTGGATCGGGTCCCGGATCTACGGGTCTGAGCCACTGTGGATCCGGAACCGGAACCGTTTAGGTATCGGTTCCAAAAAAAAGGATCCGGAACCGGACCCATTTTCTTATCGGGACCAAAATAAGGACCCAGACCCGGATCCTAACGGGTCGGAACCTTCGGGTAATCGGATAATCGGGTACCCATTTACAACCCTAAATATGGACCTTATATCAAAAGAGTCTAAGCCTACAATACCTACCGTCAAGTTGATTACTATAATAACCTTCTTCCTTCTCTTAATATGTTCAAAATCCACTCTTTGATGGCTGGTCAAACTATTTTTGATTGGACACAATAGATTTACGTGGTGATGATAATATTGAGATAGATGTATAGTAAAATGAGAAAAAATAAATTCAAAATTGAGAGCTTTCAAAAACATTTAAAAGCAACATCAATAAGTTATAACTTAACAAACATTAATGTCCAATGCATGCCAGCAATGACATCATTGATGCGAAGTTTTTTTTTATACATATTGATAGTCCACTAAGAAAAAGTTGAAGAGTACATGAATGAAAGTGGTCGCAAGGATTGATATGAAAAGATTATATGTGGCAGTAGGAATTATTTTTCGTTTTTTTAAAGATAATTATATTAAAAAAGCCTTACTAATTGATATAAGAGGAGAGCATTTTTGTATGATCTTTTCTATCGACCAAGAGAAGAGAAGATTCTTTTTCATAATAAATACAATGGGCGATGCTTGATCCAGTGTTTTAAAGAAACAACCTTTTCACTGAAACCGTTGACAAAGGCAACAGTCCCACCACCACAAGTAGAAGGAGGAGCAGATCTAAGGTAATAGAGAGTCTTGCTCATCAGCAAGATCCCTGGTGTTCCTGGGCCACCCACAAATTTATGTGGGCTAAGGAAAACAGCATCATAGCCCTCCAATTCTCCCGACCTCAGATCAATCTGCACATATGGCCCACTGCAACAAACACTCCCAAACCAATCCAATCAATACAAACTTTACAAAACATCAGTTAAATTTACAAAGAAGGAAAGACTGAATTGTCAGGTCATGAGTTTGTTTGCTCACCTTGCTGCAAAGTCAAAGCAAGCAAAAGCTCCATGTTCATGCAACAAACGAGCAAGAGCCCTTGTATCAGTGTAAATCCCAGTCACATTACTGCAAGCAGAGAAAGATCCCAACATGGGTCGATCAGAGTACTTGGGAGATCTCAATTCCTGTCGCAGCATGTCCATATCGACCAATCCGTCCTTGTTGACTCCGATCTCGACCACCTCTGCAAGGCTTTGACGCCATGAAAGAAGGTTCGAGTGGTGCTCGTAAGGCCCAACAAACACCACCCACCTCTCCTCCGGCTTCAAACTATTAACCACCCTCGATTTCATGGTGGAGGGTATGGCAATACCCATCACCTCCTGCAGCCTCTTGATGGCCGCGGTGGTGCCGGAGCCACAGAAGAGGATAGCATCCTCCGGCCCACCGCCCATACACCTCTTGATGTACTTGGCCGCCTCGTGGACCATCTTCGTCGTCCGGTGGCCGACGAAGCTGTCGTCGGTGTGGGTGTTGCCGTAGAAAGGGAGGACGTTCTCGACTATGTAGTTCTCTATGTGGTGGAGGCACCTCCCGGAGGCGGTGTGGTCGGCGTATGTGAGGTGGCGCTTGCCGAAGGGGGTTTCGAATTCAACGTCGTCGCCGACAAGTTGGGACCGGAGCCATGCACATTTTTCTTCGACGCTTTCGGTTTCGTTGATGATGCCATCTTCAGGGAGCTTGAAGGAGATGGTTCTGAGGTCGATGTCGTCCTCGAGGTCACGTTGATCATCGACGGTCATCTCGTCGTCTTCCTTGGCGCCGGTGAGGTGGGTTGAGTACGGAGATGGAGGGGTCTTTTGGCGCCTTCTCTGGCCGCTTCTCAGCCTATCCTTGGTGAGGATGGTGCTCTTTGGAAGCACCATGGAGGGCTCCTCCTCTGTGAAGAACATGATTGGACCAGACATGGCTCTCTCTCTCTCTCTTCTTGTTTTCTCTGAGATGTAAATTGCACTGAGTCTCTCTCTTTCTCTGAATGAAGACTGGAGAGTAATGTGGTTTAAGTTGTTGTGCAAGAAGAAAGAAGGAAGGTGGTATTTATAGGAAGGAAACTGGAGAAACAGTCTTTGGATTTAACTATATGTATACACTATATTTCGGTGTATATTCTACGTTTAGACTGTAGACTTAAAAAGTATGAGGGAATGTACTGGGCAATAGGGTTGACCACGATCCAATTTGACCAAGCCAATAAGAGTCGGATAATGAATTCATGAAGTGGTTTCCTCTCTCAGGTCATTAGTTTTAGTTGTTCTCTAGTTACATCGACTAGGATAGAATGTTAAAATTCTTCCTAGTCGTCTATGGGTGGGGAAAAGGGTTTGACAAAGGCTCATTAGTAAACAATCGCCGACTTAACTATTTGCTAGTTTTGTTCATTTAGATCCTGTCTGACAAATTTATTTTATATTTTTAGTCTTATTTTACTTACAATTAATTCAATATATGTGTGAATGCTTTAAGCTGCTTGAAGAAATTCATGTGAAAGTCCAATAAAATGGCTTTTTTTTCATTACTTTTGGCAATTTTTCAAAAAGCATCATAGAGGAAGTTTCTTTAGAGAAATACATGAATATGTATAAAAACGGGCTTTTTTTTATAAATGAACTTTTTTTAGATCACGTGATAACTTTGTACGTATTATTTTTACTATACGATAAGTTTATATTTTTTTTATTGTATCAAACGTATCAAAAAATATTTCTGTAAAAACTATCTAGTTAAAATAACTTTATTACAAGTTTAATTTGACAGGAAAAGCTCTTTTAGTTCTCTCGTCAAGCAGACAGAATCCAAAAAATGATAAAATAGGTAAAGAAAAATACATGCAACTCTTTGGAGTAAAATTTGATGAAGTGCCCATGCAAGCCATTTCATTTAGCAGTTTGGATCTAAAAAGTTTGATCATCACATACACCTACTGATCATGGTCTTCAGACACCAAATATTCAGATTGGATGATGCTATCAAGTCATTGTAGTTATCATCGATCGCTACAAGGCTTTTGAGTTTTGACCCGTTCAACTAAACGAAAAAGTAGGTTTTAATTGTTGATCTGTCGTTTTCTTAATATGCTTATGCCCGTGCCGGTTCTTTCTGTCTCTTGCCCACAGGACAAAATACCTTCTCCTATGCCTATCCGTGTTCGTTTGGAATAATTGTATGGCCCACTGGTCAAAATTAATAAAATAGGGATCGCTGACCGCCTCCTAATAGATTACACACCTGTTGGTTAATCTCAGCTGATGTCTATCACATGGAGGATTAATGGTCAAATGAGCTCCATCAAAGTATTATTAAAGAGATAATGGGTGAAGGATATATGATAGTGGATGTACTGGCCTTGAGTTTCCTAGGATTTAAATTAAAAGAGTGATAGTGGGGTACAGTATTCATTTCCTTTTTTTTTATTCAATTTTCAATAAAAGAAAAATTATTTGATGGTAATTTTTGGATATTAGGTTTTCATGATTAATGAGAGTTTATTCCATAGTTTCTTAACCGCTTATAGATAGATCGATAGATATATATATATATATATAAATCTTTTTTTTTATATCAAAAGGTGTCCCAGCTCTTTGGGCCAAACTAATCCCAATATGCCGAAAGGGAGCCGGGTCCTCTGTGGCTCCAGTGTGGTAGTGCAGTTTCGAACCCTCGACCTCCGAAAATAAATAACGGTCTTAGACTAACCTACCCCTTGGAATTTAAATATACAAAATTTTAAAATTCTAGGAATTCAATTCCATGAAATAAGCAGTCCCAAAGTTGATATTACAATCCATATCACTACTAAGGCTCAATTTCTCACTTGGCTGATTAGATCTCGTATCAATATTTGTAGCCATCGTTATATCTGATGGAAAACATGAGCCTTTGTTGGAGATGGGATCTTGTTATAGGAAACCTAATCGCGTGTGGTTCTAGTTGAAAATAGGAAACGTAATTAAAATAAAACCTAAACTGATCCAAGATGAACGCGTCTTTTCCATATCTAACCTTCTCTATAGTATTCTTTAATACTCTTTCACAATGGAATGACTCTTTCAAGAAAGGATCGTGCACATTGGTTACAATGAAAATTATCCTTTGATCTTAATTTATGCATTGCCAAGGTTTCGTTGTATTTTGTTGGTGGCCATCGTCTATTTGAAGTTGTCCATGAAACACCAGTCCCTTTGCTTTTGTTAATTGAATAAGCATATCTCTTAAAAAAACTACAAACTTGTTTGGATGTATTAAGATGAATGATTAAAGACAATGCCTCCTCAGTCATAGTCTTGGTCAAGGGTGTTTTGAGAATTTGATCATTCTTCTCCAATCCCACATATTTAGGATTTTTTTATTTGGGATTTGACATACTGGCCCCTCTTAGACACTGTTGTCTCAATTACATGACTCATAGTTAGCTAATGCCACCAGAGTCGTTTGACTTTGGTCCACCTTATTTTTTTTATTTTTCTGCCCTGGATCCCATGATATCATCGGATCCAAATTAAAAGGCCATACATTAAAAAAATCCCTAGACCGTACGTCTTTCCCCTTTTCACCTTTTCATCTCCCCCTCTTTCTTTTTTCACTTGCAGCAAGAGTCAGGACCCTGCTTCTGCAAAAATCTGTGAGAACCCAAATGGGTCCTTCTTCTCCGGCCAATATATTTGGCGTCGACGAGAATGGCAGAAGCAGTCTGGTTCATCTTCCTCGTCTCTGACTGGCACCAACCCTTGGGCAGTTTTCTTTCCTTCTCTGGCGACAGCAAGAAGCAAGAAACAGGAAGACTCATTTCTCTCTTCGTCTATCAGAGAAAGGAGAGGGTTTGCAAAAAGGGCACGATTTGTTACTGTAATTTTTTTTTCTATAATTGGGTTCTTTTTCTTGTAGTTTTTCTCTTTTGTGTTGATGTTTGGGAAATGGGTTTTATGTTTATTGATAATGTGAGAGATATTTCAGGAATTGATTTCTTTTCTTTTAGTTTTTCTCAATTTTCTATGATGTTTGGGAAATGAGTTTTATGTTTATTGATGATGAGCGAGATATATCTGTAAAAGGGTTTTGTCATTGTGTTTGGGAAATAGATTTTATGTTTATTGATGATATCAGTTAGAGACGAGGAAGATGAACCAGACTGCTTCCGCCATTCTCGTCGACGCCAAATGTGTTGGCCGGAGAAGAATGACCCATTTGGGTTCTCACAGATTTTTGCAGAAGCAGGGTCCAGACTCTTACTGCAAGTGAAAAAAGAAAGAGGGAGAAATGAAAAGGTAAAAAGGGGAAAGAAGTACGGTCTATGGATTTTTTTAATGTATGGCCTTTTAACTTAGATCCCATGATATCATGGGATCCAGAGCAGAAAAGTAAAAAAAAAAACAAGGTGGACCAGAGTCAAACGACTCTGGCGACATTAGCTAACTATGAGTCATGTAATTGGGACAACAGTGTATGAGAGGAGTCAATATGTCAAATGCCCTTTTTTATTTTCTTCCTAGCCAATTCATCTTGGATTATGCTTAGAGGGGCATCCTTATTGAAGTAATCATAGAAAACTAAGCTTTTGACCAATGAAAGACGGGATTAAAAGGCTTGAATATGTGGATAATTATAAAGAAATTATTCAAGATGTAATGATTGTTGAACTGTAATGATTGCCCTTCCCATGCATGGATTTCATTTTCACCGGAGGCAAAAACAGATCAACAATCAAACTCAGAATTGAGTCCAAAAGGCTAAAATATCACTAAAGAGAGCAATTGATGCGGCAGCTCATGTGACACCAAAGCAATGCTTGTATGTGGAACCATAGTGGACAACTTGAGCATTAATTTGGGTCAGATATCTGATCTAGCTTGTGTAACCAAACTTAAGTGACCATATTAGTTTTGTGGATCCTCGGAAAAGGACATAGGTTGATGATGCTACAAACCATGCACCTCAAAATTTTTCTGAAGAAAAGGACAAGAGGGAGAGAAGAGACAAGTCTTTCCAATGTTCTGTCTATTCTAGACGCTTTCTCTTCAAGCTCTACTCCACAACAAAACCATCAGTGTAGCTTGTTTGACATGGTCGACGAGGCAGCTGCCCAAGACGAGAGGAAAGGAAGGAGAGGACTTCACCTTCTGGGCATAAGCCATTCGTCCACTTTTTTTATGCTATCATGAAGAGAAGAAGGAGAAAGGCAGATCGGGCTGCTCACAAGATGTGTTTGTTGTTGGGATGTTGGTTTGATGAAGATCGGACATGGTCCGCTACAACCTTCTCTTTGTTATTGTTGTTCAATGAAGAGAAGGAGATGAGTAAGGGGTTAAGAGTAACTTGAGGTCCTTAGACAAAATCATCGCCAACCAGATAACATATCGCTATACATCAGCCATAATTCTAAATTACATCTTGATAAATCATTTGTAACGATTTTATTAAAAATGACTAATGGCTATTTGTAAGAATACAGTGACTTAAAATAGGAAGCTTAGTCTGACTCAAAACTAAGAACCTAATCACAATTTGCCTTTAAAAGGAAAGGGAAGTTGCATCACTAATAGAAAACCAAATCATGACATAATAATTAAGAAACCTAATCGCATAATAAGAGTAGACTAATATAACCCAAATCTAATCTTATCTATCTGAGATGAACTCATCCTCTACATATCCAACCTTCTCTAAAATATTCTTCAATAGATATTCTCCTTTACTTCTTCAATTTTACCCCTATAATAGAGGACCAAAAGGGCTGGTAAAAATCTTTTGACGGCCGGTTTGCTTTCAAGTGGAGCATGGTTTGGTTATCAACCTTCACTATAGTTGAACAACATTGGGAGGGACATCATGAGAAACACTCTTAGCTCTAAATAGCACCGTCTATGGACTCGGTCCAAGATTTAAAGCTTGAACCCAAATTTAGAGCTTAGGTCCCTTATTGGGCTGGTTGACTTGGGCCTTGGCTCCGGGCTTTTGGGACTCTAGTACTTATAGATAGACATTATGTTGTGATCCGGGGCCTAAGAGAATATCAAGCACGCACACAAGAACAAAGAGATTAACGTGATTCGGCTTTTGGCTTACGTCCACGGGAGAAAACGGGAGAGTTTTACTACCAATCACAAGAAGAGTACATCATAAAGTCTCTTAGCCTCTATTTATAATATCAGCCCCAAAACTTGGTACATCCAGAAAGGACTACTTCTAATCACAGTAAACTTATAACAGACCTACTTCTAATCGCAAAAAACAAGTGTGGTACCAAGACCCGGTCAACCGAGACCATTAACTTAATTACTCAATATCGATCACCGGCTTCTATTGAGCCATACAAGTCAACACATTAATATATTCATATATAGAAATATTCAAGTGCATTAATTTATCCCTCGCCATAGGGTGAGGGACACTCCCCTTTTTGAGAAGTTTCAAGTAGTGAATTTTCAAGTACATAGGAATACTCCCCATATACTTGAAACTTCCCAAAAAAGGGAGTGTCCCTCACCATAGGGTGAGGGATAGATGCTTAGGAATACTCCCCTATATATATATGAATAATTATAACAAAATGTATTTAATATGCTTTTAACTATTTGTTTAAATGGTATAAAGTGAGTTACTAAAATAGGGTATTAAACAGCTGAGACTTTATTTTGCGTGGGTCCTTAATAGAACTCGAACCTTGGCCTAGGGTTGAGCAATCGGTTATTCGGTCGGTTATTTATTGAATTTTTGACCAAACCGATTTATTTTATAATAGAATGTATTAACCGAACCGAACCGATTTGCTGTTTTGTAAAACTTTTAACCGAACCAAGCCGAACCGAATTATTTAGGTTCGGTTTTTGGTCGGTTTGATTAATGTGATGCATTTTGTTGGACTTAATATATAATTGCCCAAGTTTTTGAAAATTTAGAACTATATTGCTATATTATATACATTTCATTTGTGAAATTGGTCTTAATAATTGGCCCATAAATCCATTATCCATAAATGATATATCATAGAAGTACTTGAAAATACATTAAACACAATTACACAAATAGACAAATAAACAACACTCCAACTAACAAGTCTACAACAGATAACATTAATAAGTATATTAATGTGGTTGGGCTATGTTATGTACGGGCTGGGTAGTGAATATGTAAGTATATTAATGTGGTTGGGCTACGTTATGTATGGGCTAGGTAATGGGTATGTAAGTATAAAAATATTCAAAATAAAATTACATATAATTCGGTTAATCGGTTAACTAAGATCATTGACCGAACCGAAATTATATAACCGAATTTGCCCGGACATTTACCTGAATCGAACCGAATTACCCAAAATAACCGAACCGAAATTAAATTTCGGCTATGGTTCGGTTTGGTAAATCAGTCGTTCGGTTTTTTGCTCACCCCTACCTTGGCCACCAATATTACATATCTTGCAGCATGGATCAAGGATTCGGGTCCATGTTGGAACCAAACCCGGATTCGGATCCTTCTATACCAACAGGCCCAATAGATGTAGCCCGAATTCAGCCCATTTACAGCCCTAAGATAGGAAGATCTTCACCACACAATTTTTCAAATTTATGGCCTTTTTCATTCCTTCTTTGATGTTGAAATCTACTTATATTCAATTCTTAACCACCCATAACGTACCCACGTACAATGGACCCATTTTAACAATTCTCTTGGGTGGACAAGCTAAAGTCATGATAGGGAATACACTTTTTTTTTTTTTTGGCAACTTGCCGTTTGTCGAAGTTGTAAGCATTTGGTCTATTCATTCTAATGTCTTGTATTGATGTGATGTGTGGCATTTGGGATCTTTCCAAACCGCTTCAAGCAGACTCTTGACCTGAAACCCAGTGTCGAATGCATGATCTCGATGTCACCAAGGACTATTTTAAACTTTCGTAATGTCCGCACTTGTATGGAAACGTTTCCATCCATGTTCCTATTTTTTTTTTTTTATACATTCTCAATGTTTCATTAGATTAGGACAATCCAATGGAGAGAATATAGATCCTTTGTTGATGTGTGAACGAGAGTCTTCATGCACAGGACACGCCTCTTGACCCGATCCAAGGTGTTTTATGTAAAGGTACTACTGCTTTTTTTTTTCTTTTACTGTAACTGAAACATTATAATGAAATGAAGACAAACAAAAAAAATAATATACCAACAGCAACAGGTATAAGAGCCTTATATTTAAAGAACAAAGAAAGACAATTACATGGTGTAAGCAATCAAGGGAATAATCCTATCTATCCCTTGTTTTGCTAGAGAGTGCCATTGCATTTGCCGACCTTCTAACATGCCTAAACTCGATATAATCTTAAGAAGATAGGGACTTGATTTCCGCAAAGAGGAAGTGGAACCTCCAAAGACCCTCATTGCCAGTGCCGGTTCTGAATTTTTCAGGGCGCAGGGCAAGAGTAAAAATTAGGCATATATATATATATATATATATACACACTTAGTGATGGCCTCATTCATTTTTCAACCAATATCTAACATGTTGAAATTAACTAAAAATTTAACATTCAAAGCATATAAATTCAAACTTCAATATATAAACATTCAAAATAAAAGGCTATATATAATGTATAAACAAGACAAATATTTGTAAGTTGTAACAATTCAATAGTTCTTTTACAAGATAAATACTTGTAATTTGCAAAAGGTTCAGATGATTAAATGGATTAAAGGTTCAAATGTTGATTATGGGGCCACAAAAGCTCAAAAAAATAAATCTAAGGCTATAAGGTTTCATAAACTTTTTGTTTTAGTTCTAAATCAAGAGTAATATTGTTGCATTCAGGGTGGGCCAGGGACTTTTGTAACAAAGCTAAATGCTAACTGGCCATCAAAATTTTAAGTGGGCCCAATCATAATAAATCAAAATCAGTTAATTTTGCATATAACATTACACATTTTTCAGTGGGCCTAATTATGAAAAAATAAAATTGTGTTGGACAAGGAATTGTGTAATAGTAAACTGAGCATCAAATTTTTTCAGTGGGCCTAATTATGAAAATTAAAATTGAGCATACTCATCTAATAATTTTAATATTAATTTTATTTTCCAGTGAATCTCGTCAATCTCGTTTTTGGGCCCCCCTGAAAAATGGGCCCGGGACGAGCGCACTTCCGGCCCCCCTTCAGGGCCGGCCCTACTCATTGCTTAAGATCCAAGAGATAACATTTGTTGAGTCACTCTCCACTAATAATTTTTCACGAAAAGAAGAAAAGAACAATCGAAGAGCCTTTAAAATTGCCAACACATCAATCTTGTTTGATTCCTTGATACCTACCTTCTTAGAGAACATGAGCAAGACATCCCCTTTGTGGTCCCTAAGAACACCCGCTGGCCCTGGCTTTCCTCTAACCGCCCCATCCACATTAAACTTTAAAAGGCCCCTTGGGGGAGGACACCAAATTTCCACCTTCATGATTCGAGGCACTGAACAAAGCATACAAGCCTCCCAATTATGACGAATATCGTCAATTTTAAAATAAGTAAACTCCTCCCTCACCAAAGCCCACTTTGCTATTCTCCAAATAATAACTGAAAGAAGATCGATGTAGACCATTTTCTCTCCCCTGAAGATCCTATCATTCCTTTCTTTCCAAATGGACCACTATAGCAAAAGGGATAAGTCTCCACAGCACCGCCCCGCATTCTGAAAAATGGCAAAATCTCCAAACTTCAAACATACTGATCATAGAGCCTGGCAAACACCAAGCTAATCCTCATCATATGTAACCAAATTCTCTCCACAAAGATGATGAAACTTCACAGTGCAAGAATAGGTGATCCACTATCTCCAACCCATTCTCACATAAAGGGCACACATCTTAAATCTCTTGTGAAGACAAGCCTCTCCTTCTAAGGTTATCTGCCGTAGACACCTTTCCTTTAGCCACCAACCAATAAAGAGTCTCCACCCGAGGCGGCGCCAATCCTAACCACACAAGTGAGCAATGGGATCTATTAGAGGATCCACCCTCAAGCATATTATAGAAAGACTTAGTAGAGAAATTTCCAGAAGGATTAGGAGTTCAAATGCGCTCATCAGCTTCCTCCCTACATAAAAATACATTAGAAAGAATATTCAACAAAGACACATAATCTAACTCCTCAGAGAGACGCAGGGACCTTCTAAAAGACACTGACTAAGACACCCTCCCAGAGAGACGCAGGGACCTTCTAAAAGATACTGACTAAGACCCCCCCCCCCCCCCCCCCCCCCCCGATCTCATCATAGCAATCACTCACCGTTGACAACTTGTTAGATGCTAAATTAAACAACTTAGGAAACAACACACATAATGTACCTACCCCCACCCACTCATTAACCCAAAATCTAACTCTACTACCCACCCACACCTTTTTTGAACACTGCCCCTCTTTCAGTAGACTTCTCCCCCATTTTAACACATTCCCCCAAACCCCTAAGACCCGAGGTCTCGAAACCCTTTTAGGAACTCCCCGCCCTCATCCTCACCATATTTGGACAAAATGACCCTTCTCCATAAAGCATCATTTTCCTCTCCAAAACTCCACTACCATTTAGCTAGTAAAGCCTAATTCTTCAACTCCAAATCTCCCAACCCCCAACCCCCCTTCCCATTTTGGACGAACCACCTCCTTCCATCCCACTAAATGTAATATTTTCTTCTCCCCACTACCATCCCGTAGAAAGTCTCTTCTAATCCTTCCAATCTCTCCCTGGCTGAGGTCGGCATCTTGAACAAGGACATAAAGTAGACGGGCAAATTGGACATTGTTGCCTTTATTAAAATAATCATTCCTCCTATAGAGAGACATCTTCTTTTCCATGAAGAGAGCTTCCTTTCAAATTTTTCCACAACCGGATCCCAGATCGCTTTCGACCTTGTGTTCGTCCGAATTGGCAGACCCAGGTACTAAATGGGAAGTTTGCCAACCTTACATAAGAGGCGATTGGCCAAAGGGATAATCTCTTCTTGAGAGCAACCCACCCCTACAAGCACACTCTTAGCAAGATTAATCTTCAATCTAGAGACTAACTCAAAGCATCTTAAAATCCTCCTTAGAACATAAATCCCTTCCATCCTTGCTGAACTGAAAAAAAATAGTATCATCGGCAAACCGAAGATGTGAGAGCGCCTCCCCATCTCGTCCAAAACTAAAACCCTCTAACAAATTCAAATCTTTTGCCTTGTTTATCAAGCCACCCAGAGCTTCTACTACCAAAGTGAAGATAAAAGGGGTGGGAAATACGATAGGCTATTAAGTTAATAAAATATCATTCCATACATTGTTTTAGATTGTATGTGGTGCATATAATTTGGATTAATGTTAAATTTATAGAAAGGAATATAATATGAATGGCTTAGATCAAACATATATTATCATTATGTTCGTCAACAAAACTTATCAAGTTGGAAATTTTCACGCGGACATAGAGATGGGATCCTGTTTCGTTCTATGCTTATTTTATTGGACGTCTTCAAGAGATTTTCATATTTATTTTGATGTTACTTTGTCAGAGTTAGAGTGGGAATCAATGGGTGGTCATTGTGGATGGCTAGCACACCCTTGCTTCCACAGTTGCACCCAAAGATCCATCCCTAAGTGGGTAGGTTTCCTTATTCTCCCCGGACCACTAGGCCAACTTGTGAAAAAAAAAAATAGAGCATTCAATGGTGGCAAGAAGTATTTCTGCCCTACTCAGCTTGAAGCAAAGCTTCAACAATATTGTAAGGCTCATCGAAGGCTAATTGTAACACTTGATCCATGCTTTATTTGAAAGCTTGGACCCCCAACTCAACCTGGCTCATTTCCAATGGCAATTTATCTTATGTACATCATTTTGGGCCTGCTTTTTTACGTGGAACTTAACTTCCTATGAATTTATGACAAAATGGATCCATCGAAAGAAATATTATAGAGGCCAGGATTAAAGGATATAAGGTGAAAATGTTGATTGAACTTGACTTTTCTAATATTTTGATTTACAAAGTGATAGGCTAGCTAATCATATTCTGCCAAACGATTGATGCCCATCAATAAAAGGAATATGTTTCTTAGAATTTTTATGAATTTAATTCCATGCAAACAAAAGGTCTTAAATATTAAGCAGAAGAATTTAGAAGGATGGTTTCTCTCTCTCCATGTTGCTTTGAACAAAAAGGCAAAGTTTATTATTGAATGATTCAAATCTGTGAGGCCCTAAATTGAGGTTAAGTTGAACTAATAATCCACATCATACTCCTCTCATTTTATACCCCTTTGATTGATGTGCATACTTTCAGAAATTGGGGAATACTTTCAGAAAGCCAACCCAAGCATTTTATAGCACTCCTCCATTATGTCGGGATGTGCCTGGGTTTTGGGTTTCTCTGTCACATATGGACCTTTGCCATGCTTGTCTGTGGGACTCACAGGCTTTGGTTAACCATCACTTAATGGGCTTTCCCTCTTTTCCCTGTATAGCATGTTTCTTCTTGGCCATGCCCCTTCCTGATGAATAAATTCTAATGCCTTAAAAGTGGAATACAAGTTAGGATACACATATACAAAAACGAATTTTCCTTGAGCCATATGAGCTCATGGCCCACATATAATGGTAAGGTCTCTCTCTTTCCAAGTATCAACGACTTAAATTTATAAGAAATCCTTGTTACTAAAAAGCAGAGTGAAATTTTGTTTCTCTAATCGCAATTAATTTCATTATTTTCCAGAGTAAAATTTTCACAAATCCCATAAAAGAGGAAAAAGTGCAGTTGTAGGTGGGAGTTGGGACCCATTGTAGAGTTACAATTCTCACTCAGGGCTGTTTTGTTTTGTTGCAAGCATCAGTAGATATCCTGTCTAGAGAAATGTGGGAAGTAAATTTCCAAAACACTAATGGATCAAGTGCATCATGAACTACAAAATTGAGAGCATTCAGCTACCCAAAAGTGACTTTTCACTTGGCCAAATCACCAAATTCCTACCTTCAAATCTCAATCAAACAGGAAATTCAAACATCCCAACGACAACGACAACCTCAGGTGAATTACTGAGAGAAATGCTTGCAACCAAACTTGTCCAATTTCATTGCATGAGAAGAGAGAAAAATAAAGGACACTCTTGAAAAGGAGAAGCTCGGTCTTGAAAATAAAGTGAGAATAAAAGGGCAATTCCCAGTTTGGATTCCCATAAAACTCACATCTTGTAAAAGAATAAGCTATTTATTATCCAAGCCAAAAAAAAAAAAAAAAAAGAATAAGCTATTAGCCACTAACTGTCCTTCATTTCCTTCGCTATAAAATCAGCTTTCGCTTTTCTAGCACCACTCTCCAGGGCAGGTAGGGGAAGATGGAAGAAACTAAGGAATAGGTCAAACCTCACACCCATGGCCTCACACCAGATCATTTCGCTAGGGGGAAAAAGAGCAAAAGCACTCCAATTTTTTTTTAACTAATCATTAACGAAGAAGCCAAAGAAACTTTACAATGCTTTATAAAAGAAGACCTAATCCTAAAATCGAATTCAACCATAGGAAACATACTGAAGGATAAGATTAAAACATTTGGTTAAGACTTGTAGATCCTTTACTTACAACACCAATTAATAAAATAAACAACACAACATAAATGGACTGGACTAGAGTAAGGGTTTTAAAATATTTTGTCATGAAAATATGAGGCCCTTGTTCAAATTGACTGGGGCTTTGAATCAAGATTGATAGTTGGTGTACGCATTGTAAGAGAATAACACAATGATAAGTGAATCCAAGCCCTAGGATGTTTTTTTTTTGTGTGTGTGTGGGGTGTGGGGGGGGGGGGGGGGGGGGGGGGGGGGGAATAAAAAGCCCTAAGATACTTAAACCAAAATCTGAAGTCTTTAAGTGATCGGCCATGTTAGTGTGATTAGGGATCTATGATTTTGAATTGGTTTTGAATGTGGATCGCTATTTATGTTCACATGTTGTTTTTAATGTGTTTTGGTGATTTCTATGAATTGTAATTAACTCTCGAGTTAAGGATTTTGCTCCATATGATGAAGGACATATTTTACATGATTAGGCATCTGACACAAGTGAATACGCTCAGATTTAAGGAGCTGATATTTAAAGTCGAAAGTTGGAACTCCAAATTATACGATTTCTGAAATTCAAAATTTGGCCCGAAAACTATTAAGTAAATGATCTCTATAAACCTAAAAAAAAAAAAATTATGTTCGAATTATTTCGCTCATTTCACCCAATTTCATTAAAATAGGGAAAAAAAAAAAAAAAAAGGAAACCCCTCCTGAAAAAGTGAGACTCGTGGTGAAAAAAGATTCAAACCTTGAGCAAATTACTCTCTGGCTATTTGAACAATAAAGATGAATCTTTGAAGCAGTTGATTGTTCGAGTTCTGTCAATTTTCCAGTTGTCATCGAAGGACCGAGTTTAAACTCCAATGGCAAGATTTTGTTTTCTTTAAACCATGAGAACATCAGGAGAACAGAAAGTATCCAAGCTTAGAAGGTACTTCCTATTGGGGCGCTTAGGTTGGGAGCGATCAAGATAAGTGTATATAAAGATCAAACCATAACTTCCCCAAGAATCGATTTTCTATGGCAATAGTTGGGTACTCATTTCAAAGCAAAGTTGATGCAGCTTTGATTATTGTTTTGTAGATCAACTTTAGTCCTTCAATTTCAGCCTCACTGATTAGAAGGCATTGCTTTGCTTTGAATCCCTAGGAATTCAATATAGATCAAACAAATAAGCCTTTTGTAAGCATTAATGCTTATATCATACACAAAACCTAGATTGTCAATTATGATTTTGGCTTGTTGATAGCAGACCTGGAATCATGTGGCTCTTACATCTTGCTAAAGTTTCTGAACCTTGAACTACCAAAATTTCCAGTCGGGGGATTTTCAGCTTTCATTTACAAATGGTTAATAGTCCTGATTTCAAAAAAAAAAAAAAAATTCATAGCAAATGCTGAGAAATATCAATCTTCAATGCAACCAAGTAGACAGCCATCGACTGTTATAATAAACAAAAACAATTAACTAAGTAAATCAGACCAGCTTTTCAAAAGTCACAAGAAATTTAACCATCGCCCTTGGTGCATTCAAGACTCAAGAGGACTGCTATTCTACTTTGATTTTAAAAGAATCTAAGCCGCCAGCCGCCACTTAGGGCCAGAAAAGTGTATTCTACTCCAAACCTTAACTTCACACCAAGCATCACTACTCTATCTTGCTTCAAGCCACTTCACTCCACTCCTCATTTATCAAAACAGGAACAGTCTCATAGTTCTTTAACATTTGCAGGACATGCATAAAAATCAATCAGATTGAATGGTCATGTTTATAAAATCATAATTACTTGGTGCAGTTTAAGTGTAGGAACTCTCAGAATGATAACATGCGCTCACCAGGGAAGGTTTTTTTTTTTAAAGTGTAGGAACTCTCAGAATAAAATCCTAGGCCAGTCTCTAGCCTTCCTCTGTGACCATTCCCACATTATTAGATGAATAGCAATTGTTAGATCAACACGTCCTTGCGTGTTCATTTATCAGGTACCGCGAACAAACAAGATTTTGAAGAGATGGAAAAAGGATGGTCTCAACCAAGGCTGTGGGAGGTTAAACAGGACAGAGTCAACCATCCATTATGTGCTGCCCCAACAAGGTGAAAATGATATACCGCATCTTCCACAACACAAGATAAATATTGCAGAAATAGAAAAAGCTACAGGTAGATACCCCAAATAAAATCTTTAAGTAAAAACCCTAACCAAATATCAATTTTGAGTACTTGCAATTAAGCATAAATTACTAGCGAGCATATATCAAATCAGTTTTCCACCTGAATCCCCACTCTTCTAACCAAAAATAGAATTGTATCACCAGTTTCTTCAGGTCTATAAGGATCCTAACACAATCTCAACAGGAAATATTTTAGAAAAGGATGAAACAAAACACTTAAACCTTCTGGATGATTTTTTTCCTATGGAAACCCGGCATGCTCAATGGTGGTTGGTTGGGATTGAAAATCCCGCACCGCAATCTGTGCAGGACTTATCATAGGAGAAAATTTTACCATACCTTACTAAGCCCCCACAACTTCATTCTCCCCCTCAACCACAGTTTCTTCAGCGGGCCTCTCCATTTTTACTCCCACATCTTCAGAGTAATCTCCATGAACCTGCACAGACCCCAACAATAATTGTATATTTCAGCAAATAATGGTGATTACTATATTCTGTAGACAACACCACCTGATTTTGTAAATAAATAATTCAGTTTCTCTTATTCTTTTTTCAAGTATAATGTTTTACACCTATGTAACAGGATGATATGTTTGTGGCTAATCTAACAAGCAATGTTCACTTTGCTCAATTATAATTAAAAAGTGCAGCCATTTCTCACTTAATAGAGTCTATTTTGTTTTATATTAATAAATATATGGCATATTGTCACCACAAATGGAACGGGGCAACAATATCAGAAATAAATGGCAGGCAAGGGAACATACCTCCATCAACTTGCCAAGATCAAACTTGGGGGCCTTGAGGATCTTGACTTTCCGGATGAAGACATTCTGGAGAGGATAAATACTAGATGTTGCCTTTTCAATCTCCTTTCCGATCACCTCAGGGATGAACTTTGCCACCAACTCTTTCAGATTGCAAGAAGTTGCTTGGTTAACCATGATTTCTCTCATTTTCCTGCGAATCTGACACCACCAAATATCCAAAAGAAAAGCACAAATAGATTATACATATGGGGAAAAAAAAAATGAGGGTACTATTCATGTGTATCCAGTGTGCATGGTCTTACTGTGCATACCAGCCTCTGATGCCCAGATACTGCATGGGTCCAGGGACACACCATGGATACGATGGGGACATGGGTTTTACACATAAAAAGTGAAGTATCAGATATGATACAACACAATACATTGCCCATTTTGAAGTATCCGTGCATCGTAGATACCAGCCTCTGGGGACCCATAGATCATGGGACCTTGGGTGGGTGTGCGGGGGGGGGGGGGGGGGGTTGGTATTAGAAAGACCCAATCATGATGCAAGAAATCAAAAATGGAGTAAATCTTATGCCTCTAACCCCTTGATCCAAGGCCCATTAAAAAAATCAAAATCTTAATAAGGCACTAGAAAATTGTAATACTCAAAATAGAATAGATTTGGGAAAGAAAAAAAAATTAGGCATAATTTTGAAAATGAAAATCAAATGATAATCATAAAAAATATGAGTAATATAGTACAGAAAATGTGTGTGGCCTGAGGCAAAAAAGAAGGCACCCTATGAGTGTTGCAATAACTACAGTAAATGGTCACCTGTCTAATTTGGCTGGATTGTGCATAACAGGTCCTCTTGACCTGGTTAGGGCGCCTCTTGGTGAATCCAATGCAGAACATCCTCAAACCATAGTTATCAGTAGTCCTCACATCTACATGTGCCTCAATCAATGTCTGCCACTTACGAACCAGTGACCTCAGCTTGTCTGTGGTGAAATCCATTCCCTAATAATTGAAAATAGTTCAGTTTATTTTTGGGTGCTAATGTCAGTGTATTTTCATTAGAAACAAATAATAAGTAATAATTGAGAAGACTGAATCTTATCATCACCCAAAAGTTAGTGAGCACATTCCTCCCTTGGACATCCTCTGCTCTCAGTCGGATCTTCCTGTAGGACTGATCCTCATCATTCTGGAGGTCAGCTAAGGAACACTCAAACACTCTGTGCTTAAGGCCCTCAGAAGCAATCTGTAATGGGTGGAACAATTAGAGATCATGCTTATCAGCTATGCCTAAAACAAAACCCAAGTAATATACAGACCAGAATGCACTAAAAAGAAAGAGAGAAAGTGGAAATGTATTTGCCGCATTATTGCAGCTACTAAATGCTTCAGCAAGTTAAAGTCAAGCAGAAATACAATCAAGTTCAAGACAGAAAACGCCAACCATGATAGTAAATGAGAAGGCAATGATGTGAAGGTTGTTGATATGTTCATGCATTAATGATTTAGCTCATGAATTGTGTGGCTCAACATCTTGCCAAAATTCCTGAACCCCAAACAACCAAATTTTCAATTGGAGAATTTTCTGCATTACTTTCCTTTACAGGCTCTTGTTTTGAGCTAATTTGGCATCCATCATTCATGTGATGATCCTAATCCTGTGCCGAGATCAAGTTGTGCTCAAAACAAGTTGCCCCAATATCAAATTCTGCAGAATTTGTTTGACAACATTATATCATACTGAGAATGTGCCACCCAGAACTTGTTTGGTAACATGATTTCCAAGTAGTTCATTAGAACTACAAATATCAATTGGTTTGAGTTCATTGGTCACTTTTTCATGATCTACATGTGCTACAAAGCTGGGATTTTTTTAATGGCTATGAGATTCTTTCATGATCCACATCTACTACAAAACGGATTCAAAAAAAAAAAAAAGATAGTTATGATGAAGAGGAAGATTAGAGACAGACCTTAGTACCCTGAGTCCGAGTGACAAGGGTTTACCGACATTTCTGACATTGAAGACGGATGGGGCTTTGATGTCATACCAATCCTTCTTAGAAAAAGGATCGACCCTAGATTAGTAGTAATACAGTCAAACAAAATCAAAATCAGATCCATGACAACACAACGACAAGCTCACTCACAAATAAGGGGGAAAGATTGAAGTAATATTAGGGTTTGTTAAACTTACGCCTTCTTCTTTCCTCCTTTTTTCCCCTTGGAGATCCTCTTGTTCTTCCTGCAGTGGAAATTGAAAGACAGGATGAGATCTCAATAGCAGAGACTAGAGAAAGAGAAGAAGAGAAGAAGATACCCGACGGCCATTGTCGATAGAGATGAACAAGGTTGCTGCAAAGGAAGAAGGAGACTCTGAGAGGAAAAACCCTAATCCTAGATGACTCTAATATATGGATTTCTATAGGGGTCCCATATTTGTACCGAACTGAGTCAACTCTTTTTAACTCGACCGAGCAAACCCGGCTGGAAAACTTTGGCTGCACCCCCTTTTATCAAAACGATGCCAAACAGGGCCTTAGGTTATTTGTTACTTATCTCATAAAAAAATGTACAAAATATAAAAACACTAAAGGTTCAAATGTATAATTGAGTTTAGATATGTTGGTTAACCGTAACTTGACCCATTTAAATAGGTTATACGAGTTATGTAGGTAATGGAGGTGAATTTTAATTGAACCTTGATGGACCGCGCGTTCTGCTCAGTGCTACCAAGGTCTGCGGACGTGGGAGTCCGTTGAGTCCGACCCTTTCACGCCCGGGGGCAGAAGTGGGTATCAACATTTTTTTGTGTGGGTGTGCCAGATTTTCTATTTTACTTGGAATTGCAAGTGGTGATCCGGAGATCGACCTTCGCAAGTAAAAAGGAAATCAACTTCTTTCGAGTTTCCATTGCACATATATTTAAGAAAATAGACATTTTTCTTGATTTGCCGCGAAAGGCGATTTTTTTGGCATTTATAGCCGATTTTTTGCGTTTATAGCCAATTTTGGCGTTTTTAGCCGATTTACAATTCTTATCAATAATGAAAGACAAGAGTTGTAATTTTTGTCTCTTTTAGAAAAATACAAAATACAATGAAAAATAAGAAAATGATGATCTAACTTCTCACGAGATTGTGGGGGACTCTTTCAGATTGACGGTCGCAAGCCATGTGTGGACTTCGCCATCATCCATGCAGATGAGAACAAATGATGCTCTTGATTCGCTTGGCTTGGCTATAACCTCATATTTTTAGAGGACAAAGACCAACAGAAGGTCCTATGTCCAATAAAAAGCTAAGTAGACGTGCTGAAAAGCCACGTCTAAGCCATTGGAGGCAGAAGGAGAAGGCAAGGACCTTGGGAGGTACCCCACAAGGGACTTTTGTTACCTTGTAGCAGTGGCCGGTGCAGAACTTTCGCAGAGTTTTCTCTTTTTCTTTCTCTGGATTTTCTGTGCTTGGAAACTGATCTGATTCTTATCCCTGGGAGTTGTTTGATTTTTTCTCTGATCCGGAATTCTTTGGAATGCTCTCCTATTTATAGGCTCTTAGTAGCCATTTAGGAGGGTTTATGGGCTTTTATTGTCATTAAGCCGCATAATGGGAGGAGTTACAGGGTTTAATTCTTTTATTTGTAACTCCTTTTTCTTGGCTTTTGATTGGCCGGTGGAGATCGGGGGCATTTAATCGCCATGATGGGAGGAGTTTCATAGGTTAAATGCCATGAATTAATTGACTTGTAACTCCCATTTACTTGCTTCTGATTGGGTCGTCCAAAAAATGAATTAATGACTGCAATAAAGCTAGTCAATTAATCGCTTTAAGTGGTCGCCGAGCAGTTGAAGAGTCGCGAGCCGTGCCGCGTCTTTTGAGATTCTTATGGCGATGATCATCGATGGATCTTCATGTAGATCGACATTAGATGACCATGTAACTTAAGATATTAGTTGCCAACAGCGAGTCGGTGCCCAGGTATTAGTTGCCAACAGCGGGTCGGTGCCATCAGTCCTGTTGATTTCTCAATCGGTCGGGTAGAAAGCACACTTTTTGGTTGACCGGTTGGCGATCAATGTTGATTTTGATACTCTTGACGATTGACCCTTGACTTTGACGAATGTTAAAGGATTTGGTGTCTCAAAAGTATGAATTTTGGAAAATCCCAGGAGTCGGAAGCTTCGAATCGCGAAAAAAACGACGAAAAAACGGGCTTCCAGGGGCGAACCCGGCGATTCCAGGCTCCATGGTCGCCGGCGACCCTGGGGGGATTTCCCCCCTTTTGTCCCGTTTTACGGCCGTTTTTGATGTTTTTAGATTCTTTTTTCTTCTGTATTTTTTCTTGACATTTTTTATCATTTATTGGTCTGATTTCCCTGTAGAAAACTTGACGAGAATCCTTGCATTTTGGAGTGCACAGTTTTCAATTTTTCGGGAAAGCCGAAGACTTTGCCGCGTAGAGCTGCCGATTTTCTGTCAGAAGCTAAAACTGGCCCAAACGATGTCAGAATGACCTGAAATTTGGGGTAAAGCATTCTGAGCAATAAATAAGACCAACCATAGGCTTTTGTTTGAGTTTTAAAGCCGTTTGGGGTCCTGTCGCTAGTAGATTTATTTTTGTCGCGATGAAGATGTCGAGCTTTGATGTGCGGTCAACCGATGTCCGATTGACCTGAAATTTGACAGGAAACCTATTGGAATCATTTTAAGATGATCCATTGGCTCTGTCTTGGAAACCATGGTCCCGGGGAGCTTCGCCGCAGAGAAGCCTGATTTGGCTTCCGAGCGTCAAAGTCTGGTCAAATGTTGTCGAAATGACCTGAAACTTGACGTGTAGCCCTTTGTAAGCATTTTGAAGCCGTCCATGTGCTCTGTCTGATGAGTGATGGCCTCGGTGGTTCTCATCGTCGAGAGGCTTGATTTAGCTGTTCGAGGGTTGATGTAGGGTCAAACGTTGTCGGTTTGACTTGGAACTTGACGTGGAGCCTTTTTGATGTATTTTGAGACCATCCATAGGCTCTGATCGAATATTTGGTGTCTCCGATGCTTTCATCGCCGGAAGCTCCTTTTTAGCTGATGGAGAAGTGAAGTTAGGCTAAATGATTTTGAAATGGACCGAAACTTATTGTGTACTCCTCTTTTGGCTGCCTTGAATGATCTTGCAGTTTTTGTTTGATTCTGACAAGATTTGATTTTTTGGAAGTAGCATTGCCTATTTATGGCAGGTTGCGACTTCATGTAGCTTTTTGGATCTTTAAGAAGCAAAGTGACATTTTTGGTGTCAACAAACCTAATTTACCACGGGTTGACTGAGTTATACAGGATATAGAATAAATGTGGGTCAAATTAATAGATCGGATCAGATTTTGCCGCCCCTGACTCAATCCATATCCATGTACATGGTTTGCAAGTCTGTTCAAGAAGTGGGTTGTGCAAGCATATTCTTTATAGAGCCCATCTTCATGAGCTACCTCATCGATAGATTGTCAATTAAAGAGACACATTGGGAATTCTCTTCCTCAATGACCTTACATGGAGAAAGTTGTATATTTATTGCTTGATGTAGTTGTATAAATAAAAAACTTCGGAGAAAAGAAAAACCTATTTATGGCCCAAAAATATCAATCTCTTTCACTTATGCGTTACACCACATAAGTTTTATGGAATTCAATAAATCTAACCCACGTACCATTTGAATGAAACCTATCAAATAAATATTTTACCAATCAATCTAGGATTTGATAGATTAAAGATCATAGTCATCTTAAGTTGTTTAAATTGTCTACGAGACTCATTTGATGAAAGATCGATATAATATATCTATCTTCTTATTTTTGTTGACAAGGGTCCAACCTCTTTAAGAACCGACTATTCCCCCGGGCACATGAAGTCTCTGCCTCCCCCAATCAGGATTTTACCTAGGGTTGCACAAAAAATCCAGTATCACCGTAAAACCGGACCGAACCGACTGAACCGGGCGGTTCAGATCGGTTTTATGTAAATCGGTTTGGTCAACGGTTTTGAAAATCATAGAAACCACCTTACATCGATTGGTTATCGGTTTGAACCCACAGTTAACCGCCTAAATCGAACCGACCGTATGTATTAACTTGAGTATTGAGTTTTGACTATTTTAGCCTTAGGGGAAGCGCTTGTATGTTCTACTTACATGTTACAAGTTTAATGAAAGTTCTATAAGAAGCATGTATTATTAGGTTTTTAGTAGCGCTGCCCTAGGGTTTGGTCTGTCCTAAGAGAAATGAACTATGAAGATGCCCATCTCAATCAGTTCAAAATTGGGGCTACATTCCACTCGAACCCATCTTATTGGCAAAAAAAAAAAAAAAAAACTAGTTCAATTTTTTGTTGAATTCATTGGTCTGGATCAAGGAATGTAATCTAGTCCAGGTTTTATACAGAGAAATAGGTATGTGCCTGACCATTTTATTGGTGTATTTTACCAAAAGATTTGAACTACTTCAACTCATTAGCTTGAAAAGTTGGCCGAACATGGCCTCGTTCATTCAATCACGTGACCGGATGCTGGATGGAAAGAGGTCATTCATCATTTGATGTATGCTTTCTTAGTTGAAACAAATTATGGAATATATTTTAGTGTTCATTACAGCTTTTTCTCATTCCATTTGATGGACCAAGTCTGAACTGCAATTTTTTTGTGAAAACAAAAATAAAAAAAACCGTAACTGAACCGATCCAAACCGGTTCAGTTCGGTTTGAGCACATGGGCTATTCGATTCGGTTGGTTAGTGGTTTCCCCTCTAAACCGATCCGAACCGCCCATGTGCATATCCATACTTTTACCTGGGCAAGTGGCCCTAGGGAGAGAGCACGAGTTAATGTATATTTATCATGCATAGTGGCTGTAACGCCCCACCCTACACACATATATGATATTGTTCTCTTTGGCCCACTGGCCTCACGATTTTATTTCTGATGGGCCTCAACCCATCAAAAGGCCTCATGCAAGGTAAGGGTGTGAGATCTACATAAAATCACAATCACTTTCCTCTCTATAGTCGATGTGGGACTCCGGGGCGTCACATTCCAACCCCTTTAGGGCTGCACGTTCCTGTGCAGTAGCCTGCCAGCCCTCTTGGCCCTCCCACATGGAAGCCCGCCCACTTGCACCAGACCACGGCAAGGGATCCACACTCGAACTAGTCGAGAGTTGGCTCTGATACCATCATGTAACACCTCACCCTACACGCATGCATGATATTATCCACTTTGGCCCACTGGCCTCACGGTTTTGTTTCTGATGGGCCTCATGCAAGGTATGGGTGCGAGATTTACATAAAATCTCAATCATTTTCCTCTCTATAGTCGATGTGGGACTCCGGGGCGTCACAGTGGTGTTTTATTTTTATTTTTTGGGCTTTATAGTATAAAAGACTCAATTATTATCATCATTCTTCTTTTTTATTAGTTCTTTTATAGCTATTTCAATGTTAGATGACAATAGCATTTCAATCTAAATTTTATGAATAAATTAGTTTAGTCATTTTACTAAATAATATATTTATTCTAAAAAATTTCACTTCAATAGGAGTTTATCCCACTGTTAGAATGTGCACAAGATTGATAAAGGCTTTAAGGTATTTTGATCAATAGTACTTTAGATTGTGCTAATTGGAAAGTTGAACTGTCGAAATTACCATCATATGTCCTCCAAGATGGAGCTACAATCATTTGCATGTAAAACACGTGGGAGGAAGATCCAGATTTTTTTTAAATCAAACCGTCAATCTTATGTATTGGCCAGCTATTGTCGAAGTAAAGTTTAAAAATATATATAATCATAAAAAATCAAAATTTAGTTTCGGCCGGGATTTCCGATCATTGGGCCCAATTGTGGTTTTCCACTCCTTGGGGCATAGCATAGGATCTCTTTATGTCCTAGCACAAAATGGTGGGCCCCACAGAAAACAATTGGGTCAATGTGCTGCTTTTCCATTGATACATATGGCGGAAAAAATGCAATTGAGGGTTTTCCACAGGGTTTTTCCGCTATTCCGGGCAGCAGAAAACCTACATTTGAGGAGAAATAAAAGATGTGTATGGTCTCCAATTGGGACGTGCAGGGGTGACAGTGAGGTTGAGATTGGTGTCAGGCTGGGTGAACAAGAAGAGAGAGCCGCTTCACTTGGGCCCTATCCATTTCACTGCTACTATATATTCCGTTCGCTTCTACTGTCCCTTCTTCGTTCCCTTTTAAGTTTAGTCGTTCAAATGTACAAAAAGATTGTGGGTATGAAGACAACATAAATTTATGTCATAAGGGCGTGTTTATTATTTTATAGTTCTTTTTAATGGCGATAATTTGATTGAAAGAAATATGAAAAACTTTTATACATTTCTGAAATATTCATATCCTAATATACTTTTTTGGAAATGGGCTAAGACTTTTATAGTTTTTTGAAATCTCCCCATTTTGAGGGGTCTCTCGGTCAGGTCCTAACACACAAAGGTCAAATTTGTTTTTTCTGCAGGTTCGGTGGGTGGGGCGAAGGTCTCTTACGCTAGAAAAGCCGAGAGAAGGGCTCTTCTCGTTATATCCGAGAGAAGGGCTCTTCTCGTTATATGTATCGCCAGACAGCAAGGGTTCTCATTGGTTCATTTTGCTTCTGACTCGCTAGATGTGATCGAAACATTTAAGGGTCGTCACGACTGGTGTATTGCACCCATCGTTTCTGATATTTTGGATTGTGCTAAATATCTTGGATTATCTGAGTTTTATCATGTGTTTAGGACTTTTAATAGGATTGCACATGAATGTGCTAGCAGGTATTACAATTTGTTGTTGGGTGAGGTTCGTTTTGATGCTCACCCATATTGTGTTTTGGGGGCATGTTCTGTTCTCGTGTTCTCTTCCTTTTCTCTTTCAATGGAATATTTTCTCTTTGCCAAAAAAATAACCAAAATTGATAGATTACATGAAAACAAGTTCCAAAACAAAAAACAATTGTTTGAGCAAAAGTATCAAATAAGTGTTTTTTTTAATTGCTATATTGAACAATTATTCAGAAAATTAATTTTGGATGGCCAATAAGAACTTTAAAAAAAATTTAGTACTAGTTTCAATTTAAAGTACTTCATCGCATCAGGCCAGAGCATTCAGAGATACGATCCCCATCAAATCAGCCACCTGTTTCGAGGAACACAACTCTCTAATCGTCAGAGTCTTTGACTTACAAAAATCCAAAGTTGAAGGATTTATACTCCATAGTGAGCCGCAACTATTGAAATCCAATCCACTCAAAATCGGCTCCCTTCTTGCGCATCAATAGTCTCAAATGTTACCCTATTAGAATTTGACCCCATCGTAAGATTAACCATTTGATAAAACAAAAGGGCCTAATAAAAACAATACATAAGATTGAGTTAGTTTGTTTATCGAGTTTGGATCCCCGGGCAACATAATAGAAGCTCGAAACTCTTCCATGGGGCCCGCATGATGATAATTTAGACGCTTCATTGGTGTCAAACCAAACCCTGAATCGCAGGATCAAATTTGGGTCAAGCTGTCACATCAGGCTAGGAATTGGCAACTCCTAATTATCCTACCAAGCCATTTTATAATAGCTACAATTAGAAAATAGGTTTTTAAAATAAAAAAAACGTCAAAAGATTTAACTTTTATCATAATAGAGGGTATTTGTATCATTTGCTAAAAGAAATTGGAGTAAAAGGACTCCACTCCACTTTTATAAATTAAAGAAGTGAAGGACTTAAAAATAATTCTCAAAATTATGGGGATTTTTGGTAATTAAGCCAAAAGGCGGAGAGCATAGAACAAGTTTTTGTATAAATATGTACAAGGTTCGGTTGTAAATCCGTTGGACATGAACCACTTGTTAACTAGGCCTAGACAATGGAGCAAGACCTAGTTATGAGTCTAGCCCAAAATACATGCCCAGTAATTATAGTCCATTGACACCCCCTAGTTACAAGTCATTTTCTAGGGCTATGAATGGGCTTAATCCCACCTCAATCAGTCTGAGTCCCCATCTTCTCAAATCCAGCTCTGCGATAGTCTAAATTGTTCATTAGAATGTACCAAGGTCGAGTAAAGCTTGGAAGCCCATATCAATACCAATTTAAAGAAAGAATTCAACCCTTTTATCTAACGAGAGTCATTTTTCATATTTAGGTTCCTACGGGCCCATCCCTTTCTAGCTAAGATAATATGGGTGATTTGCAACTTTTCCTTCGCTAAGAAGGGAGGAGAAGTTGCATTCGCTTCTTTATGGTTGATGTTTATGGCAGTAACACTGTTGTGCAACGTTTCCTCCGCTAAGAAGGGAGGAAAAGTTGCATTCGCTGCTTTACCGCCAATGATTACGGCGGTAAAGTTGCATTCACAATTTTGCTTCAAGAACCGGCGCTTTTTATATTCTATGATTTTGGTCAATCACAAGTTTAGTTTTTGGCTGGCTTGAACTAGCCTGCCTCATTTACAATGTGTTTACATGTTTGTTAATAGCATATGATGCAAAAAAACTCTCACAAATGTAATCGTGTAATTTCATAAGTTTATATGTAAAAAATACAAAACTTGCTACAAAGACTGATCCAGTAAAGGAAGGTTGGAAATTCCTTGGTTGACCTCAATCCAACCCGGGGACACCTCCTTTTAGACCCTTTTTATTCCCAGGTGGGATTGTGTCATTATTTTGACATTTCCAACTTGAAAAATATATTGTTCCGGTTCGGTTGGCTCCATACTTGTGAGCTCCCCATTTTTTGGGCTCTTTCGGTAAGGTCCTTACACACAACTCTTTTTAAAAACGAATCTATCGAGTGGATTTTAACTATTTTCAAGAACTCTTTACTGCCTTATAAGAGCCATCCAATCTCTCATATGCAGCAAAATACAAAACATTCTCAACCCCACTCGGCCCAACCCCTGCCAAGTTTTAAATTGCCGCTTTGGATAGTACTAAAGGTTAGGTACTCTTTACCCTAAAATAAAATTGGTCGTGGCATATATAGATTTTAACCTGACCGGTTTTCATTGCTACTTGTTAGGATAGAGCACAAAGCACATTCAAGGTTGGCTGGGATATAAATTTAAGGACAAACTCAAACTAAGCCAGGGCCAGCCCTTAATAAACCTAGTTGCTAAATATGTGCTTAAAGGAGATAGGAGAGATGATATCATTCTAGATGTCCGAAAGTACCTAGGGACACGCCAAAGTGCCAAAGTGATAGTTTGGGTTTGTTCGAGAGAGTGGCTGCCTACACACTTTAAATGACTCTCTACACTCTGCATTTTAAAAAAATAATAACAAAATAAAAAAAATTTTAAACTACCCCTCGCCCTCTCCTTCCCTCTCTCTTCCTGCTCATCGCCGGTAGCCGCCTGCCGCCCGCCCACCCTCTCCCCTTCCTCTCCTCCCCTCTCCTCTCCTTCTCCCTTTTTATTTCCCTCTCTTTCCCTCTCCTTGCTAAACCCTAAACCCTACCCATTGCCGCCCGCCCACCCTCTCTCTTTCTACCTCTTCCTCTCCTTCTCCCTCTCTATTTCCCTATCCCTACTCGTCGCCGACCGCCGCTCGCCCACCCTCTCTCCTTCTCCCTCTTCCTCTCCTTCTCCCTCTCTATTTCCCTCTCCATGCTTGTCGCTGACCGCCACCCGCCCATCCTCTCCCCTTCCTCTCTCCCTCTCTTTCTCAATGGCCAAAGGAAGCTCAACATTTCTAGTGTGTTTCTGCCATTTTGTTTCGGGCTCAAATCGAGTTTGTTCGGTAATACAGGGCCAAACGAATCGGATTCGCCGAGCCTTCATCTTGAATGGCCGAACAAACTCAATTTGTTCGGCCTTGTATCGCCGAAATAACTCGCCGAAACAAAATGGCAGAAACATCCATAGCATTTGCTTCTCCATTTACTTGTCGCTATTGAAATCTTCGACCATCATTTGCTTGTTCATTACTTAAAAATCACAAATGACTAGGAAAGAGAGATGAATGAGGTTGGCGAGACAGGGAGAAGGAGGGGGAGAGGGAAAGGGAGATGGTGGCTCATGCGGCGGCTGGGGACGAGTAGGAAGAGGGAAAGATAGGGAGAAGGAATAGGCAGCGGCGGGTGGCGAAGTCGGGCGGAGGGGGTGGCTGGCCGATAGGGAGAAGGAGGAGGGTAGTTTAGGAACTTTTTTATTTTATTTTTAAATGTAGTGTGTGGATAGATATTTGTAGTGTGTAGGTAGCAGCTCTCTTTGTTCGAGGTTATTATTCCTCATATGTTCACTTGGTGCGACAAGTTCACAAGGGTCCGTCAAACACTCTTCGTACATGTCATCATTCCTAATTACAACTTATTTGTATAATTATACATACATCCTAGAAATGAGTATAAAGGTATTCTTGAGAAATTTAGAATCCATTCAAAATCGTGTTGTTGATTACAACACTACTAATTCACACACTTAATAAACTTTAGTCTTTACAAATTTTAATCATTAAAGCCTCTTTGATCCAATTATGTTCTCTTGGATCTAGGAGTTTAGTCTGGCTCCTATCCCAACCCCACATCCAGGGGCGGAACCAGGTTAAACTCATTGGGGTGGGGGAGGGGGTGTCATTTTAAAATTTTATTTTTCTTGTGGGAGCCATTGCTAAAAATAGCTTTAACTTTTATCATATCTCAAGGAGTTCTTTGTAATTATTGGGGGGGGGGGGGGGGGGGGGGGGGGGGGGCGGGGGGGCATCCATTTAAGGCAGATGAAGTTAAATCTTATGCCCATGAAAAGTCTATAGGGTGTAACATTAGTTTTCTTATTCAAAGTCGTATATAAAATAATTGGTGATCAAATGACTATACCACACAAATAAGCCTCTTAAACTCGGAAAGGCTTATATGGCATAAGTCATAATCCACGTACATTGGTGGACCACATAATAATAATCATCATCAATATGAGCCATATAAATAAAGAAAATATTGATGATAAAAATAGGTTAATTATATTTACATGGAAACCAAGTGCATGATCTAACCATATATATATATGGGAGATGCTCCTATGAGAGATATCTCTCACCTTATATGAGAGATAATGGTGGCGCCCTCACATTTAAGTAGTTGGCATTGAGTATGAATGTGAGGGCCCTCACTTTATCTCTCATAATAAGGTGAGAATATCTCTCATAGGAGCATCTTCCCTATATATATATATATTTTTTTTGCTAACGAAGGGTTCCCAATCCTTTGGGCTGAACTGTTCCCTCTGGGCCCAGAGAGAAGCCGGGTAAAACCCCTATTGCCCTTAGGTGGTAGCACAAGTGGACTCAACCTTTGGTTCCTAAAAAGGGGGAGGGGGGGGGGACGATACCAAGACCTCTAGCTCAGGAAAGGGAGGAACTGTGGTCCTGACCACTCGGCCAACCCCTTGGGGTTATGATCTAACCATATAAATAAACAAGATAAATACTAGGGGCATTCGGCAAGAGGTCCTAAACATTTCACTTTATGGCCTTAGATCCACAATCTTTTTTCATAGTGTTATTGGTCATTTTTCTAAATTGAAGACCTAAAACGTTCAAGTTACCCTTTCTTTAAATCAAATCACATGATTAGTGGGAGATGCCATTAATAATGGTCAACTACCATTTAATTGACCACAACTAATGAAATCCCATTAATGAGATTTTGAAATAAGTTTTAAAATAAAAAAATAAATTTCAAAAAGCTCAAATAAATCTTAAAAGAATGTAAATAAATTTTTAAAAATGCAATAATTTCAAAAAAAAATAATAAATTTCAAAAGAATAGAGAATTTAAAAAATACAAATAAATTTCAAAAGATCCAAATAAATTCCAAAAAATATAAATAAATTTAAAAAAGATGCAATAAATTTAAAAAGATCCAAATATATTTTTTAAAACTAAGATAAGCCAATTTCCAAATTTCAAAAAAAAATTGTAAAAAACTCAAGAATTTTTGCCAAAACTCAGTTAAATTTATTTCAAAAAATGAAAATAAATTTCAAAAGCGCAAATAAATTTCGAAAGACAAAAATAAAATTCAAAAACACAAATAGATTTCAAGAAACGCAATTAAATTTTTCAAAAAGCTCAGGTAGATTTTCCAAAAGCTCAGATAAATTTTTTTAAAAACTTAGATAAATGTGCCAAAAACACAAAAAGACTTGTTAAAATACTCGGCTAAATTTCTCAAAATGGAGATAAATTTGTCAGAAAATCTGATAAATTTTCTAAGAACTTAGATAAATTTACCAATAATTCAGATAAATTTGCCAAAAACTCATATAAATTTGTCAGAAACTCAGATAAATTTGTAAAAAACTCAAATAAATTTGCCAAAATAGATCACCACATAACCGTTGGGGTTCTTCTGCCCACCTAAATCGGAGAGAGAGTCGATCCGAACTCTGTTTGGTCTATTAAAGATTAGATTAGATCTGGTCGAAGATGGGCCACATAGAACAGGTTGATTTTGTGATCAAGAATTACAGAATAAAGGAATCGAAGGCAGAGATCCATGTGCTTGGCTCAGATCGGAGGAGACCTCAAGGTCCTCTAGGCGTTGTCGCCTTGTTGGAAATGGAGTTTCTAAGTTGCAGAACTATTGCGAAAGATCAGAGAAAGTGATCAAGTTGATCTCTGGTGGGGCCACACGAATCTCGAATTACATATCGTAGAAAGTCAGGGATGAACACAGGGGGGTTGTCACTAATATGAGAAATCAGAGGGTGCCCACAGGAGAAGATCTGGTCAGTTCTATCGAAAAAAGTGGGTTCGGGGTGGTTGCAGAGACAGAGGATTTGGCGTCGTCCCTATTACGGAAATCCGAAGCAGAGGATTTCAGCTTCTGAAGTTGCGGTGGGTAGGAGAATCTGGATGCTATTTTGAGATCTGACTACAGGTATTGATTGCGATTGTTGCTGGAGAAGACAATAAGAAGATCATCGGTCGCTGTTGTTGTTGCCGGAGGAGCATCGTCGTGCAACCACGCCGTCGTCGCTCATTGTCGAAGAGAACGAGGAAAAAGGCTGAAAACCCTAGACTCATTTTGTTTGCAGAAACGTTCGAGAAGAGAAGAGAAACGAATAAGATCTGTTATGGATTGGTTCTCCGGGACAATAGAGAATGAGAGGGAACCTTGCCCTATAAATGAGGGAGAATGGAATATTTAAAATTTTAAAATTCAAAATTTTATGCCTAAATAGTTAAAAGGGCAAATTAATTATGAAAATATCTGATGTGGTGTATCTAGGGACATCTTGCCAAATATATGTCCAACTATGTGGACTATAGGCATTAGAGAAAAAGTTATTGGACTAGAGGCCTTACAAGACTGTTTTGAGGGATCTTTTGCTAATTTACTCTAAATACTATACATTATTAAGGTTGACCCATGATATAGCTAGACTAAGAAAATGCTTATCCGTATGTACAATTCATGATTCTAGGCCACCAAATAATTAGGCAATCATAGTTTGCATTGTCTAATCCTCGTATATCTAATAATCGGTGATCAAAATAACCGTGCCACATAGATTAAGCCTTTTAAACTAGGAAAGGAATTATATGACATTAGTCACAATCCACATCAAATAACATTGGTGGACCACATTGTAAAGGTCATAATTGTGATAGGATTCTGTTAGATGATTGAGTTTTAGAATCATGGCTCACTATAGCCTTGCTATAGCGATTGAGACGGAACGGACATCGCCCAGTCCTATTTGACTCTTTTAAAGAGTTTGAGGATGAGTGCTATTCTAGTTGGAATATTATTAGAAGACTAAAGCACGAATTTGGGGCTATAAATTGGGTGATTCTCTTAACCCAAATAGATACACCACCTCTCTCATTAATCTGAGTAAGAGAAATCTTAAAGAGAATTATATATTCTCTAGAGCCATTGAGAGATTATTCTGAATGACTGCTCCAGAAGATTGTGTTGCTTCTAATCTCTTGTAGAAGATTGATCATCTTGGTTGACAAGGTGCGAAGGGATCAAATAAGGAGAACGGTGCACGGCAGGGAAGTTGTGCAAGAACAACTGCAGTCCTTAGGTCGAGATACTGACTGGGAAAAAGGACATGTGAGTATATCTTGTAAATGTTCGTGAGTTCTTGATTTTTGGATCGTGACTTTTTTCTCTAAAAAGGGTTTCCGCGTTAAATATCGTGTCTACCTTCTTGTGGTGATTGATTGGCGGATTTATTTGCTAGTTCTTTATTGTTTGGTTGGTTATATCTGCTGCATTGGTTTTATTAATTAGACTAGCATCCATTCTAGTGGGTTCTGCAGAACTCTCACACACATAATAATAATCATCATCAATATGAGCCATATAAATAAACTAAATATTGATGATAAAATAGGTAAATTATATTCATATGGCAAACCAAGTACATGATCTAATCATATGGATAAACAAGATGGGCCATCAAAATCTTATTTAACCAACATAAAATCTGCCCACTACACAATTAATATTGTGTCAAATTTTCAATCACAAAATTTATCACATCATATGGCCAAAGAGTTGCAAAAACTTTAAGTACAAAGAATTCTGCAGAATTTAAACTAATAGAAGTGTAAACAGTAACTCAGACCAACTGGTTACTCACAGAAAAAAAAAATTACAGAACAACTTCAGTTCTGCTATTAGTAAATAATGAGAGAGACTCAGTTTTACAATACTGGTTTCAAAATCAGAAGAAGTATTAACCAGTAGAAAGACTAACAGAAACCGAAACCAGATATACTGAATTAAAACTGATAACAGGGTGTACTCAGAAATTAGAAAGTGAGATTTGTCTTAAGATTGTTAAACAATAAGTTTGATATGAAAGATATGGGTGTTGCCGATGTCATACTAGAAATAAAAATTTCTAAATCATCGGATGGACTGATATTATCTCAATCGCACTATATTGAGAAAATACTCCAAAAAAAATTTAAACAAGATAATAGCAGTCCAGCGAGAACACCTATAGATATTAGTATCCATCTATCTAAAAATACTGAAAAAAGGCATATCACAACGCGAATATGCGCAAATAATTGGGAGCCTAATGTATGTCATGAATTGCACTTGTCCTGACATTGCATATGCTATTAGTAAACTGAGTAGATACACAAGTAACCCATGATCAGACTATTGGAAAGCCATAGTCAGGGTTTTAAGATATTTAAAATACACCCAAAACTATGGATTGCATTACTCGAGATATCCAGCAGTACTTGAAGGCTACTGTGATGCCAACTGGATATCAGATACCACTGATTCAAAATCCACAAGTGGATATCTATTCACACTTGGTGGTGCAGCGGTATCATGGAAATCTTCTAAACAAACATGCATTGCTAGATCCACTATGGAATCTGAGTTTATTGCACTGGATAAAGCCGGCGAAGAAGCTGAATGGCTTCATTAATTCCTAGAAGATATTCCAATATAGTCAAAACCTGTGCCTCCTATCTGCATTCATTACGATAGTCAATCAGCAATTGGAAGGGCGCAGAGTAACATATATAACGGTAAGTCTCGACATATTCGTCGGAGGCATAATACCGTGAGACAACTGCTCTCTAATGGCATTATGACTATTGAGTACAAAAGTCCATGGATATCATTACGGATCCCTATACCAAAGGTTTAGCGAGAGAGCAAGTAAATCGTTCATCGAGGGGAATGGGTTTAAAGCCTATGAATAAAAAGTCGCCATAATGGCAACCCAACCTAGTTGACTGGAGATCCCAAGATTTAGGTTCAAAGGGACAACCGAATTGTGTGTGACTTAACGATATCACTATGGAGATAATATCTCCTGCTCATTCCTATAATAATAATAGTGATACCTGTAGCGGAAATTAGGGTAAGCAAAGCTTTTAATGATTCTTATATCTTGACTAATCAAGTGGGGTATAGCAGGATACTCTTAATAAGAATCACCTATGTGAGTGTGAACTGGGCCGATTCTATGAGAATAATAAGGCTAAATTCTCTAAAGCACTCATGAAAACCAGGCATTGTTCAGGGCCAAAATGAACACAATCATGAGAACCAACTGTGTCCGGGAAGATTCTGTGTGAACTTTATTGTCTTGGTTTACCCAAAAGATTGAGCAGTTCAAGACATCATGTTCACTGTTCGACCAGTAAATTCGATAGTACTTCACAAGAGAAGGTTCAAGGCCACAAGCTACCTTTCTCTATACAGAAAATTTCCAATTGTACTCTCTCTGTGTCTGCATATCATTTCATTGCTTTCAGTCAATTTCATTCATGTGGGGGATTGTTGGAAAAATGGCTAGAGAACCCACTATTTTGGCCATCTTTGGGCCAAACTAAAAGTGGGACCCACTTATTCTTTTAGGTGGGAATACATGGGAATGTAATCTACTCCATGAGTAGATTAAGGACATGTATTGGGTTGCTCTAATCCATTAAGGAGTGAATGAGAAATTGCCTCCTAAACACCACTACTTGAACATGTTAAACATGGAAACAAAAGGAAGTGGTGAACTTGCTTCCCACATCGCTTGGGAACAAAAGATTCTTTGGATATAAATATACTTACATTGGTTGTATAAGATGAGCCCCAAGAGGCATTCCACTTTTGTGGAGGAGGGAGGACATAGACCTTTGTAGGGTCACCACCACACACGCGCGCGCGCGCCCCGGGCCGGGCCGGGCTTGGGCTTCACGCGCGGGTCGGGCCTGGCTCTGCCCATTACCCGTTTACAATTTTTTGGAGAAATTTTATTTAATAAAATTTCCTTTTTGCAAATGGGGTGTGTCTAAAGTGGTGTGTCCTTTCAATTATGAAAGGGTGTGTCCAGCCCATGAGGTGTGTCCAAAAAAGAGATACATCTGTTCATTGAACAGTCATTGTTCTGAACAGATGTAGCCCCATTGAAGAGACCTGAAGCAGGCTATAAAAATGTATCTTGTCTTCCCATTTTTTGTCATCCAATCACTGCTGCTGTTGCACCATTTAGAGTTTGCATAGTCAAGAAGAGAGAGTCATGTTGCACTTCTGGTTCGCCTATCACACAGTTTGCAGTGCTGCTACTGTGTGTGTTGATCATTGTATCCTGGGAGACAGACGCCACTAAAGCCCGTTAGCACCGTTGCGGGGGCGAATTTTATCTTTAGGACATAGTGTTGAACACTAGCCTTGATCTACCTTCTACTACGAATTTCTTAGTTTCGTAAGTTCAACAACGAAGTACTGTTATTTCTGCATTCAAACAGTAAGTGAATTTTAATTCTAAGATTACTTTTTGTAACTCTGTTGTCACGTCCCCCGAACCCGATTAAAGAAATAACCGGATCCGGAGAGTGAATTTTAAGACTATTTAAAAATTTTATCCTTTAGGCCCATGGATCGTGGTCCGCGGTGAGGATTTAATATTTTTAACCTCATGTGTCACAATAAGTGTAGAGTTAATACAACTCTAGGTATATAGGATTTCAAGCAATGATTAATAAACTCTCATTAAATTAAAGTTGCAAGAAGAGTAAACAGAACTTCAAAGTTAAGTAATTTATTACAATGACCAACCCACTAAACATGGCCAATCAAAGAAACAGAAGTCAATGTAATATAAAGGTTTGACGAGAGAAATAAATGAATGAAAGATAAAATCTAATAGATCCCAAATATGTCTCTCTCGTGCCAGGAGTGATGACGCTACTCTACGTCATCGGCATCTGTTTTACTGTTGCTGTGATTCACTATTGTGAGGATCTGTTTTCTAAATACTGAACTACTTCTGTATGTACTCGGGTTAACAGATAAATACTATACCATTATTAAGGTTGACCCATAATATAGCATGCCTAAGAAAAGGCTTATCCATATGTATAATTCGTGATTATAGGCCACCGAATAATCAGGCAATCATAATTTGCATTGTGTAATCCGAAGTTGGGAGATTTTGTGCAATGTGCTAACCTATAAGAAATTAAGCTACTTATACAACATTCCCCTTTATGGATTCAATCCAATCGGAGGGAAACCCACCATTGAAAAATATAGCTAAAAACATTACTTATTATATTAGAGTTATTCAAGTAATTTAATTATAATCAATTCAATGACGATTCCTTCTTATTGTTATGTAATGATAATGAATAATTCTCCTATTTGTGCATGCACTCACTTTGGGCCAAGACTCCTTCCTCTAAAGAAGAAAAGGCATGTTACAAGGGTTTCTCTAAGATTACACTTCATTCATATGCCAAGAAAGTCGTTGATTGCATTAAAGGCAAAGTAAATTGGACTAGGCGTGTAATGATTCGGTTAACTATTTCTTTTAGAAAAATCATTAATTGAACCATAGTTAACGGTTTTATGTTTTTAAAAACTATAATCGTAACCTAAAAAACTATTAAAAATCAAACCGTGGTTAACCGTATTAGACGGTTGAGTTACGATTGATTATCACTAAAAAAAATATATCTTTGCCTTTTAACTCTGTAGGCAGAACAACATCATCATTTTTCACATGCCAAATAAAATAACACTATCATTTTTCACGAAAATAAATACAATTAAAAGTCTTGAGGCCGTTATTAGATGATAATAAGTGTAGATGTGGGATGCAGTTGTTGACTTGGCTCAAGGAGAAGGCAAAAGAATGAGGCCTTTTTTTTTTCCCTCAATTGTTAACCAGCTATAAGGTATAAGAAAACCAATTTGGACTTTGAAAGAAGATGCTAAAATGTAGACTTTGGCACGGGCTTAGTATTAGTAACTGTTATCAATGAGGTTGTGAATGGGGCTTATTTGCATTAATCTAAAACTAATGTAGCATTGTTGGGATAACCCTTGATGGCACATAATTAGCATTGACGTGGATGATGCTTTAGCAGCAAATGATGCAGGTTGATCTCAAAATAAATTAGGGTGGCCTATATTTGTTGTATAAATTAGGGTGGCACATATTTAACTGTTTTGACAATTTGCAAGTTTGTAATTCAATAAAGACTTGCAAGTGATGCCATATTGATAAGACCTTTTATACTTGACCAATTAAATGGTCAGATCAATTCCTACTTTAGTAAAAATCTGAACCATCCATAATTTAATTTCAAACATTATTATCTAGTTTGAAAAATCAGTAACTGAATTTAAAGCAAACATTACTGTTGAATGCAACATGAATTTATATCAAGATGATTACATCGATAGGTTTTTTATAGGAAGAAACACCTTAAATCCTTGTACAACCCCTAATATCATGGAATATGGGGAAAATGTAAAAAAAAAAACAAAAAAAGAAGAAGAGGAAGATGATTTTACCTAAAAAAGGACCCTAGTTGGCCACTAACCAAAAGAGGTACCCATAGTATATATGCTACGGAACAGGTATTCCAGCCAGAAAATATTTTTTTTTTTTGCTTATTTTCTACAAGCGACGACGTCGTCACAGATTAACATAACAATTTTTGCATTAGATTTTGTGAAGCAGCGACGTCGACATATATGAAAGCACATTGTATTTCACCAGCTTCTGTGAAGCAACGACGTTGTCATATTAAAGCACATTGTCTTTCACTAGTTTCTATGAAGCAACAACGTCGTCAGATATTAAAGCGTACTTTCTTCCACTAGCTTCTGTGAAGCAACGACGTCGTCAGACATTAGATCACACTTCCTTCCAAATTCTATCTTCTGTGAGGCAACAACATCGTCACTGACCATTGCAATCGAAAAAATTATGTGTGTATTAGTTTTATGTGTGACCGCACTACAAGACATCGACATACAAGCTTCGTTTCTTGCCATAAAAAAGCACATAACTTGGCAGCATTCAAAAATTCATATTAAAGATTCATTGTAGGTTGATTAAGGTTGGATTTCACTTGGGTGTTTATGTTGGCAATTCGCTCATCTCTATGTATGCCAAGACTGGGTGTATTGACTTTGCAGAGAATGTGTTTGATGAAATGCCGATGAGGGATTCTGTTTCTTGGAATTCGATGATTGGTGGGTATGCTTTAGATGGGGATGGGTGGAAGTCGCTGTCGTGCTTCCAAGAAATGATGGAGTGTGGTATCGAAGCTGATCGGTTCAGTGTAATCAGTGCACTTACTGCTTGTTCTATGGTGAAATCAGTGAAACATGGGATGTAAATTCACTGCCATGTAATAAGATGTGGGTTGCTATCTGATGTCATGGTCCAAACAACACTTGTAGACATGTACTGCAAATGTGGGAATGTGACTTTTGCAGAGCATTTGTTTAATAGTATGTTTCAGAGGAATATGGTGGCTTGAAATTTGCTGATAGATGGGTATTCTTTGAATGATCATCCCCATGAGGCATTGCTTACTTCTGTCGAAATGCAAGAAAGAGATAAGATAAATCTCGATGCAATTACATCGGTGAACTTGCTTCCTTCTTGTGCTCAGTTAAGAGGTCTTTCACAAGGAAAATTGATTCTTGTAACTGCAATTAGAAGAGGGTTTCTTCCCTTTTTGGGTACAAGAAGTCGAAATCTCCCTCATGGCCGTGGAGGAAGATTGCATGAATCTGTCGTCTCCCCCTATCACAATTCCTTTTTCACAGATCATAGAAATCACCTTGTATACTCAAATCCCGTTGTTGCACAGGCATGAAGTGACCCAAATCCCTTGCCCAGATCTCTCCGATCTGCAAAAAACAGCACGAGGTCAACCCTTTTCCAGTCGTCTTCTGCAACGACGAAACCTGTGCGCGCTCGACAGAGTCCAGCCCTCTTCTTCTCTCTGTTCTTCTTGTTTCTACAAAAAGGCCTGTAACAAATCTGCAACTGCAACCACAGAAACCAGAAGCTCAAGGGATTTTCTTCATCTTCTCAAGGTGTTTGGGAGAGGGGAGCCTCTGGTCTCGAAGCTTGCAATAATCTCTGAGTACATAATATTTCCAGGCGTTATGTTTGTAGCCCTCATCCACTCCTCAGAAAACAACCCCATCGAGTGCAAGGCAACCACACCTTGGGAGGAAGGGGAAAAACGATGGAAGGAAGATGGGGAAAATGGGGAAAATAGTGTTTCAAGAGCGACGACGTCGTCACAAGTTTTAATCATTAATAAAAAAATGGAAGTGGTCCCCTGCCATATTTACTAGTGGCCCATTTTTTGGTTGTAAGCTATCTTGGGGCCCTTTTTAGGTAAAATTCTAAAAAAAAAAAAAAAACAGAAGAAGAGGGAAACTCTTTTTTCATAATTTAAAATTTGGCCCCTCCCCTATTTTATAAGGATTTAAGAGTGGTTTTCTTTCCAGAAATATAATTTTTTTATATTAATAATACTTAATTTGAATATTAAATTTTTTTTAATTCTAATTGAAAACAAGTCCATGGACCATAGACCAATCAGGTCTGTTCAATTCTTCTCCTTCAAAGGTACTCATAGATCCATTTTCTTCTCTATCTCCACACACAACACAACACAACACAACAAAGAAATGTTGCTCTCTTTCCCCTCAAAAGATATAAGAAAGAGTTTGGCAAAAACCAAAAAAAGATAAGAGAGAGAGCATCCAAATCTCCAACATATATTTGCTTGTGATTGAGTGGATTATAGATCTTGCAATTCATCAAACATAGTAGAGAAAATGGATTTGGATGCATCATCATCATCATCATCATCATCAGGTTCATGTGTGGAGGTTCTACCATCAGCTCTTCTGGCATCGATCTTCTCAAAGCTCGACGTTCCTTCCATCTGTTCCATGGCAGCCACTTGCAGGACCTTCAACTCCTGCGTCTCCAATCTTCTCTCCTTCATCCCAGATTTCAGTCTCCTCGTAAGCTTGCGTTTTCTATTCAAATCGCTCTAGAAAAAAAATGATATCTTTCTCTCTCTGTCTCTGTCTCTGTCTTCTATACGTATGTCTTTGTCTTCAAGTTGGTCTTTTTAGGGTTTCGATCGGATTCTTGATTTCAGGATGTGGCTCTGACGGTCTATTTGCTGAGGCGCTTGCTGCCTCCGAACCCCCACCTCCGAATCCTGAAGATCGACTGTGGCCGTCTCGATGATTTGGCGATCGCGCTTCTGGCTCGGCCGTCGCTGCACGAGCTCTGCCTTGTAGAATGTAACCAATTCAGTGGGTTGCTGCTTTCACAGATTGGGGGAGAAATGCAGGGACCTTAGGTTTGTTGCTGCTTTTGATTTCACGACAAAGTTTTGATTTTTTTGAGAAAAAAATAATTTTTTGATGGAATGGAAAGAGGGATCTTGGGTTTCAGTAGAATTTAGGATGGAAGCCTGGGAAAGTGAAAAGGGCCCTGTTCGAAATCTTTGCTTCTGCATTTGATGAGATGACATAAACAGATGGATTCTCTTTGACAAACACACGATCTCCACACCATAAATCCTCGCAAAAGCAAATACAAGAACCATTTTTCTACTTAATAATGAATATGCGAGGATTTCGCTTAGATAGATCTCTATCTAAAGGAGTGCAACATATGCGAGGATTTGTCTTGGATAGACTGGAATGAAGGAGCAAAATTCATATAGCCACCCCAACATAGTTGGAAGTTGGAACAAGGCTTTGATGATGATGATGATGATGAAGTCTCTGATCTTGGCATTGTATTTTTCCTATCACAGATGAAATATGCACTTAACTTGCGTCAATTGTTATTAGGTTAAGTCCATTGACCCAAGGATGTATCAAAGGTTAGTAGAAATTACATCTAGAGGCAGTTAAAGGCATCCTCTACTGTATCAAGGGATCACCGGGTTTGGGTGTTCTATAGGGTGGTTGTCATCTGAATGTGGTTGGTCATTCAAATGCAAGTCGGGCTTGATCTTTTGGTGATCCTCCTTTACATTTGGTTATTCTTTTTTTTGTAACCTGGCCACTCAAAAATAAGAAATCTAAAAAGCATTCTGTAGTTCTTAGAATCAGGCTATAGCCCAGACTACTTAAAGAGCTAATGTTTTTGAATTAATTCAAGGAAGAAGTAGGATTTCTAGTCAATTCATTCCTTCATGTGTATTGTGATAATAAAGGTGCTATCTAGTCAATTCATTCCTTCCTAAGCATGTCAAGGTGAATTTCCATTTCATCAAAGAGAAGATAACTAGTGGACTGATCTATACTTCTTTTGTGAAATTTAAGAATTTGTTGGCAGAGATAGTTACAAACATTATTCAAGTAATCAGACATCTTGCATAATAGACAATCTTAGTTGGGAATGATTGATCTCTATGCTCCAACTTGAGGGAGAGTTGTATATTCACCATAAGACTCTACCAGAAAAAAAAAGAAGGGGAAAAAAATGACCACCATAATATCGTACTTTTGTCATTTAATACCCCTTAATATATGTGATTTGGACCTTAATAGATTAAACATATATCAAGCAGAGGGATGATTATGATGCAAATTCCAATTCTCTTTTAACACACATTTGAGTGTCTAACTGTGCGGCATTCAAAAGCGTGCTCCTCATGTGGGGCTCAGTTGGGACTAAATCAAATTCAAGGGGGTGTTGGGATGTATGTGAACCCTGGGATTTTTTTTTTTTTTGGGGTGGGGTGGGATACCACTCTATTCCTAGCCACTGGTGTTAAAACCTCAATGGTTAGTCATTTTCAAGTGCAAATATATATATTTTTTACATCCAATGGTTGATAACGGTCCAGTCAGTGAGTGTATTGGCAATGGCCCAAACTTCGCTGTGATCGCATTTTATTCACCTTCAGATTGATCACATGAAGATTACAATAATATCTTATGGGATTTAATCACATTTTCTTCATGCATAAAATCTAAGTACTTTTTGCGCTCTGATCAAATTGAAATTTGACCCATCAATTTGTGTTTTGTTATGGCCTACATATCATTCTGATCTGAGCATCGTCGTAGCCACAAGGGTGCTGGTTCAAATCATGTTACCAATTAAACAGAGAGAGGAAAAGGAGAGAAAAAAAAAAGGAAATAACTCTCTAATGATACAACCTTATCTTCAGTTGAACACATGACTTTTTCTTGTTTTCATCTAATTTTGTGATCGGTCTTTTTCCCTTAGGTCTCTTTCCATTGACTCACTGGGTGAAAACAAAATGCGCTCAATCCCGACTTCAGACCTAGAGAAGTTGCTTAGTGGTTGCTCTCAGCTAGAAGTAAGACCAACCTATTTTGATTTGGTTAATAATAGTGATGATATGTGGTTATTTCTAGTTGTATTTAATTTTTTCTCTCTAGTTTTGTTGTATAAGTTTGTACTAAGCTCGGTTACAGTCTTTACATGATCTCTACTATATTGTTTGCATTTCTTCTTGCTGGTTCATTTAGAAGTATAGGCTGGCTTGAGTACAACCCAAGTGTTCATCTACTATATCAGCTAGCTTCAGTACAAGCAAATATTTGAAATGCTATGTGACTAAGAAAATCGGTTGTTACCGAGGAAGCGAAGAAAGAAAAAATACTAAAAATAAACCACCAAAAAACTTAGCCGACTAAAACTAGAAGAGGGAGAACTCCCTTGGCAGCCTAATAGCCTAGGTAATATAATGCGATCTCGAGCCATTCAAAATAAATATATATATATATATATATATAAAATGTGATCTCGCTGTTTCCCTTTCCCCATTTCCGTCTTTCATTTTTAATCTACAAATAAAAGAACCATCAGCCTAGCCTCTTTTCATCCTAGTTGTTAGTTTCGATTTGTTTTGGCTGAACTAGGTAAAACCATTCGTCTTGGCCAGTGAATCAAAATGAGCAACTCCCTTGAAAGATTTTGGATGGAATCTCAGTTCTGTTTGGCTTTAACTCCTTATTTGGTTCCAATTTTGAGAATTTTTGTTGAACAGGTCGAAATTCTACATTTTAGCCAAAATTTGACAGAGATGTGTGTTTTTCCTTGTTATTTCTTTCTTTCTTGCTTTCTCCATAGATTGTGATCCTTTTATTTGATGTAGATATGGCATACATTTTTTATTTAATAGAATAAATGAAATGTATAGTGTATATACTCTTTTCACTTTTTAATATTTTTCATATTCTTTTAAATTTATATATCTCTTATTTTTTATTATTTTCAAAAGACGATTTTGAATGAAATACCCAAGTGCCGAAATGGCCAAAATGTTTCAGTTTGGCGTCAGACCAAAAATGGATCCATAGCAAAATTGACAACTATATCATTCAAAAAAATAAAAATGAAAATGACAACTATGCTTTTTATCCCTTTTGATATAAAACGACATAAAGGTGATTGCTTCTTCCTCTTCTCTTTCCCTCTTTCCCTATTTCATTTCATGGTTAGGTTCTTCTCACGGCTTTTCTGTGCTTCGGGATTCAGCAATCATCGTTGGAGTTAAAGGAATGTTTGTAGACTGTAGTATTGGTGATGCTCTTAAATTTGGTTCTAGAAGGACCTTTGGTGTGGTGATATTTATCTGGTTGTTGCTTTCCCTAGTTTATACTCTCTTTTGTCTTTGGTGTAGTGTGTCTAATTACTTTGGCCAGTAGGTGGTATAGTTGTGTGGACTTGGGTTTTTCCAAAGAATTTGCGAGATGAAGAAGTTTCTATGTTAGTGAATCTTCTCACTTCTTCAGCCGGTGTTTATTCCGGAGTATGGTTGCGATGCTCCGTTTTGGTGGGCTGATTCAGAGGAAGTACCTTTTTGTTAGAATTTTTGTGATGTTATATGTGTGTCTTCTATGGCTTTTCCAGAATTTGTGTACTTGTGGAATATTCTTGCTCCCCTAAGAGTTTTACCTTTTACTTGAAGGTGGCTTTTGTAAGGATTTTAACTTAACTGAACTGAAGTTTCTTAGTGGATTTTTGTATTTTGTACTTGTAAGATCTGAGGTGATCAACCATTTATTTGTCTATTTTTTTTTTTTTGAAGAATACAATTTATTCATCTATTGTCCTTTTGTTACTTTAGTGTGTGGATATTTCTTTAACTTTTTTGGCGTTTTAGTTGGGTTATGCACCAGAAGTTTTATCCCTATTGGAGTCCTCGAGTTTTTCGTTTGTGTAGCTATCAGGGGTCCCTCTTATGGAGTTGCAGAAAAACCCTATGCTGTGATAAGGGAAACCATGAACAATGGAAGAGGAAGAGATTTGGAGAAATTCTTGTATCCTCTATTGTGGAATCGACTGTGCATATAAACTGTAAATATGCCAATTTACAAAGATTAACAAATCACTTAATACTGTAATACACACTGTATTGACGTGGATGATAGTCCAATTATATTACACATGTGAGAATGGCTTATTGGGCCTGGGCCTGGTCACTTGATGCGGAAAATGAATGGAGCATCAATTTAAAAGTCAGGATATTGTGCTGGTTTTTAACCAGGAGATACCACAAAGATTCATTTTGTTATCTTGGCTCGATAATTAGTAAGGATGTGGAGATCGATGAAGATGTCGAGCATACGATAAAAGCAGGATGGTTAAAGTAGAGACTTGCTTTTAAAATGCTTTGTGGCCGACGAATGCCAAAAAGATTGAAGGAAAATTTTTATAGGACAATTATTAGACTAGCAATGACATATGGAGTAGAATGTTGGCCCATAAAAAACTAACATATGCATAAAATGAATGTAGCAGGGATAAAAATGTTGAGGTGAATGTATGGTAAAACTAGGACTGATAAAATTAGAAATGGGCACTTTCGAGAGCATTTAGGGGAAGCATCAATAGAGGATGAAATTAAAGAAACCCGTTTGAGATGGTTTGGGCATGTCCAATGCAGGCTGATAGCGGCGCCGATAAGGAAAAGTTTGGCAAGGCAGGTTGATGACCCACCAAGGGGAAGGAGTAGGCCAAAGAGGGCATGGATGGAGGTAGTAAAAATAGATCTGAATAAATGTAACTTATCTGAGGATTTGGCTCGTAGGATAGAGATCAAAATGGAGAAACAAAATTCCTGTAGCCGACCACAACACAGTTGGGACAAGGCTTTGATGATGATGAATAGTAAATATTGTAATATATAAATAGTAAATTTTATGTTCTGCATGTACCAAATGGCACCTTAAATCTTCCAAACATTTAGTATCTAAAAGGGTTATCTTGTTCCAGACCATTCTTTTCCCTTGATGGATTTCTTATCCCACATCCCTTGCGATTGGCAATGTTCCAACAGAGGAGTTGCATGCTAGTTTATTTGTTGGGGACAGTATCAACCATGTTCAATTTGCTTCTATTAGTCCTTGTTAGGATACTCTATTATCCACTTCACAGTTATCTTTCTTTCCTTGAAAACTTCTGCAATTGCTTTTTTTTTTTATTAAGCATGAACGAAAATGTAATTTATTTTGGAATAATATTATCTATAATATATATCCCAAGTTTATGTTCTATGGTCTGCGTCTGTTAGCTTTGTTAAATGTGGATCATTAGATGTATTACATGTTCGACTGTCTATCAGCTGGTGGTTAGGATTGTCCAATTGTGTTTTATTTTGGGTACATCTCTCTATTCTGGGGCCATTGTAATCTCATTTGGTTTGCCTTACCATGGCCCTTATTTTACAAACTCAAAAAGACTTGAGGATGCTATACATTTCTTCTGTCTCAGGATCATATTATGTCTAATTTACACACAGCCTTCTTTGGTGTCTCTGGAGATACTGTGTAATTGAACTAATAGACAAGTGCAATTATCTTTTTGGCAGTCACTAAGCTTGACATTTGACATCACAAAATTTGACTGGGATGACTTTCCTCCTGTCTGGGCAATGACATCAAGAAAGCTGATAGTTCTCAAGATGGGTTATATTGCTTCACAGATGGTGACCGAACTGCTCAATTTAAAAGTGGTGCTAAAGCAGCCACCACATCATGTGCAACCCTTTGTATTGTCACGTCTTCAGAAGCTTCAGCTCCTAGTAGATTTCATCACAGACTCTCTGGTTGGTACGATATCTAAGGTTCTCACATCCTTGATCCATTTGGATCTTGAAGATTCACCTGACACAGAACCAGATGTACCATGGGATCTAACCAATGCAGGCCTTCAACAAATCAATCCAAATGGGAAACTAAAACACCTATCCTTGGTCCGTGGGAGAAACTTGATATACACCTACTTTAGAAGGGTTAATGATCAAGGTATTCTCCTAATGGCTGATACAAGCTCAACGTTGGAAAGTATCTGTCTGGGAGGATTCTGTCGTGTTACAGATGCAGGTATTCGGTCAATTCTGCATTCATGTTCTAACCTGCAGAAGCTTATGGTCTGCCATGGAAGCCAACTGACCGATTTGGTATTTCACGACATGTCTGCCACACCCCTTTCTCTCACACATGTTGGACTCAGACGATGCAATCTCTTGACCAACCTTGCCATCATGCGGTTGGCATGCAACAAGGATCTCAGGTTATTGGATTTGAGGCATTGCAGAAATCTAGGGGATGAGGCCCTTAGAGCCATAGGAGGTCTTCCTAAATTGAAGATCTTATTTTTGGATGGCTCCAATATCAGTGATTTGGGAATATCTTATTTGGGGCAAGGTGTGGCATCATTGATCTCATTGTCTCTTAAGGGGTGCAAGAAGCTTACAGATAAGTGCATTTCTACAATCTTTGACAATTCTTTTGGGCGGACCTTGCAAGTTATGGACCTCTCTTATCTTCCAAATCTCTCTGATTATGGCATCCTATCGCTTGCAAGAAGTGGGGTTCCACTCATTGAACTTCGAATGCAGAACTGCTCACTCATAGGGGACACATCAGTCATCGCTTTGGCATCAATGCAAGCTGAAGGCGGGTGGTGTGGGAGTACCTTGCGGCTACTGGATCTTTATGGATGTGGTATTACAGTACTTTCATTCAGATGGTTTAAGCAGCCTTACTTTCCAAGACTGAGAAGGTTGGGGTTGACGGCATTTTTGCACAGAGATATGGTGGATGCTTTGGCGAGAAAAAGGCCATTCTTGCAAATTTTACGCCATTCTCAGGAGGTTGGGGATGTTTATTGGAATCCAGACCGGTTTTCTAGGTTTGAGTATGAGGGTGATGAACTGCAACAATGGTTGTATGATCGAGAGAGTGAGAGTGATGAAGAGCTGCTTGATGGAGAGATTGAGAATGATGAAGAAATCATAGAAGAGTGTTAGATGAGTTGGTGGGTTTATATGTATCCACAATTATAATTATTCCTCTGCTGTATATGTATGTACTATTTGATGGTTTGCAAGCTCTCATCCTGTAAATGATTACACTCACCAATTGATTTCGCCAAAATATTGTACATATCCCTCCTTTGGTGCATGTATTACATTCTGGGGGTAGCCAAGGGGCTGGGTGGCAACTGCTGCCTGGTCGTCGTCATCATCATGAACGCCTTGTCGCATTTATTTTTGGTCGCTATTGTTGTTCTCCTTCCCTCTCAACCCTTTTTTCAGCTGTGTCACAAATATCCTTGGGAAATTATTGCGTCAAGAAAATTTGGGATTTTTTCAAATTTTGGTTTTCTTTCTAGAAATAATGGGGAAAATGTTATGGTAAATAAATTAATTTCAAAATGGGGTCTGATGGATAATGCTGTGAAAAAAAGTTTTTTGAGTTCATTTTTAAGTTTTTTTTTTCAAGTTTTATCCCGATATTATTCTCTTGTAGCATATTATCAGGGAAATATCATTTTTGGTAAATAGAGGGATATTATCATAATATTTTCAGAATATCGTGGATTTTTTTGTGACAGTTTTCTAAAGTGATGTTCCAATCAATTTCTCTAATGAATTTCTTGGATTTCTTAGGACCTGTTTGGGTACTTGGGAATTTGGTTGTTCTGCAATCAGTTTACATGTGAATTTACTAGTGAGAGTATTTACCATAATTTAGCAATGACAACAAAAGAAAAAGGAACAAGGGAAACAACAATTGTTGTTTCCAGGGAACTCCAAGATTATCCAAATGCATGAGGCCCAATCAACAGTGGGCCGGATGGGGATCTGGACCGCATAACAGGAGAAATGGCCCAAAGAGAGAGTAAACAAATGGGAGCCCTCATGATTGGCAGAATCATAGACTCATTGTCTTTCAGAATTCACTTTTAAGCAAAGAAGATATTTTTTGTTTTTGTATTTTTTTTTATTCGTCTAAAGTTTGCAATTCAATTCAGATCTTCTAGGTATTGGGTTGGGACTGCATTGAGTTTTATGCTTCTGATCCTTGTTTTGCTGATCTAGCTTTTCATAATCTGACCTATGTGTTGGATGATGACTTGCAGTTGCTTTAGAAAGAACCGAACGGGCCTCAAGTAATGGGCTTCTATAGAAGTGACTAAGAGGGAATGATTAAAGGTGTAGATCATAAGGAGATCATTAAACTTTCCTCCTCTGATGGGAAATGGTTACCCATCCTTGTCCCTGTGAAATTAAATCCTAGGCATTTGATAGTCCTCTTTAGATGTGCACCCTTGCCCCTTTTATCCATTAGAACCCTTTCAATAAAAAGCTGCCTTCTTTGAATTACCAAAGAATTCAAGACTAGGAGCACTGGACCCTACATTTGTTTCTTAGACCCCATGTTTGGCAATGAACTGTCAGGTTTGATGTGGGCCAGTATCATTGGTAGTTTCCCTGAATCTTTGAAATTTACAGGATCCGAGTTGTCCCAATCTCCTCTTTATATGTAGGTAGCAATCTTCCCATTTCGGAGAAATTTTTTACTAACCCAATGAAAGGCCCATCTGATCAATGGCCACACAATTATGTAGTTGGCGATTGAAATCAATGCTCACATTTTTTCCAGGTACTAGTTCCCAGGGCTGAATTTCAGGGACACTTACCTGGGAGAAAGGCAGCTGCAACTGGGCTGGGACAGTTGGGCCCATGTTTGTACCATTGGGCTTAGTTTTTAGGCCCGTGGGCTGGTCCAGTCCTGACTTGGTTGCCTGATAGCCAAATTAATAGGCTGGACTTAGTCCATTTTAATTCGGATTGGCCTAATATTTTGTTTAGCACTGTTAGGGGTGCAATGTGGGTGAGCTGGGCTGGGTATTGATATAAGCCCACTCCGGCCTGAATTGCATGCGGATATGCCCAAGCCCACACCCAATTGAAAGTCGACCTGAACTGTGAAGCCTGAGCCTGAAGTCAAATCTGAAAATGAGCCCAAGCTCGAGCCCAGGTGGGACTTTGTACTTATAATATATTTTATTATAAGATAGAATGATTATTAAAAGTTCCCAGGGGCCCTCAACATGTTCTTACTTACAGTAACACTTTTCTTCGATTTGTGGAGAAAATCGAATGTTAGGTTGAACTCAAAATCTGAACACACGTAAACAATTCAAGGGTGAATTCTTCCAAGATAAACTTGAAAGTAGTGTTGAAATCAATAAAATGAATATTTTTAGTCTCTTCCATCTTCCAAGACATGAAAAAATTGGAACAATAAAATGAGGATTAGGGTTAGCAATTATTGACCATAATGCTAATACAAAACAAAAACGATGTCGTAATCCAAGGTTTGGATCAACCATTTTACCTACAGTTTGACATTTTTAGCTCGATTAAGAAATGGGTCGAGTCCAATTTGAGTCCATTAATTACTTTTCAATCACCAGCATAATAACCCGATCGTGATCATTAATTGCAGTGTGCCTCCAATCTAATCCAAAACCAACCTATTAATTAAGGATTTGATTCTAAATGGATTCGATTTGGGTGAGGATATATACATGTTTTCCACCCTGCTCAACAAGTAAGCTATGAAAGTTCTTCAAGCTTTTTTTCGAGTGTACTTAAAAAAAAAAAAAAAAAAAACTGGCTATAAGCATCCCTACATTGTTGAGATGGGGTAATTAACTTTTATGATCGCTTTGACAGTGAACCTAACCCCTATTAAAAAATGAAATTAGGACCAGCGCGAATATAAAGATACAATGATTTTGAGCAGCTCAGAGATCAGAGATGGACCCTTTGATTATCTAGTAGTGCTAGCAAGACAGAAAGAAAGATTCTTTCAATGCTGATAGCAGTTTAGACTGGATTGTAGATTTCTTTACCTTATGCGACACCATGCCATGTTGTCCATTAATTGGCCCCACCCTCAACAACCAACCAAACTCAAGAATAAATAGTAAAGAAATATTACATAACTTGTTTGCATGCTCTTTCTCTAATCAAATCATTCACTGAACCCAATATCCAACAAGCATAAGCATCCCATGAGCGGCCACATGTTGTAACAAAGTCATAGTGGGGATTGAGTCAGCACCTACTAGGACTTGATCAGAGTCCTAGAATTTGCAGTTTTGCTCTTGGATGCTCCTCCATTTACTCTGTATGGGTGTGGGACCACAAAAGTCTTAAGATTGGATCCATGGGATGCTCTAAGCCGTCGGTTATCATTGTGGGGTGATGGTCCAATCTTATTTCATGTCCATCAGATCATCTTCATCTCAATAAATCTTGGTAGTTAATATGTAAAAAGTCCAATCAATAACTCTTTTTAAGTGTTTGGATTAAGCTTAACCCTCCTTGTTTTTTATGGGTTTGATGGGTCCCTGAAAATGCACTTGAAGAAGGGTGCAGAGTGCTCAAGAGTCCAATGACAAGATATGTGAGGCTCAAAAGCCTACCGGCTCTCCTCAGTCCCCACACTTGTGTGTTCCACATCATGGATAAGTCCTGGAACCTCCCTACGTTTTGTGTTAGGGGTAGGCCCCCAGACATGACAAAGCATCACCCAGCTGATCATGGTGAGCCCACAAGTATATATTAATGTAAACTCTGTAGCCGACCGAGACCTTTTTGCCATTATCCACAACCTTTTAGCCAGCCTGTGGCCTGAGGGACAGCTGGGTAGCTCACAGGCAAGGTGAACTCCACCTGTTGAACGGCTTAGATCATGTGCTGTAATTTGTCTTTCTTGTTGGAAAGCCTCCTGTGAGATTCATGAAAAAGACTGGCCACAAAACGAAGATATGACACACAACTAAATGAAGAAGGAGACTTAGCTTTGTTAAATTAACCATCTCCACTGAAAAACAATCTCATTATTCATTAAAAGGCCCTTTGCAAGGAATCGAATTCCTAAAAATTTAGAATAGAATAACTGCCAACAAGATTATTAAAGAGGTGAGATGTAAACGACATATTATAGATACGAAGTCACAACGAAGAAAGGACCCTATCAGCCTTAGGAACTATTTGATTAGAAGAATTTCCGACCATAATTGTATATGTTGGGAATTTATGAGTTTAGTTTCAATCCCCTGACATCCCCAATGCTTTGTTTAATTACTAGAATTTTGAAAACCACATACTTGAAAAAACCACTTTGGCCTTTTAAATTTGCAGAATCTCAACGTTCTAAATGCTAAAGTAGGGTCAAACAATTTGGAATTCTACCTGGGTATGATTTTTGAAGAATTTCAAATGCTTCAGACAAAATATCTCCATATATTTACAACCAAATAGGCTGTAGGTTTTGACTTTTACCTCGGTGATAAATTGATACTCGTTTTTCATCTCCCACCACTCAGTTTTCACGAAATAGAAGATTATTTGGATGGTAATTTGTAAATGTTATGTTAAACAAAGTAAGTTAATCAAATGAATTCAAGCAGCACTCTAAACACTGCAGCAACAAACATTACAAAATCCTTGCTTTTAATAAAATGTCCAACAATGTCTAGCTATGAAGATTTTTCATTCATGAATATCGAGTATAAATTAAAGTTGATCTTTAGTAGATGCCCGCATCCCACATCCGGAACCCTATCATGACATTACATTATTATCCCAACACATTTTATATTAGTAAAAAGTCAGACCCTGCATGAGTTAGGTCATTGATCAGCAGCCATTAGCATGCAATGAATCTGAGTTATCTTTGTGTAGGGCCCTGCTTTGTGTAATCTTATCCACCTAACTTGAACTAGGTGCCTGCCTTAGTAAAAACCCAAATCTCATCACTTTGGGTGGAGTCATTCAATGTTTGACATTTGACTTCTAATGGTCAAATGATGTTGTTTGAAATGAACGGCTAGGATCTTGCTGACAGCCTAAATTAATGGGTGTGTTTGGATTGGATAAGATTTCCTAATCCCTAATTGCAGGTGGGAGTGGGAAGAAGAATAATTCCAGCGGCGACTGCTCCCCGCATGCATTCACAGGCTTAGCTGTCGTGGCGTGTTTATCGAATCCGTCGTGTTTTTTCAGGCTCCTGGGGACCTCTAAGGGCCGTTCTTTCCACGTCGGACGCTCTTATCCACATGTCATCACGTTATGGTTCCACGTCAGCTTAGTCAACGGAAAGTCCATGGTTTATCCCGTTTTGATGCGCGGCATCTGGGGAATTAATTTATTTTGACTCCTCCTCGACAATTCCACGCCAATGACCATGTGTATGTATATATATGTATGTATATGTATATATATAGGTATTAACTAGGGATGGCAACTTTCCATTTGTATGGTTGTCTCTCTAGACCCATCTGGTTGACTTGGTTACCAAAATTTTTTTCTCTCAAGGACGGCAACGTATTGGGTCTGATTGGATTTGAGTTTAGAGAGTCTGATATAATTGATATTTCAATTGCCACTTAGACGAGTATTGGATTTGTGACTAAGTACAAATGAGGTCGAATCGGGATGGGATTTGCGACTAAGTACAAATAAGGTCGAATTGGTATTTTTATATTGGTTAAAATTATTTAAAAATTGAGAAGAAAAGAAATTTTAGAACTCCTAATAATGTCGCGCAAGCTTGATAATGTGCCACATACGAAGTTGATCCACATTTGCCACGTTATCATAGTCTCTCGTACGTCTCTCTCTCTCTGCTTCTATTCTTCACACGTTGTATTTTAATAAACTATGATACAAATCCTTTTGGACTCTCTTGGAAGATACAAATATAAAAATTGTGATTGAGATTAGGGATTATCTTAGTTTATTTTCATGTCAATCATATCAAATTAACTTGATTGGCTTAGTGGTCTCTATAAGAAAGCTTTAGCTTCCATTTAAGTCCATTGTATCTCAATAAATTATATATTGTCTATATGATCTTTTAAATGATATGCTTAACATGTCTTTTTTTTTTTCCTTTTCGTATGACCCATCCACAATGAATACATAGGATAAGGGCATGCTGATGATAAATCCCATCCAAATGAACATAACAGCTTAAGCTTTTCACTTCATGAATGACAAGCTGATGGCACAGTATTGGATTTGTAGGCTTTAACTTTTATAATTATTGTGTTTTGTAATAAATCCTTTTTATAACTGGCCTTTCATTTATAAGTTGTCTTTACATGTTATTCCTTAACCGTCCCCCGCCCCCTCAATCCTTTGATAGAGCTGCTCATTTGACCCTAAATTCCTATATATATTATTGAAACAAACAAGTCCTAAGAACTATATATGGTTCTGTTTGCATGTATAGATGCTTTCCATTGGGTGGACCCTACAAGGCTACAACATATATGGCCTGGCCGGATGATTTTGATTAATGTTGGTTATTTGAGCATCGAATATTGACTATTTCACCAATAACTTTTATTGTGTTTATTTACTTTAAAACCAAACAGTTAGAATCCTTGGATTTAGATTGCATTGACTTTCGGGTGAAACAATGTCACAAAGACAAACAAGATGGGGCCTGTTAATTGTTAAATGAGTATTTTCCAATGTAGAGGGTGTAGCCAATAGAATAATGCTAGCATTGACTAGCATATTCCTCCTAAAATATAAAACCCAGCAGACAAGTCATGGTCTATGAGCATTTAAAATGGTTTGAAGATCACTAAATTTTTTTGTTTTTTTTTTGCAAGCACATTTAAGTTATGCTCTTTTATGATTCTGGCAACAAGAATCTCCAAAGTATGAAAATAGCAAAAACAGATGTGATGGTTTCAACTTTTATATATATATATATATATATATATATATTCTATAATATTATCTCTTGGAAGATGATTTGGAGCCATTGGTTCTCACAAAAACATTCAGAACGGCTCCTTACTAGAGTGGTAAGGAGTGACAATTCTCGCCTTGCTGTTCAGAGTTCGAAGTCGATACGTCACCTCCTTCCGCATGTACGTACTCCCTTCCTACTTGTATGAGCTTTCTTCCTACATATGCGAGCTCCCTTCCTACTTGTACAGGCTTTCTTTCTACATACGTGCGGATCTCGTACTCCAGCCCCCTTGCTCTAGCAGTAAAAAAGAAGGAAGGTGGACCTTCATTTTTAGGTCACATGGGCAACTTATGATCCATCAAACGTCCTCACTCTTTACTTATCTTGAATTGACACCCACGCTAATTTGCTACTTATCTTACCACTAGTCTTGCTTGATTGGAAATACAAAAAACTTTGAAAGCCGAAGGTTAAAAGGGGTTAGAATGCATGAGATAGAGCTGATTTCTTGCTCCCCCTCCATTCAACGGTCACCATCATCTAGATGGGCCCCACAACGAGATCCACGCCTAACACATGTATTATCTTAATCTAAATTTGAAGCTAGTGTTTGTGTGACCACACAAGGTAAAGGATTCTCGAGGGAACAAATCTCAGAGGAAGATATTCCTGCCTATGTATTGGAGTGACTGGCATTGTTGGCAATCCTAAATATTTTAAGACTCATCACTCATCATTGACACATTTTTTAGATTATTCAAAATGGGGGGATGTTGTCATTATGTCTTGCACAAGAAGCTTGATGGAGTCATCCAATCATCTTTGATATACAAGTTGGCTGTTAATTAGGTGTGTATAACACCAAAAAAAAAAAAAACTCACAATGGTCATTTCAATCCATTTGATTTGTGGCAATGAAATCGACGGTCAAAACCAAGTTATCTAAATTGCTTCTGTATGTATCTTAAATTAAATGGTTAAATATGTTCAATGGAGTTATAAAAAAAATAAAAAAATAAAAATTTAGCAGACCCAAATTCATAGCTGATAGCCTGATACATCTAGTGGACCTATCAGACTCCTCCATAATACTACAATTCAATGGCCAGCAGAGTTCCTGTCCTTCTTCCTCCAAATTAAAAATAGCTTACCTAAGATTGGATAATGCCTTGAATTTTTCCGTATCTCAATATGGACTTCCCAAGCAATACTCACCAACAATAGTTTACTAAGAACAAATGGAGCAGAGTTATCACAGTGCAAGCTCTTCACTGACCCATTGCTTACATGTTTTCTTATAGCTACCAATTTCCATTGGTTTTCAGTGTCAGTACTTCCAGCTTCATTAAATAATGAAAGAGGAAAAAGAGGTAATATCTAACCAATTTCACAACTAATTAACTCAAAAAATCCTCTTTTATCTTATAGTCTTGATTACCCTCTTCAGAATTCTTTTTTTGGCTCCCAGCCAAGGGGGCTACGATCTACTGGAAGCTCCATCACAGAGAGATCATATCCTTCCTGAAGTAACTCTTATCTCTAGAGATATAACACCCGCGGGGCATTCAAACACTGGATTGCCCTTATTATAAATTTATAGTTAGTTCAAATAGAACATTAAAGGCTGATGATATACATATAAGGCATGCAAACCAGGGTTACCTGGGTCAATGCATTGGACATCAATCCGTGACCTTGGTCACATGTGTCTAAGTCGCAAGTTGAATTTTTTTTACGGTTGTGTTATCAATCTACATTCTCTTAATTTCTAATTTAATTCAGCATTGGTTTAAATTCTAGCCCCCTTTTAGTTTTTTAACCAACTGATTAATGTAACCCATCATATCTATGTTTAAAATTATTAAATTAAAACTTTTGTTTACTTGTAAATTAACAATTTGCTTTTGCATTGAGAGGATTCTCTGCCCCACAGATTTATGTTTTGAAAAGAGGGATGGATATATGCATTCCTACCCTTCATAGGAAATAAAATGGGGAGTTCTATTGGCACCATGAATTTTTCTCTCTCCCACCGCACTAGAAGATAAAAAATATATTGTTTTTCCAAAACTCATCCCTCTCCCACCCTCCACCCTCTTCCCTCATCAGCACGTCTTTCGTCCACGACACAGCGCGGCAGCACGGGTCTTCGACGATGGAAGCAGTCTCCTTCAGCAGCGGCGGCGGCGGCGGCGACACGCAAGGCGGCAACGAATGTCCCTCCTCCAGTTCTTCTTCTTCTGGTTCTGTCTAGTTTCTCAATAGGGACAGTCCCTGCCCCTTCTTCCCGTCGTCTTCTTCTTCCACGGCAACGGCGCAGCGGCGACGGACCTTTGATCCCGGTGAGGCGGTAGCAGTTGCAGCGGCGGTGATTTCGACAGACCCAGGTGCTGTGATCAAGTAGGCAGGTCCATGGGCCACTTCGAGATCATCTGATCATATGCAAAACCCAGCGAGGAAACGAACTTCCGATCCTTGATGTTCCACAAATCAAGAACCGAGATCAGATCTGCAACAATCCGACACTCTTCTTCTCTGATTCGTCCACTGCAAACCGACACTCTTCTTCTCCGATTCGTCTGGGAGTGAGAGGGGGAGGGAGAGGGAGAAGAAGAGTAGGGGAGGGAAGGAAAGGGAAGAAGAGGAAGGGAGAAGAGGGAAAGAAAATAGAAGGGGAGGGGGGAAGAAAGAGGGAGACGGGGGGGGGCGAGATAAGGGAAGAGGGTGGGGGTGGGAGAGGGAGGAAGGGAAGAGGAGGGAGGAGAGGGAGGAGAAGGAGGAGGGAAGAGAGGGAGGAGGAGGAGAAGGAGGGAGGGGTAGTTTAGGAAAACCCATTTTTTTATATTTTTTTTGTGGTGGGAAGATAACTTTTTAAGGTGTCAATAGAACTCCCCAAATCAAAATCCTCTTTGTCATGGAAAATTAATTCATTTCGACCTTTTCCACAATAAAAACATATCACAGCAAACAATAAAATGATGTGCTATATGAAAAATAAAATGATGTTTCTCTCTTTTGCATTATCCTCTCATCCCACAAATCTACTCTAAAAAGGCTTTGTCAAGTCTTGACCGATTGCATATGAGCATGTAGTAAATATATTTTATCTAAATAAAGTTGTTCTGATGATCATGTAATAAATCAAATCTAACACCCTAATTAATCTCAACAGCTCTAAGTACTTATTCTCAAATCTACTCTAACTGTAATATAAAACAAATTAAACTAGTGACTTGTGAGCATGCACACCTCTTCCTACTCCAAGTGAGAAAGAGGAACATGACTCGTGACCCATGAGCCGCACAAACCAAGAACTGTATGACCTCTCACTGGAGTGAAAGTGAAGGAAGTGTCACTGACTATATAAACAAAGAGCATAGCTTGGATTTAAAAAGGTAGGCTACACTCATCAGCTGGGAGAGATGGGAAAGGAAGAGCCACTATGTTAAAATAAAATGTTTCTTGAAATGGTTTTGCCATCAAAATAATGCAGTGCTGCTTCAAAGCCAAACACCTGAAAAAGGAAGATGCCCGTGAGGACAGACTCCATGATGACAGGAAGCACCTGTTCCTTTGCTGCCCAACCAATCCAAGCTTTCCTTTTCCTTTTTTTCTCTCTCTTTCTTTCTCTCTCTCTCTCTACATGAAACATGGTTTTGGAGCCTGCTGGACCACTTAAAGTAGTGGTCCTCCATTGTCTACATGGAAATGTAAAGGTGGCCATTTTGTGGGGCTCAAAACCATTCATCTGAAGACTGAAGATCTTCCTCTGATAATGAGATTTGTGGTCATAGATTAAACTTTACTGGCATGATTGGTGTTTGTTCCTTGGCATATATAAGGTGTGGATTTCCCCTTGCCGTGTCCTATCGGGTCAAATACTACGTGGACATCCTTGTAAAAAAAAAGATCATTAAACTTTGATGACCTAAAATCAAGTTGTGATACTTGGCCACTCTCTGGTCTACACCATACACAGTACAACCATAGACATGATTCTAGAAAGCCAACCCATAAGTTTATAGCATTCCCACAATCAAAGGTGAAGGAAGGAAATTTTCTGTAAGGAGGACTAGTGCCTAATCTTGGACTAGATGTGTGAGGACGTGAATCTATCATATCTAAACTCATCCAAATGCTAAAAATGGGCTGCACGTAAACAACCGACTTCGTTTTTTCCTAGCTTTCTAATTTAAGTCAATCTCTAATGACCTCCTCTTTGCATACATATGTCGGCTCAACCAACCAATAAGGTGTAATGGCATCCATGCAATATAACAAGAGTCTAGTTTTTCAGTGGTGGCTCCAGGAATTCGAGTCAGTAGAGTCAACAAAAGACTTATCTTCCACAAATCGAATAAATTTATTTCCTCCTTTATCAACATCTGTCATCTACTTTCGATAATTCGACAAATATAATATAAGATTATCAAATAATCTATTTCCGGCAATCCAACAAAGACAACATTGAATTCTCAAACAAAAATAAACATACATTTTAATATATTATTCCTAATAGTTATTAATCCAAAAATAAAATCCAAATACATAAACTCCTACGGCTGCACTTGACGGATTTTTATTTGTTGAAATCGTTGCATAATAGCTTCATTATCAACACTAGCACACATCCTTTTCAATCTATGTGACAAAACAGTCATTCATCCATTGATCTCTCATCCGGTTACGCAACCTGTTCTTTATATACTTCATTGTTGAAAAAGATCTTTCTACCGTTGTAGTCACTACTGATAAAAAACAACGCCCATTTTAGAAGCAAATAAACTAATGGGTATACGATATCCTTCTTTATCTCCACTATTTTTCTAGCAATGTCGCCAATTCCTTCAAGTTCTAAAAACTTGTTGCTAAAGTGCATATCAGCAATATAGTTTTGAATCTAAATGGTTGAAAGTTTATATGCATGAATCTGAAAGTTAGAGTTTTCTCCTCCAAATACGAGGAAAATATCGTATTTAGATGTTAAGTTAAGGTAAATGAAGAGTTATTCACATAATGTCTAAAATTGAAAATTTTCTTTAAAAAATAAAAGTTGGGCCCATTAATATTTTTTATTTTGGTAGACAAATGCGTCATTAACTTAGGCATTAAGTGGGGTCAAAAGCTTCCCATAAGTTCAATTCATTAAAGATTATTTTTTAATATGTTTTAGATCTCAGTGGGGTCAATTGACTCCACTAGGATCAATGTAGCGCCTCTTAGAAGAGTACTCTAGGATCCTCTATAAAATCTCAAACTTCTTTATGGAGGTGATACAGTCTCGGGTGAGGAAAGGTGCCTGCCAGGGATCGAACCGAGGACAGGCAAGTAAGAACTAGCGCCTCTTACCATGGTAAGATGTTGTTCTTGAAAACCACGCATTGTTTTCAGCTTATACCCTTTACTTAGGAAGACTTGCTTTTGGGGACAATGGGGATTGAAAACCCAACGCTATCCTTTGTGTGGACTTTCGTTGTGAAAATTTTATTTGTAAGATATAAAATGATTATTTAGCTTAGCCATTTAGGGCCTGTTTGGATAGGCAAAAAATAGAGTAGAGTGAAGTTAAATGGGCCATAACTATTTAAAATTTCAACTCTACCCCGTTTGGATGAGTTTGGCCTAATAGATGAAGTAATATTGTGAGCCATATGTACTCCATTTCACTTCAACTCTAACTACTTTCATTTCCTTAAGTAAAAGTGGATTCTACTTCAAACTTTAACTTCAAAACAAGCATCCAAATGGAGTGAAGTGAAGTAATATATTTTAACTTCAACCTATTTCTCTTCACTCCACTCCACATGTAGAATCCACTTCATTTCACTCCACTCCTCATTTATCCAAACATGCCCTTAAGAAATTACATGGATTGAGTAATGTTGGCCATGATCTAAGACCTTCCTCTTGCGAATCTTACTCCTACCATAATTTAAGGAAAGAAATCATAAACAAATTCAAGCTTTAAACTTCAAATAATGCATAATACTAACAACAAGGACTGATAGCATTTGTAAATAATTTAGATTTGATTGGATAAGATGGGCCTACTGTGAGCTTGATTATGAACTAAAGTGAGGTCCATCGTATGAGTCTCCTTAGCTAACTATTCCTAAAAATCTCAAGTTGTCCATCATATAAAGTTTCCTTAGCTAAACTATACCAAAAACGGAAAATTGGAATGGATTACCGTTCCTAATCCGTGTGTTCCTAATCCGTTCATCCGTTCCTAAACCGTTTCTGATCCGTTAATCCGTTCCAAAAACAAGAAATTGGAACGGATGAACGGATTAGGAACACACGAATTAGGAATGGTAATCCGTTCCAATTTTTCGTTTTTGGTGTATCCTATCAAAACCTCTAGGCAATAGGAGCGGCAGCATAAATACTTTATAATATGTTTCTTTCGGGTGGAACTTAATTGGTTCTCGCACTTTTGGCGTGACATGTGCATTTTTTAACAACGACATTTTTTAGCACCGAGTCGTTGATCTTGAGATTCAAACTCACAATCGGTTGATTCCAACTCCATATTAAATTTATTTAGCTAACCTTTCCTTTCAAAACCCACAATTAAAAGAAAACTAGCTCTCAGTTTGTAGGCCGTGTGGTTCTCCTTAATCACACATCAAATGACCATATATAACAAAAAAAACTACGGTTCAAATACTTTTGGATCTAATATAAATAATCGTCGGATCTACTATCCTTTTATAGAGTCTAGGTCCTCCATAGAATATTAAGCATTTCTTTTTTCAAAAGAATTGGCCTCTCATTGGCTTTATAGTACAGGAAGGATTATTTATCTAGACTATCCGACAAAAAAATATTGAAAAGTATTGGCACACAGTCTATGAGTCTAAGACCGCATATTAATGAAATGTTAGTGGACAAATGGGGAAAAGCAATATAATCCCACCTTTTTAATCGCCTTAAATGGGATGTTAAAAGGCATGCATGTTTGACAAGTCCTGATTCAAAAAATCATTTTGAAATATAACTATGTCATTTAGGCCAAATTACAAAATCAATAAAAAAACAAACTCATTACACCATCAAGATTATATGGTTAAATTAACTTGTCATATAAATAAAATGAAGAATTTGTTATAAAATAAAAATTAATAAAAGCAAACTTGTCATATTATAAAAGTTAATTAGATAAATTTGTACGAAAAAAAAAAAAACAAACAAAGTGTCTAATTACCTTTAGATATTTATGTTTGTTCGAACTTCGAAGAACTTTTTTTTTAAGACTAATTGGATTAGACATCTAAATAAATTTCAATAAATAATCTATAACACTCAATCAGGGATTTAAATAAAGAAATGAGAGGCAACCCAGTGGTAAGGGTGTTTCATCTCACACAACTGTCTAGGTATCGATTCTGTCTCATTGGTCGTGTTGTCTACCATTCACCCATCTAACAAAAAAAAATATATTTAAATTAATCTTTTAAGTCGAGTATGCATAAAAATAGACTTGCCATTCATTTGAATCTGCTATTTGTGTAGATAGCTAATTACCCATCCCCCTTTTGGCCCAGCAAAAAATGCCATCCTAGCATGGGAGAGAGGTACTGGAGAGCTATAGAGGTTCAGGTTAGGACTCAAGTGTGTACAAATAACAAAGCGTCCTTGTACCACTGACAACAGCACTACGTACGTGATGAAGGAGATGATGAAAATGAACAACAAAAAGCCAGAAGAAGCGGGGGTCGAGTTTATCCACTCGTACATGTAACAACATATACGCGTACATACGATCACGTGAAGTGAAGATAGCCTGAGCACTGAGCACGCAGATTGGCATTTCCTCAAAGTGGGAGTGGGAAATGACATTTGTCATTTGGTATTGGAACCATCATTAAATAACATTATAATTTATTTAAAACAAAATGAAAAACAACCTAATCCAAGTTAGTGTCCTTGGGCCATGATAAATATGGGGAGTGCTATTGGCACCGTAAAATTTTCTCTTCCCACCACACTAGAAGACAAAAAAAAAAAAAAAATTTTTTTTTTAAACTACCCCTCCCCCTCCTCCTCCTCCTCCTCCTCCTCCCTCTCTCCTCTTCCCTTCCTCTCCCACCCTCAACCCTCTTCCCTCATCTCCCCCCACCCCCCAGTCTCTGGTGGGGAGGTCTCCCTCCCCCTCTCCCTCTGTCTTCCTCCCTCCCCTTCCATTTTCTTTCTCTCTTTTCCCTCTCCTTCCCTCTTCTCCCTCCACTCCCCCTCCCCCTCCCAGTCGCCGGCGGGAGGGGGATCGGGCAGCCCGATCCCCCTCTCGCCAGCGACTGGGAGGGGGAGTGGGGGAGTAGGGGAGTAGAGGAGAGGGAAGGAGAGGGAGAAGAGAGAAAGAAAATGGAAGGGGAGGGAGGAAGAAAGAGGGAGAGGGAGAGGGGCCAGCCGGCCGAGGCTGCCGGTCGGAGCTCCCTCCCCGCCGGAGACTTGTGGGTGGGGTGGGGGGACATGAGGGAAGAGGGTGGAGGATGGGAGAGGAAGGGAAGAGGAGGAGGGAGGAGGGAGGAGGAGGAGGAGGAGGAGGAGGAGAGGGGAGGGGTAGTTTAGGAAAATCTATTTTTTTATTTTTTTTTGCGGTGGAAAGAGAGATTTTCGTGGTGCTAATAGAGCCCCTCGATAAATATTAATTTGGAATTAAAAAGATACTACTCTCAACCCATTTTCTTTTTCAAAAATATTATACGACTAGGACACGCTATGAACATAATAAGGACGTGAAATTTTATGTTTTAAAAATGAAGTATCAAATCCAATACAATGTGTACGATATATTGCCTGCCTGTTTCAAAGTATCCATACATCATAGCTCATGGGATTTAAGCATGAATCCCTTGTAAGATTTTCGGTTTACACCTTAAATTCAGAGGGGTCTTACTTTTTGGAGACCGGTAGAGATTGAAAATCTCACACCCATTTCTTTTGAGGACTCGAATTTCACTCTGGTTACTTATATACTAGCATAATAATGTGTGCTCAACACAGGTATGTCTATGCATTCCAAACTAAAAATATTCATATATTAAAAATGTTATAAGAGCAGGGCCGGCTCTGAGGTTTGGGTGGCCCTAGGCGAGCTCCTAAAAATGGGCCCTATCTTAGAAAAAAAAAGCACACGCAATTTTTTTTTTTTTGTAGAAGGAACATAGAACTTAACCCCTGATCGCCTGAGCAGAGATCAGATTCAAATCTGGTCTCTCCTCTTTGATCGAGCACCGAATCAGATCTCAATTCTCAACGCAAGAGAAACCGTGATCAAAGGGCGTTTTTCTTCAATTGGCAGTTTCAGAAAGAGATTCTTGTTGAATTTCTTTCACAACCCCTTCTTTCTTCACAGAAATCGATCCAAAACGTGGCCCCAGTTCTCCTTCTCGTTGATGAAGATTGAAGAATGAATCTTAATTTTTTTCTCTGGGCATCTTAGGTATTTTTTTTTTCTTCTTTTCAATTTATGCATTTATGGCAATATAATCTCCTCAAATTCCTGCAATTATGGGTGTAATTAGGGTATTAATTTGGTAATTGGGGCCCCTAAAAATCGGTTACCTTGTGGGGGGCCCTAGGCAGTGGCCTAGGGTGACTACCCATCAGAGCCGGCCCTGTATAAGAGTTTCTCTTCCCATAGAGCAAGTTGCATAAATCAAAAATAGAAGAATTGGAGTTGAAAAAAAAAAAAAAAGAAGAAGAGATAGACATAACAAAAGTAATTAGGGTTGGAAAGGACTAGAAGAGATGGGTAGTAGAATGAAAGTTAAAAAAAAAAAAAGAAGAGAGAGTTGAGATGATTGGTTTGATGAGATAAAGATATGCATAGATAGTTATATGGGATAAGTAATGGGAAAAGAACATGGAACATTTGAAAAGAAATGAATAACTTTTAGTCAAAATTAAAATTAATATTTAAAATTAAAACCAAAACCCTCCTCTTTAATACACCATAATAAGAAAACAACTGAACAAAACTGCTTGCTGCTTTCTTTGCCTATTTAATAGTCCATTTTAATGAAGTCTAGTTAATATAACTAGCCAAAATAATGCACTAAAGACTTTAAGATCCACCTCCTTGAAATAGAGGGCGCACCTAAGACGCTAAGACCCTCTCCTTTACACAGACCTACTTCCTTTTAACTAACCCTAGTCCTAGGTGGACAACGACTTTTTTTTTTTCCTCCTTTCAGACCTACTAAGTGGTGAACTGTATAGTGAGACCTACACACCCAAAGATCCATGGCTTGGGCGCAATAACGTGAGACGCCATTTTGCCAGTGGGTGTGAGGCAACTCAATTTGACACTGACTTTCATCATAATAATATTCTGTTAAAGCTTAATTAGAAGGCCAAAGTTCATTTGATGGAATTGACATTGGACCACATCCATCCCTCCACCACCGTTAATCTCACTCACTATTAGGGATGGACCTAAGTGTTGGCACCCGCTAGATTAGAACGCTCTTTAAATAATACTTTAAAAAAAATAATTTTATTATTCGACTTATTAACTTGATACTTGTCCGCACCACCTAAATAAAAATCTTGAATCCGCCATTGCTCACTATAATGGGGTCCATAATAAATCGATGGGACGTATCCAAGTTTAAGCTTTTGGAACCACTTCCAAAATCCACAAAAAAAATCCAGAGCCCACGTAAAAATTTTGAATTTGCACCTAAAATTCAACTACTTATTTGGATCCTCCCCCTCAAAAAAACGGAAAATCCTGGATATATCAAGATGGGCCATATTTAGAGAGAGAAATGAAAGAGACTCGAGAGAAACTGAGAGAGGGGGGTGGTGGTGTTAGCATAAGAAGCATTAACCACACAGGGCTCCCCCAGATTCACACCCCCCCCCCCTCACCTACTCCCTTTCCTTTCTCATGCAAAATAAGTACCACGATAAACTACACCCCAAAAAGCTCAATACAACTTGCCGACGCATAAAACCCAATCTATTTCTCTTCCTCTCTTTCTCTCACACGTTAATTAAGCAAATCACCTTCTCTTTAATCCTTCAGAAGCCAGAAAGCGCTTCTTCTTATCTTTCTCTCTCTCTCTCTTGCTTTAATTGCTTTAATGGCGATGGAAGACAATGAGAGCTGCAGTAGCAGAGCCGTGGATTCGTCCCCTACGCACCCTCGCCAGCAGCGCCACAAGCTCGAGATCTACACGGAGGTTCTTCATCGCCTCAAGCAATCCTTCAACGAAGAGGCTAATCTCCCCGGATTCGACGACGAGCTCTGGTCTCATTTTAATCGCCTCCCCGCCAGGTGCAAAACCCTCATCATCTTCTTCTCTTCTTTGATCCTTGGATTATCAATTCCATGATTAGATCAATCCTACATCTTTCTTTCTTTTGTTTGTTTGTTTGTTTTTGCTTCGGATTGCAATTTCAAGTACTTTACTTTTGTCGTTTTCTTTGATTAATCTGTTTTTTTGTCTTTGATGATTGTTGATTGATTAGATTCGGATATGGCGCTTTTTTAAGATTCATTTTGATGTTGTATGCTTGGTTTTTGATGTTTGATTACGGTGAATGGAGTTTTGTTTTTGTAGGTATGCTTTGGATGTGAATGTGGAGAGGGCTGAAGATGTTCTTACGCATAAGAGAATGCTGCACCTGGCGAATGATCCTGCCAATAGACCCGCGTTCGACGTCCGTGTTGTTCAGGTATAAATGAGATTTCTGTTTCAGATGTTTAGTTTACATTGACTTACTCTCTGTGATATGGATTCTTGGATAAACTTGTTGCTGGCTTTCTATCTGTTGAAGGGATGTATTTTTTTTTTCTTTCTAGGGTCAAAGATGGGAATTCTTTGATGTTGTCTGGTGTTTATATGTGTCTTGGATGGCTTGATTAATAATGGGGTTATTTACTTACCTGGGATGATTGACAGATGTGGTGTTGTTTGTTCGTTGGGATTTGTTGATTCCATATTATGATGAACTCGTCCTCTAGTAGGGAAAAAAAAAAAAAAAAGACATTGTGGTAGAGTTGTTGAATGGATTGGATATATAAGAAGTTGCAGGTTTAGGTATTTATTTCAATGGAGTTATAATGATGGAAACTGAACAAGAACAATATTGCTGGTAGTCGAAGAAAGCTGATACTTTGAATCCAGATCATGACCATGTGCAAAAAGTCGAATGTCAAACCATCTCAAAAAACATAAAAGGAAGATGAGAATGGTCCATATATCAAGATCCTACACCTACCTAATAAATTGCATGTCTTAAGTTTTTGATGGAGGAGGGCCCGATGGCTCACTATTACAGAAGTGAGCTTTTAGGAAAGTAAGGAGGAAAAGTGGATAGCTACCTATGGAGTCATAAGTAAGGTTTATGAATAGGAGAGAGAGAAATGGTTCTTGTGCCTAAAAAGTGAGGGTTTCCTAATAAGACTTTTTCCAGGAAAACTAAAATTCATTTTAAACCTTTGTTCATGTTCCATTCTTTTGCTCTTTTTTATAAGTAGTTTATCAAACCCCTCCCTCTTTTTTATTTTTTATTTTGTCTCACTAAGAATATTAGGTCTAGTTTCACCGTAAAGTTGTCATGACTAAGAAAACTGAAATTATTATTATCTCTAGGAATGCTATAAACTTGTTATTTCATTACCTAGACCTCATTGACCAGACTTTGGATAAATTGATCTTGCAAACAAAAGAGACATACTAATAGCAGGTTAGGGTTATTTGTATAGCATGAGTCACTTACAAGTAAGAGAGAAGTTACCATCTGTGGGGAGTCTGATCTTGCAAACCGTGTGTGGGTTGAGGTTTGATGCTCCTGGGCAGCTCATTCTACTCCCCTAGCATGTAGCTGATTCTTTCAACTTCTACAAGGAATTGCATCATGGCTATCACTTCCTGTCTCATACTTTGTATGCTAGAAGTTAGATGTGGCCAGTGTCTTTCAAAACAACAGAACCAGCTTTAGAACTTAAAAAATGGATAGTATTACCTGGTTTTCAAAAATCAGGTTGGATTTTGGTGGGTTGGGTCACATAATCCGTATGAACTAGAGACAGTGTCATTGAGAGCATTTCTATGAACAAGAGCAAGAGAATGGGGATGATGCAGTGATATTGCTGATGGTTAACGTTTCATTTTATTTAAATCAATTTAAAGGAGAGGATATGGCTTTGACAATGAGGAGAGAAGAAAAAGAGGAGAAAAAGAATACGAGGCAAGGCAAATAGGGGAATTAATTCATGAACTAACCCTTGGATACACGAATATTTCATTAATTGTTCATTCGTGCAAAAAGACTAAAATGCCCTCAAGTTACATTTTGATTATATTAGTAATGAATCAAGAACCAACTTCTATATCCTTAGTTCACTCATGTAAACTGGATCGGTAGCCAAATGGATTCCAGATTGAGGGATGCATCCCATTCCGTTGGAAGTCACAGGAAAGCGAAGTTCAGAAACATGTATTCCAAAATCCTTTTGGTTAGATTTGGTGCTCATAACCTAACATCATGTAAATTTGTAGGAAGAAGTGTGTACTATTATCGCCAGGGTTCTGAGCATGAAATCAAGTGAACTGAAAATTCCTATACCTATTTTGGTTTTGGTTGCAGTTTGCCTGATCAGATTTTTGGATTTGTTAAAAGATCTATAAGTTTTCTAAACTGATGTGTAAGGCATTACCAAGATTTAAAGTTGGTGCGCTGAGCCGCTGAGACCATTTTTCATGAAGTTTACTAAATGTTCTAGTTACCATTTTGTTCTTCTGTTTCTCTTCGTAACCATTTCACTGGAAACATCTCTAACATGCCTACCTTGCTATGTTGCCCTTTAGTTGAATGTTGTGTCTTCACTCTTCACCTATCTTTGATATGTGCACGAAACACTACTATTATATGCATGCTACTTAGATATAAGATCTATGATATCATGACAAATTCATTCTTTCATGTAGGTTCCTCCATTGAGTGATGGAAATGGAGTTGACTCTTTTCCATCCAATTCTTCAAGGGAAGAGGACACTCACAGTTCTTCAAGCCATCTTAACAAACAAAGGTACGTCTCTGCGGGTGTGTGTTTTTTATCTTTAAAATGATATATATTTTGAAGTGCATTTTTTATATCGATATCTTATGCCTTCCCTATTCCATGTGTTATTTGAAATGCACTTGCTTTTTCTCTGCATTTTGGTCTTCTATACCTCTTAGATTTTACCTTAAATGATCATATATTGGCACCTTTTCTTAAACCTGTTCTGTAGCATTCATCCGCCTCCTACATTTGGTTCATCTCCAAATCTTGAAGCTCTTGCTCTTGAAGCCAACAAAACAGTTGTTGAGGATGGAGATAGTGCTGTACATTCCATTACAAAATTGTCCAGGTAATTTCTATCAAGAAATTTGTTAATGCTAGATTGCATACTATTTTTTAGTCATGGAACAACTGCAATGCTTGTTGTAGCTTATTCCTTTCCTTCTAGCAGTGCATTGGTGGATATCTGATCAAAGTACCTTGTTGGTGTTGGCTGATTGATCAAATGAGGTTTTTGGCATTTTGTTGTCTTTGGTTTTTTATGCATACTTTGAGGGCCACTGGCATGAGGTGGAGAAGGGGAGAAAAAAAAGGAAGGAGGCTATGTGGTATTTTTTTGTGGTTTTTTTTTTTTTTTTTTTTTTTGGGGGGGGGGGGGGGGGGGGGGGGGGGGGTGCATCTAACCACAACTGAGTCACAGCAGGGGGGGGGTGCATCTAACCACAACTGAGTCACAGCAGAGTTTGTCAACTCAGTAACTCATGGGCAATGTTACCTCTCTTCAGCTGGTGGAGTCTTGGTTGTTACAATGGAATAGTCATGTGCTTTCTGTGATTGCTGACATCAGCAACTGGAAGTGGTTGTCAACAGAATTCTATTAAGTCAGTAACAGAGATTGTAAAACTCTCTATAAGGAGACCCTTCTCATTGTAATCTAAGTTAAGGAAACGAATCTGATTTCTTCTCTCTCTCTCTCTCTCTCTCTCTCTCTCTCTCTCTCTCTTTTCTACAAGTTTATATGGTATCAGAGCGCTCTCTTTTCTACAAGTTTATATGGTATCAGAGCGATAGACATGCGTTATGAAGATGCTGCAATCTTCTTTTTCGATCGTTCGGCAACAAACTCTGCTGTGACTCAGTTGTGCTTAGATGATGGTTGTCATTAGTGGGGTGGGGTGGGTTGGGAGGAGGAATTGGAAAAATGGGCTGGCAATGTCTTTGGTCACTCACACAGATCATAAACTGTCCACACTTCTACTGTCATTATACTACAGCAAAGAATTGGAAAAATGGGCTGGCCAGGAATAATTGATGCGTCCTTCATAAGCTATAGTAAATGAATATTAATCCACATACCATTAAAAAAAGAAAAAGAACAAAAAAGAAAAGAATATTAATCCACATGAAAAAAAAACTTTTGGGTTGTGGAAGATGTGCAACAAAACACAGAGGCAACCTATTCTGGAGTTTTTCTATATCATTATAAGAGCATTATATGATAGAAACCCGAAATCAAACTTCTCGAATTTTGATTGGTGGCCTGGAAAACTCACCTTAGAAAAAATTAACCGCATTGCTCGATGCCAGTCAAGCATGTAAGATATTTAGGTGTATATTTTCTTAGGTTTCCAAGAAAGAAGGAAAAAGAGGGACTAGAGAAATTATAGTGTTAGTTCTTGACTAATACAATCTATTTATTAATAAATCATACGACCAATATGAATCATACAACACCATTAAAAAAAAAAAAGTATCATACAACCAATATGATAATCTGTTGGAATACATGGAACAAACATATCCACATCATGTAGTAGGTCCCATCCTATAATTTCCATAGCTGAAAATATACTTTGACAGTGTGATCTTAGTTGTCCAATCTTGTAAATAAATACATAATGCTGTGGATGGAAGTAGGCCGAAGAGGATGTGGATGGAAGTAGTAGGGGCTTGGATCTTTAGAAATGCCACCTATCTGAGGATTTGGCTTAGGATAGATTGGAATGGAGAAATAGAACTCATGTTGCCAACCCGAACATAGTTAGGACAAGGCTTTGATGATGATGATGACGACAGCGACGACGGTGATGAATCATTCTATCCTATAATGCACATATAAGGAATGAATACGATTAAGGGCACACAATCAGTATGGTAGGGACATGAAATTTACCCATAATCTTGTAGTGTGGATTATCATATTTATATATGCTTTGTCAATTTTCAGGTATCTACACACCATAAGTTTTATCCATAGCATTTGGACATTATAGTTGTTCCTTTTATCTCAATTGTCCATTTCCTACCCCTTGATTGGGCATTTAGTATAAAGATGATTTTGTTCCATGGGCCTTTTTATGTTCAGGCCCATATGTGTCAGTGATACGATATCAGTCAAGGTGAGGCCCAATCATCAAAAACTGTTGTGCTATATAGTTCCCCTCAAATCATCATTGTTGTCATCATCCATGCCTTTTCCCAACTTTGTTGGGGTTGGCTACATGAATTCTTTTTCTCCATTTTGATATATCCTGAGCCAAATCGTCAGATAGGTTGCACTTCTAAAGATCTATTATTACTACCTCCATCCACGTCCTCTTTGGCTAACCCTTCCCCTTGGTGGGCCATAAACCTGCTTAGCAAAACTTTTCCTCACCAGCGCCTTTGCTGGCCTGCATTCTACATGTCCAAACCATCCCAAACAAGTATTTCTTATTTTATCAATTGATGCTACTACCCCTACATGCTCTCAAAAGTGTTCACTTTTGATTCTATCCTTCTAGTTTTATCACACATCTATCTCGATGTTCTCATCTCTGCTATACTCATTTTGTGCACGCGTTGCTTTTTGATCGGTCAACATTTTGCTACATAGGTTATTGATGGTCTAATCGTTGTCCTTTAAAATCTTGCTTGAATCTTGTTGTTATGCGCCGATTGCTTTTTTATTATTTTTTATAACAGTAAATTTTATTAAAAAGAGAAATAAACAACAGGAAAAGAAAAACAAACATTGGATGAACAACATAGTTGTCAAGTTCGTTTCGGACCCCGTTTCGGTTTGGCTCCAAAGTGAAACATTTCGGCCGATTTAGGCATTTCGCTTTTCAATTCGGAAATTCATTTTGGAAAATTAATATATTTATATATATATATTGAAAAATATATAAAATTCCATTCAACAGGTGGTGAGCCAGGGCCCATTGCTCAATTTGCTAATCAAAATTTTTCAGTGGGCCACTTATATAAAATCAAAAATATTTAATTCTGCATAAACAGTACTATTTAAACTTTATTACTCTACTCAAATTAAATGGCCCACTTTAGATTGATATTTTTTTAAATGATTTCATAAAATATTTAATAACACCAAATGTTATTGTAACTCGTGATGGGCCTTGATCATAGGCATTTTCTTTTTTGGCCCCTTGATTTTTTTATTAAGTGGGCCTCTTAAATACTCAACAGTAAGTATCGTTCCAATCTTATCATCGATTAAATATAAGTGGGCCTTTGAAGAATTTTCCTGCAATTAAAGTTAAGTGGGCCTCACTTTTTGGAACTCATCACGACCCCTCAATCCCTCATTCACAAAGGCAACATCGAAATGCCTTTATAAAGATAGCGTCCCGAGTTCTGACCCCTTAGTCCCTTTATCAAAACATACGAAAGAAAGAAACAAAGCAGAAAAAAGAAGAAATGGAAGAAGACGTCGAGATTTTACAAAACCTGGCGTTCTAATGAGATTTTTGCAAGGAAATCTGACTTGGGCAGCAGTGATGCCTTTGGCGAGGGAGGAAATGCAGGTAGATAGTCTTAGCTAGGGCAAGGATTCACACCTTTGCTTTTGCGGTGAACAATCTCAAAAGTAAATAGGGCAAGAGAAGATTTTGTGGTTGTTATTTGCAGTTTGGAGTCCAATTTATAAATGGAGTGAGATTTTGAAGGTTCTATGCTACTGAAGAAGATGGAACGAACGATCGCCTGAAAAAAGGTACGTACAATGATTTTTTTTTTCAGATTCGTTCGAATGCCCAATCCATTTTTTCTTCTTTTAATGTTTGACCCATTCGTCCGAATCAACAGATTCGGAACTAGTTCATCCGAAATTAGTGGTTTTGGATGGAAACCCTATATTTCGGGCGAAATCAAATGAAATCTGAACCGAACATCTTCAAGCGGAATGTTCGGTTTGGTTTTGACTTCGAAACGAACAAATTCGGACATTTAGTTCGAACCGAAATGAATTTGATACGTACCTTCCAATACCTGAAGCCTTATAATGAATATTCGGAATATACCACCCCTCCCTTTGCACCTTATACTTATCCCCAATAATCTGTCTCCATAACCCTTGGACTGAATTACCCAACCTCCACAACCATTTGCCAATCAACGATTTATTCATATTCTCAATAGATCGAATACCCAACCCACCATGAGCAGTAGGTTTACAAACAACCTCCCATTTCACCAAATAAAACTTTCTCTTATCAATGTGATCATTCCAAAGAAAATCCCGTTGGAGCTTCTCTTTTCTTAAAACCACACTTTTAGGACATCTGAAACAAGACAAAAAATATATAGAAATGCTAGAAAGAACTGATTTGATAAGAAGAACACGTCCTCCCAAAGATAAGTACCTCCCCTTCCACATAGATAACCTTTTCTCAAGCCTTTCCACAACCGGATCCCATAAATGTTTCTTCAGTATTTCCAAACATAAAGGCAAGCTCAGATACTTCGTTGGAAGCCACCTTACTTTGCAGCCAAAACCAGCAGCCATCAACTGATTAATAACCAGAAACACCAATAGCTTGAGCTGTTAGTGAATGACTGAACAATATATATTACCTGCCATCGATCACAAAGCACTCCAAAAGCAAGTCTCGATTTCTCCTTGTCTTATCTTATGTTTGACATCTTCCTCAATTTATCCATCCTTATTATCTACTCAAGATATCAGAATGAATCTTTTGGTGGTATCTCTTGAGTTTCAATTTTCATTGTAGTTTCATTCTCCTTGTACATGCCCATTGAAGTTACAATCCATATATTCTCCATTTGCATGACTTATTTTAAAGCCCTTTGATTTTAAATCCTCCAGTCATCTCTCAAATTTCTCATTCACGCCATCTCTCAATTCATCCACCAATGTGACAATTTTATGCTGGCTGTCAACCTACCTAACGCAGCCCTCCTTTATCCGGACTTGAGACCGGTAGTAAAGATTAGCAAAGTTATAATTCCCCCATGGACATGAATCAGAAATAACTTATTTTGATTTGTTTACGAATGTTTCCATATTTTTTGATATTTTTGCGAACTTGATCTTTGGTTTGTTGCTTTATTCTTTTTTTTTTTTCAAACATTGAAGTTTATATAATCAAACTTCACTAAATACATTTCTATCTGAAATTTTATTTAGTCTCTGTTTTTTGAATAATAATTAGTTATGTATAACTCTCTAGTTTATGGCAGAAGAGCCACTATTGAGGTTAAAATTTGACCTCCATGGTGGTTTATATCGTCAAGAACCACTGGTTTTCAGGGACCAAAATGCTCCTTACTTTTTTCTAAGCATAGTGTAAAAAGGATCTTCTGAGTTCTGATTAGAAATGTAATTTGTTACATTGTGCAATAGTCGCTCTTCCAATGATTGGTTGTTTTAGTTCCATGGTTATTTATTTTGCATCTTCATTGTTCAGCAAATATTGTTTTACTACTCACATTTTTGCGTTCAACTATACTCTGTATTATGTAGGCCCATGCACGAGATTACCTTTTCAACAGTGGACAAACCGAAGCTTCTGAGCCTTGTAATTGCCCAGCTCTCTTGTTTTGCATCCTACTCATCTCTCTCTCTCTCTCTCTCTCTCTCTCTCTTTTCCTTCTTATTGATTATTTAGTTAAATTTATCACATTTATATTCCCAGCTGACGTCCATACTTGCTGAGCTTGGTCTCAACATCCAAGAGGCACATGCTTTTTCTACGGTTGATGGCTATTCATTAGATGTCTTCGTTGTAGAAGGTTGGCCTTATGAGGTACCCTTTTACACTTTTGCCTTTTACTTTTAATAAGATGATCCTCTTAATCCTGGGGAAATAAGGTCTATGACAAAACCTAGATGGACTTCTACTTAAAATATCTGTTGATATGATTGAATTTCCATTTCTGTTGAAATATCTGGAAGAGGATTAAAATAATTTAGTTCGGTGTTGCTGTGCTTTAAAGCTAGATTGATTACCTTTACCAGGTCACTTTCTCTTGTTCTTGCACTTCATCATCTTTTACCAGCTCTTCTTTCTCCCACATAATTTCTCTGCTGTGCAGATCCAAAAAGACACATACATGCAGACAATTATTCTTGACTATGTCCTGCTGCTGTCCATCCCCATATTTGTAATCCAAGTTTCTGAAAGAAAATTCATGTGATGTGCCATTTAAAGTATTAAACACTGGAGTGTGGAACTTGGAAAATGTTCAAAAGGTCACCTGAGGAATTGTGCAAACAATGCAGCATACCTCCATGCATTTTTGAATTTTCAGCATTACTTTTTTTTAGAAGTTTTCTCATATTCAGCATGAGTTGGCATTACCTGATGTTTTGGATGGTCACTTAGAACCATGTTGATTGCTTAGTTTCTTGGTTTCATCCATTTGTGCTTCTAAAATGCAAACTCAACTATTTAATGTTTTATATACCAGACTGAAATTGTTGATTCACTACCTGAGTGGGAATTTGGGTTGGATTAGTTTTGCTCTGGTCAAATTGGGTGCCAAAAATCTTTTTTTGTGATTTTGATCCTCTAAGGGATAATAAATTTTTTTAGAAACGTTTGTACTTGGCATATAGTGTATATGCCATGTATTTTATACTTTACATATGTATGGTTACAGAAAAGTTGGGTACTCGAGGTGAGATCAGCACCGATGCCTAAACCCAAACCCGACCCGAATTTGATGCAGGTTTGAAAGCTCAGTCTTGAGCGTGGCTGAACCCAACCCAACCCAAATTTCACTTTTGGTCAGGTCAAGCCTTGTGGGTTTGGGTTTGGCCCAACCCAACCTGCACCCCTAGGTCTATCTAAGAGTTTGGATTTATCATATGTTGGCCCCATTGTTTGGTATAGTGGGCTGCGCATTTTTGCATCTTAGAGTGCTGGGCATCACCCTTAATTTTCAAAAGCCAGTTGATGGCTATAATGATCCAAATCCAATCATCCTTATTTTTAGGTATGTATTTGTATGCAGGCATTGCATATTTGTGTGTTCTTAATAATCTGTTTCTCATTCTTCGGAATATTTTAAAAGTGAGCTGAGTCCGAGTTGATTTGGCGGAATTGTGTCAGACTAATGCTGTACTAGACCCATTTTTGTGCATATCAGTAGAGCCTTGATGCAACTCAGCCAAATCCTAAACTTAGTGGCGATTGACTCCATGATCAACACCAAAGTTGTAAAACCATCTTTATTGGCACTGTTCTTTGACTAAGTATTCCTTGTCAATGGCAACGTTGGGTTTCTTTATGACACTCGAAGTAGCCACACGAGGCTCTTTAAACTATAACAAGTCTATTATACAATTTTTGTTGAGAAATGATCGTCCAACTGGTTTGATTACAATAGCAATCTAATCCTCCTCGTAGGCCCACTACAGCCACATTTATGCATGGTAGATGGTTACATTGAGTTGATCAGACGTTGATTAGATATTGAAGATGAGAATAGCCATTTAATCATAAGCATGCAAAATGAATGGTTGGACTGAACTGTTCTAGCCATATTTTACAGGCCCTTCATGAGATGGTTATGATTATCAAATTAAGGAAACTTTTTGAACTATATGCAATCTGTGTGAAGCCCTTCTGATCCAACCATCTATCTTGCATATATTTAGTTCGAGTGAGCCCGATAAAATGAGTTGGACTACAATTATAAGCAACTGGTTGGTTGATCATCTCCTCTCTATTGGCAACCCTGTTTCTTCAGCATAACTAACTACAGTCTAATTTTTTAGAATTAGTTTTATTTTATTTTATTTTTCTGCTTGTCTATTCCTTTAATTGATGTGGTTACAGGTTATAAAGCAATGTTCCTGCACTTATGTTTATTTTTCTCCATGTATTATTGTTCATTTGAGTTTGTTTTGACAAACACTGATAATCTTACCTGTTGGAGCTTATTGTTTGGTCATTCTTTCCAAAATCATTTTGCACTTTTACCATGTTTTCTGCAAAAACAACTGAAAATTCAAATAACAAATGCTGTCTTTTGTTTGAATATTATTCATGATCAAATCAATTTAATTTGTGGCTATAGTTATTGTTTGAAGATCATGGTAAGATTGTTCTAGTTGTAATTTTGTTTAAAGATTTATCTCAGATAATTAAATGGTCAATTATCTTTGATGATGATGATGATGAATTATATGATCAAAAGACAGTGGCTCATTCTTAGATACTCATGACCTTTTAGTCCCTCCCTTTAAATCTGATCACAAACTGCTCAAGTGAATTCTTTTTGAAAATTCTAGGAAACTGAGCAACTTAGACACACGCTGGAAAAAGAAATTTCAAAGATTGAGGTAATTTCTCTTTCTATTATTTTGGAATCTAACTCAAAGAATTATACTGAGGCTGCTAATTATGAATTTAGTACATATTATTTCATGTCTGTTAGTATCATATTGATAAAAAAAAAATATAGTGTGGCCTACATTGTTTCGAGTTTTATTATTATTATTATTATTATTTATCCTGATGCCAAGGCTGGATTGAGCTATGCGAAGCATTCTAGCTTTTATAGCCTCTACTTTTCTTTCTGCTCTTCCGATGCATGTTTTTCTGTAGGCTTGATGATTCATGCATAACTTGTTTACTGTTCAAACCATGTCCTTGTGTTTAAGGACCAATTTGAATGGTAAACTGCATGGAACATTTTCTCTTCATTCAGTGAGGTTCTTACTTGAAGATTTTAATTCTTGTTATACTTCCCAAAATAGATATAAGACATCGATAAACTTTGGGCCTGTTTGGCATCATTTTTTAGAAATATTCCTGCATTTCTATAATAAAAAATTAAGAAATGTGTTTGAATGTATAAGTTTAATCGTATACAAACATTAATATTCTTTCCATGGAACATTATGTCAGAACTGAAATCTTTGTAAATTGCTTTAATGGAGGAATGCCACCGAAAGCATGTCTCTCATCTTTTCACAGTGAACTATCACTCCATTGAGACTCCACAACATCTCCCACTCGTATCTCTCTACCGATTAAACTCCCCCTTCAGCAACATCTCCCTCTATCTCCTACTAGAAACCCACTCCGTTCTCTGTCTATCATCGAAATCCACTCTTTTTTTGTCTATTGATCGAGACAAATGCTCCAAAGTCATTGGTAATAAAGTGTATTAACATTTTTTTTTTGCTAAAAGCAGATGCCATATAGAGTTTTGGGAGGAAAAAGTCTGTTGCAAGTTTTATGTCCAATTGCTCCATTGTTTCTATTCACTTCTAAAGTGTTTTCAGTGTACTTGTTTCCTCCAAAATCCAAAGCAGCATCGTGAGAATTTATATATAAAGGCAGTAAGGTTAATATTTTTTTTAGGGATGCAGGTGTTATCTTCTGGGTAAAATGAAAAAAATAATTATTGCATGGATATGACATTCCATGAAGGTGTTCCCTACATTCTCCATAAAGCAAAGTGATTCATCAGACAAATAGTCAGGGAGAGATTCTAGCACCTGTTCAGTTGGCTCCTCCTCCTTCTCATTAAGTTCCTATTGTTGAAGAGGGTGAGCAAGTAATTCAACTTCAGAGAAGAACAAGTCCTTAGAAAGTCTAGATTAGTTGTTTCAGAAAAGAACAAGTCCTTAGCATGGTTCAAAATAGCATCCGCTACGCATTATCGGCTGTAGCGGTTGAGGCCGCCACACTATTTTGAAAATAGCGGCACTATGGTATAAAACCTACTCGAGCCATGTAGTTTTAATTTAAAACACTAATTTTCATATTTCTTCTCCTCAATAGCCTTTCCTAAAGTTGTCTTTACCCTTATATGGTTCCAAATCACTAAAAAAACACAAGATTGGTTGCTACGCGAGATTATTATTTTTTTTTACTATTTCAAAAATTCACACTGCTATGCCGCTATGTATCACCGCAATCAATACATATCGCCCGGCCGCTACATAGCATTTTGGTCACTGGCTGCTATGCTTGTTGCAATCGCTATTTTGATCCTTGGTCCTTCGAAACACTAGATTAGCTACAAATCCTTAGAAACACTAGATTAGCTATCACAGATGTACTCCTAGAGAAAAGAAAAGGATTAGACTATTGTTTTCATTTGGCTCATCATTAGCTGAAGCCTATGATGCCCAGATACGGAACGGATACGGGAGGGATACGTTATAGACATAGTAGGGACACAGATTTTACATGTAAAAAGTGAAGTATCGGATACGATACGACACGATACGTCGGCCATTTTGAAGTATCCGTGCATCATAGGCTGAAGCCCTGGATACAGACCCTCAGTCAGGTAACTTTTCACATACTGATTCTGATCTTGATCTTCCTATTGCATTGCATAAGGATATACGGTCATGTGTTACCTGACATTTCGTCCAAAATTTTGTTTCCTATCATTGTTTATCACCTTCCTTTTTATGTTTTTGTCATCAGTTATCGTGAAAAATGCATACTTGCAACTTGTTTCTAAGGCATTATCTCATCATAGTTGGAAAGTTGCCATGGTTGATGAATGCAAGAACTCAAGAAGATTGATACTTTGGAATTGACAGCTCTCTTGGAAGGAAAGCATTACAGTAGGTTGCAAATGGATGTTTACACTCAAACATAATCTAGATGGATCGATTTATAATTATAAAGAAGGATTTGCAACGACGGATACATAAGATTGATTAGAAGAAGAGAAAGGAATTCACTTATACTGAGCAATACTGAAAAATGGAATCTCTGAGTACATACCAATCGACCAGTGTACATCATATTTATAACTTAAAAAACATCCTAGAAATCCCTAAAACCTATCCAACTTGCGTGGAAACAAATTGACTTGCAAGAGAAGAAAACTAAAATGGATGAAATCTATTACTTGTCATAGTAGTCCAGATTAGTTTGGACGATCCTTATGGGTCCCACATGAACCACCTATTCAGAGAGGTTCCATTGCCCTTTCAAGGAACCCTTGGGCAAATGGAATGGGGCTTTCCTTGCATGGATCTATGTCAAATTAGGCCTAGTTATTTTCGGCCAAAAAACTGTATAGTTGCTGCTTTTCAATTTTCAGCATTTGTAATTTATGACGTCCCTTCTTTTACTATTTTTTTTCAAAACAATCTTTAACATTGTATTTCATAAGTTTGGCAGCTGCTTGCGTGGGCTGTGGGCTTGTAGCCAATAGTTTAATAGCTAAGGCCCATTCTTTGCTTCTTATGCATTTGTTGCCCCCTTCCCACCTGCAACTATCTTCGATTCTGCTGACTCAGATGCTGGTGGTCTAACTTGAATGGAATCTGCTTGATCTCGACATGGAACAACTTGAGTGCATGCATAAACTCCTATGATTTGGGTCCTATTCTTTGATATAACTTGACCAACGCTTGATCCAGCCCTTGCTGGACCTCTTGGTGTCCTCATATCAATCTATGAAATTTCCAGCAAGGGAACTAATATATATATAGTTCATCATCAGTAACCTCCGGTTAGGAGGAACTTGCCAACGAGTTGGTGCCATCTTCATCATCAATCACATAGACGTTTGGGGGTTCTTCTTTGAAGGATCTGCTAGCTTGATATTGTAGGCATTGTTATTAATCTTCTGGATCAACTTGTATGGTCTAATCTCTCAACTTTGTTGTAGGTACCAATTGAAAATCTTTCTTTTAGTAAATGCACCCAAACTTCATCTCCAGCTTCGGATAAATGCTTTCGACATCCTCAATCAGCGACTTCTTTGTAATTTGTATTCTTGGCCTCAGTTTCCTATCACACTTCCTCATGAATCGATATAGAGTAATGTGCTGTATCTCCCACATCCTCACTTGCTTTCCCGGACCGTTAATCGACACAAGATCCTTGCTTTCCCCGACCATTGATCAACACAAGATCCTATACGTCAGAAAGATTGGACCCATGGACAATCTCAAATGAGCTTTTATGAGTAGCATTGTAGGTGAATTAAGAATGTGGAAGAATGAAATCTCATTGTCTGATCCCTTCTACTAAACTACACAAGTCACCCAAACTACAAATTAATGGCCACTATCTGTCCATTTGTTTGCGGATGATAAGCACTGTTAAATCTAAGTCTGTCCGTAATTTTCACCATAGCGTGCCAGAAATGACAAACATATTTCGCACTCAATTTGAAGTGATTGTCTTTAGAATACCGTAGTGAAAATATAAACCTTCAATAAGGAAGCGCCTAAAGTCTTGCGGCATGGAATGAAGTTACTCATCTTCGAAAACAGTGAATAACAGAAGTGGAATCCATTCCTCTTTTAGTCCTAAGAAATCCAAGTACGAAATCCGTGATTATGTCTTCCCGAGGTGTTGCTAGAACGGGAAGAAGAGTATAGAACTCAGTATTTGAACCCGCCCTTTAGCCATTTGATTTGTCCTGTATCTCTCCATGAACGTAGCCACTTCATGCTGCAATCTAGGCCGATACTAACTCCTCCACTGACTTGTCTTGTCGCGACCAAGATGTCCCGGCAATCCTCCTTTACGTTACTCCATGAGAATATGGTCCTGCAGTTAGTGATTGCAAATGCATAGCTATGATCATCTGAGAAGGTTCATCTGACAACATGTACTCTCTCTGAGGGCCATCTTGCACCTGTGACCCTATGTGATCAGTCTACATCATTAGCGGACATCCCAAGAAAGCGATGATTACGACCACCTTCACCCTTAAAGTCGCGAGGAGAGATGTGTTACAACATACAACTTAAAAGCATCATCCACATTGTTGTGTCCCCCCTTGTGCTTGAAAGTATATTCTTGTAAGAATGCAACATATCTTGTGCCACGATACCCGAATACGGCATTTCACTTGTCATTCCTGTGTTGACAGTTGACACGGTCCGATATGGACCCGGGTATGGGATACGGCAAGATACGGTTAGGGTACACCATAAAAATTTAGGATACGACTTTCTAATACTTTTTTGGTAAACTTCATGTGATTTTTTCACAACTTAAATAGGAAAAGAAAAACCCTAACCCTTCCCCCTTTCATGCAACTAAGGAAAAGAAAAGAAATATACATAAAATACAGAAGAAAAAGAATAGGAGGAGGAGGCTAGCAATCAAGAAGCCAATGTTATTAATTATATGTAGAGGAGAAGAGACCGCATTATATGGGGGCCGGTTTTCAGATGGAACTTAAATGAGGTGGAGGAACTTCAATTCCGGTCTCTGTTGAAGATGATTGGAGAAGTTTTCGTCCCTACTGAGGGTAAAGATAGAAGAATTTGGATGCCCACCACTGATGGCATGTTCTCGGTTGCATCTTTTTTTGCTTCTATGATGAGGGAGGTGGTGGATACGCATATTAATTGGGCAAGTTTTTGGAGTAGGAAAGCTCCTCCAAGGGTGATGGCTTTTGGGTGGACTGCGTTGCTTGGAGGCATTCTAACAATGGACAACCTTAGACGCAGGCGAGTTACCATCGTTAATGCTTGCCCAATTTGCTTGGCGGGAGAGGAGTCTATTGATCTTAAATTGTTCTATAGCACAGTTATTATGGAGGATGGTCCTTGGTTGGTTCCATGTTTCTGCTCCCATCCCCCACTCCTTTAAGGGGGAAGATCATGTGGAGTGTCTCTTTCTTGGCGGTTATCTGGTCCATTTGGAAAGAGAGGAATTCAAGGTGCTTTGAAGGAAAATCATCAGAAACGAGTACCTTAGTGGAGAAAATTAAATACTTAGTGGCTCTTTGGGTTTTCCCATCAATTCAATTATTCATGATTGGCACGAAGTGGCCTTCTCTCAACCTATCTCAAAGGGAGCATGTCCAAGATGGTGTCCTCCCCCTCCAGGTGCTCTCAAGCTCAATTTTGATGCTAGTGCTTGTGGAAACCCTGGCCCTGCTAGTTTGGGGGGATTTATTCGTAATGCGAAAGGAAACATTCTCCTATCGTATTCCGGCCCGGCTGGTTTCGGTTCAAGCAACAAAGCTGAATTATTCGCCTTCCGAACTGGCATCCGTGAAGCATCAAAGCTCAATCCTCTATGGATCCTAATTGAAAGGGACTCCTATTGCGTCAATCAGTGGGCAAGTCAGGCTTCCAATCCTCCTTGGAATCTTGCAAAAATCATTGAAGAGGTGATCTAGCTTTCAAGGGAGTTAAACAACTCTTTCCACCATATTAAGAGATCAGCTAATTAGGATGCGGATAAGCTCGCCAAAGAGGGAATTCTAAAACCTGCCTTGACTATGTTTGTGTAATTTGTTGGCTAGCTCTTTTCGGGTGCTATTGCCCGTTTTTTGTTATGGGCTTTATGCCCATTTTTTGGGGTTCAATCCGTTTCCATTTTCGGTTTTTGGTTGCTCATCCCCGTTGTTGTGGGGGTTTTGGGAGTCAATATATATCTATTATACTGCACAGTTTTCCTTTTGAGCATTATATAGTCATTCTTCAAAAAAAAAAAAAAGTCCTTTAAAAGGGTATTTCCATTTTTAGATTTTGGACCCCTTTTTAAATTTTTTTAAGGCCTCAAACCCACCTTATATCTTATAAATAGGCTTATATAACTTGAGATTTGTGGATCCACTATAGGCCCACCTATTAAAAATTCAGCCAATAAAAAAATAATTGACATGGGCGCCAGACAAATTTAACTTCAATAAATTTTTTTTTAAATGTATCTTAAGTGATGCTGTACCCGTATCCGTATTCTAACTTTTTGAAGTTGATGTGTCGAACCCCCGTTCCCCATGTCCATGTTCGTGCCTGTGTCCGTATTTGGGCATCATAGATCTTGTGTCTTTTGTTCAACTTGAGTTACCCATTTAAGAGTTTGAGAGCTTCGTGATCTGAATATAAAATATACTCTTCCCGAATCAGATAGCGTCCCCAATGCCTCGGGTCATGAATAATAGCATCGAACTCAATATCTCGATATCATGAATGGAAGATTTAGTCATTGCTCCACTTAGTTACTCGTGTAGAATGTTGCGGGCATGTCCTCCTGATTCGATATTGCACCAATGCCAACATGCAATACCTCGCAATCCACCTGGAAGACTTCGTCAAAATCTTGCTATGCTAACCGGTGAGCTTTAATCAATTTTTGCTCGATCATTCGGAAACTCCCGTCAACTTCTTTAGTCCGCACGAAAGTCCTCTCTTGATTCTGTTTGTAATTGGTGAAACATAGAATTGAGGTTTCGGAAGAGTCGACGATGTAACGTGGCTTAGAAGATGTCGACCATGTTGGAAAAGTCCCACATCCCACATCACCTAAGTAATGGGTTTCACATGGCTTCATATACATGTTTGGGCCTTCCACCTATCAACTTAAGCTTTTGGATTGGTACATGGTATCAAAGTTAGTTCCTGTCGTTCTTGTGTGGCCCCCGTGGCAGGCCCGCCCATGAAATCTATTAGGCCTGCACTTGAGGGGAAGTGTTGAGAATGTCCCACATCCCACATTGCCCAAGTAATGGGTTTGACAAGGCTTCATATACCTATTTGGGCCTTCCACCTATCAGCTTAAGCTTTTGGGTTGGTGCATGGTATCTTTCTAACCATTCTCTCAAAGCCTTAACCCGTCTGCTGGTACAACATAGACAAGACCAACCTGTCTATAATGAAGCAGCACTTCTTAATATTGTCACACAATTTCTCCTTTTGTTACACCCAAAATAGTCCTTACAAACGCTCCTTATGAATATACACATCTGGACTATATACTAGGATGTCATTGAAATTAACCACAATGAACCTGCCAATTAAGGGTTTAACCACATTGTTCATCATCCTCATGAAAGTGCTGGGTGCATTGCTCGATCCGAATGGCATAACCAACCATTTGTACATCCCTCCTCCAGTTTTAAATGTAGTTTACTACTCATCACCAAGTCTGATCCAAGTTTGATGGGATCCACTTTTAAGATCCACTTTAGAGAATACCTTAGTGCCAGCAAACATTTCAAGAATATCATAGCCGTGGAATAGGAAAGCAATATTTGATTGTGGTTTTGTTAATGACCCTGTTGTTAATGCACATCCTCCACGACCCTTCCTTCTTTGCAGTTGAAAGGGCCAGAACTGCACAAGAGTTCATGCTTTCCTGTGTATGTCTGTGTTCCAACAATTCTGTCTCTTGCCAATTGAGCTTCCCATGTTATTTTGGAAACATTTGGTAAGCGGGCTGTTTTTGCAAACTGGATTCTGGCATAAGGTCTATGTGGTCTTTGTGGTGCTAAATATTTCTTAGTGCTGCCTGGGAAACTTGGGGGTAGCTCGTTGGGAAAGACATCCCTCAATTCTTTCATCAAGGTTTCCGTCTCATTTAGTAGATCTGCACTGCTACAACATATATTACCCCTAGCTTGTTGGCTTCTATGAATTATCATGTGGAGAGGCAACTCACATCCTCAAGACTGGGTTTTCATAATATCACAAGTGGGACCCAAACAATTTTATATTATATTTGTAGAAATTGAAGGTATTTTATAACTTTCATGTACTGCTATGGCCTGCCCAATAAGAGATGTGATAGATGTCCATAGGAGCGTCTTACCACATGTTATTGTGCTAGTGACCTCCAATAGAAAAGGAAACTAAAGCTCTAATTGTAATGGTACCTCTTTCCTGCACTTGAACCAAGAGAGTTTGTTGAGGGGTTTGATGCTTTTCTCTTAGAAGCTATAGCTTGTTGACAAATTCTTGCAAGACTACATTCTCACAACTGTTGTCATCCACAATCAAGTGACATTTGCGATCCTTACAGTGCATGCAGTGGGGAAATGCTAGTATGAAGCTACTCATCTTTCTTTGGTGCCTTTAAAGAAACCATATCCAAATCACGAAGGATCTGTCACCATCTTCATAAATAGCTTCAAAATCGGCTATCGTTGCTATGCTTTTGTTGAACTTGGATCATTGTAATTTGCAGCATAAACGTAATCCTCTGACTTGTTCTTGTCATGACTCATGAGTCATGACCCCAAACCCGAATCTTCTCACATTTGGAGCCACAAGGGTCTTACACGTGTGAGTAAGGGTAACTTTGAAAAATCACATGGACATGGCATCAAAACTATGGGAAAATTTTACTCAGTATCAAATAAATCCTGGCATCATACTAGATTCAGTAAGTAAAAAAGAAAAGATTCAAAACTAATGGAGTAAAACTCCTTATTACATCAATCTTCATCCTACAAAAGAAAAGAGAAGAAATTTCTATAGTCTTTAAGACAGCTCCATGAAATCCTCTTTCTTCAATTATGATCCCAAGCTTAATGTATTCATCCTGAACCAACTGAAAAGTTTTAATGGTGGGGTGAGCAAAACCGGCTCAGTAAGTGAAGAGACATAGTCATCTCATCGAACTCTAGGTTTAGGGGGCAATATATTTCCACAGAATTATTCAACTATAATGTAACAAACTAATATTAATGTAGAATTTTAATTTCACATAGAACAGGCTGTTAACTGATGAATTATAATACATGATTCCAAGACATAATTTTTTTTATCAATCACAATAAACTAAGTTCACATACTCCAGTAATCAATATGTTCAAAAAATCACGACATAATAATGATACTTTTGTACAAATAATAATAATTGGCATAATCATTCATTATCACATTCACTTGGCACAAACTAGGCTTCACAAAACACGTGGTGTTTCACGATCAAGCCTAGTTTTTTTTATCATTATCTTTGTGGCTTCTCAAACACGTTGTGCCCCATGATCAAGCCTTTATTATTATCAACTGGCTTCACAAAACACTTGGCATCTTACGATCAAGTCAAGTCATATAAGAACACAGTGGCTTTGCAAAACATGTGGCGTCTCACTATCAAGCCCACAAACACATATTAGCATGTTTTTAATGATCAAGTCCACGAACACATAATTATCAAGTTTCTTATATCCGAAACAACATAATATTCCGTGTTAATTGCTCAGATGTATCACATTTTTCATGCATTTTTACCAAGCCACCCCCCATTAGTCTATTATACATTGTCAAACACAACTTTACTTGTTAGTTGTAACCCAGCTTTCTTTAATAAAGTTGATTAACTCAAGAGTTTTAGTTGAGTTTTGACATATAAACATCGGTTTAACGTTCTAATAAGCTTGGTTATAAAATGGGGATGCTACTCTCCTGACTTAATCTGATTCTGACTTGGCTGTTGATATCACCAATCGATGATCTAATACTGGTTATTGTGTTTTTCTTGGCTTCTCCCTCGAAAAACAAAAGTAGTCCACTGTTTCTTGTTCTTGTGCTTACGTTGAATTCATGCTCGTCCCTATGGAAGATAGTTTGACTTCGTTGGTTACTTGTTGACAAGGGTGTGCACCTTGACACTGTTACACCCCTTTATTGTGACAATAAAAAGCTACTTAAATTGCCCATAATGAAGTTTTTCATGAATGCACCCAGTGTTGAAATTTATTGTCATTTTCTGAGACATCTTTGACTAGGCACTATCGTGCTCCATTCGATGTCATCATTCGAGCAAATTGTAGATGTTCTCACCAAATATCTCACTTATTCCAGATTTACTCTTGTTAGACAAGCTCTCAATGCTTCCACACCTGCAACATGAGGGGTTGGACTCCTTGGGGGTGGGGGGGTGGGGCACATATAATAATTACAATACAATACGTTCCAACTATTTTTCGACAAGGAATCTGCTGAAGATTCTGATCAGAAAATTTAAAAATTTACCGAAAACCCCCGAAAATGACAAATTAGCTTATTTTACTGGTACGTAGTAGAACTCATTAAGTTGACCCCAAATTGATGCAATATGGCTCCAATGATGATGTTGATTCCTAGAGAAACCAATATGGTAGCTGATGTACCAGTGAAAATAAAATCATTAAGGGGTCATGTGTTTGCAGTCATTTCCATATGTAAATGATTTACATGCATAATGATTACACATCATCTCGTTTGTTTGTGCTTATTGATAGGTAAATGAGGTGCAAAAATGGTGTGTAAACAAGACCATTTTCACACCTAAATAGGTGTAAAACACTCACACACCTCCCACTTGCAAAAAGGTGACAGTACAAGTCTGCACACAATGATTGCATTTGGTTATGCAATTGGTCATGAGATTAAATCCCATCAACCACTTTTATTTTTTGCTTTCTTGTTGGCTCCATATCTGTAATTGAAACTGTTCAATTTGTTTATTGAACTAATAAACCCGAAGACCTTTATCTTTATTATCTTGAATCTTCATTGATTTTGAGTAATTTGTGAAAAATGTCTGAAAAATCCCAACCTTTGGGTCTAATTTTCTGCACTTCTATGGGCCCCAATTCATGATCCAAACCACTCAATATTCTCATATTATTGGTAAGCATCAAGACATTTAGTTTCTTATAAATCTTCATTGATTTTGAGAAATTTGTGAAAACATCCAAAACATCCAAACAAATCCAAAACTGTTGAATGTACTATTTTTTTCATGTGAAAATGGTGATTTCAACAAACATGGTAATGTGTTTCATATATGTAGCATTTGTGTGTAACATGTACATGTGTAAAATCCATTTTTCTATTCCATGCATAAAAAGCAAACGACCCCAAGGGAGTGGATAGAAATATGTTATAGTCATAAAGAATTCTTCTACATCCTTTGGCTCCAAATCTCCAATCACCTTTTTGAATTTCTCTACATTTTAAAGTTTTCTTTTACTGAATTCTTTGTCTCTTAGAAAAAAAGAGCATTTTTCCATTTTTAGATCCTTGGGAAGCATTGGAGTGCATAAGGTGTAGGTTTGCTCCCTATGTCTTGTGTTCAAAAACCGCCCATTTCGAAGCATCCACATCCTTCTATATTATCTTTGTTGTTGATGTTGTAGTTGTTTTATTCTCTATGAAACACGTGAATCATATTTTGAAGTGCACTGCAGAAGAAAGCTTGGTTGAAGTCTCATTCATTGTCATCTATCAAAGAGCATGTCCAACCTGGCATGGCATCTATTCCTGATCATGTTAAAATACCTACTGACGGGATGGATGTCTGGGAAATAGATGCACGGCTATTGAAGTTTGAAAATAAAGTAGCATCTGGGTCATATGGTGACCTGTAAGTTTTTTTCATCTATATATGGATTCATTTTGTCCTATTGGATGGTTGCTTATTTTACATCTTCATTGATTCAGCTACAAGGGAAGCTATTGTAGCCAAGAAGTGGCCATTAAGGTCCTCAAGCCTGAGCGCATAAATCTGGACATGCAGCAAGAATTTGCTCAAGAAGTTTATATTTTGAGGTTTGCCCCACTATCTTGTAACAATGTCCCAAATATTCTGGGTGTCCCTTTACCTCCTCCTCCATGAACTTTATAAAAATAGTGTGCATGGAACTTCAGTTCCTCCCATTATTTCTAGATGTTTCTCCTAATATTTGCCCAATCAATACCCAACCGGGTATTGGCTCGGTGGTTAGGACACTGGGTTTGCGCCATAGGTCCTGGCATCGATTCCCTCGGGCGTTAACCGTCCCCCGTTTGTGTGGGTGAGGGCGTGGGGGCCAGGGATCAGTCCTGCTAAAGGTGGGGATACCCTGAGAAATAAAAAAAAAAAAAAGGTTTGCGCCATCAATTTAAATGTTACTAAGCTTCTCACTTTTCTTCTATGAAAAAAGCTGACCCACACAACCTCATTTGTGTCGGGTACAATTACTAGAAAATATGATGCACTGACAGATTACCTATAATCTAATAAGGAGGAAAAAAAAAAAAAAAACTAAGTAGAGCAAGAAAGAAGATATGGGAAGAAAATATCTTTCTGACATTCCTCTTTAAGTCAATACACCCCTGCGATTCAAGATAGCTTTGCTAGTTGCAAGGATGTCTTTACATTTTCTTCCCAAATCATTTATTGCAGGAAAGTTCGGCACAAAAATGTCGTGCAATTCATTGGAGCATGCACCACACCTCCAAGCTTGTGCATTGTGACTGGTAAAATAATTTGACATTTTTGTAAATTTATGGTGCCAATACTTGCAGAAGCTTTATCATTTATAGAATCTGGATTTCTTGATGTTCATGAATGATGTTTTAAAAAAAAAATGTTCATGGATTATGTTTTGCTATCATGACCTTTTAATTATTTTTCTTTTTAGAATACATGTCTGGTGGAAGTGTGTACGACTTCCTGCACAAACAAAAGGGTGTCTTTAAACTTCCATCCTTGCTCAAAGTAGCTATTGATGTTTCTAAGGGTATGAGCTACTTGCACCAAAATAGTATAATCCACAGAGATCTGAAGGCTGCCAATCTTCTAATGGATGAAAATGAGGTAATGAGTTCACTTCCATTCTACAGCAATTAATGATTCATCTTTGTCACTAAAAATTTATCAGAAAAATGTTATCAAAATTCTATATCATACTTACTCCTGCATTTGTTTATTTTAATATTAGTCATTAAAGATTCCTCTTGGACTTACACATGTTATTCTAATATAATGCAGTGCATAAATTTACTAACATCATTTGAGATTTTGTTAATAGTGTGTATTTATAAATTATTTAGTATATTAACATGGAGTTTGTCTCTTGCTGTGTTTCTCCTCTTTTTTTTTTCCAAATAAATTTTTGTTACCAGTTTAAAGAGTGATAGTTATTATACTGATATTACCCTTTTATATATTTGGGAAATTTTCAAAATAGGACAGAGGAAACTTGGTTTTTCAGCTTTGGGCTTAATTTTTCCAAGTGGTTTTCAATTAAGAACATCCAGCCAAAATCACCCGCCACCAGCGGGAGCGAGCGATCTCTCTGTCATTTTTGTTTTGTCACTCCATTATTTATGAAACCACTCAAAAGAAATTTACAGGGATTTGTAGAAATTTCTGAACTCAAAAGAAATCAACGAGGAACCATCTAGACACGCTCTTAGATGAAAATTGTTGTGGCCCCACACGGGACATGGCTTGCTGAGATCAGCCCCCTAATTCAAAGCAAACCGTTGGGCAACCCTAATGATGTGAATATCCAGTGGGATAGGGCCCATTAGATCCATGTTATTAGGTCCCAACCGAACAACTTATTTGTTGAAGATTCTGCATACAGAATTTCTGCCCCCTTACAGTTCGAGAAAATTTAGACAACCCTTTTACATCATTTTAATGTTTTTTAAGGGACTGTTTGGGCCTAATCTTTGACGTGAACTAAACTACTTTTATCCAGGCCTTGTGGGCGTTAGGTCTCATAATTTCCAATGAACTCCTCAGCAAGCTCAATCAGTTCTTCTATGTTGTAATAACTCTATGTTGTAATAATTGCTCTTGCATATTGTATCAGTTCATGTCGATTACCTCTGAATGTTTATGGTTAAGACTATTTCCTGTATTTAGCTTGCTTAGTGGTTTCACAAATATTTAAAAGTTTTGTTGCAGGTTGTCAAGGTTGCTGATTTTGGAGTTGCCAGGGTGCAAGCTCAATCTGGAGTTATGACAGCAGAAACTGGAACATATCGTTGGATGGCTCCTGAGGTGAAATTCTGTGGTCATATTTTTCTTGGTCTTTTTTATGTTGATCAATGATTTAGTTGCCACTGTTGATTCTTTTACTTTCAGAGTATGTAGACTTGTTTCAAGATGTCTCATGCTGATCAAAATGTGATTCATAAGTGTCCAACATTTTGTTAGAAAACCAAACCAAACCAAGGCTTTTCCCACTAGGTAGGGTCGGCTATATGGATTTGACGACGCCAATTAAATCTATTGAGGGCCATGTCCTCCGTTAGATCCATGTAGGAAAGGTCATGTTTAATAGTTTCTTTCCAATTTCTCTTGGGTCTCCCTCTCCCTCTCCTACTCCTGGCAATCTCCATGCTTTCACACCTTTTAACAGGTGCCTCCATTGGACGCCATCTAACATGGCCGAACCATCTCTGTCGATTTTCTCTCATTTTATCTCCAATCGATGTGATTCCTACTTTGCCCCTAACCTCCTGATTCCTAATCATATCTCTCCTTGTGATCCCGCACATCCATCTTAGCATTCTCATCTCCGTAACTTCCATCTTCTTGACATGATTATGCTTTACTGCCCAACACTCTGATCCATATAACAACGTTGGTCGTACCACCATCTTATAATACTTTCCTTTAACCTTGACGGGGACTTTCCGATCACACAAGACCCCCGAAGCACTCCTCCATTTGGTCCACCCGGCCTGAATCCTGTGACTTACATCAGTATCAATCCCTCCATCCTATTGCACCATAGATCCAAGGTACCTAAAGTTTTCTTCCTCTACAATCTTTTGTATGCCCAAACTTACTTCTATGTTACCAGGTGTCCTACTTTGACTAAACTTGCATTCCATATATTCCGTTTTGCATCGACTTAGCCTAAACCCTTTTGTCTCTAATGTTTTCCGCCACAATTCTAGTTTAGCATTCACTCCTTCTCTCGTCTCATCCACTAAAACAATGTCATCTGCAAATAGCATACACCACGGCACCTCATCCTGGATATCTTGTAATCTCATTATAACTAGGGCAAACAAGTACGGGCTTAACGCTGAGCCTTGGTGTAGACCAATCGTGATTAAAAACTCCTTAGTTTCGCCGCCAGTCGTCCTTAGTTTCGCCGCCAGTCGTCCTTATAGATGCCACGACTCTATCATACATATCCTTTTTCGCCTCAATATATGCGACACCCACTCTACATTTTGTTAGAACATAAGCAAAAATTATTACGTAACAAGGTGGGGGTAAAGCCTCATCAGAATCAACATGGCAAGCAAAGTGGTTAATTACTAGCAAACATATCCCGAAAGAATTAGAAGACAGTACAAAAAGGATGGCCAATTTCCAAATACACAAAAATTTCAAGGTCAGGGTCAGAGCAGGAGGCTCAACACGCCACAACCCACCATTAGAAAGTGTCCACACCTGTGGAGCCAAACATTAAGGACCAAATGGGGTCATAAAGCACACCACTGTAGAGACCACTAGCCAAACAGTCAGGGTGTAAGAAAGGGTGCTGGGAATGGATCGGGGGCCCAAAGGTGTTCGACCGACATTTGAATTACGTGATGATTGGATTCCAACAGAATCCCAATCAACAAGTGCTTAAAGAATTGAAGTGTAATAGCAACATTCTGTTACAGAAAATTGACTGCATGGTTGATGACGAGGATAATTTTTCAGTTATTAGTCTCCAACAAGATTGATGGATCTTGCAACCAGTGGAATCCTTCTAGGATTGCAGGTTGCCAAGCAACTACTTGTCCATCTCACTGTTGAGCTTGATAAGATAAATGCATGCCCACAACAGTACATCCTGTATTCAACATAGGAAAGCCAAACTTGCGATCAGCCCTCCCAGTTACACTATAGAATCAACAATGGATGCCAACGCGCTCATAGCAACAATACTGAAATTTGAGGAGCCTACAAAGAGCTTAGACTTGGCAGTTCTGAACTTCACTGATACGACACGTAGAAGGATTTTTTAAAATACAAATGATCTATTGACCAGGTTGAAATATCAAGGTATCATTGTTATAGATCAATTTTATGCACAGAAGTAACCATCCACTCCAAGATGTAACTCTAGCTCCATTTCAGTCACCATCAACGTCATTATGGATCTGATATATATCACATTGTCTTGGACCTGTCAACGTTGTCAAGGAACTGCCAAAGGACAAATTGGGACATCCACATGCATTTGGTTCCTTCCTAGTGATTGTCACTCATGATGTCATTCAAAGGACCAGCTAGATTGTAAGTAGCCTATTCCATGCTTGGAGTAGAATTACCATATTGTCAAAATCTTGGCTTTGGTTGAATTTTTTGGCCTCTCAAGTCCTAGAACATCTCCTTCGTATGATGCAGCTTCCCACAATTTGACTATTTACTCTTTCCCTTTTATTGTGAGAGAATTATGACTGCAATTCATCCCACAGTTTTCCTTGTACCTTCCATCTCTTGTATGTGACTTTCTATTCTGCGAAGAGAGAAAATGATACATTCATTAATTGATATACCAGAACTGATGCAAAGACAGACCCATGGTCCCCATGGGTTGACCGGTCCTTTGGGTCCAGCCCACTTACCAACCCATTTAGTTTCTGTTTTATTTTATTTCAAGAGTTATTTTAATGGATTATGTTTTAGTTTTAGATGTTTTAATCCTGGCCATCAATTCATTTGGATGGTCCAGATTAGTTTTAGGGTTATATTTTACCTTATATAAGTGATGTGAAGCCTCCTTGGCTATTCAATTGATGATTAATGGAACTTCGAGCTTTTGGGGATGTTCCCAAGTTCTCTTTTTCCTCGCCTGTAGCAGGGAGTTTGGCACGAGGCCAATTTTTCGAGTGAAAGCAGCCCCAGCCCCCCCCCCCCCCCCCCCGGTCCATCTCTATCCTACCTGCCCCACATCTCGATCTGGTGTCCACATCAATAACACCTTCGTACTCTGATTAGAGCCTTTCCTACTTCATATGGGGAACTAGGTTGATAATGATAATTCTTTCAACAACCCATGAAGAGTTGATTAATAGTCTCTAGTGAGTGGTCATCTGCTTTGAATATTCCCTGAAGGTGTTAACTTTGTTCCATACTCAAGAAGAATTAGCAAGAATACAAGTTTGATCAATTTTAAGTTGGCATAGAGGAGGCGAGGCATTGCTGTCTTATCTTTGTCAACCTTATATGAAAATTCTCATCAGCTTCGGTTGATTCCTTTTGGTTCTATTATTACATCTTGGCTTGCTCTTCACCTCCAAGCAAATTCCAAGTCCACTAAAACCATTTAAGTTGCTTCTGGTGAAATAATAGATGGGCATAGATGGTAGGGGTGCACAAAAAATCCGTCGATCCGGAAATCTAATCTGATCCGATCCAATCCGCGGATTTTTATCCGATCCGAAGGTAAACGAATTGGTGACGGATTAAAAATTTTGAAATCCGTTAGCAACGGATCGGTGACGGATTTCACCCTCAATCCGCGGATTCAATCCGATCCGATCCGTTGACATTAAATATAAATTAAAAAAAATGTAAGGGGTCTAAATATAAATTAAGATGTCTAAATTTAAAATAAGAAAAAAATTTAAGGGGTCAAAATGTAATTTTTTTATAACATGTTTGATATTTTTCTTTTAAAATTAGATTGAACGGATTAATCCGATCCAGTCCTCTGCGGATCGGATCGGATCGGATTTTAAGAGCCACGGATTGGTGACGAATTCCAAATCCGTCAATCCGTAGATAACGGATTGGTGACAGATTTGGCCCAATCCGCACCAATCCGATCTGTGTACACCCCTAATATTCGATGGTATTTGAAATTTCTAGCTATCAACTTCACCTTCGGAGAATGAAAATAAACACTTTCGAGGAGACGGATCCAGGACTCAGATCTGATGGTCCTTCAACACATCTCGTATGATGCAAATTGCTATCTTCTTGTTAAATGGTGGACTAAAACAAAGGGCACTTAATGAACTGCAATGAACAATCAGATAGTGATTACAGATTTTTTATATTTAATAGAGGTTGGCCACCACAAACTCAAGGGCAAGTTTTTATCAAACTGGGCAAGATGTATGCACCCCAAGACATAGCATCTGTTAGAGTAGACCTAAAAGAATGCCCCCATCCCATGGGTGGACCCCACATCATAACATACCCACAGGGATCATTTTCCAATGGTGCCGTACATCCAAGGATCCCTTGGATAAATTAGATCCTTTTTTTTATTTTTTATTTTTGTGGCGGTGCGTTGGGGGTGGGGGGGACAGGAAAATTCAAATGCCAAATAATTCCAGAACTGGCATTAGTTAGGTCCATTAGATGGGTTATTCAATTACCTATCAGAGCTGATTTGCAGTCTCTCAGAACTGTATCAAATCTATTCTCCTTCCTACTTTGCTGAAGAGTCCATTAGGAACCCCTTTGGTTAAAACACTGAGACTTGGGAGGTTTGTTGAAGACTGTGTGTGAAACTGTTCTACAATCATTTTCCTTGATAAGAATAAGGCAATAAGCTGACCCATAAAACTTTGACTAAACTTGTAAGGGGTGAAACCTAAGATAGAGATATTACGTGTTTGTGAAGGAGGCCATTTACCTTCAGATTCAGCTAATTTTTCTGGGTCTGATCATTGTTATCAGGATTCAGCTTTGCTTTCGAGGAAAATGACCTACAAAGCCTTGAGATTGACTCTAAACCAGCTGGAGATGAGCCCTTTGGAGTCATGTGCTTCCTGCTTTTTTTCTTACACCAATTGCTTATATATAAATGACTGGATACAAATCCATTCTGTTTATTATTATTATTTTTTGGGATTGTAACGTGACACATGCATTCTGTCTTTCTCTTGCAACCATAGTTTCTTCTTCTTCCTGTTCTCAGCTATGTTTCAAAGGTTTCTCTTTCCTGACATTTTCTTAAAATTATGATTATGCACTGAAGGTCATAGAACACAAGCCCTATGATTGCAAGGCTGATGTTTTCAGTTTTGGCGTTGTGCTATGGGAGCTGCTCACAGGAAAGGTGATTACTACTAAATTTCATTGGAAGTTTAGCCGGATGAAGCTTTTATGCTGCATCAGCATTCAGAATTCATATAATTAGATTGTCATCATAGTGATCTCTTGATGACATTTACCGGCTTTTATACGGTTTGTTTCTTACTTCCTCAGGTTCCTTATGAGTACTTAACTCCACTACAAGCAGCCGTAGGTGTAGTTCAAAAGGTAGGCATTGTTTCATGATCCTTCTGTCGATACTTGATCTGGTTCTGAAAGCAATTAATGAAAATTAATTTACTTCTAGTTTTATGAATCAAGCTCCAAAATCTAGGTCTCTTCTGCTGAAAGGTATAGAAAGTCTCTAAGGCTTGGGAGGTACCACAGTTTTATACATTTCTTATCACTTGGTAAAAGCTTCTGTCAATCATTTATGATTTTAACTAGTGAAACAAAAAAATTTGAAAGAGCAAACCCCATGATGGTTGTTGCATGGAGCTTGATCACATGAATGATGAACAGAATGATAAGCTACTGCTATTTGAGAGAGAGAGAGAGAGAGAGAGAGAGAGAGAGCTTGCGTTAACACCTAGCTTGTTTCTTGCCACCATTTTTTCCTTCAAAATTTTGAGCTATATTCTTTTTCATTGCTTGTCACTATTTTTTTCCTTTAAAATTTCAAGCCATATTCTTTTTCATGGATTACAGGGCCTACGGCCTACAATTCCAAAGCATACTCATCCAAAGCTTGCAGAATTGCTTGAGAGATGCTGGCAGCAAGACCCTTCTCTAAGACCTGACTTCTCTGAAATCATAGAGCTGTTGCAGCAAATTGCCAGGGAGGTATGACATCCCAAGCTGAATATTTTACATCCTTAATATTCCTAAAAGCCATGAATTGAATGTCTAATAATTTTTTCCAGGTTAGTGATGAGGGAGAGGATAAGCGAAAAGAGAAGACCTCACACAAATTTCTTTCGGCACTCAGACGAAGCCACTAGTTAGACCAAACCATTCATGTGTCTCATGATGGGGCATTCCCGTTCCAGGTATATTATGCTTTTACCCCTCCTGCTGTACAGTGTTGCTAATGATGCGGTCCGAATTTTTTAGGTTTGATTGTTATCATGGCCACATCGTTTTTGTCTTGTCCCTTTGATGCATGTTGACGGGCATGTGATGTAACATAGTGCAGTAGTGCAGAACTAATGCATTCCTTACGGTGCCAGAATTGCTGACCAATTTTTTGATTTTTTTTTTATTTTTAGTTTGAGGTTTAAAGTCACTGTTACCGGAATCTTACAGTTTATGATTTGAAAATTGCGGTGATCAAATGTTGTGATTAATTAGAAATGGCGCATCATGATTTTGTATAAAACCGTAGGATGAAATTTACAATTTTTTTCTTTTGAATTTGTATCCAATTTTTAAGGCCTTCCTAAGTTAAAATAATACCTTATTCCACTTATTAAGCAGTCATCATTGTCAATCCACCTGACTAGGAGTTTGGACTGGCAAGCCTCCCTGGTCTGGGACCGGATTGCCAATTTGAAGCAACCCTCCCCCTCCCCCTCCCCCTCCCCGGTCTGGGATTGGACTTGCACCTGTTGAAAACCTAATTTCTTAAGGGCACGTTTGTGTATCCCGTTTCCGCCGAAAAGGAAGTGGTTTGCTGCGGAAATTCATTTTTTCATATGTTTGGTGCGCTAATTTTACGCGAAACTGTTTTTTTGCTACGTCAGCTTTTTCTTTTCCGAGCCTGAAAATAGACTTTCCAATCCCACCCACCCAGTAGTTACCACACCCCAAGTAGTTTTCACTAAAGAAATTTGCGGCTGTCCCAAACAACATTAGCACCAATTGATCGAGGAAAAACTTTTTGCCCCAAACATGAATTTCTAACTTCCGAGGTATTTAAAAATCATAGAATCTATTGATGTGGCAATTTCATCTTTTCATGGAAGCTGCCTCTACACAAACGTGCCTAAATGTAAAAAGGTTTGAACTTATTTTGGACCAAGCAAAAAAATTAAAGGTTAACCGACTGCAAATCTGAATCAGTGGGGTAGAAGGGTAGAATTTGCGACATAACATCAATGAAAATTATTGTATAACTTACATGGGATAAGATAATGGTCAAGATGTTATTAGAACTTTAAAAATCTTAGGATTTGTGATTTGTGATGGGACTCTGCATGTTCCTCGTTGATGTGGGAGATTGGCAGCCATCTTTGCATTGGACTATTCACAATAAAATCAAAGAACAACTCATTTTTATCATGGGACCTTAAAGATTACAATTCTTCCTGTTGGTTCATTCTCCTTTGCCATTCAGTTGTAAGCATCCAATTGTTAGCCATTGATTGCCGTCATTCTCCATTGGGTATCTAATTCCGGCAATCTCCTCATTGGATGTAACATTAAAACGTTGGATCACCTTCCCCACTAGTGAATTCTATTAATCATGAATCAAGTATAGCCACCCAAGGCTCTCATTTTATCAAGTCTCCTTGATTGATAGATAGGGAAAATACGAGCAGACTGCTGCCTTATGTGTTCCAGCTCGTTGGACCCACTTAGATGCATTCCTGTAAGTGCGGGTTTCATAGAAGGAAAAGTCTATTAATAAATTAGGGTCATGAAAAAAAATCAGCCCATCAAATTATCCTAGCCCTTGATTTAGCAACTTTAATATTTAATGGTCGTTTAGGCAGAATTTTTTTGAGACACCTGGGAGTTGGTGGAGTGGATTAAGGCGTGGTTTGTCGCATGTCTTGTGTTCAAAATCCACCCTAGATTGTCATGTTGTGTGTTTAGCGGGTTAAAAACCTCAAGGATACCCACGGCATAAAAAAATAAAATTGAGGTTTAATCCAACAGTGGTGAGCATAAAACTGGGGATCAGATCATGGGGGAATAAGAGTATGATTAAGGAGTTGTACTGATCAAAGATGAACTCAAGTGGAGCCTCATAAAGGTAGACTGTAGTAGAAAGATTCTCCAATAGAAAGGTACCAGAGTTGGACGTGGACTTGTATGACTCACTTGTCACTAGCTTCGTGGACATGGTCCACTGAAGGAACTTTATAAATCCTGATGGGATTCATACATCGTCGTCTCTTGAATCATGGACCACTATTGGCATAGGTGGCTAAGGGACGTGGAGTGCATGAGGGCCCAAGCGTTTCGTTTTGATGTAATGCATGAAGAAGAGGGGATGGAATTTGGCTGTTTGCATTGCATGAAGATGGTTCCAGGCGTCATTTAAATTTGTAAACAGAAATGGAGGTGTAAGGCCCCCGGCCATAATTAAGTGGATTATCGCTAATTATTAGGATTAAGGGTAGTTAATCGGGTTCATAGCCTAACCTGTTAGTTTTAGTGGGGAGGTTAATATTGTAGTTATGGGGTGGTCTGGGTATGTTTTAGAGTAGTAGGGGGTGTTTCGCAATTTATGCAATTAGTGGGTTAGCTTGCAATTTCAGAAAACTGGCGTCAATGGTGCATTGAGTAGTTTTCATCACGTGAGATTCTATATGCACCCACTACTATTGCTGTATGCACCCACTTGCTGAACTCACCCCCCCCCCCCCCCCCCCCCCTTTTATTTTCTTAAAAACGTTTTGCTGAGCCCACCCACCATATTTCCCAAACTGCCCACAGCTCTATTCCTCTTCGTTCTCCTCTGCATTTCCCTCGTCGACCCAATTCGAAAAACCGAGCAAAGGCAGCAGTGGACATCGCTTCTCCTCCTCTTGCCTTCCCTCTTCTCGGTCGTTCTCCCTCCAAAGAGCATCAGTGCACATCGTTCCTTCTTCTTCTTCTTCTTCACAGGACGCGTGAGGTGAGTCTTATTCTTCTTTTTCCTTTTTCTTCTTCTTCATACGTTTATCATGTTTACATTCCTTTTAAGTCGTAATTTCTTTGTTAGATAGTAGATAAGTATATTACGAGCTAATTCATGTGCATTCGATGTACTGAATCTCTTCACTTTGCCAAAAATCGTGGCATTTTTCGCGATCTGCTCGGCAATGCAGAACCGTGCACCAATTGTTGTGCACGGCAAATGTTTACTGTGCATGGATTTTTTGCACGATAAAAGAAACCGTGCATAAATGTTTTGCACGGAACCTGTAAACCGTGCAAAACAAATATGCACGATAAACATATACCGTGCATAAAATTGTTGCACGGAAAAGTTGTGCCGTGCAGAACGATTTTGCACGACACAATTGAACCGAGCAGTACAAGAAAAAAAGATTTCTTCGTATAATGATTTTTTCTTCCTACTGATTTTTATTTTAAATCCAGATTTGAAGATATGCCTAGGAGACCAGCTCGCCGTATTGGTGGCATCTCACATCATACCGGTGGACGTGGTAGTACTTCTAGCGATCCATCCAGAGTGCGGGTGAAGGTTGGCGTTACTAGACCTCCTCGCCGAGGTGTGCATGCTACTACTTCGACCGCCGGCCGTCAACGGCCAACGGCGTCTGAACGAAGACGCAAATTACGGCAAGATCCACTGCCTGAGAGCTCTTCAGAGGATGATTCCTCAGAGGATGAGGCAGGGCCGTCTAGTCCTCCCCAACCGTCCAGTACTCCGATTGCGCCAGTAGGGGAGGATGATTCCTCAGAGGACCAGGCACAGCCACCCAGTCCTCATGCCTCGGCAGCAGGGGATGGACCTATTCCAGGCGGTCCGGCCGACGAGTCCGTCCTTGTGAGTTTCAGGACTCACGTGGCCATATCCATATGGGACGGGGAGGTACACGTTCATTCTTTATATGTTTTAACTAATTCTTTATATAATACCAGATGCTAATGAAGATTTATACTATACTTGTAATGTGCAGGAACGTGGCCCTCTCAAATGTATCAGTCATTGGCGGCAGTTGAAGGACTGGTACATACCTCGGCCTGGAGATCGTCTTGATATTGAGGTGCCTATGTTTCGCGCTATCATAGAAGAGTCTGGATTGGCAGACCTGAGGCATTTCAGCTACAGATATATCTCCTGCCCCTTGGTCTCGAGCTTTGTGGAGAGATGGCAGCCCGAGACCAATACCTTCCACATGCCGTTTGGTGAGATGACGATCACATTAGATGATGTGAGTTCTCTACTCGGCATCCCAGTCACTGGACTTCCTGTCCACGTATCTGCTACTATGGGATTTACTGACCAAGTAGATCTACTCGAGCTAGGACTGGGTGTGGATAGGGAATCTGCATCAGCCGAGTTGAACCTGGCACGGGGTGGGGTAGTGAGGATGGGGTGGATCCGACGGGTGTGCGGCGAAGTGACTCCCGCATCGTCGGTTGAGGAGGTAGAGTGTGCAGCCAGAGGATATCTTCTTTACCTGTTGGGCTGTACACTATTCACTGATAAGTCCGCCACGAGGGTTCCTGTCTACTACTTATCCTTATTGATGGACCTGCCACGGGTCCGTCAATACGCATGGGGGGCTGCCGCACTTGCGTATCTGTATCGCCAGTTGGGGACCGCCACGATGGCAGATTGCTGGATATTTGACACTGCTCACGGTAAGAACGGTACATTTTATAGATTCACATACCTTTATCATTATAATTGATATAAGTTCTGCGCGTATGGTAGTTGCCATCCGTCAGCATTAGGATAGTGGTGTCTATACCAATTTGTCGCAATGGGAGGAATGGGAGCCCCGGGTGTCATGAAGACTTGAACAAAATGGTTACCATTGACAAAATCGATCGCGATAACTTTGCGATCAGAAGATGGAATCGGGGTTGATCTCAAAGGCAGGAAAGTAAGGCACTGTTGCAAAGAAAGATGGATCAATACAACATTATAATATGAAGCTACCAGATGACCCATGTCTGGCATTGTCATCCAACGAGCAAATGGAGGATGGCTATCGTAGTACGCCAAGGCATAATACAGTTCCCCAACCCTATCATCTCCGCCATATAGCAATGAATAATAATTTTGATGCCTCTGTAGTTCATTGCTTAAATCCAGTCTAACCTGCATCCAACCATCCTCGCTCATTCCCAATAGACCAGCTACTGCTCTGAAACCACAGTTACCATCCGCCTCGACATCCTTAATAGTCTCGATATAGGGTCCTAATGACTTAGGAAGTTGATGCTCGAACGTGCTTGAACGAGTGCGTCGAACACTTAATTTATCCTTCCCCTTCTGTGAATCTAGACTGTTGGTTCTCGATGGAACGGTAGCTTCGATCGAGAGTGCATACTCAAAAGCAGATGGTTCCCGACGCGTAGACCGATCCAACTTCTTCTTTTTCGAGGATGAACGACCCCGGGTGTTCAATTTAACATCCGGCTCAAGAAGAGAAGTAGATGACGGACACCCCAACTCTCTTAGTTTTTTCAATATTTGTATTTTACCAGCTTGATCGGTACTATAAAATCTCTTATTGATCAATTCGAACTCGGAAGTGGTGGTTAATTCGGGGCCTGCATTCTCCTTAGTGGATTCTAAATTGAGCTTCCTCCAGTATTGATGGACACAACTTAGTGGTATTTGAGTGCCTTCCCTTATGTATTCGGCAATCTCGTGTGCACATGGTAACCCATGTGTCCGTCGAATTACGCACCCACATGCCAAGAAATCTGGACCAATATAACCAGCTCTGATCGACTCATTCAATATTATATCCAAAGCATTCCTTGATATGAATCCTCTCAACTCGCGAAACAGTGCAGGTTTGAACTTATGTTGCACGTTGTTCAAGCTCTTTTCAAATGAAGCCTTTATCTCCGTAAAGAGCAACTCAAGCAATGCATGGATAATCTGCCAGGACGAATCAAAGCTACTGTTCGATGTGCCAAGGTGTCTCTTCAATTTTGCATGTGCACTCTCAGCCCTATTTGTGGTCACGTTTCCAAAGTGCATATGCCGATCCGTCCAAGCAGCTACAAATTGTTCCTTATGATTATTCAACCATGATTTCTTCACATAATCAACGGCGTTTGGATACCCACAGAAATTCCGGTCCAATGCACTTAAAAACTGAATGTAGTCATTTTCAGTGGGAGAGACTACCAACATGTTCCAACTAGATATAAACGCATCCCATCTGTCGTTGGTCTCAAAATACTTCTTACAATTTGCCAATATGTTCCTAGAAATATGCCACCTGCATAATAAGCTTGCTGCATTCGGAAAGACAACGTGTATTGCATTGATGAGTGCTAACTCTCTATCAGTTACAACGACACGGGGCATAATACATCCATCCATCAATTCCTTAAGCCTCTCCAAAGCCCATCTGTAATTGGCCTCCCTCTCTGATTCAAGGTACACAAAAGCAACGGAAAAAGTCAGTTGAGTGGATGTCACACCAACGATCTCAAGCAAGGGAAGTCGATATCTATTAGTCTTGTACGTACAATCTATTATCAGAACTTCTGGAAATGCACGTAACAACTGAATAGATGATGGATGTGCCCAGAATAGGTCCATCGTAGCATCTGTAGCGGGGTTGCTAGTGTGATACTCAATGTAGTTGTTCTGCTCCAAATGCATCATGAGTTGTTGCATCTGTGATCGACCGGCCAACTCAGTCACCCTCCACTTCTGACGGGCATTGTAAATACTCTTCATCGAACTAGTGTTGTGCACGTCCCTTTCTTGCAGCGTACGAAGGATGTTCCTTGGCTTCACCATACTCTTCGACATATCAATCAAAACATTGAGTTCCTCCCCTGATAGCCTTCCAGCAAATGAATGCCCCTCGAGATGTTGTGCGTTTGGATAATTGTGCAACCCACAAACCACTGTTAACATCCAATCATCATCATTTGCCAACTTTCGTCCCTTCAAAGCGAAAGGGCAATTACACTTCTTCGTTCCCGTTGCCTTATTAGGATTTCTCTTTTGAGGGACCTTCGATTGACCCTTATAGCTTCCGCTTCTCTCACAAGATAACATTATTCTCGGCTTCCTACCATCTCCACCAGCATCTGAAGTTTTGATTACAATAACCAACCCATGTTTCTTTCCAACTTCCCTTGTCCATTGGATTAGGTCCTCTCGGCTTCTAAATATCATGTCAGTGGTGAAGACATTAGTAAAATCCATAGAGCACTCACTGGCACCGGTTGACTGAATCTCCTGAAAATATAATTGCTAAATATTAGTATATTAATGCACGAGACTATATGTTGTCCTTGTGAAATATGCTCGGTTTACTCATGCTGTGCAAAACATTTTTACACGGAATAAATACGCCGTGCTAAATGTTTTTGCACGGCATAAATTCTCATGCAAAATACTTTTGCACGGAATAATTATTCCTTGCAAAATTATTTTGCACGTCATATTTATTCCGTGTAAAAATAGAATGTTTGATGCTATTTCGCCGTGCAATATTCACTTGCACGGCTTTAGTATACCGAACATGACGCGCGAATTTTAATTAAAATGCTGAAAACGAACTAAAATGTATACCTCCTCTGGATAGATCGTTAGTTGCTTGTCCATATTGAAAATGCCTACTTCCAATAGACAATGTGATGAAGGGAGATGAGTGCCTCCAATATCTTCAACCAAATGGATGAGACTTTAGCAAACTTTGTAAGAGTTGGAGAAGATGATGAGGAAGGAGATGAAGATCAATGGGGATGAATGAGTGCAGATGAATACTGTCGAACAGTGGATGTAATGGATAATTAAGATTAAGAAGAAGAAGCAGAAAAAGAAGAAGAAGTGATGAGTAGAGAGGAGGGTAAGAAACGTAGGAGAAAGGAAGAGGTTGATGGTAAAGGGTGAGTTGGTCATTTGACCTTAGGGTATTTTGGTGATTAAAAAAAAATTAAAATGTGGGTGCATACAGCAATAATAGTGGGTGCATATAGAATCACCCTTTCATCACGCATGACATTCCATATGTTGGGCCCGTCAGGATCTTGTGGCCTGAAATCGACTCTTGAGCCCACTTACATGGTAGCCCGAGCCCTTCCTTGTAATTCCCCCCAAAACCCTTTCCACAAAAGGTGAGGCCCTTGTTTGTAATTGCCCTAAGCTTTCTCTAAAACCATAAACTTCATCCCCTTCATTTCATTTCATTTCATCTCTTCTCCTATGCACCTGTGCCCTGCTCTCTTTCTCTCCATCATCGAGCTTAGGCTCTCCACAAAGATTCCAAGGCTTCCCAAGCTTCCCAAGACATTCCCCACCATCTCCTTCATTATTCCCCTTTCTCATTTTCACCTTAGGTGAGCACCTTCTTCCCCTAACTCGTGTAGTTTCACTTCTTTTATGTTAAGGTCATGCATTCATGATGTAGTGTGTTTTCCTTCTCTTTGGGGATACCTAGTTTGGCTTGAGATGGGGTGGTGTAAAGAGCAAAGATTGAGGAAACCCTAGCATAAAGAAAAGAGGCTTTGTGCAACTAAGCTCAGGCAAGTAAATAAACATGAATAACATGATATACATACTAGAGGTGGCAATCGGGTCGGGTTGTACTAAACGGGTCAGACCCGTTTATTAAACGAGTTACACAAGTCTAACCCGCATCCGACTCGTTTATTAAACGGGTCAGAAACCCCTAACCTGCACCTACCACGGGTCAACCCGACCCGACCCGCTTAACCCGCATAACCATTGCGGGTTATACGGGTCAGGTCGACCCGCATAACCCACATCCATCTAGTAAATAAATCGACTCAACTATGGTTCCATGCTTGACCAAAACTGACTTTTAAGATCAAATTTGGTCTAATCTCATATCAACAATCATTTGATGCGCATTACCTTGCTTTCCATTAATAAAAAGCGTGGGGTTGAATTGGTTAAGGTCCATTTATTTATTTTTAGCCTATGCATTAAAATAATCAAATTCAATTTTAGCTTAAATAAGCGGGTTATGCGGGTTAAGTGGGTCAACCCTAACCCGACCCGCTTAATGGCGGGTCATGAATACTTGACCCGTGACCGACCCGCCTATTAAACGGGTCGGGTTAAGTGGGTAATACGCGGGTCGGGTCGGCGTGGGTTTGGTCGACTTTTTAGAGTGTAGATAGGGATTTCGTCCTCACATGATTCATATGGTCATTATTTATTCATGCTTAATGCCAAGCTTCTGTTTATTAGTGCTTATATCACCCCTTATATATCAATTCTATATTGATGCATGTTATACTTATTACTCACATTTATTTACTTGCCAAGTTTCTGTAATATGACGATGTTACATTTGGTGCTTAGGTACCGATGCCCCCGTCGAGCGGGAGGGTGAGATGGAGCAGGAGGTTCTGCCGGATGGTGGATATACTGAGTGGAGTGCCGACGACGTAGTATGAGTCATTGAGGATGGCACTAGAGATCCACACACACATATAGACTCTTGGGTCCTTACAGGAGCTGATACTTTTCATTTTGGTGGCCTGGTTGTTTATGGGCCTTTAACTTAACTTTAAGACATTGTAACCCTATTTGAACTTATGCACTTCTATTACTGCTTCCGCTCTGTTATTCTATGTGGAGTATATACTTTACCGTTTACGGAAATTATATGAATTGATGCTTCAGCTATTAGATTATAGTGACTGATTATCATTCATAACCTCATCGCAAACTTCGTGTCACGACTCGAGCCCGATATTTGATTACTCCGGACAAACCCTGAGTTGCAATCCATACTTACTCCCGTAAACTCCGAATTAACCGAAGTTAAAACGAAATCCATAAGGGATAAACATACTTTCATACCTATCAAATATACATTTTTGCGGAAAATATATTCATCGATATTAAATACAATTATACAAGTTCTTTACCAAAAGTAAAGTCTATATATATACAATTATCATTTCACTTCACTATTGATGTCAAACCCCTGTCTATTCAAATACAATGCAAGGTGACAACCACTAACACTTCAAAATGATTATACCAAAATCAATTCTAACAAAAAGTTATCTCAAAACATTTCCCAACTCATTTCGCACTTAGATATCAATTAAATGATATCTCGTCCATTCCATTCAATCAGTCCTCCTGGAGGAACCTGAGCGGCTTCCTCCGCTGGCGGTGCTGCCTCTGCAAGACCGGCGCAATTGAGCCTGTAATGTCATCAATAACACCAGTGAACACGACGGTTCACCAATGTATACACAGATCTATGATATTGCATGCTAATACATATACTAAATCTGTTCAATTTATCAATTAAACAATTCTGTTTCTAGACAATTCGTATAATGACAATAACCTGTGCATTCAGAGTCAAGTAATGACAATTACTAGTTGGCAACTGCAATAGTATTCATTTCATTCTTTTCTTACAAAAGGAAGTATTCATTGTATTTGTAAGCACAAATACTAGTAATTCATTAATTCATATTCAGTAAGTACTTTGCACTCAGTAACTTTTCATTCAATTAAGGTGGGATCTACCAATGTCTGGATCAGAGATCACTGGCATCATCACGGAGCTCCGGAACACCCCCGGTCCATCTACTGCAGTTGGATTAGTTCATTAATTCATTCCAGCTCTATAACGAGCTTTGAAAAAACTACTATGTAGTGCCAGACTCAGGAATCAATTCAATTCAGTATACATACCTCAAGTCAAGGTTCAACCCATTTGGGTTCAATTTAATTCAATAAATTCCATTCAAACAATTGAAAGGAATAAGCCTTAGGATCAACAATATAAACCCAATTCCATTTCATGGAATTGGACCATTGACACTTCAATTCATTTCTAGCAATTCTATCTATTTAGCTTTCATTTCAAGCATCCATCTCTATCATTTTAAACACTTCAAACCAAACATTTAGGTGAAACATTCGGTTATCTAATGTACGTATTATTCTCGATGAACATCACATTATTTGTAATTTGTATTCCTCATTCATCTCAGTCAAATTCGAGATTCAAATTGTCACGAATCCATATCAATTATGACTATTAAGTTCACACAATTAGTTTCAAAACTATCTAGTTAATAGCCATAAATAAGGCTCAAGTTTTGAAAGTTTAGATTTTTCAACATAGGAAATCTTGTGCATTCGGCCACCTTTTCGGCTGGCCAAACTGCAGAATTCGACTACCACTCGGTCAGCTTTCCAAAACCTTAAATTTTCTTAAAATTCTCTATCAGTGCATTTGGCCACCTGTTTGGCTGGCCGAATGGCTTCATTCGGCTGGCTGAACAATGTTTGGCTACTTTCCGGTCAGGTTTTCCGTTGCTTGATTTTTCTGCGAAAACTCAACCCAAAGGTATTCGGCCACCTCTCGACACTAGCCAAACAGTGCCCTGATGTTTATAAAAATTCAAAATTGGATTTTTTTGTTTTGAACTCTTTGAGTTCCTACTTCATTCTTATCCTAAATCACAAGAAATGAGTATACTTGCCTCTTTTGGAGATCAATTGACAAAAAGCCCTTTGCTTAGCTTGATTTGAAATCAAATCCCCAATTCAAACCCTAATACAATAAACCATTCAAAAATAGAATTTCTATGAGCTATATGTACTAGAAACTACTCCAAACCATTCAATAGAACTTGAAAGTTCTCAAAAGGACCTTATACACTTACTTGAAACATTATGAAGAGAAAACTTGAGCTTTCTCTCAAGCTCTAACTCCGAGGAAATGAAAGAGCTTGATGGAGAAGATGAAATCTTGTACTTCTTATTCAAAAACCAGTTCCAATCTTCCAAACCTTGTCAATGGATGAAGAAAATGGAAGAATAAAGGAGAAAAAGGTCTAGGGTTTTGCTTTGTGCTGGAATGAATGAATGAACTCAATGTTGAGGTCATCTGAACTTATATAATGGGCATTTTGCACTCAAGCCCTCCATCTCATTCTCTATTCACATTTTGAGTCAAATGAAAGGTCATTCGATCCAATTCAAGTCAAACGCAATAACACCTATTACGAAAGTTAATGTACTCTTTGAGATACACGCATTGGTATCGAGAGTTACCGTATCCGACAAAATACACGATAATTCGTATTTACGGAAAAATCCTTGTTCTTCCCTTGCATGAGTCTAAAATCCACTCAATTTCTTAATCTCATTCAAATTCATTTCAGTAAGCTCAAATCAATCATTTGAGGCTAATTCAATTCAATTTGGTCATTAATCACAAATAGCTTAATTAAACTTGGTTAATTAGCATTAATCTCAATCAATTAGAGTTAATCTTGATTAACTCGGGACGGGGTGTAACACTTTGATCCACCCAGAATTGGGGCCACAATTGTAATTAGAGGAAACTTTTTAATTGGCCTCGACTCTCACACTCATGGAATCAGTTACTTAGGGTCCGACCTAATCTTAGGGGTGTGATAGGAGGGCACACAACTTAATGGCTTGCACGAAGAGACTGGACAAGCAAATTTGATAAGAACCCCATAGAATATGATTAAAAAGGGCATGTTTATATGGTGGGATTCTAAGAATTCCTCATTTGGGAGAATTACAGGTTTTTCAAATGTTGGCCTCAGCAGGTTTCTTAAATGCTTAAGTACAACAAACAAGTTAGGAAGATTGAAGTTTGGAGAACTTCAAGGGTTAAAAGTGACAATTTCAAAAGGTCGGGTTTTTTGTAATTCCACTGACCAAACGTAAATTTCTAGATGCACTAGAGACAACAATTGATATTGTTGTCAAAAGAGGATTTTCTACCGAAAATTCCATTTGTTGGTCGAGGGAGTTTGCTGTGTATAGGGCATTTTGATTTCATTATTTGATTGTTGAGATCCCAAAAACCCAATCTTCCGAAATCGTATTTGGCCTTTCAAATTCTCCAAATCCCAACACTCTTAAGTGCTAAGATATATTGGACTTGGGAAACTTATAAGGGTGACAACATTGTACTCCTACTTCTTAAATATCATTCCCCTGCTTAATGGTGAACCATTTGCTGCCAATAGCGAGTTGTTTTTCATCCAAGATTAAGGTGATTGAATTTGCAACAATGGAAACTGTAAAGTCCTATACAGAATTCTCCTCAACAAGAACTCTCTGAGTTGTGATTGTTAGCCGGTAGCTAGTAGAATAACTATGTGACACATTGCATGAAATAATTATGGTACTAGCATAATAACTCGTGCCAAGTATGGGCATGTTCACCAACATATGTAAAGTATATTCTATGATTCATTAGAAAAAAATAGATTGCGCTAAATCATCCTCAAACACTTAACGGCAACGATTTGGTTTAGATAGAGCATAAATTCAAAAAAGATAATAAAATGAGATTATGAGCGTACCACTTTTCTCAATCCAAGAGTCCATAGAGTAGAAATAGGGTAGGAGAAGTGGGGTAGGAAAAAAAGAGAACTAGATTTGGGATGAAAATGAAGTTGTTACAGAGAGGAAAAAGTGGTTACAATACAATTACATGTTGGAAGTGGGGGGAGAAAGTTAGTTATTTATAAAACATGAGAAATAACTATCTATCAAAACCAGTAATTGCAGTCAAAATTAACTTCAAAATCCTTGGCTTTAATATAGTATAATTCTATACAATCATGAACTTCTAGTTTAGTCCAAAGGCTTTACAAACACATATTTTGCCATGATGGTTACATTCGTTACAGGTCATGTTTTTCAACATTCGTTACTGGTCATGTTTTTCAAAATCTATTTTGGAGCTCTCTCTTGATTCGCAAAATGCAACTCACATCATGCAGTTATTATAGCGATTCAATGGATTTTATATGGTGTGGGATTTTTTTTTCTTTTTCTTTTTTTAGTTTTTCTAGTTTAACTAACTGGTCAAGGAGTGTGCCTTCAAACATGAGGAGTAGGGATCGATCTTTGGTCGGTAAAGTGAAACTGACGTGCTTTTGCCACTATTTGGCTTAAAGCGTGACTTAAAAGGATTGTAGCATAAGATTACCATGTCCTACCACTTCATTTTGATAGTTTGAGTGCTATTCAACTTGTATGTAACTTTAATATTTCAAGTAAGAATAAGATTGCTCCAAGTTAATCGTCATTTTAAGCAAAGCTAATTGCATATAGTAGTGGATTTACTCTAATTTAATACATTGAACAAGTTGCAGATATTTTTCATGAAGAGCTCCCTAGTTCTCAATTTTGAATGACAATTCTGTGAACTTCACATTATTAGAAATCTGATAATGAGAGGGAGTAGTGAAATTGTTGTTAGATTTAGACTTTTTACCTTTCTTGTTTGAATTGTTTAATGGATTTTTTTATATATATAGAAATTAAGAAAGTTTGTTTTACTGCAAATACGTACTTCAATTCAAGAAAATGGACCTTTTCTTTTAGCATTCGAATTTAGTAGCTTTTTGTATTATTCCCAAGTGGTGCACGTGAATTGAAAGATAGTTTTGCTTCTCATTTTCTCTTTTTTTGCACAAGATTATGTAAGTTTTCTTTTGCTTTTAGCAATATTGGACAATATATATTGAGAAGAATTAATTTTCCCTTGATTGAATCCAAATATATCTAAAAAGAATCAACTTGTAGAAAAAGGATTTTACCTCACTTTTCTTTATATCCAAACTGACCCTTTTAATACTATAACACAATAACGTTATCAAACTAGTCTTTTACCCTTTCTTCCACAAAGAACTCCCATTTGCTTGAAAAAGAGAGAGGAAAAAACCCAAAAGATTTAACACAAACGTCAAGTGAAAGTTAAAAGGCATCTACCTTTTAGTCTTCCACCTCTCCGCTTTAGTTAAATCTGTTGGGAAAATCTCACAACCCACTTCGCCCAGTTAATCGGTTTGACATAACTTTATATACTTTCTTGGGCCTTTCACCTATGAGCTTAACTTTTTGGGTTGGTACATGGTATCTTACAAAATCATCATCCACCAAAACAACCCACTGATTCGGCTCACCTCTTAATAATCTCAACTGCTGAAAACACACCTCTCTCCTTGTTTTAGCTAGCACCCATAGAAATTTCATTTGGAACAGCCCACCTTTAAATTGATCACTTATCAAACTAATGATTTCCACATGATTGGCCGGTCTTTTTAATGATCCCCATCTCTCTCTCTATCATGCGTGAAGTAGTTATACAGACATTTCCTAAGCTCCATTCATAAGTCAAGTGGAATATCTATCCATTCCAAACTATGTTGCTTAACTTTAAAACAGGTTAGGTGATAAACGAATGGCTGTAGAATCTCCTTTACTTATTTAAGGAAAGGATGGGGTGATTCTTCCTGACGCAATTGGCAGAAAGACTTTTAAGACACGAAGGTCGCTGAGAAAGTGCCAAGGCAAGCAAAGCAAGATCCACATCAAAAACAAAACATTCCTTACAGAGCTTTCTCATCTTCTTTTGCTTGCCTTGCCATGTTTTACTTACAAAGGCAGTGGTTTTATGCTTGCTGCATATGGAAATTACGCTACGTGAGCTGTAACTTATTGTCATCAGTTGCAATTTGCTTTTGCTAGTTAGTTGCTATTGATGCCATACAATTATCAGAAAGCTCATGCAACTGAAAAAAGACTTAGACTCACCCACCCAAAAAAAAAGACCGACTCTCGGCCCAGCCCAATTGATTAAATACGCAAGCTTAATTGGGCCTGACATTTATAGCCAGTGTCTGAGTTGGGTAGAATCCGGGCTTGTATTTCTAAAGTTGGATTGGGCATAAATATGCCTTAGCCTGGCTTGACCCAGCCCATAAACAGACCTAGAATAAAAGGTGTGATTACTAATTAGTCAAAATATCAGGATCCACTGAATCAGAGGTGCTAACCATGATCACCATCATGCCCACACGCGGGTAGAATGTCTGATCCAAGAAAATTCCCCCAAAGCTGTAGTGTTCTACCATGGAAACACGAAAACCAAGAATTATTCATCATTATCACGATGATGCATGAAACATTAAACGGTGGCACACATAGCTATTTCCAACTACCAAGTGACCCATCATACATAAATAGAGAATTTTAAAGATTACAATATATATATATATATATATATATATCAGAGATTTCATTGAATTTTGGTGGCCTTTTAATGAAAAATGGTTCAACTTTATTTTTTAACTGGACATATAGCAATATTCGATAAGATTAATTCTCTTTTAAGTAAATTTTCTAATATCCCTCGGGTTAGCATGATGGGGCCACTAAACTAGATCTAAAGGCACGTTCGTGTAACATCACAAAAAAACTGAGTTTTCAGACAAGAATGAGAAGCGGAAGAAAAATCAACTCCCACACTCTAGAAGAAATGGGTTTTTCTATTTCAAAGGAATAAATTTTTTTATGACCTCGGGTATCAAAGTCTTTGATCCAACATGACTAATCCCCCGTGGTGGTTTTGAACAAAAGATATGGAAATTAAAGGTACGCCTCATGCCACTCCACTAACTCACATATGGGTATCCAAAGGAAGATAGTAGATTTTCTGGTTCTTCTTATATCACAAAATAGTTGCTTTTGCTTCATGGAATTGGTGGAGCAAAAAAAATAAAAAAAAAAATAGTTGTTTTTTTTTTCCAACTTTTCCTTTTTTTTTTTTCAATCGGAGGGTTCTAATCGTTTGAGCTGAACTAACCCCTCCGGCCCAGAGGCCGGGAAGCAAGGTAAATATCCATGTGGTCCCAAGATGGTATCACTAGTGGACTCAACCTTTAATTTTTAAAAAACGAAAAATTAGGGTCGATACGATACGACCTCTAACTCTGAAAAAGTATAAAGATACCATTTTTTTTTCTCTAGAAACCATCCGGCTTGGTCGTCGAAATCATCAAATCATGATGTGATGCAGACATGGCACCACCCAATATAAAAGAGAGGACAATGAAAAAAATTGAAGGCGATATGTGCGAGGGGCTCCAGTCCAGTTCATACAGCAATAATTGTTGCATTTCAGAGTACGAACGTATTGGGAATTTGAGGAGACATGCACTGATCTGAGCGTCTTTCTCGCCGCGAGAAACGCCAAAGTAACACAGAGAGAATCCACATTCCACCGTCCACACACTCCCTATAAACACTTGCAGTGGTTTCAAAATTCAAAGTCAGCCTTGAACCAGAAAAACAAAGTCTGGGTTAGTTTCTAATCTAAGGAGCAACACATGTTCTTATTCTTCTGCCAGAAAAAAGAAAAAAAAAAACAATGTGTTATTGTTGTTTTATTAAAATTTTAAACAAAACACTGTTTTCATAGAGTGCCCCTTTTCCTATGAGTGAAATTCCAGAATCATCCTCTCTACTTGAGCATTCGGATGAGAATTTCAAAAGTCATTCTTGATCTTTTCAAGTAGTTGAAATTTAAGAGAGTCAACAAAAGAACAAAACATCAAGAAATTCGAGAGGGTAGCTATCATATTATAGTCTTTGAATTTCCAACGTCACAAATTGCAGTCAGAAATTCTGCTAACGAAATAACCCCAAGTGAGATAATAGACAATCATCACATCAATGTCTTTAAATTTCCAACATCATAAATTCTAGTTAGGAGTTCTACTAAAGAAATAGGCCCTGTGCAAGATGAAATATAGGTGGGTCAGTAGTTATTAAGGAGGAATGGATGGAAAAAAGATATGTATCATCTTTGGCGAGACTCCAACCAATTCTTTGTAAATACATAGGCAGTTTCCTTACTTAAATGTAAACAAGTTCTTCTAAGTTGAAACCATAATAGACCCATAACCAGGACCTTTTTTTTTTTTTTTTTTAATGTAAAGGCGGCTTTGATCTCAACTCAAAACTTGTTTCAATCTTCTAGACCCGATCTCAATAAGAGGACCAGGTACGGTTCCGGACCGGTTCAGACTTCTTTTTTATGTTTTATTTTTGGCTTTTGCTTAAACTAGGAATATCACTTAACCTAGAAATCTAAAAAGAAATTATATATATATATATATATGTTAAAGCAACGGGGGAGGTGGGCTGTGAGGGGTGCCACCTCATCCCTAAAAAGTCTCTCCATTTAGAGAAATATGCACAAAAAACTCACATTGTTTTAAGGTGCCACGGTCACTTTGGGCTACTATTTCTCAACTAAAACCTCTATCATAAGAGATTTTTATGAACGTTTGAATTTGAGTCATATTTCTTGCCATTATCCAAATTATATGCAAATCTTTACGGTCAATTTATTTTCTTTTCCTTAGATATTCAATCATCAATGGGTCCCATATTAAATATATTTTGTGGGCCTACCGATGAATCAAATCCAAGTTGTTGCTCCTTTACTCTCCTTTCAGTTTTTTTTTCCCAAATGGATGGATCCAGTAGTGGGCACCAGTTTGTATTAAATATATTTCAAGATTGGACTCCAGTATTGGATGAAATCCCAATGTCCTTCTCTTAACCCTTTTTTTCTAAGAGTGGGCCACACTGATGGAGGGAGGCAGCCTGTTGGCCGTTGTCTGGTTTCCTAATAGATGCAAATCAATTAGTGGGCCCCGTAAATTTAACTTATTTTTGTAGTGGGACCCACTCATGGATTATGTATAGATATAAGTTTTCTAGGTCAATATGTATCCGTAGTGGGCAATCAGACTGGGTTGGTATCATACACAAACTTAGTTTCTTTGATAATTGTTAAGATGTGATTTGTGTGCATATGAGTTAGAACTATTAAAAACATATTATGATGACTAATATCTATATCCACGTACACTCATCCCATGCAATGTACATGTTTGTTTCTTCTCTTACATTTGTTCGCCCCCGTCTCTTCCAATTTTTTTTCTTATACTATCAATAATTTGTGGGGGCCAACTGTTCCATCACCATAAATCCAGATGTGGTGTGTGACCCATTGAGGATGAAATCATTTGATTTTCATTTCCTTTCTTCTTATCTTCCATTTTTTCTTCTTTGGATGCAGAGTTATCGGTGGGTCCCACACGTTAAAAATATTTCAAGGGTGGCCCCCACTGATGGATCAAACACTTTAATTTTTTTATCCATTTCTTTTGTTTATTTTTAGTAGATGTAGATCCATCCGGATTGTTTGTTTTTCTTATATTTTTAATCATCAATTGTATAATATATCCGTAAATGAGATGGTCGTAATGGTTAGTGCCTTTAAATTCAAGGGGTCGTCGTGTTATGTAAATTTACTGTATTTTATATTTATTTTCATACATAGAAATTTCTTAATATTCAAAGATAATAAAAAAAATTATTTTATATTTATTTTATCTTAATAATATTTCAAAATAATTCTTAAATTTTAACATATTTTTATTTTTTTGCCCGGGCTTGGCACGGGCCTTTGTTGCTAGTATAATTTAACCCAATAACAGTACATGATCAAGCTGATCTTTTACAAGTGATAAATCCCAATATCTTTAGAACCAATACATTGGTTGTTACATGAAGTTTCTAACATTAGCCTGTACAAAATCAAGAACCATGTCTTAAAAGTTCACATCCATGGCTGAATCTTGGGTTTACGGGTTGGGACCTATATTATCTCTTTTTACTTTTCAACATATTCATGTTTTTGCATGTCAAAATTTTTCTATTTCAAGTATATATCAAGTCGAATAATTATCTTCTTCTGAACTAACTTTTTACTCGCATTCATTCAAATTAGTGCATAAACCTTTCCCTACTTTCCATTGCAACCAAATGCCATTGTAATGGATCACTTACAATGGTGAACACTCTAGCATAATCATGAAATGCTAGTATCTCATAAATTATATTGAAGCAGTAATGAAAGTTTTATACTGGTTGTCAACCTACCAAAAATAAAAGTTAAAATCATTTCTACTAACTTACCTTTGCAAAAGTTGTGAGGGGAGTTAATTTTCTCCACTTAAATAAATGCAAACACAGGAAAATAATGGCTTTAGTAGAAAAAGGGTTTTTTCTCCGCACCCAAATGGACCCTTTGTGCTCTTTTAAGCACATAATAATAACCTCCAAAAAGTCTGAATGGACATACTTTTTCTGCCCGGATTTGACAAGGATCAGGGCAGAAAAAATCCATCCATGTAGATAAGGTTGAATAACCTCATCAAACTACTTTTCTAGCCTCTCTGTTGGTACAAAAAGGTAGAAGGAACAACATGCAATTAAGTTTTAACACAATCATCATGTAAAATCTAGTAGGGAGCATCAGATTTTACCTCTTTGTCCGGTATTAAAACTCAGGGTACGTCATATTTTTCCATTTGTGTGGACTTCTTTTTCCACTTGTGTGGACTTTTTTTCCGTTTATACTGACTTCTTTCTATTTAAAAGAGCTATCTTTTCATATGTATTCGGACTCACTTATAGGTCCAACCCCTTGCTTGCTAGGGTACTAAAAAAACAAACACGAACATCACATAAAAGCAGGAAAACATCCAGGGAAGTCTTCCACCTCATTTATCCCCTTGAACCATCGTCATCATCAACTGGCAAACAGCCGACACCAAGTGTGCCCACCTGTTAAATCTAAACCTCTAGAAACACACCTCCCTCCCTGCTCCAGCACCTAACGAAATCTCACTCTTTTCAGATAATGGCCCACCTTCAAATTGATGACTAGTGAAACCTATGACTTGGTGATAATCAATCAATTACGTCCTCTTTTTCTCTTTCTCATTTTTTGACCTTAGTCATGTCAATCTAAAGGTGCCCTTCTTTCAATAAAGTTAAAATTGGCCCAGATGTATATAAAGGTAGAGAATTCTATTTTGACTCGTTTGGAGTTAAAAAAAATATAAAATAAGTGGGCCTCGATGAGTAGGTGTTCCGAGTGAGTAATAATTCCACGATGATCATGAGTAGGTCATTCACAGTCTACTATATTATTATGTATAGACTCACTCGGAGGATTCCGATTCATTAATATGTAAACAGTAATTAGCATCAAGTTGGTCCATGTCAATGCCTTTTTGCTTAGGTTAAGGTCCTTCCGTTTAAACTGTTCATTGCAATTAATTAATTCCTCAGCACGCTAATAAAACCCACATGCATGCATCAGGTATAAGTTCAGAACATTCGAATACAAGGAGTGTGTGGAACAACAGTACCAGGTCTTATGTCAGTTCTTTCATGAATCAATTGGACCGTACGTCCAAACCATGTCTTGCTTGATTTTAAAACAGTGAGACATATAAGAAAGCGAATGGCTGAGAAAAGTTAGAATGCCATGCACGTGTGTTGTGCTTCATGGCTAATTTGAAAAACATATGGAAACACAAGTTGGCTGTGGAAACTCCTTTGTTTATTATGCCATGGACCAGCAGCAGAGAAAGTGACAGGAAATCCAAACAAACATTAAATTCCAGTTTCCAGGAATTTGTCAACTTGCCCTGTTGTTGTTGCTATATGTTTCCTGTGGGTGACGTTCCTCGATACAGGCAGTGGGTTTCTGGTTGCCGCGTATATTGGAATTATTGTACCTGAAGCTGTAAACTTTCATGAGTTGCTATTTGCATTTGTTTATTCATTTGTTGTTTTAATTGATGCTATTTGCATTTATTGGTCATGAATGAATGATGCTAAGTGACTGACAACACTTTTTTATCCTATCCCTGAGGCCCACTAACCTGCTCCAATTATAAGAGGCTTTGGAAACTAATTACAGGAGAAGATCAAATTTATTAGATGTTTTTAATTTTTTTTAATTAAAAGCTTGAAATAGATGATGAAGGGGCAAAGTGCAGTGCTTGGAAACACTTAATTAGGGCCTCTTCCTTTTGTATGTGTGGATAATTTGAAATTCTCCAAATGCTCTCCCCCCTCTTTTTATGAAATTCCAAATCTTTATTGTCAATCCCGACGTGTAAATGCTATAATTATGAGAATTCTAAAGGTTATTTGTGATTTTTCAAGTATGTTGAAATTCAAAATTACAACCGTAAAATATAGCATTTTAGATTTTAAGAGGACCAATTATTATATCAATGTTAGAGATTTTAAACATGAGAGATTCTTACCAAAAATATCTCTAAAGAAAGAGGCCAGCTCCAAGGGCATGTTTGCTTGGAGGAATTTTGACAAAAACTTCATGTGATTAGAGTTTTTTTATAGTAATGTCAATGGTCATCCATCGGATCATTTAAATTTTATACATGATTGGTGGAATACCAAGATTTCAGCTTTTTGTGACCTTTTGCCATTGGACTTCGAATTTTACTTTAATTCTAGATTATGCTCAAGCATTTGAAGATTTTATTTGGGACAACATTTGAAGAATTTTTAATTCCCTCTAATAGAATTCTTGCATATAAATTAGCCCTAAAAATAGGGGTACTAGATTTTTTTTTATTACCACGATGAAATTGAAACCGGTGGCATAAAGCTGTAACCAAGTGAACTCATCATACATAAATAAACTCTTAGATTACTATATTCAAATGGAAGCCACATTGGATGTTGGTGGCCTTTGATGAAATATAATAATTTTTAGTATTTGCAATATCTATATGACACTTTCTGTTAAAAAAAAAATCTCTTCATGTGAAATTATTCATTTTTTTTTTTCAGCCTAGAAGGAAGAAAAATAGTTTACTTTCTTATTGTTCCTCTTCAGAAGAAAAAAAAAAAACTTTGAACCAAAATACAAATTGATGCCAAAAAATGACACACACACACTATCTGCTTCTCAGTGTTGGGCCAAATAAGCTCCGACCATTATCCGTTATGTGAGTCTAGACCATTTTAAGTGAGAAGAGTGAAAATTGAATTGAACTCTTCTATTGAGAATCCAAGTCGTTCAAAATAAATATCTTTTCCACATGCATGATTAATTTAAGTTTTACTCAAATCGGAGTGATCTCGGACTACTAGCTTAATTAAAATCGTGATTAATAAATATCCATGAGCTCATTCTAATTAATCAAAATGCCAATCATGCAACGAAATCAACTTCTATGTTAGCAAAATTGGTGAAGAAATTATACATTGGAACTGCATTTATTTTAAGTTGGTCACTGCGAGGATCCGGATTCCATACTCTCATGCACCAAATCGTTTTGTTTTATTTCTGTACAATCATGTGGATTCAGATCAATCAGGGGTGATACGGGAGGGAGACGGATTTTTTCTCTTTCCTTCGACCTTCATCCGCCCTTAGACGGATTTTTTCTCTTTGCTTCGACCTTCATCCGCGTGTCGTCCCCTGATTCGTCGAATGAGGGGATCCGGCTCCCAATCATGAATGTCCCCAATATTTTCATATTGAGGCCATCATGGTGGGCCCCACCACTTGCGAATGCATTTGCAAATGTATCTACAAATATGAGACATGTGAGTAACACTGTAACGTCCTTCTCGGCGCGAGAAACGCCAAGAATTACTGCAGAAGATTCAAGAATGGACACCTGTTCCATTCTTTCTGCACAGATTTCAAAGCGCTTTTCTATATACAATGGGATTCGTTCGCCGACTGTTGAAATTTCCTGACCAACCCAGAAGGACCAACCCTGAGCAAGGTCCGACCAGAACCACACACAGCTAGGTGTATATGTGCGCCACCTGTTGTTGAAGAGGCATGGATGAGTAGGGTAAAGAAGATCAATTCTTAATAAATCCATGGGTGATCCCCTATCAATGCTAAGCAAAAATCACTTCAACATGAAACACAGAGGAACTTATATTCTTATTGATTGGAGTGGAATTTGACCCTGTGCCAATATACAACGGGTTGTGATTCTGTAGAGAAAGTTTTATATTTCTAAATGTCTTAATATTTCTTTTTCAGGTTTTTTTTTTTCACTTCTTTGAAATTAAACATATGTGACCCTTGTGACATTATCACTAATCGGGCCGCTACATATTGAATATAGGTCTTTTTCTCATATTCTTGCTATTTGAGTTTTTATGGCATGTTTGTACAGCCAATTTTTTTTTATGCAAAAGGTGAGTATTGTAGAAATATTTTTCAAAGATATAATAAAATCTATATTTATTGCGACTATTTCACGGTAAAAAAAAAACTCAAAAGTGAGCTAAATTTTACGTAATTTCATAAGAAAGTTTTTCTTGGGGGTCAATTTTTTTTTCTTTTACTGGTTAAAGTCCACGAAACTAGTTTTTTGGACATCAGGATTTAGGGAACAAACTTTACCCTAGAGTGAATGCCATCCAATTGGATTTTGACCTTGGTTTCACCTATGAGACTCCATCACACAAAGAGTGGAGTTTTTCATCCATGTAATCTAGAAAATGAAATCCTTCTTCAAAGGAGAACAGCTATGTATTTCATTGGGTCCCAAATGACGAGCGGCTATGATGCACAGGCGTGCACAAGAGAAAATCATCCTATGCTATGAGTATCCATATTTTGATTATTTTCCATCCCCCAAATTGGTAATGATCCGAACCGTTGGATAAGACCATGCCCACATCCATTAGAAACATCTGAAGTCCCATCCATGATTTGAAGATCAAAACTATCTTCCTGGGCCACACATGAACAATTAAACAGCTCAGAAGTTTGAACATAGTTTCATCTTCCGGCTCATAGACCAATTATATGAGCTGTGCCTTATTTTTTTACTGTTCATTCACAGCTGTAAAACTTCAATGGCACCATCGCTATTAGATAAAGGACCAAGGCTAATCCCAAGTTTTTTTGGTAACTGAATGCACTTGATCTTGTCCTAGATCTCTTCCTGTTGTGTTTTTCCACCTGTAATCTCTCCTCTTCTTTTTTTCTAATTTGTTGGACAATCAATCTTTGTTTAAGGTTTTAAATGCTTACATGAAGACACATGTCCTCCAAATCCAAACTTCAACTTCATAGGAAATAGGAAACAGCTAAAAAAGAGTCAAATCCCAAGTTGGGTATGTGACATGTCCCTTTCACTCTCTCTCTCTTCCCCCTGATTCTCTGTTTTAAAGTTCCCCTGTTCTTTCATGTTTGTCTTGTTTTTCTTCTTTCGAAGGTGTATTATAGAGATTGAATAGCAGGTGAAGTGCTAGAATCCCATGTGAGATCCCAACACACAATTTAGTCTCTTTCTTTTTGTAGTTTTTTTCTTTTGGGGTGGGTATGTCTTCTTCTTTGGTTTGATTATAGAAACTCTTATTGTGATAGAAAGAAGGCTTGGGTCATTGATTGTGTCCATGTTTTTTGCTTTTTTTTTTTTTGGTTACTTGTATTTGATAAAAGCTCTTGGAATGTTGGAATCTGTACTGTACATGTGTCTCTGGAATATAGAAAATAATGCAAAAGATCAGGAACCCAGATTAGATCATTAGAGTCTTAGATGGGTGTTTTTTAATTCTTGGTTTCTGTTTATCTCTGATGCATCAGAGAAGGTTTTAGATTCTCTTTTTTTTTTTTTTTTTTCATTTCCTTTTTGTCTTTGTTCTTTTTCTTCTATTCGTTTGTTTGAGCTCTTCTAATGGTGGTTTTTGCAGAGGTTTATTTGAAAAGTTGAAGGACAGCTGAAAAAACCAGAAGCCTACCTTATTACTGCAAGTGGGTAGTTTTCCTTTTTTCCATTTCAATCTAATGAATCTATGTCTGATGTATGAAATAAGGAAGTATTGAAGAAGAGCCGGAAAAATATCAGAACCCCACATCAAAATAGCATCTAGGTTCTTTTTATCTTTTCCCTTTCTGTACCCTTGTCATTCATGAAGGAGGGTTTTATCGATTCTCTGAGAAAAACTTTTAAATCTAACGGTTCTTCAAAGCATATGGGTAGGAATTCGGTTGAAGGCCCGGAAGAGAGGTCCATCCTCTTAGATCATGGAGAAGATGCATCTAAATCCATGGATCGCAGAGAAGTAGTGGTAAATGTTGATGGAGACAATGGAAATAGAAGAGGTGAAAGCACTCCCATTGATAACAAAAGCAATATATGGAGGGAATCAAGCTATGAGTTTTGGACAGACACTACTAGAAAAAATGGGGAAATAAAGCAGCCGGGAATGGCCAGTGTGAGTGAGAGCGATGAATTCAATTTCCAGCATAGACCATCAAGCGATGACCCCCCATCTAAACTCATTGGGCAGTTCTTGCATAAACAGAAGGCGTCGGGGGAAATGTTGTTGGACATGGATTTGGAAATGGATGAGCTATGTCATGAACAGAACCTCTCCCCTGTGGGGGAAAGTTCAAGTCCACAGCAGTCCATTTCTCCCAAGGAGCTCAGGGTCTCCTTCCAAGACCCATCAACTCACCAATTTGAGATCACCACGGAAACCATCAGACAACGCCGCAATGGCTCTTCAGAGGATGAAGATGGTGACAGTGGTGTTGAAAAGAAAAATGGGATGTCAATGAATTCAGGGGAGGTCTTGAAATGCACATCAAATTCATCATTTAGGCGGAATTCAAATCTGTTGCAAGCGAAAACGAAGTCAAGGCTGCTGGACCCGCCCTCACTTGAAGATGAGGTGAAAAGATCTGGGAGGTCAGCAAAATCTGGGCAAGTGAAACAAGGAAAATCTGGGATATTGAAATCAGGAATGCAAGGGAGGATAGACGAAGACGACGAGGATCCTTTCCTTGATGAGGACCTCCCAGACAAATATAAGAAGGCAAATCTTGGGGCAGTTACACTTCTCCAATGGTTCAGCCTCTTTGTCATCTTAGCAGCTCTAGTTTGCAGCCTAACAATCCCCTTCCTAGTCAGACAGACAGTTTGGGATCTGCATCTTTGGAAATGGGTGGTCATGGTTTTGGTTTTGATATGCGGGCGGTTGGTCTCTGGTTGGGGAATTCGGATTGTTGTTTACTTATTCGAGCGAAATTTCCTTTTACGAAAACGGGTCTTGTATTTCGTATATGGCGTGCGGAAAGCAGTTCAGAACTGCCTGTGGTTGGGTCTGGTTTTGATTGCCTGGCATTACATTTTTGATAACAAGGTTGAAAGGGAGACCAAAAGTAAGATCTTACCTTTAGTGACCAAGATTCTAGTCTGTCTCTTGGTGGGTACATTTGTTTGGCTTGTTAAGACACTTCTTGTTAAGGTGCTGGCCTCCTGTTTCCATGTGAGTGCATACTTTGATCGAATTCAGGAGTCACTGTTTAACCAGTATGTGATCGAGACCCTCTCAGGTCAGCCTTTGATTGAAAGCCAACGTATTCAGGAGGAGGAAGAGAAGGTCATGGCTGAGGTGCAGAAGCTTCAGAATGCTGGTGCTAAGATGCCTGCTGACCTCAGAGCTGCTGCATTCTCAAGTGGGAGGGTAATTGGGAGTGGCCGACTGAAAAGCCCTAAGGTTGCAAAGAACTCGAAGTTTTCAGGAGCTGTTTCTAAGCCAGAGGATGATGGGATAACGATAGACCATCTTCACAAGCTCAACCAACGGAATATCTCAGCTTGGAACATGAAGCGGCTGATAAATATTGTTAGGAATGGGGTTTTATCTACGCTGGATGAACAGATACAAGATGAGAATCAGGAGGATGAGTCGGCAATGCAAATTCGGAGTGAGTTTGAGGCCAAACTTGCTGCCAGAAAGATCTTCCATAATGTAGCCCAGCCTGGATCCAAGTAAGCTCATATTCTACTTTTCATCTGCTTCCTGATATTGTTGTGTATATTTTCTGTTTTGATCCACATTGAATATGTGAATTTCCCCTAAGACTTGACCAGCTAGCATTATCCATACGCTACTTAGTGTGGAAGCTGTAGAGTGATAGCTACTTGGATAAGTATCTTTCAGTTAGGTGATAATAGCAAGCAAATGAATTTGCTTTGTGGCCAGAAGTTGAATTTGCTTCTTTTGAGTAGGGATATAATGGTTTCCCCATCTTAGGGGATCATTAGACTCTGGCCTTTTCTAACACTCAAGATATGGAAAATTCTCAGATGTATGGCCTAGCAAAATGAATGGGTACCTTCTAATTTAACCCAAACCAATAATTTGGCAGAAAGGATTATCACATTTGGGATAGAGTCGAAATTGTAAATGACACTTGTGGGTCACTGTTCTCTTGACTTCACCTAAACCATTATAATGATTTGTACTGGTAACAGTTTGGCTTTGTAAGCTGGTCAAGTCAGAACATTCTCATCTAACGAGTGTTTTTTGTACTCATCAAGGTAAAAGGAAAGAAAGAAAAGAACACTCAGAACACTTGTGAATCAAGTACATCCAATCCAAACACAGCCTAAGTCAAGCATTGGGGCGTTCATGTCACGGTGTTCGTAGATGTCGATTATGGGAAATTAATGTGTAGTGTTCTTGTTATATCATCCATTGTATCACTCAAATGACAGTGATATGATGGTCTATTGTCTAGTAGTTTATAGGACAGTCATCACATATCTATGGATTGGACGATTTTTCCTATTCAATAGGTGGATCTTAACTGATTCCATGTTGACTGCTCTTTGCAATTCTTTTCTGCAGTTCATTATGTAACTGATTAGATAATTAAGATTGCCGTCCTTGCCTGCGTGTGAATTCTTTTTTTTCTTTCTCACTGATCTACAATGAACCCTTTCTATGCATGGCCAAGAGTTGTGAGACAGTTTATTGTTATACAATTTGTCCTAGTTTGAGTGTGTTGCGTTGGATATTTTAACTCAAGCACAGAGCTAAGGTTAATATGATTTTTAACATTGTAGTTATGCTATTCAATATGATTTTGATCTGAACTTGTTGGATCTTTACTTGCATAATATATGGCTGTGCTTATGTTATAGCTGCTTTTTATATGAAACACAAAGCATTCATGAAAATTGCAGGTATATCTACCAGGTTGATCTGATGCGCTTCATGAGAGAAGATGAAGCTACAAAAGCTATGGGTCTTTTTGAAGGAGCAAAGGATAATAAGAGAATTAGCAAAACTGCTCTCAAGAACTGGGTGGTAAACGATTTTGTTTGGTTTGGCTGTTGACTCTCTCATTTCTTCTTGATTAATTTTGTCAACAATGTTTCATAAATCCTCACAATGCTTTCTATGCATGGCTCTATGCACAGCCATGTTCCACCATTGTCACATTCATTCTGTTCAACATAAAGCACTCATGCTATAGATGCTCTGACCAATTTGGTTGGGCATGCATATAAATTGACTAAGGTCTTCTACAGTTGTGCAAAGGTTGCCCATGTGATGGATGCTTTGGATCTTGCACATGTACTTTTCGGGCATGTTTAGCTGAACCTTCATGAGCTGGAATGCTGGATTCACTATCGAACATGTTTACAGTCAAGTGTAAACCTAGTGATCTTGCATCTATCCTTTTCCAGGTCAGCGCATTCAGAGAAAGGAAAGCCCTTTCATTGACTCTAAATGATACGAAGACCGCGGTAAACAAACTCCACCAGATGGGGAGGGTGGTGGTGGCCATCATTATTGTGGTTATCTGGCTTCTTATTCTTGGAATTGCAACGACTCATCTTCTAGTCTTAGTCAGCTCCCAGCTGCTGCTTGTGGTTTTCATCTTTGGAAATACTTGTAAGACGGTCTTTGAAGCAATAATATTTCTATTTGCAATGCATCCCTTTGACGTGGGAGATAGATGTGAAATTGATGGAGTTCAGGTATGAAACTATCAACACTTAAACAAAAACAAGTCTAATACATGGTGTTTGCTGAGTATATGTTATTATTATTATTATTAATTTTGGGTTGACAGACCATAGTACAAGTGAGGCCTACCTTTTGTTTATCTAAGCCACTTATCTGGTGACTGGTGGAGCCTAAAGATGAAAGGGACATGCTTTGATAGTATCCCCCAATTTATTTACCCTAGCTATCTGATTGGTGACTGATTAACTTTTTACTACTTCGGATGATTCATATCTGATGAGGATAAATTTGTTAATCCAATAATGGTGAGATATGGGGAATTTATTTTCCACACAGACTCCCATCTTGTCAACTATAATGCTTATAACAGCATGGATACGGCAGGGATATGCCATGGATAGGGCTGGGGCTGGGACAAGGGTTTCACTCATAAAAATGAAATATTGGATGTACGAGGCAGAAATGTTGCCTATTGTGAAGTATCTGGGTATCATAGCATGTCAACGGTTCATGATCATCAAAAGGTGAAATACACATGTGGAGTCTGTTGGCCAAGGAAAATGATATTATCAAACAATTGTATATTGAATGAAAATAAATATCATTGTACTTATCCTTTTTTTTTTTTTTTTCTGAAACTTGTAATGGTTAATCCTTTACGTGAAAATTCCAGATGGTAGTTGAGGAGATGAACATCCTAACAACAGTCTTCCTGAGGTATGACAACCAAAAGATCACATATCCGAACAGTGTACTTGCTACCAAACCAATCAGTAATTACTATCGAAGTCCAGATATGGGAGATGCAATTGACTTCTGTATCCATGTTTCAACCCCGGTGGACAAAGTTGCTACCATGAAAGAAAGAATAAAGGGGTAAGTAACAGAACTATCACTATTTTGCCATTCTTTAAAATTTCCAGTCATAAAGTTTCAATGCTTGTTTCTTTGGTCCTGTTGTGTCAAGGAGAGCAACTGAATGCTGCTATCTAATCATAGGGCTGTCACCAGGCAGGATCAGTGTGGACCCATATGGGACCTGGTTTGAATACCATCAGTATTGAAGGGCCTGAATCCCAGTCCGAGTCCAATATGGACCCTGAGATCTTAATCCAAGCCTGTCTAATCAGTGCTATGGGAGGCCTGAGACTGCCTGATAAAGGTTTGACACCGATAAGGCCCGAGTCTGACAAGGGTTGAACTTATTTATGGTCTAGGTTTCCCTGAGAAGGGTTTTGGACCTTAAATGCGATTTAGTGTCTGGACAGTTGGGCCTGTCAGGCAGCCCGAATCCAGTGTTATCAAATATGAGCTTCGGTGAATTTGGAGTGGACAAGGTCCATTGACAGCTTACCTGATCATCTTGTTGATCTTGTCAGTGCACGATCCCTTCTCTCCAAGCTTATAATGCACATGTTCGACTAAACAATAATGTTGTCATGTGAGTGCCTGGTGCATTTCAGTAGATGCCATGTTTCCTTGAGAAAAAGTTGCATGTATCCCACTATTGACCCATTTGACTTGTGGTTGTTCTAGAGTGGTGGGTAGCGAGGGTTATTAGGTGGCATTCTATTTTATAGACAAATGGAGAAGAGACAACTGTGGGGGATATCAATATAGCTGGCTGTATGCCTATAATTTGACTGGCACAAGAATGTAACATGAACGTCAATGATTTAATCTATATGCTTAGTATGGATTTATGAACTTTCATATAATGGATGATGGGTCTAGTTACTAGAGAGCATTGAAATCCCTTTCTTGGTAAATTCCAATCACCAAAATTCTCAGAGAACTTTTAAAAAATTCAGCTTTCTTTTCCATATATATGGAAATCTTGCAGAAGTCAGTATTCAAAATACAAGATAGGAGAAAAACTCAAAAGAATGAAAGATATTTAAAAATATGGCTAAAATAGATAGGTTTATCAGATCTATATTGTTTTAGCCATTTCCCATAAAAATATTACAAGTTTAGAAATATCTATGAAATTTAGGTTACTCACAAGAATTTGATATTTGATCATCAATAAAGGTGGTATAACATCCAAACAAAAATGAAGATTAAAATGAACAATTTAGCTATTTTTAATGATGAAAGCAAACCAAGAAAGATCAATGAGACTGCTGACAAAGGTATTGAGCTTGATACTCAAATGAATCTTCTAAATTATTGGTTTCTATATCCATAACAATAACTTATTACTCAACACATGAGTACTTGGCTAGGTGACACATTCTAAATCCTTTGACTTGATATTGGAAATTTGGAACTGACCTGAGAACTCAGTACTTGACTATTTTGAAAGTTAGAACTCAGGGTTAATTGTACCAGGCTATCAACTGGATTGCAAGCCAATTTCAAAATTGAAAAATTACAGTACAAATTATGTATATGATATTAATGGCTATTTGAACTTTTTTGAGGACTAGAGTAGGTTTTTCTATGGCTTTCTTGAAGCATTTTATAAATACTATTTTTCTCTGTAAAACGTGGATTTGTTGATTGTATTTTTGAAGAAATTGCAGCTAAGTGATGTCACTTTAGTGCATTCTATTCATTGTTGTCAAGCCTTCATTTTTTAATTTGGTCATTCATTTAAACTGTAAGGATTGCCTGCTTAGCTGTACTTGTTCTCAAGAGTTTGTTTTCCAAATTCTTTTTGTTCAACTGTCTTATTTTCTTCAACTCTCATTATGGGCTTCTAAGAGTAACTTGTTGCTCATGTATTCACCAGCTTACATTAGACCTGATCTCGTGCCAACACATAAGACAGACTTCTATGTAAGAATGAATCTGTGATTTTGGAGATGGTGGTAAGGAGTTGTACTTGGTCAGTCATAGATTTCCTAGACATTACGAGCATGGAGAATCCAATTGTGTTGAGCATGTGATATGTTACATTCATGTCAGATGCAATGTTGCTTCTCTTAGTAGGCCATGAGATGTTGCTGGCGGGCTAGAAGTCATAAAATTGGCAAGAAGTCATAAAATTGGCATTCGTAGTGATCCTTTTAAGAGAAGGTATTCTTGGCCATTTAGTAGAATGTGATCTAGGTAGTGGCAGTTAAATAGTTTAGTTTACACTTGGATTGATAACTGATTAGGCTTAGTATTAATTTCATCAAAGAGGAGTGATTGGGGACGTTCGTTATTAGTCAAACTTTTTTGGTTCCGCTGAATTGCAATCTGCGCCAAGCCCTAGTGCTGCTTACGCTGCTACTACTTTGGAAGCTTTCTCCTGTTTCAGCTTTCAGCATTCTAGGTGTTCATCCTCATAGCCATACCTGTCTATCTGTAGTTGGCTTGAAGAGTAATTTTGTATCAACTATTGGAAAGCTATGCCATCTTTTCTTCTTTCTAAGGTGCAGTAACTAGTGTAGTCAAAGCCCAAAGGTTATACCTAGGTCAGCCTCAAGGCTCCAAGTCAGTGATGCAGCTTGCCTGCATCCTATGGATGCCCCTAAGAATTAGGTGTGCACCTGGGAGATTTGGATGTGAAGAAAACAGAGTACACAGAGGTGGCAGAAACTGTCGACGCTGCAAATTTGAACATTGGACAGTTGCCCCATCATTCGTCCTCAACCAACCAGACCCTTGTTGTTCATACATACATTTATGGACCATTATATGAACAGTTTTTGTCATTGAAAACAAAGCCTTACTAGTGGGGTTGTAAAAGTGGCACAGTTAAACAATGTTTATGTTTATGTGTTTTTTAATTCTTGTATGTTTCTTCAGTACATGGCCCTCATGTAAGATTCTGACTGAAAAGATTACATTTATAAGAAGATACTAACTAACCATATCCAAAGGATAAGGGCAACCTAATATCCCTAAAATCCTAACAGACTGATAATCTTCAACATTCCCCCTCAATCACATGGTACTTTCAAAGAAAGTATCTGAGATTGTAAACATGAAAAATAAGAACCCTTTAATATCGAAAAAATAGATGATAAAGTCTTCTTGGTGATCACAGTCTGTCTGTGGATCCATCACTGTCGCAACCCGCTCCTTTCTGAGTATGTTGTTGCCGGTGGCCCACTGGATCAGATCTTTTGCGATTTCTTCCAGAAGCTTCGATGAAGATGGTGAGATCGTAGGGCTTAGGTGAATGGGTGGGTAGGAGAAGATGATCATTTCTTTATTGAAATAGAAAAATTGACGGTGATAATCACAGAAGGAGGAGGATCACACCCGGCTTGATCGCAACATCATCACCGGGCCCAAGCTCTGATACCATAAAGAATTTCAAGAATCACTTCTTTCCCATAATTTCACCGTAAGATTCATTGACTGAAAAGATTACATTTATAAGAAAATATTAACTAACCATATCCAAAGGATAAGGACAACCTACTAAAATCCCTAAAATCCTAACAGACTGATAATCTTCAACAGTTGAGTTGATCCCAGGTCGTCTCCCCCTAGTAAGGACAATACCTTGACCTTTTCCATAGTCGTGTTTAGCAAATAATTATACGAATTGTTAATGATGCTTTTGAGCAGGGGCGGCTCAAGACAATTGGGGGCCCTAAGCAAAGTTCGAATAGGGGGCCTTTTGCTATTAATACCCAAAAAATTGCTATATTGATTTATTTTACGTTATTTCATATGCAAACCCTCGTCCTTTATTCGGGCTTGGGACCGGCAATATATTATTAAAATACTTTGGCGGACTTAAAAACCGGAACAAGAACCGAACAGCGGAACGAGGTTCCTCTCTTTCGTCCACGGCACGGCGCGACAGCACTGGGATCCGGCGAGGGCATCGGTCTCTTTCTCCGGCGACGCAGTGGCGGCGGCGATAATTCTGGCGTGCTGTCCCCGGCGATGTGAGACCAAATGAAAAACAGAAACCAGCCAACCAGGGTATTTATAAATGTTTGTGTATGAGAGAAATGAGGAAGGAGAGTGTGAGTAGAGCTGTAGAGGACATCAAAGTGCAAGCTGGAGAGTTTGAGGATTAGATATTTAGATTACAGGGAGAGCATGATGCGTTTCAGAGAGTGCTAGGAAAGTGATGGTGGGAGAGAAGATAAACAACCAGCACCGGTGGAATAAAGCTATCATTTATGAAGCTATGAATTTTTGTTGGAGAAGGAGAATAATGGTGGGGAAAACCGAAGGATTTTTTTTTTGTTTCGATGCTCAATCACGAAGGCCGAAGGTCAAGGTAATAACTAATTTTCAGCAGAAAATAAGGGTGATTAGTGATAATAATAATTATAGTGGGTTATGGGCTGAACTATATGGGCCCCCTTGGGCTGCGGGGCCCTAAGCAGGTGCCTACTTTGCTATGTTGTTGAGCCGGCCCTGCTTTTGAATCAAGCTAGGTCATTAGTCTGCTGGCCAACAAAGTAAGTTTTTTGCCCATAGGGTGTGCATTTGCAGTGGTATAAGACCCACTTCAAGAGGTAAGCCGTACTTTAAATAGGCTAAGAAGTGTTTTTCCCCTGAAAATACCTGGCCACTTGAAAAATGGACTTAAATGTGATGGTGTTAACTGTTTATTGGTCAAATGGTTATGGTTTTCCTTAAAGAGCGGGTGTTTCTTGGAGCATACATACGACGAGAATCTCCTGCATGGTTTTAGAAAGCACAACTTAGAGAAAAAAGAAAAAAATTGTTGAACCATATTAAAGAACTGTTTGTTATGTAAATGATTGGGATCCTCTTTATTTTTTATATTGGCTTTAATTAGTATTGAGTGGAAAAGTAGAACTTACAAATCTGACCAAGATAGATGGAAGAAGGCTTCAATGATAATAATGATGATGACAATGATTCTTTCACTGCTCTTGTGCTACAGGTACATAGAGAGCAAGACTGAGCATTGGTACCCTGACCCAATGATTGTGGTGAGGGATGTGGATGACATGAACAAGCTGAAAATATCAGTGTGGTTGCAGCATCGCATGAATCATCAGGACATGGGTGAGAGGTGGGTGAGAAGAGCCGCCTTGGTTGAAGAGATGGTCAAAATCTTAAGGGAGCTTGATATTGAGTACCGATTGCTGCCTCTTGATATCAACGTCAGAAACATGCCTGCATTATCCTCAACCAGGCTTCCATCAACTTGGACGACTTTTGGATGATTGTACAAACTCGATTACTACAAGATGGAATAGATAGGCTGTAGAGTGAGGAAAGCATGTAACCCTCAAGAGGATCAGAAGGGGTAGCTTCTGCTACACGCTCATTGTAGGGTAAATGTGATTTGTATTATTCTCTCATCTCGCTCTGTAGAAACCAGTAGCTTATATTTCTCTAGGGTTGTTACCTATAGGCGAACATGGATAATAACAGCAAGTGACACAGGAATGCACTCGGAGCTCTGTAGTTGGATGCAGGTCGATTTATTTTGCATCTATCTGTCTATGATATGGTTGTGCCATGAATTATTTATTTGTTCATTTCATGCACTACACATGGTTGTGTGGTGAACTGCATGTGTTGTTTGCCTGTGCTACTCTAAAAAAAATGCCAATCTTTCAATGAGTTTTACTTCAAGGCCACTGTCCCCATAATCAGAGAGATGATTAAATTCACACCTGATTGTGCAGTAGGTGAATAGGACCAAAACCAAATGTTTTTTTTTTTTTTTCTTCGTTGGTGAGACAGTTGAGATCATTGGATGACCTGTGAGTTTTTGGGCTTGCAGGCAAACTTGATTTTGGGTTGTACCTGTGGCTTTAGACTGTTCAGGGTTTTTTTGAGCAGAAATGTGTAGGATATTTGGGCATGTGGCTGAAAATAACTCATGGAGAATGTCTGGGGGTCTACTCTTTCTATCATGTACAAGCCTCCTTCGAGATTTAGCAACGTACATCAGATCTATTGAACATCACAACCTGTTTGTTCTAATTCCAAGTTGTCATATGGATTCTCGCTGGACTTGTTTCATGCAATTGAACTCCTAAGTACTCTATTCCATTTCCGAAAGTGTTTAAAATAATCTCCCTTCTATGGAAAATGAATCAATGGGAGATGACAAATGAATATTCACCCATCACCTTAATAATTCAAATCTTAGAAAAGTTTAAGGTCTCATTTACATCTCCACCTTACTACCCCTTTCAGCCCATTTGTATTCATTTCCATGCAAGCCAATGGGCCCTTTAGGAAAACATTTCTTATATTTCCTAGGAATTCAATCCCATGAAACTAAGGGGCTGTACTTGTCATTTTACATCTTGCATTGTGCAAATTGTAAATGGGAAGGGAAAAGTTGTGAACTTGGCTTGACCAATCTGCTAGTCAAAACACAAATGAGTGTTACTGTCTGGACTAATGCTCAAATGAAACTACTATTGCTGCCGGCAATTAAACAAACCTAATACAAGCAACGGCCCAGATATATTGTTGTTGACAATGGTCCGTGGGTGCTGGACCTCTCTTTTAAACTCATGGGCTATATCAAAGCATGAATGTTGGACCCGGGAATAGTGGGTTGGACTTGAAGAGTCTCTGGCCCAGCCCACATAATTCTTCTAGAAACTTTGGTTTTTAGTCACATTTCTAACAGGTAGAACCTTTGATTCTTTGAGTGCTCACCGAAAAGATGAAATCTTCAACAGGGTTGTGACTTGTGGCCAACATAATTCCACCTACTATATAGTTCTTTGATGGGGATTTGGGAGACCAATGGGGTCTACACTTGCTACCCTTTTGCCTTTTTTCCAAAAAAAAATTAAAAATAAAAACTGTTGTAGACACCTCTCATTGGTGATTGAGGGTGTGCATGGAATATGGATGTATAGAATTTAACATGAATCTGATAAGAGTTTGGTGTTTACCTGCCAAACAAAGTTGTTTTTTTTTTTTTTTCTTTCATTCATTCATTCTCAGAATGAAACATTTCTAAAATAATGCCAAACATGCCCTAAATTTCTCCATTCTCAATGTTATAAATTAATGGAGCGGAGGATTGGTTGGTGGCCACAGGCATCTTGGATATTTTGGATTTGGTGCATCTTTTGAATGGGTTTGGCTGCTAACTTTGGTAAATCTTGTTCTACTCCTGTAGTTTGGTTGGATGATTTTTCGGAGTCAGTATCTAAATCCCTCTCATGTTTATGGGGTTGTTTTAGTTGCTTTTCCTCAATGATTTTTTCCTTTTACAGCAAGTCAAGATCTGTATTGAAATTTACAATTATATCAAAATTTTAAAAAACACATTTCATAATTTATCTAAGTCAAAAGGGGTATAAATAATCCAAATACCCTGTAACGTGACAGGTTAGGTATAAGAAATAATCCTAAATGGCAGGGTGGGTCAAGAATGGGGCAGCACTAGCAAGAGATGGGTCAGACAGGAGTGGGACCACAACTCACTGCCATCCCTAGTAGTCCTAACATAATCGACTATCCCCACCTAAAGCATGACTTGTTGATCCATACTCTTTTGTTTTTTGTGTTTTTTTTTCCCCAATAAAGGATAATTATTAGTTTGAGTTAAGAATTTCCAACATTATTAAAAAGACCCACAAAAAGACCCAGTCTAAACCCATCTTAGACTAACTCATTGCATTTCAACCCATCAACCCTTTTGTTCATAACTTCATAATCACAGATTTCGATTATATTGAGTTCTGCATTGGAGTATGATGCTAGGGACCATGCTCTTTTATAATGGGCTCTCCTCATCCCTGCCCACTTATTTTGTATACTACATGCATGCCACCTTGTGAGACCTACTAAGGGCCAACTTGTTTAGAAGTTTTAACTCCATCAAATCATCCTAATTCTTTTTGTATATGGCCTTATTTTTGACAAATTGAATCTACGGTTTAAATTTATTGGGATGGGTGTGAGTGTGAAATGCATGGGATGGGTGACAATCAGAGTGGATTTTGTAAGTGTTGATTTTGGATTGGTCAGCTGGCGAGCTGATGTTGATCAGCTCGGCAGTTCGGCCCGGCAGGTCAGCTCGGCAATAGAGATGCTGATCAATTGTAAGTGCTGATTTTGGATTGGTCAGCTCGCGAGCTGATGCTGATCAGCTCGGCAGTTCGGCAGTTCAATTCAGCAGGTTAGCTCGGCAATAGAGATGCTGATCAGTTTGGCTCGGCAGGTCAGCTCGACTCGGTAATGTTAGCTCGATAATGTCATCTCGGTAATGGCATCTCGGTAATGGAACTGCTAATCAGTTCGGGTCGGCAATGGAGATGCTGAGCAGTTCGGCTCGGCAGGTCAGCTCGGTAGTTATGCTCGGCAAGTCAGCTCGGCAATAGAGATCTCCCACCTTCTTCTTGGATCTGAATCGATCTTCTTGCCTGTATTGAAAGCAAACCATCATAAGAACTCGATCTGGTAGTCTGACCGAGGATTCTCCGATGCTTAAGTTAGCCTCTGGAACCGTGTTCTCGTTTTGATTAGAGTTGTGGTTCAGAAATTGCATACATCTTTCTCTGATCCTTTTTCCCTTTTTATATCTCTCCATCTCTTGATTCTTTTCATCTCCTTTAATCCACATCCTTTAATTCTCTTCATGGTGATAACTGATAACGGATGGAGTTATTGCATCATGGGGGCACTTCTTTAATCCACGTCCTTTAATTCTCTTCATTGTGATAACTGATAACAGATGGAGTTATTGCATCATGGGGGCGCTTCTTTAATCTGCGTCCTTTAATTCATTCATCCAAATGTCTCTTCGAACTCTTCCTCCTGGTAGGTTGGGTTGGTCTACTATGACCCAAGTCCAATATAATATTGACTTCGGAATTTACCCCCACATATTTCATTTTACCTTTGCCAGAAAGGGCCAATGCACCCATGTTAATTTTGACAAGAGTGTCCAATACGTACGAATTCACGCAAGCTTGAGTCTCACATGGTATTTCATTATTTCCCCTCTTGTATTTTACCACTTCCTTTTCATCTTTACCTTTATCCAACGTTGCATACTTGCATTTCAGTTTTCCAAATTCCACCAGCCCTTTTGGATAACTCCACCTGAACCTCCATTTCCATCTTTCCTCATTTGTGCTTCCAAAGCTGCAAGAGAAAGAAAGAGAGAGCGCGAAATGGCGACAGTGAAGGTGTACGGGCCGCCCATGTCCACAGCCGTCTCGCGCGTCTTGGCCTGCCTCATCGAGAAAGATGTCGACTTTCAGCTCATCAATGTCGACATGTCCAAAGGCCAACACAAAAGCCCCGACTTCCTCAAAATCCAGGTGCTACTCTCCTTCTCCTTCTTCTTCTTCTTCTTTCCCGCTAAAACCCCACTTCAATAATCCCCACAAAAAAAAATCTCATTCTCTCTGTTTTTTTCTCTCTTCTCTGCAGCCATTTGGACAAGTCCCTGCCTTCCAGGACGAGAACATCACTCTTTTTGGTACAAACAATCCTAATCTCACTACCCCACATCTCAAAATCCAATCTTTCTAACTCTCCAATCATCAATTTGCAGAGTCTCGTGCCATATGCCGCTATGTAGCAGAGAAGCACGCCCAAAGAGGAAACAAAGGTCTTTTTGGCAACAACTTGTTGGAGAAGGCCTCAATCGAGCAATGGCTAGAAGCTGAAAGCCAGAGCTTCAACCCACCCAGTGCTTCTCTGGTGTTCCAACTGGCTTTCGCTCCTCGCATGAAGCTGAAGCAGGACCATGGTGTGATAACCCAGAACAAGGAGAAGCTCGGAAAGGTACTTGACGTCTATGAAAGTAGGCTAGGAAAGAGCAGGTAAGACCACAATTTTACAAAAGGTTTTTTTTCCCTGCAGCTACTGTGATTTTTACAGTTATCTGTTGATTGATTGCAGGTACCTGGCAGGGGACGAGTTTTCTTTGGCTGATCTGTCTCACCTGCCCAACACCCAGTACCTGGTTTTCAATACTGATGCCGAGACAGCTGGTTTGGTCAAGTCTAGGAAGAATGTGAATAGGTGGTGGGGTGAGATATCAGGTCGGAAGTCCTGGAAGAAGGTGGTGGAGATGCTGAAGAAGCCCCCTCCTCCTCCTGCTTAGTTGATCACTTTTGCATCCAAGCTGTCCTCTTTGAGTTTGTGGGCGGGCTACCAGACATCTGTGATGTGGGGTGCGAGATTTGAACGGTTTGGATCTTTTTTTTTTCCAGTTTTATTTGTGTTTCTGTTTATTGCTTTGAGATGTTTCCTACTTAATTATCACTTTATGGACCCGTTTGGATGAATGGATGTTACAAAGTACAATATTATCTAATACAGATGAGCAGCAGTACTAAACAAAATAAAGGGATTGACAGATGAAGACTTTGGTAGTTGGTATAGATATACATAATCAAATCAATATCAGCTCTAATTGGGGTCAACTTTGGGCCATTTTCTATTTGTGCTGCTTTGATCAAGAAAGGGCCCCTTCATGTTTAGGTGGTTTTGAGCATTAGCCTGATTATTGATCAAGCAGGATGTTTACCTGCATTGTCAGTCAATGTTGTACCATGTATCTGGGTGTAAGCTGTTTTTCACTCTATTATCTTGGTTTTAAATTTTGGTTCAGGCCGTGATAAGTGACAACAGAAAACTGATATCATATAATGCCATCACTAACAATGGAACAGCTGCAACAGCACCTTTTTTTTGCATTTAATTCTTTACTTTAGATGGTTTATGGGGGGTACTAAAATATCGGTGTGATCTTCAATGGACTTATTAGTTCAAACTGTTACATCCTAAAACATAGATGATCACCTCCCAAATTGATATGTTACATGTAATGGCATTGCTTTCTCTGTTTCAGTCTCTTTTTTCCTCTTTAATACATGCCCCAGAATCATAAAAAATAAAGTTCAAAAGGTTCTCATGTGGAACTCCATTTCTTACGCAAGGAATAACATTATACTTTTTCTCTTTTCTGTCCAGAAAGAGAGACAATAAAACAACAATTGCAAAAACACCCCCAAACAAGCTGACAAGCTTTACCTTTTAGTAGTAGTTGGTACATGTTACACAACAAAAGCAGAAGCAAGCAGTGATTCATCAGTGATTCATCAATCATATCATACAACAAATTTCTAATTTCTGAGTCTAATCTTTCCTTTCTGAAAGAGCCAAAACGTGTCACATGGTTTGCTGTCACGATTTTCCATTTTTATTTTCTTTTGGGATGTAACCATTGTCAAGCAGTAGCTATGGTTTTAGTGTTGAGTAAATAGGGTGGTGAAGAACCTGTGCATCTTCAGACCTGCTCAGCAGCTGCCTGGCTCGTACCCGGACTTGCAGGCGGACAAGCGTATGCATGCAATACAGGGCGATGCGTGCCTGCCTCCTCACGCAGAACCCGCGAACAAGAGCCTGGAGCTTCACTAGGCTCCTCAGAGCCCGAAATGCCTGCCTTGCCTGTTAACACACAAACAGACCCCAGTAACAAACTATAATGCTCAGGGGATTGTGGTTTGCAAAACAAAAACTAACACTAAAAACTCAATTAGGGAGCTGAAATCAGCAAGCCAAGTGATAGATAAATCAGAACCTTCATCTTGTAGATGCTATAGAAAGTAGGTTGTGTGATGATTAATATTTCCTTCAGCATTTAGTCACTGAAATGGGTTTACTCAGCCTACCTGGATAGAATGACCAGGATCTTTGGTAAATCATGGTTTATAAGTATACGTAATTATGGATATATTACTTGTACAAAGGGGGTTTATCATCAACATCTTCTGTGACTGAGTTTTCTCCAGGAGTAAAACAAGCTAAATTAGAAAATCTAGAGAGATAAATCACCACCAAAATCCACTCACCTCGTATCCAATCCAGTCAATTTGACTCCATCAGTTCCTAGTTTACAAATTAGGTTTACAACTTAAGGAATTATATAGTAGATCAACAATCTTCATTACCATAATGAATAGTGTGATGCAAGGTGCGTAGGGGTGGCACTGGCAGTTTATGAATCAACCCACCAGGCTAACCTACCCAAACCAGTAATTAGAAAGTTCGGATTAACATTTCCAGCCCAAATAATAAATGGGTCTGGTTCAAGTTGAATTAAGATTATTCATTGCATCAACCAAACCCGGACCTTCTTCTAGTAGACATTTCTAACCCAATTAATAAATGGCCTGTTTCAAGTTGGGCCTATACTTGTTACCCTAAAATATCATCCTCACCCAACTCATTGTCTATCCTAGGTGCGGGCCTTGCTGAAAGAAAAACTACCTGAAGGGAAAAGGATTACCATGAAATGTATTAATCTAATTCACATAGGAGTTTTCCATTCTCACGAATGGCAAGTCAGTTGTTCTGTTATTTGTCATAAGCAAACAGCCAAAAAACAGGTAAGTAATTTACATGAGTGCAGACCAAGGTAATATCACTAGCATTACCAAATGACCCCTGAAAAATGCTTGGATCTTGATGGCTGCAAGATCATCTTCAGAGAGCCTTTTCTCCCCTAGAGGGTGGTGAGCAGCCTCTTCGGAATCAGCATTATCTCCTACTATAATCCGGTTCTTTTCATCATCATCTTCATCATCTTCTTCTTCTCTTATGGTTCTATCTTCTTCATTGTTGCTGCTGTCATGGAGAAGAACGACTGTTCGGTGATGGGATTTTGTAAACTTTCTTCGGAAGGTGCTTAGCCACTTCATGGCCATTGTTTGGCCTCTCTCCTCTTCTCCTCTTCTCTTCTCTTAGAATTGGATGGGTAAGTTTATATATAACTAGTGTGTTGATGCTATGGAGTATCTGATATACTACTCATTAGAAGGCAGAAGCAGCAGAGCATGTGGAGATCAAGGTAGCGTAAAGATGGGAAATGTGCTGTGCATGTTATCAATTGAGGGTGGCAGAAGAGACCATCACCTCCCAACGTGGGGGCATGTTTAATGCGACTCTGAGACTCCTGTCCTCAGATCTTTTGACTTTGAAGATTTCCAATAGGCAGTTCAAGGTCACTTGCACCCACCAGATTAAGGAGATTTGTTGCTGGGTATCTAATGAAAATAAAGACGTAGTGAAAATTACTTAGCATCCAATCTAAAGTCATAAAATGAATGATTATAAAATAAAAACTCTCCCCATTTTATCCGCGAACCATTTATTTCCGGGATTTGACCCATAGCAAGCAGTGTTCAATCCTATTAATTCGATGGGGGCTTGGATGGCCCCATAAACATGCCACATTTCATGTATATGAGAGAGAGAAAGAGAGAGAGAGAGGATCTTGGACTCTGCTGAGATAAGTGAATGACTTCCAAGTATATCATCAGGTGGTGCCCACCATACATTCCCTTGCCATTGTACGAGGCAGGTTCCATTCATAAACTTTTTTTAATTCCTCCTGTTCATGTGGCCGGCATGATAGTGGACTTGTCCATTTTTGGGACAGAGAATATTAACAGTGGGCCACAGGAGATGAATGCCAGAGATCTCATGCGACAAAAGCCCACGTTGGCTTTTTTTCTTTTTTTCTTTTTTATGGAAAGAACTCTGACCGGTATGTGCATTTAGAAAAAAGGTTCCCACTCAACTCAATCTAGCCAACTTGGCTCGACTAAGTTGAGCATATCAAGAATTAGGGGTTGCTTGGTTGATTAGCAACCTCGTATCTCACCCCTAGGGATGTAAATGGATCCCCGATTCTTCGATTAACCGGAGGTTCTGACCAGTTAAAAATCAAGTCTGGGTCCTTATTTAGGCCTCGATAAGTAAATGGGTCCGGGTCCAGTTCCACTTTGGTTCGGACCCGTAGACCCGACATATTACCTAAATTTTTTAAAATCTCTCCTAAAATCATATTTTTTAAATATCATTCTCTACCTAGATCCGGATCCGAACCCGTTCCATATATGGTTCCGGTTCCGGAGCTAAGAAACTGGTTCCAAAACGGTTCCGGGTCCGGATCCGGTTCCACCTTTTCCTTAACGGTTCTGATTCCGGGTCCACCATGGACCCAGACCGGAACCGACCCGTTTACAACCTACTCACCCCGCTAACCAGGTTTTGATCCCAAGCTATACTGCCTTTTCCCAATTGTGTAGGCTTGCCTCCCACTTGAGGGCTTCCTTCCCATGTGTGTGGCCTCTCTTTTCACTTGTGCAGCTCCGTGCCATCACGGGTCCCAATTCCACTAGGCTGGGGTACCAAAACCAAAAAAAAAAAAAAAAGTTGTTGAGCATGTCGAACAAGTACAGCTGAGTATTACCTGGCTTGGCCAGACCCGCCTGAGTAACTTGGCTTGGTGACCCCTGAGTCGAGTCAATTTTTCAAGTTTTCATTTATGCTGTGTATCATGCCAGCATTTACTGGTCATTTTCGCGATGCATTGGTCAATTTAAATAATCTCTCTTGTGCAATTTTTATCATTTACTCTCAATTCCTGATGAATGCTCATCTTTTCATTCAATGCATAGACTTCATTGGTTTAATTCAGTCTCAAATCCTTTGGTTAGGAAAACACACCTCAGTCCTCTAGGTCCTCTCCATATTTTCTCCAGGAAATGTTTGACATTTTACTCAATAATATGAATGGCCTATTAGGAAAGGGGCCTTTTCACAAAGGTGAAGAAAAACCTTGACAAGAGAAACAGAGAAATTGTAGGTGAGAGCATGCCTTCTACAATAAGTCAATGGTCACAAGTTTTTATGAAAAAGTTGGTTGAGAATTTTTCCTAGAAAATCAATCCCAGCATACCCTTTTAACCTTCACCCTTCACCCACGTTGATAAAATTCCCTTTCAAATAAGCCATTGCACCTTTTGTATGAACAATGCCAAAAATGCACTTGGGGTTTGACTACCTTTACTTTTATGGTGTCAAAAGTTTCAGGGGATCATAAATTCAAAAAAAAAAAAAAAATTTCAAGGGATCATGAATTCTAACGAACTTAATGGAGTAAAAAGGACTAAAGGAGTGAACAAGCGCAATCAGGAAGTGAACTTGGGTAAATTTAGTGGTCAAAAATTAGGGAGAAGCAGCATTATCCAGGTCATGACCAGAAACTATGAGCAGATTAAGTATGTGGATGGATGGTATTCATTGCAACTACTTGCAGATAATTGTAGCTATACAGGGGGAGGAGAAGGCAAACAGAGCGAGGAGGAACAAAATTTTATCAAGAGCAAATGCAAGGAAAGAAAAAAAAAATACAATGGGATTGCATATTTCTTAACATTCAAACATAAAGGTTTTCATTTCTTCATAGGAAGCAAACCAGTGCAATTGCATCCCTTACCAAATCCTTGGGGCAGCCAATGACAGCAAGTGGAATCAATGATTGTGAAGAGATTAAATACAACCATTGCAGCAGTGGCTACAGCATGGAATTCTTACAATCCTGATGTGATCAGGTTAATCTTGTGACTGCTTGTGGCATTTATAAATCCTTAATCTGCAAATGGATCTCCCAAAACTAGATGAAATATTCAAAACAATTCCTAGCATGAATGACAAGGAAGTCGATGTTCAAGGATACAATAAAAACTACCATAAATGCTAAAATGCAACTATTGTGGTATAAAACTAGAACCAGTTAGAAGTGAACTTGTGCAAGAGGACTGTCGACAGAACTGAACCAGTTGGAATGCAAGCCCAAGTAATAGATATCTTTAGAATAACATTATATTTTTTAACATAACAGAACTTAAGAAAGAGTTCTATATGTGCAAGCATCTGAATTTCATGTTTAGAGGATCCATGACATCATGTACACAACCCTGTTAAAATGACAAATGCATCCTAGTAACACTTTCAAGAAAGTTTCATCGTCCACTGATTCCACTTATAAGTTATAATACTTTCTTAACTGCCGCCAAGATCCTGTTTGGTCATGGTGCTACTCCAAAGACCTTAGTTGTCTTCAACTCAATCTCCACCATAGATATGCATCTGTAAGCTAACAAAAGTAAAAGATCTAGTGGGCCTTGCCATGGCTGGGAGGCGAAGTAAAAATTGCACCGACTGGACAATCCCAACAGCCCAATTGCTGGACTTCTGGAAAATTATCAAGACAAAATTTATTTATTTTTTTGAAAGGTAAAATGATCGAGACAAATGGAAGGTTTTTCTCAAATAAGGTTCATTGTTTGCAGTTCTGAACATCAACCATCATACATGTCTGGTGGAAATGAGGCAGATAAGTTGTCTAGTCCTTGTGCAGCCGCTTTCTTTTCCCTTTCTCATCTGCTTCGTCTATAGCTTTCATTTTGTCTTCTGATATGAAAAAATAACTTTTCAATAGGGCGGTTGTCGTATCTCAGAAACTTTTCATTATGAATGATTACAGTAATATGCACACTGTTATCTCAATAAATAATGGTACATATCATGTCTTCTGTTTTTTCAAAAACAAAAAACATAACAAAAGGAACATCTTTGTAAGACTTTGTAAACATTTAGTATTCTCACTATCCCTACTTACTTTTCCATCATCTTTCTTTCTTTCAAGAAATAATGACCTCATCAACTAGTAGAATAATATACAGAGGTTACCCACAAAAATCAAATCACAGGATATAATCAAGACCCACTGATGCAGGATAGACCTCAGAGGCCACATGTGTAGGGCCCAAGTAGCTTTTTATTCACAAATTATAGTTATTAGTTTCTAATTTTATTTAAGAACAAGGCTCCCCTAAGCTCAAGTGTGTGGTGGGGCCCACTTGGGGACCCACATGGAGATGGGGGTGAAGGGGATTTCAAGGACTCCCTAGGATCTTCCTCCCTGCAAAAAATCAGCCCCAACCGTAATTTCTATCATCTCCATATGGGCCCAAGAGTTTAATGGTCAACAATCCATTCGGATTGATATATAGTCAATCCAACGGTCCACTAAATTCGGATCTTACTGAAAGTTGGTGGACATGTGCAATTTAAGGGTATCATGTGTTTGGTCCATTTGGATGGACCAAAGGTGGGCCCCACAAGCACGAGCTTACGAAATTTTCTCCCTAAGCTCGAGTTTAGGGGAGCCTTGCTCTTTATTTAAAGAATTTTGATTAGGATAGGATTCTAGTTTGCTTAGTTTCCTAGTTTAATTAGGTTTATTAGACCTAAAGTTATGTTTCCTATATATATGGCACTATAGAAGATGATTTTCAGAGATAAATAATTGAATTGGATTTTCCCATTAAGGTGCGTCCCCATTATCGTCTCTATGAAAACTTGTTGAAGTGTATCCGGACTCGTGCTTTGTCACTGTATTGTGCTTCGGCACTTTCCCACAAGCCCTAACCCTACGGCTTGCATCACCCACCTTCCGGGACATAAATTAAAATCCAAACCCCATAGTTTTTTTTTTTTTTTTTCGATTTGGGAATCAGCTCCAAACCCCATAGTTGTGGGGGGCCCACATAGAATAGTTAGATTTGCCACTTGCCTACGCACCCAAAAGAAATTGTAATCTGCCAGGTAAAGAAGCTATGTCCTTACAAAAGGAATGGAATAAGGTTAAGGGTCAAATCAAGAGAAAAACGAAGAGGAGGGAGTTGAAAGTAAAGGGCACAAAATGACAAAAAGCTATTATTAAGCACTAAATAACAAAAAAGGTACTCTTAAAGGGCACTAAATGACAAAAAGAGGAGTAATTTTTTGTCATTTAGTGCGTTTACTCTCAACCCCCTCCTCTTTCCTTTTCTTTTGATTTGACCCTTAATTTTAATCTACTCCACTCATGCAAACAACAATGCCCTAAGATTACCATGAAGGTTTGAAAAAGAGAAAAAATGGTAAGTAAAGATTACCAAGAATGTTTAATGTAGTTCTCATCATTTCTAAACACTTGAGCACTAATGTGGAACAGAGGAGAGATGCGGGGCAGGCAAGATGAAGAGATAGAGGAATAGGTTAAGAGAACCTAAAAATTGACCTCACGCCAAATTCCAATCCAAGAATGAACTCCATATGAGTTTTGATTTCAACCCAATTGACCCATCTCGTTGCCTCACAATTCCACTTGACCCATCCGGATATGGGTGAGCTGGCTTGATCGTCCCAAGAAAATTTATCCTTACATATTTAATATATATATCAATGAAATTTGTATATAAATGTTACATTAGTAAAATGGTATAAGGCATAATATGCTTAAATGAAAATTGAAGATTTATACTACAATTTAAATGAGATTTATTTAGAGTTTTCCACATGAATGTACACATTTTTCCACGTTTTAGTCATTATAAATGTGAATGAATATTCATAAGTATAAACGTGATTAATTAAATAATTTAATGATTCGCATGGTCAATCCACCAACTTTCCTAGTGGACTTGACCTGGTAATTGGCTGGACTGGGCTCGAAAACTCTATTTTAACATGCAATTCTATGTAACTAATTCCATAACACCAACACTTTCTGCAGTTTCTATCATAAATTTAGTATTCCATTGAGGTGAATAGTCAATGAATCTCCTTGAAAGTCCTAATAAAATAATCATTGTATCTTTAAAGGCTATGAAGTACCAAGCTTATTTGCCTCACAAAGAATCAGCATTTCAATGCGAAAAGGCTTTAAGAGTTTGCACATAAGAAAGAAATTGAAAGTAAAAAACAATTTGAATCAAAGACCTATTGGAGTTTATGATACCCAGACACACCATGGATACAGCAGGGACACCCATGAATACGACAGGAATACTGATTTTACACATAAAAATCAAATAGGAAGTAACGGATATGATATGACACAGATATGTTATCCATTTTACAATATATGGAATCCAAAGAGAATTGTACATGAGGTTAAATTACAAATTTAAAAAATGCATTTAGAATTTGAATTTCTTGAATTCTTCATGTTGGCAGGACACTTTCCACTTAAATGAAAATCAGATACATTTCAGGTCTCCAATCTAAATTTGAGGAGGAAAAAGCGGAAAACTAGGAGGTCACATGATGTATTCCACCCCCTATGCTTTCCCAAATATAATGTAGAAATATTAGTAACCAAATGTTCCTCAAAAGGTTCACTGGCAATTTGGCAATAAGAAAACACAAGCAAGGGAATCCAAAATCTGAGTATGGAAATTACCTTGTTTTCTTGTTCCAACATGAACAACAGAAACCAAAAGGAGTCGGTGGCTCATTTATCCAAAATCAGGTGCATCAACATAACCAGTCTTTAACAGCTTTCCCTCGCGCAACAAATCTACCAACATTCCTCCTATCAATTTTCAGAGGACTATTCATCTGAAACATCATCTCTGATACCACTGCTTTGATTGGAGATTCCCCTCTAGTGCTTCTGTTTTTACCCAATCCGCAAACCACTGAGATTTCCAAAGGAATCACTGTTCCTGCAAGGAACCTTGCTCTCATCTCATCCAACCATTGCAAAAGGATCAAATAAGCAGAGCCCAGGTGCATCCCATGCAAATCCAATTTCCCTTCTGAAGAAGACCACTCCAAGATCCCACACAAGACTTTAGAGCTAACCAATTCCTGAATCAACGAAACCTCATCCAATGATGATGGAGATAATTTATTAAGTAGCCCTTCAATCGAAAGGGGAAGGCGTTTAGGGGCTTGAAGCATCAACGTAATCGTCGGGCACGAATTCAGGACAGAATTGTATGTCCGAACTGAAAACTCAATGTCCAATTGTCTCATCTTTCTAATCCAAGAAATCATTTCTGATAACCGCCCATGGTCACCATAACAAGAAAGAACAGTATTGGCACAAACAGTATCTAAAGCGCACCCTGCATCTTCCATATGTTGAAGAACCTTTGTCATCTCAGAAAACAATCCAGACCGTCCATAACCAAGCAAAACCAATCTGAACTCAAATGGTGAAGGTCTAAATCCTGCAATTTTCATTTCTTCCAACACTCCCTCTGCATCATGTGGGAGATTCATCATGCACAAGCCATTAATCATTGACTTATAACATCGGCGGATGGTCGCCGGGGACTGGCCCGGAATTCGCTTCAAACAAGCATTATATTCAAAAACCTGCTCCTTCAGCCCTTGCTTGGAGCATGATTCAATGAGATCACAGTAAAACAGAGTAATGTCTTGATTGGGACATAGTTTTCCAATGGAGTCTGAAATTAGCATTTCTGCTTCAGCAAATTGCCCATTCTTGAGGAGCAATGCAACAACATCAGCCACAGTACTAGAGTTCCATTTGAACCATGAAGTTTCACTGATTCTCCTATACATCTACAAACAGCAACACAAAATTTATGGCAGATATAAACACATAATGTGGGGCCAATTTTTCAATGATCAAGACCATTGATTCAGTAGGGCATAAAGGTAGTCAGGGAACATGTATAGTATCATCCTTGGTGAAAGATCCTAATTCCTAACCAACCAACCAAGCTATCACATTTTCTCTATTGTCATTTTGTTATTGCTTGCCTATTTGTATCTGCAAAATTGGATGGTTAGGATCTTCCACAAAGATTTTCTGAGGGTACCCGCATTGACTGCGCGGTCCACCATATCAACTTTCTGGATCAATGGTCCCAATATGGATGCAATTGACGCAACAACATACTGTACATGTGCCTCAGGGTCCTAACTTGCCAAAAAATAGGAGTAGGAAGAATCCACCCACATTGGGTTGCAACTAGCACAGACCCAAACTTCATCATGATTGGAAGATCAGGACCGTTGAACTGAAGAACATCCAATCAGAGTGAAATCTGTGGTGGGTGGGCCTTCCTAGTTCCTACCCAATTGTCCTGTGTGCAAGTAGGTGAAAGTCTTAGGGGGTATGTATGTATGTATGTATCAATGTGTGTGTGTGGAAAGAGTAGGAGAGAGTAGTTAGTTACAGGAAGGGCAAAGGAGGAGAGATCGCTGTTGTTGTTGTTGGAGAGCAGATGGGAGAGAGTAGTGAGAGCTAGTGACTTGGAAGAGGAAGCCACGAACTTGCGGATGAGTCGATCGTTTGTTGAAGGGTCGTTTGGGTCCAAGGATGAGAGCAGGCGATGACCCTGCTTGCTCAGGGCGCAGCGAGCTCTGCTACTTGCACAAACAAGAGGAGAAGGAGGAGGATGAACTGCCAGTGGGTAGAGCAGAAAAGCCGCCATGGCTCGCTCTGCTCTGCTCTGCTTTATTTTTGTTTTGCTCCCAGAGTTCTCCAATCTAGACTCAGTGCATTTGCATTGTAGCTGTTGCTTTGGCTGGGAATGAATAATAATAATAAGAGAGATGATGGGTGCCTGAAGTTTATTAGTGGTAGTGGTGGTGGTGGTGTTTGTGCTGGTAGTGGCACTGATGATGGTGGTCTTCTTTCTTTGATGTAGGGTTTTTATTCGGTTTTTCTCTATTTTTGTTGGGTTGTCAATTGTTCTCATGAGCATGTTGCTTTGGCCTTTTGATGCTTTATCCTTTTTGGGGCCAGCCCTTTTGCAAGAACCACAAGGGTTGATGGGATGCATATGGCGATCGGAACCTTGGATCGAGGGCCCGACCTGCAGGTTCTTTAATTTTGAAAAGGGGCTTTTTACCAAATAATTAAGCTTACAGTGTAATTAATCGATTTTATGATAAATAATAATAAAATCACCATTTAGTTGTTCGTATTTTTTTTTACGAAATTACTAAAGTTGATGATATCGCCAACTCGTCAACTTCCTGTATCTAAACCCACGAATTTTCTTCTTCTTCGTGGAACTCTTTTCTCTCTTTGGGTCTTAGGAGATTTCCTTTGGCAACAAAATTTAGGCTTGAAAAATTATTCAATCAACATTCAAGAAAAACAACCAAAAAAGAGGAAAAAAAATGTCACTCTCTAAGTCTATAAGAGTGTTTCACGAAGAATAAGAAGAAAATTCGTGTGTTTAGATACAGGCAGTTGGCAATATATCTAAACCCCTGAGTTTTCTTCTTCTTATTCGTGAAATACTTTTCTCTCTTTAGGTCTTTGGGGGATTTTCTTCGGCAATAAAATTTAGGCTTGGAAAATTATTCAATCAACAGCCAACAACAACAACCAAAAGAGAACAAAATGTCACAGTGAGCATCATCTTCTCTAAGTCTGTAAGGCCCTGTTTGGTCGGTCTACTAATTTTTTTATAGACTATCTAAAATAGAGTCTTTAAAAATAGAGATATTTAAAATAGAGGCTAGAATAAAAAAAATGTGTTTGGTAATGCATATATCTAAGTTAAATAGACCGTTTGGTACACCCTCTATTTACTTCTTTTTAGAAGGGTTTGGCTCTTATTTACAAGGGTAGTTATGTCATTACATGAAAAAAGAAACTCATTCATATGTTTCCACCCTACATATATCTTTCAAGAGCACATGCAACATAGACTCATAAAAATTACATTCATGTTTGGTGTAATTTGTTTTTCCTCAATGAATTGGTGTTTTTTGTGTTTGGTGCGGCTGTGGATTCCTTGGTTGGAAGGACTTTTTGTCACACCCCGAAACCGGGCCCTGCAGTGATCCGACCTCGGGGTGCGAAATTTTGGAATAATTTGAAACTTTTTGTTATCTTTCCCAAGATCCGCGTGAATGAGGATAAACGAATTCCATCACGATCAGAGTATATTTTCGCGGAAGCTACACATGGTGTTACGACCCGGAATCCGTGGCCATCGGGTTCCGTGTCGCACGCAACCAATTCCATAAAGCCATCATATAAGCAGACTGGCATAAATCATATATCAGAATACACTGAGCTGGTAGTAACAAGACTAATTAATTCCCACATGTTCAAATTACAATTAACAAATGTCTTAATTACAAACCCAAAGAAAAAGGCTACAAAGCCATACACAAATAACCAACTAAACAGAACTACTACCCCAAAGATTTGATACGAACTCCGGTGCCAAACTTGACATCTAGATGATATCAATGGGCAGCCTCTCACGTCAGACCGGCGGTCCCACCGCCTCCTCTGATCAAACACCTACAAACAGAAAAGAAGAGACTGGCACCAAACAAACAGGGTCAGACACGACAGTCTGGCAAGCAAATAAACAAGTAATATGAAATAAAAGAACATACATAAAACCTGACGAAATCATCGTAAAACCGAATAAATAGTCTAAACAATAATGACAATAAAACATGCTAAAGCGGTCGAAAGTCCGAACATAAGTATCAAAACGAATGAAGAACAATATCAGATGTACGAATATCTCGAAAAGATAAAAGCCTGCACAAAACATTTAAGCGTCGGAAATACCTTTCAAAGCCTGAATAATAGCGACAGTACAATAAAGATCGATATCGTAAACATAAAACAAATCAAAGCATAGAAAGTATAACCAGCAAGAATCATATACTAAAGTAATGTGCAGATAAAACACTGGCAACCACAATTAGCTAAATCCTCCTATTACCGAAGTAATAAGAGCAGACAGAGCGTAGCCACTGAACGTGGTACTAAAAATAGGATCAGAACCGTAGCCATACAAATGGGACCGGCAGATCAAAAGTATCAGAACCGTAGCCATACAAATGGGACCGGCAGATAATTACCGTTGCCATGGTCGGTACAGACAGAATCCAAGCTGCAGCTGGCGGACAAATTAAAGATCCCGAGCCGGGTGATCAGCCGGACAAGGTGACCTAAGCCTAGTGGTGCCTTTAGTTTTCAAAACTCAAACCGATACAAATCTAACATAATACTAATCCCTTTGGCTCAGGGGCTCACACCACATAGCTCTGGCCCCGTCTTGCCTCGAGGTTTTATTTTCGAAATCATAGCCTCTTTGGCTCATGGGCTCGCATTACAAAGCTCTGGCCCCGTCTTGCCTCGAGGTTTTTATTTTCAAATACTAGCCTTATCAAAACAATAGTCTCATCGAAGAAATCCCGAATGTGACGAACATACTCCAATCTCTTTTCAAATCGAATCGGAGAAAACATACGAATATCCATGGTAAACCGTTCAAATACACATCAAAGTGATTTGTATAAAATCATACGGTCAATCCTTTCGAACATGGAAAGTCACATGATTTTATAGCAAATCACCGATGATATTCAAATTAGTTTACCAAAGATTGCAAATACAAATACCAACACATTTTTCTGACTTGAAATGGAACGGATAGTGGAGAATGACTTAATGCCTTGCCAAGGAACCATCTCAATGCACATTTAACCTTTAAACATTAATTAATAAAAAGTGCGTTTGATGCCAATGAAAATCCATAATATTTAAATGAAAAAGTGCGCATTAAGACTCGAACGGTTCCCGGGTAATTTCACATACACTCATTCTCACATCATTCCCATTTCACAAATTTCCAAGTATCAAAAGTAATGTCAAAACTCTTAAAAACAGGCCCATAGCTGGCCTTAAACCAAGCCCAAACAGTCTACTCATTTAACCCAAAACAGCCCTTTATACATGGCTCAAAACAATCCTTAAAACAGTCCAAAACTAACTTTGAATGGCCCACAAAACATATCTTAAAAACAGCCCAAAACTAAACCTTTATTGGCCCACAAAACAAACTTTAAAAACAACCCAAGACTAACCTGAACCAGGCCCACAAAACAGATTTTAAACACAGCCCAAAACTAACCTGAACAAGCCCACAAAAACAGATTTTTAACATAGCCCAAAATTAACCTGAACAGGCCCACAAAACAATTTTTAAAACAGCCCAATATCAGATTTGTAATGGCTCAAAAACTGACTTGAATCAGGCCCAAGGAAGCCCCAACAATCAGGCCCACAAAGAGATCCAAACTCGGGCCCGAACCAGAACCCAGGCTGAGCTGGGCCTCGCTCGAGCGAACCCAGGTCCGCTCGAGCGGAGCCCAGACAGTGTCTGGGTCGCTCGAGCGGCCCAGTGGGTCGCTCGAGCGGACTGGGCCTGCCCAGTCCAGCCCGGCAGTTCTGTTCTTGCATTTTTTTTTTCCTTCTTTCTTTGATTCTTTTGATTCTTTTTCTTTCATGCTAATTTCCAAGAATTGTTGGGCCCTTCCTTGACCTTCCAAACTCATCAAATCACCATTCCATATCAACCCAATTAACCAAACAATCACTTTTTAAAACAAAGTTTCTCCCCATTTCTTTGAACCCAACTCTTAACACAAGGAAATCAAATTTCTACATGACCAAGATGAAAGCAACTTCCAATACATTGTAAGACCATACATAAATGGAAATCCACACAACATTGGTTCATTTAATCAAAGTAAAACCATAAGTCAAAGGGATTAAATCATAAGAAGGAGAAGCCATGAAATGAAACCAAATAAGATACATCATCATATTAATTGTAAAATTCACTTGCCTTGGTCAAGAGAAGATGCAAAACACTCCATGAAGGTCCCCTTATGGCCTCAAGCTCCAAAATTACAAAACCCCCAAAATAGCTCAAAAGAAACCCTAGAAATCAATCCATTGTAAATCTCCATGAAAACCCATTGCATAAATGACAAAACCCTTCAAAATGGTTTGGAAAACCAAGATTTGGAGAAAGAAATCCATTGCTCACCTTATAAAAGCTCAAACCAAGAAGAAATGCATGGAAAGGTGGTCTCTCCTAGCTCAAATCTCTTGCAAATGACATTTTTGGAAAGCTTGGAGAGGGAGGAAGAAGAAGGTGAGATCAAATCTCCCTTTAGCATCCAAGGAGAAGAGTTTCCAAGAGGAGAGAGAGAAAGTGCTGGAGAAAACCCTAACCCCTCTCTTGTTGCAGGAAATGAAAGAATGGGGAAGAGAAGAAGAGCCCCATGGCTTTATAAAGACTAAATGGGCTGGGCCCCATGGGCCCCAAACTTACAAGGGTCAAAACTAGCATTTGTGGGTCCCGAACGAAAACGACGAAGAAGACAAAAACGATCAGCGAAATATCTAGTTTCCAAAAAGTATATTTTTCCCAATTTCTGAAATTTTCGAAATTCATGGACAGATTTAGGGTGAAAAGTCAGTTTTGCCCTTTTTCTCGAAAAACGCACTTTCTGATCATCAAATCAAGATGGTCAAAACATGAAAGTTGTTAAACTTCATAAAATGAGTCAAAATACACCAAATCCCGAATTTTTAGAAATCAAAAGTAATTCCTCATAAAAATACAAATCATATGGACCGGGTCAAACCAAAGTCAACGGTCTACAAAATCTCAAAGACTAAGGAAAAATCTAGCCAAACTCAAAAACAAGATCAAACTAAATCAAATCTCACTTAACAAGCTAAACCACGATTAAAACAATGCTAAACAAAAGGACTGGGGTCGGGATCTTACACTTTTCAACCCAAACATGATCTTGAGTCCCACCAAATCCCACCACATCTCTGTCCAACCATGATCTTGATTCCCACCAAATCCATCAATTGAGTCCCACCATATCTCTGTTCAGCCATGATCTTGAATGCCACCAAATGAGTCCCACCACATCCATACTAACATGCCCAGCCACATTTCTGCCTAGACCCCAGTTGAGTCCCATTACACAACCCATCATAATCCATCGTCATCACCTCCTCATCATCAGCCTGGCCATCATCACGATCGTCCTTGGATCAAGCCCTCGTCACACCAAAGCTGTAAACCACCAGATCGCCCTGCCCAGCCATCAACTTGAAAACCACCACCACCCCCAAATGCAAATCCCCGCCCATCCATCAACTTGAAAATAACTACTACCCCCAGCTGCAATTGGATCAAGCCCTAGTCAAACCTAACTGCAAACCATCATCAAGTCAGATACCATTTTCCTGTCAAAAAAGAGAGAGCTCCGATCATTAACCCTTTCTTTTCTTTCTTCTCCATAGGTCAAGATATAAACCTTCCATCTCTGTTCGTGCTCCCATCAGAAGGTGTGGCCCAGTAAGAATCGGATCTAATCTCTCTTGTTTGTGCATCGGATCAGAAGTGGAGATCGCCTGAAATGATGGTGATCGAGATGGAAATCGCTAGAGGAAGACAGTTTGGTTTTTTTATTCAATTTCGAGGAACAGTGAGGAAAAGAATGAGATGGGAAAGGGTTTCTTCTTCTCCGGTTTGCTCCTTCAAGGTCTTTCACGTTGAGAAATAATAAGATGGGAAAGGGTTTCAAGCTGACAAAAAACGAGAAAGAGCTAGAGTTTTATGAAAGGACTTTCGTTGCCATTAAATTTTCGTTAGGGGCATTTTTGTCATAAAAATGGGCTCCGCCTCTGCTTGAAAAAGTGGCATTGCCTCTAATTTCTAGATGCAAGATTTTGGGCATTTCATTTTTAGAGGCTTTGCCTCTTTTGTTCTAAAGTGTGCAGAGGCAATAAACCATTGCCAAACAGCTCTAAATTTCAAAAGCTCTATTTGATTTAGAGAAATAGATGTTTAGAGGTAAAAAATAGACATGCCAAACGGGGGCTAAGAGTGTTTCATGAAGAAGAAGAAGAAAATTCGTGGGTTTAGATACAGGAAGTTGACGATATCTTCAACTTGGGTAATTTCGTCAAAAAAAAGTACGAACTACTAAATGGTGGTTTTGTTATTATTCTTCATAAAATCGATTAATTACACTATAAGCTTAATTATTTGGTAAAAGTCCCTTTTGAAAATTATTGCTTAAAATTAATTTTGGTTGGACATTTTTTATATTTAATCTTATAAGTAGCAGACTTGATGTATTGTCATAAGTTGAATGATTTCCTAAATTTAAGCAAGAAAAATTTTAAAAAATTGAAAAAGAGGTCAAATTTGATTTTGGGATTGGATCCAGGTCCTTAGTTAGAACTTGTTACGGCAAGTCAAAATAAGAATTGGAATCGTCATTTAGAAATGGTTCCGGTTTCGGGTCAAATATGGCTTCAACCAAGAACCAATCCGTTTGCATCCCTACTCAAGGGGCCCCATCATTTCGCATATATCATGTCCAAATTAGCCCAAATTAAGAGTGCAGATGCTTTGACATTTATGAGGAAAGACGCGTTAAAAAATAATCTATTCAAAGAGAGATGGGAAAGGAATACTCATACAATTGATATTCAAATGTAAGGAAAATCAAAGTCAATTTATATCTCCACCTTCTATCCTTCACCTCCCACCTCTTTACAGAGGCAGACCCAGGATTTTCGTTAGGTGGGGCTAAATTTCTGCTAGAATTTTTTCACATTAACAAAAGCAAAAGGAAAATTGTATTCCATTTAAATAGACGCAAAAATATTTAACTACATAAACTAACATATAACTTTTGGTTCAAAATGATGACTATATTCATTTCTCCAAAATTTATAGTATAAGAGAACTATACTGAAAATAAAAGAAAAACCCCAAAAAACATGGGCAATCCAATCATCCCCAAAAGGAAAGGGTTGACAACCTCCAAAAAAATTCGGGTATCAACCCGAAGAAAGAAGTCAATATTAACGATTGGACATCAACTAACATATACTTCTCTCATCAAAAGTTATCCCAACTCCAAAATAAAGTTTTTACAATTGCCCTTTACGATTCTTCATGCTTTGAAAGCGTTGCATGATCGTCTCATCATCAATGCTATTGAATATGTCCTTTTCGATATATGCAAGCAAACAATCAGTCATCCACTCATCTTCCATTCAATTGCGCAGTCAATTCTTAACGATTTTCATAGCAGAAAATACCCTCTCAACAGTAGCAGTGGTAACTAGTAAGGTTAGTGCTAATTTCAAGAGCAAATAAACTAGAGGCTATGCAATGTCCCTTTCTGTTTCAACCATCTTTTGAGCAAGGCCGCTAATTCCTTTCACTCCGAAAAACTTACTACTGGTGCGCATATTAACGATATAAGTCGCAAGCTGAATATCAAGTCTCGCCCGATCTGAGTTCGAAAAATCATTTGGATATAACTAAGAAAGGCTGATTAATTTTTCCTTATTGAAAGCAGAGAATGAATCACTTGGATCCAAGCATGCCGCACAAAGAAGCAACTTGGTGTTCACCACATTGAAGCGGCGATTGAACTCCTAAGGTTGCAAAACAATAGTAGCATAGAATATGTCGACTTGAAAATGATAGAGATTTGTCAATTCAGCTTTACGTCGTGATCGCTTTCGTTCAACAAACATATCATTCATATTGGGAACGATGATTTCATATTTATCACAAAATGAATGTACTTCAAATAGGAGAGGATCCCAACCATCATCTCTCATCATTTGCTTGCTTCGACACTTTCACTAGTTCCATGGCAGTGATAATATTTTGCTATTTTCGTTGCAATAACTTTGATAATTCGTTGGTGATCCCCAATATATCTATCGTCAAATGCATTTTAAATGGAAAATCAAATTCACCCAATACACACAATAAGTTAGTGGCAGAGCCCTTGTGTTCTCGCTCATATTATCATCGGAGATAATTTCAATCACATCAACCATAGAGAAAAACATGAGTCTCAAGTTAATCAATGTATCAAAATGCGAGCCCCAACGTGTATCTCCCGGCCTCTTGAGGCTAGCAGAGGCAGACCCACGTGAATTTGATCTGGGGCGGTCACCCCAAATCGATTTTGAGTTTCCCTTTAAAATCGCATTGGGCCCATGGCCCACGCCCCACATGTCTAAAAGGAGTGCCCCATGTCTAAAAGGGCAGAAACAAAAAATCCTTCCTAGTTCCAACTCTTGTTTCTACCTTTCTTCTTGTTTTGAACTCAGCCAGACAGCCCCTTCTGGGCGTGTGTCTTCCTTCGACAATCGACGACACGAAGCTATCTCTCACGCTCCTCGTCGGACGTCTACGAGTATGATGATATTTCACCTTCAGGTAAATCTCTCTCTTCCTCTCTCTCTCCCTCGCCTCTCTCGCCCTCACTCTCCTTCTCTGTTTTTAATGATCTATGTCATTGTCACCTCCCTCTCCCTCTCCCCCATTTTCTATGATTTCATTCATTATTTTAGACATTTCATTCATTATTTTAGGCACCGCGCAAAGAAATTAGGGTTCTCAGTTCTGCTTGTTTGATTTTTGTTTCATGGTTAGGGTTCAGGTTTTTTTTTATTTAGGGCTTTTTATTTGTGATATTCTTTGTTATATTACTTGATTTTAGGGTTGTTTTGACTTAGGGCTTCTATTTATGATATTCTTTGTTACATTATTTGGTACACTAATACGAGTCCCCCAAAATAAATTTATTATGTTTTTTTTTTCAAATTTTAATTCAATCAAGAGTTGGTTCAACCCTGAGGTAACAACCTCACGCTCTTTCCATGAACCATTTGCCTAGACAAATGTTAAAAAGAAAAAAACCGGGGGGACAGTCTATTTGAAGTAAGTAAGTAACTCAAATAAGATGAATAGATGATACAGGTGCAAATGTGCAATCCTATTATCTCTCTACAAGACTTTAACATCCTTCAGATTTGAATAATCTGTGTTTTGTGGAAGAGAAAATGTGAATATGACTTTATGGAGAAATGATAATAGAACTACGAGATATGAATGACTGGATGAGTAAATTGGCATTGGGTCCCATATATGATCGCCACAGATAGCTGAATTAAACGACCCCTTAAATAGTGACTAACTCAATTATTACTCAAAACGAAGTGACAATGGCCTGAGTTTAGTGACTCAGCTCATCTAGAAATATGAAGTTTGGAGTTTTAGTGAAAACTCAAAGAGTTCGGGACTTGATGAGAACTCAACAGTTCAGGATCAGTTTCATTTCTTTTTCCATGTCCTCTTCTTCATCTTACCCAAAACACTTAATATATTTTTTTATTGTCAAGAGCAAGTATTCTTTAATTGTCTTGATCAATGTTTAATCTTTAGCTACTTATTTCTTCTTCTCCTTTTTCTTTTAAAAGCTTTTTTCTTCGCCCGTAATATGATGTTTATGATTATTCTGATAATGTCTGTCATTTGGATTCACATGTTAAAGGAATTGTTTGGAGCTTAAGGAAAGAATAAAAAGGTCTAATTTTTACATACTAATGTGTATTACTTCTTTAGAGTTTCTTTATTATTGTTGTAGTTTGCTTGTCAACTGATGTACTAATTTCTTGAGGATTCGTGATTTGGCTATTATAGTTTAAAAGTTTATTCACAAATTAGGTGTTAGTAGTAGGGTTCCTTATAAAAATAAAAAATTATTTAAAATCATGTCATTAACCTATGCTAGAAATGGTGATTATTGGTGGTTGGCGAGGATTTTGATGTAATTTGACCTTATCTTTGAATCAGATATGGAAAAATATTACAAAAAGCAATCAACTACAAATCCACCATCTCCGACTCTGGAGAATGATAATAATGATGAAATGACATCATCCTCAAAGAAAGGGCGTGTAGAAGTTAACTTGACATATCTTTCCCCAGATCCTGGGTTACGGAATCCAATCTCAAGCATCATCCTAAGGATAGGGACCAAGTCCGAAGAGCGTATCTACAAAAGTGCCCTTGTCAGCCTCGTGATCATAAGTTTCCTTATACGGGGTGTGGACAAGATAAGAGGTGATTTAGTCCTGTTTGGTTTAAGGATTTCGGTAGTTGGTTGGAGTAAAGCATAGAAAAAGATGTTGCATTTTGCCTTTGTTGTTATCTTTTTGGAGAGGAAACGCGTTATGATGTCAATGATTTAAAAGTTAGAGGAAAAAATAAAGAATTGAAAATCATGTGGGAGGACCGAATAGTATTCATAATCAAGCATATGAGAAGTGTCAGAACTTATTGAATCAGGAGCAACACATTCAGACGATTAATTGTCATGCAGTCAAGTCAAGCTCGAACAGATTATCAAATCCGCTTGAAGGCGACACTTGTTTCTATTCGATTTCTTCTACGCCAAGGATTGCCTTTTCGTGGTCATGATGAATCTGAAGATTCAAACAATATGGGTAACTTCATTTAGCTTTTGCAAGTACTTTCCAATCAGAATGAAGCTATTAAAAGAGTATTATGGGGAAATGCTCCTGAGAATCTGAAATTGACCTCCCCTAAGATTCAAAAAGACATTGTGAATGCGGCTGCCACAGAAACCACTCAATCATGCTATCATTTACGAGCTTGGACATGCACCATTTGCCCTTTTGGTGGATGAATCTAGGGATATTTCTATTAAAGAGAAAATGGTTGTTGTTGTGCGCTATGTGAATAAACAGGGATGTGTGATTAAGCGGTTTTTAGCCATAGAACATGTTACAAACACTAAAGCTCAATCACTTAAATGGCCATCGAAGCGATATTTTCCAGGCATGGATTGAGCACTCAAGTTTACGTGGACAAGGTTATGATGGGGCTGCTAATATGAAGGGTGAGTTTAATGGGCTCCAAAGGTTCATTCAGGATAAGAATTCAACTGCATTCTATGTTCATTGTTTTGCACATCAGCTTTAGTTGACACTCGTTGCTGTTCCAAAAGATAACAAACCTATCGCCGCTTTCTTCGACTCGGTTTCTATGGTGTTGAATGTTGTTGGAGGCTCTTGCAAATGCCACGACATGCTCCAAAATATACAAGCTGCTAAAGTCGTTGATGCTTTCAATTCGGACGAACTTGAAAGTGGACAGGGCTTGAATCAGAACGTTGATAACCTCAAGTGGACACTTTTGATTCAAACCCTGTCCACTTTCAAGTTCGCCCGAATTGAAAGCATCAACGACTTTAGCAGCTTGTATATTTTGGAGCATGTCGTGGCGTTTGCAAGAGCCTCCAACAACATTCAACACCATAGAAACCGAGTCGAAGAAAGCAGCGATTGGTTTGTTATCTTTTGGAACAGCAACGAGTGTCAACTAAAGCTGATGTGCAAAATAATGAACATAGAATGCAATTGAATTCTTATCCTGAATGAACCTTTGGAGCCCATTAAAATCACCCTTCATATTAGCAGCCCCATCATAACCTTGCCCATGCAAACTTGAGTGCTCAATCCATGCCTGAAAAATATCGCTTCGATGGCCATTTTAAGTGATTGAGCTTTAGTGTTTGTAACATGTTCTATGGCTAAAAACCGCTCAATCACACATCCCTGTTTATTCACATAGCGCATAACAACAGCCATTTTCTCTTTAATAGAAATATCCCTAGATTCATCCACCAAAAGGGCAAATGGTGCATCTCCAAGCTCATAAATGATAGCCTAATCGAGCGGTTTCTGTGGCAGCCGCATTCACAATGTCTTTTTGAATCTTAGGGGAGGTCAATTTCAGATTCTCAGGAGCATTTCCCCATAATACTCTTTTAATAGCTTCATTCTGATTGGAAAGTACTTGCAAAAGCTAAAGGAAGTTACCCATATTGTTTGAACCTTCAGATTCATCATGACCACGAAAAGGCAATCCTTGGCGTAGAAGAAATCGAATAGAAACAAGTGTCGCCTTCAAGCGGATTTGATAATCTGTTCGAGCTTGACTTGACTGCATGACAATTAATCGTCTGAATGTGTTGCTCCTGATTCAATAAGTTCTGACACTTCTCATATGCTTGATTATGAACATTATTCGGTCCTCCCACATGATTTTCAATTCTTTATTTTTTCCTCTAACTTTTAAATCATTGACATCATAACGCGTTTCCTCTCCAAAAAGATAACAACAAAGGCAAAATGCAGCAGCTTTTTCTATGCTTTACTCCAACCAACTACCGTAATCCTTAAACCAAACAGGATTAAATCACCTCTTATCTTGTCCACACCCCGTATAAGGAAACTTATGATCACGAGGCTGACAAGGGCACTTTTGTAGATACGCTCTTCGGACTTGGTCCCTATCCTTAGGATGATGCTTGAGATTGGATTCCGTAACCCAGGATCTGGGGAAAGATATGTCAAGTTAACTTCTACACGCCCTTTCTTTGAGGATGATGTCATTTCATCATTATTATCATTCTCCAGAGTCGGAGATGGTGGATTTGTAGTTGATTGCTTTTTGTAATATTTTTCCATATCTGATTCAAAGATAAGGTCAAATTACATCAAAATCCTCGCCAACCACCAATAATCACCATTTCTAGCATAGGTTAATGACATGATTTTAAATAATTTTTTATTTTTATAAGGAACCCTACTACTAACACCTAATTTGTGAATAAACTTTTAAACTATAATAGCCAAATCACGAATCCTCAAGAAATTAGCACATCAGTTGACAAGCAAACTACAACAATAATAAAGAAACTCTAAAGAAGTAATACACATTAGTATGTAAAAATTAGACCTTTTTATTCTTTCCTTAAGCTCCAAACAATTCCTTTAACATGTGAATCCAAATGAGAGACATTATCAGAATAATCATAAACATCATATTACGGGCAAAGAAAAAAGCTTTTAAAAAGAAAAAGGAGAAGAAGAAATAAGTAGCTAAAGATTAAACATTGATCAAGACAATTAAAGAATACTTGCTCTTGACAATAAAAAAATATATTAAGTGTTTTGGGTAAGATGAAGAAGAGGCCATTAAAAAGAAATGAAACTGATCCTGAACTGTTGAGTTCTCATCGAGTCTCGAACTCTTTGAGTTTTCACTAAAACTCCAAACTTCATATTTCTAGATGAGCTGAGTCACTAAACTCAGGCCATTGTCACTTCGTTTAGAGTAATAATTGAGTTAGTCACTATTTAAGGGGTCGTTTAATTCAGCTATCTGTGGCGATCATATATGGGACCCAATGCCAATTTACTCATCCAGTCATCCATATCTCTTAGTTCTATTATCATTTCTCCATAAAGTCATATTCACCTTTTCTCTTCCACAAAACACAGATTATTCAAATATGAAGGATGTTAAAGTCTTATAGAGAGATAATAGGATTGCACATTTGCACCTGTATCATCTATTCATCTTATTTGAGTTACTTACTTACTTCAAATAGACTGTCCCCCCGGTTTTTTTTTTTTTTTTCAACATTTGTCTAGGCAAACGGTCCAGGGAAAGAGTGTGAGGTTGTTACCTCAGGGTTGAACTAACTCTTGATTGAATTAAAATTTGAAAAAAAAAACATAATAAATTTATTTTGGAGGACTCGTATTAGTGTACCAAATAATGTAACAAAGAATATCATAAATAGAAGCCCTAAATCAAAACAACCCTAAAATCAAGTAATGTAACAAAGAATATCACAAATAAAAAGCCCTAAATAAAAAAACCCGAACCCTAACCATGAAACAGAAATCAAACAAACAGAACTGAGAACCCTAATTTCTTTGTGCAGTGCCTAAAATAATGAATGAAATCATAGAAAATGGGGGAGAGGGAGAGACAGGTGACAATGACATAGACCATTAAAAACAGAGAAGGAGAGTGAGGGCGAGAGAGGCGACAGAGAGAGAGAGAGAGAGAGAGAGGGAGGGAGAGAGCGATTTACCTGAAAGTGCAATATCATCATACTCGTAGACGTCCGACGAGGAGCACGAGAGATAGCTTCGTGCCGTCGATTGTCGAAGGAAGACGCACGCCCAAAAGGGGCTGTCCGGTTGAGGTCAAAACAAGAAGAAAGGTCGAAACAAGAGTTGGAACTGGGAGGGGTTTTTTGTTTCCACACTTTTAGACATGGGGCGCTTCTTTTAGGCATGTGGGGCGAGGGCCATGGGCCCAATGCGATTTTAAAGGGAAACTCAAAATCGACCTAGGGCGACCGCCCTAGATCTGAAGCACGTGGTTCTGCCTCTGCCTCTTTAATATTCCTTGGTTGGATACTATGACTCTCCATGCATTTAATTCAATGCAAACAAATGGGCCCATAGAGTTTGCAAATTTGATTTTTGATGTGAAATCTCTATATAAATATATTGCAGGAAACTCTCACCAAAATATACACTCTAGAGGATTTTGAAATACAAAGGAGCATGATTACACCCACAATGTCTTTTTGCCAGTGTGAGTACTGTCTCCCTCCTCTTCCATCGTTGTACTAAATATACAGATTTCATGGCTTGCAAAATTCACACCTAAAAGTGTCTGTAAAATTCACCATTGCTTCCTGATTTATGCTTGAATTATAAATGCAAATAGTTTTAGTTTTTCTTTGTTAAACCATCTAATGAACCGGCGTCCTGTCCCCAGCATAGATGACATCAATCACTCAAATAGTCGGCCTAGCACTTTTTAGGATATGGGAAATCAGGAGGATTCACAAGCAAGGGCCTATCAGTTTTAAGGTTAAGAGTGACGGGGATCTGAGATGATACAAAGGTTGAGTGTAGATAACTAGATGGGACCATCAAAATACTAGGGTTTCATTTTATGCTATGGAGAGAGATAAGCATTTTCCACATCTCCACCCTTGATCCTTCATTCCTGAATCTGATCGCCCCTTCCTAGAAGCCCATTAATTACTGAGATGAGAGGGCTGGAGCTCAAACCGGGGCGCTAAATTCTTACAAAGCATTTTCAATCAATGTGTGTGTATGTGTGTCAGATGGTCATTTTAGTTTCCACATTTTGACCTTTTACCTAGCCCATTGATATAAAAATGATGGTTCCATAAAATGATCAGTCCAGAATCACAATTAAAAGCCATGCTCCCACTGGCATATTCCACAAACTAGAGATTTATTTCCTCAGAAACCATCATGGTCAATGGTTATAGAAAATGTCAGTAGCTAGTAGCTACTGTATGCAAACCATTTACAAAAGCTAATAAAACAAAGTAGATCATGTGATGAAACAAGGTAGAATGTCAGTTGGAAACTAGTTATGCAAAGAGATGATGAAATGTGAAATGAGATTCTCTTGATGTGGTGACTAATATAATGTGACTTGTCATCTCGGATTGATGAATTACTTGGTGAGAGTACCGTGTGTAGGGTGGTCTCAGGGAAGCTGCAACCCATAAAGGTTGGCCCTCAAAAAATCAAAAGGATAGAAAGTACAGAAAAGAAGATAATAATGATAAAAGCCAATGAAGCATTTATTTTCTCATTTCTCTTACACTTTTTGATACATGTAGTCTTCCATCTTTCAGTTTCCAGGATAAATGGTTCTATGTTTTCCCACCTGTTGTTGTATCACAATATTATTGTTGGTTCTGGTAAATAAGCAGTAAATTTTGCAGAAATTGCAGTATCATTTTGTGAAGTATCTGATGCTGCAAACTTAATTCTTAACAGAAAAATAAATGACTGAAACTCAAAGCGACCCCATGCTCTGAAAACATTAGCAGGGTTTAAGTCTCTTTGAATGAAAAAGCATCAAAATGCATGTGCATGAACACGCAAAGGCGCATACATGGGTACAAACACACTATTGTTAACTACTCTGTAGGAAGTTCGTTCTGTTTCCATGCTGAATATCCACCCGCTATGTCTGTGACACCAGTAAAACCCTGAGAGTGAAATTTGAAACAGTTAATTATACAGGCCAAAATAAAGCTATGAAAAGCTATTTGGATAGAGAGATGTGGATAGAGAGATGTTTCAAGATTTCCTACCACCACAATAAACATTCAAGAGGCAGAGTGAACTGAAAAAATAGGAGATAGTACAAAACAATTTATCTGAGATGCCAAGGCACTTTTCTAATTCTAGGATATCCTAGGAAATGGGCTCTATCAGAGGGACTCTGTGAAATGATTTTCTGCCCTTTATGCAATGAAAATAAACCCTACAAATTTTAGTGTTCCCTTGCCGATCTTCATCTTTACACATCACTCTTCACCCTTTTCATAGAAGGCCCTTTCTTTTGAATTCCTAGAAATCTAGTAGGACTTATCCAAACACACCATAAATGAGAGGAAAGTTCATGGAAAGTGAGGAGACATGAACACAGGCAACGGAGAAAATTCACTAGCACCCTGACATCAGTAGAGTTTTCTCCGGAAATTTTCTTAAGGTTGATGCAGCGATTGTCCCTTAGCAGATTGGGATTCTTCTGCAGCATACAGTCCAGAAGTCATCACTCAGACAAGGCAATGGTGTCGTCAGCAAGAAGCGGCTATACGACATTTCCCTTTTCCTTCTTTCTTTGCTTTATTTTTCACAATTCATCTAACACATTACATTTATATTTTTACTAAATTAGATAAATCCCTTCCCAACTAGGACAATTAACAATTAACTAATGACTTGGACTTGCAATTAATTCACTAGTATTATCACCATTTTTAAGATAATTACTCAGTGAATAACTAAACCTCCTAAAGATCTAAGACTCCTAATATCTACAACTAACTAAACATGATCAAGCCTTCTGCCACTCAACCAAAAGGAAGTGTTTGGTGTACAGAAGACAAATACCATCATCTTGCTCCAACTTCACATGGGACCAACATAGAGACGAAATGGAACAGACCAAACAGACAGATGGAGGTAACGTTCCTCCCAGGAGTTCCGAACTTATGACCTCTGGCTCTAATACCATGTTAATAACTAGAAACACCAAAAGCAAATTCGAAACCCAACATACAGAGATCACGAGTTCAAAAACCCTACAAGGTACATTACCTCCATCAGTCCGTATGGTATGTCTATTATGTCCGTCTTTCATCTGTTGGGTTTTGAATTCAAATTGGGGGGGGGGGGGGGGATATAAATTGTTGTGTTGTTCACTAACAGCTCGGGGGGGGGGGAATATAAATTGTTGTGTTGTTCACTAACAGCTCGAGCTTTTGGTGGTTTTGGTTATTTACAGTCTGAAACCAAGTCAAATCGCTAAATGCATATAGGTTTTCACCATTGAGCGAAACCAACTTCCCATGTGTTGTGCCCGAAACTAAAAATGTATAGAAACTCCATATCCACTACCTTTATACTCTATTTTGTTAAATTATTTATATCTAGAACACCCTCTAGGCAATGAAGAAATGGAAATTTGTAATTTTATTTTCTAATTACTTTCTAGGATTTTTCTAGAATCTTTTCAATTTAATAGAAAAAAGACTCAGACAAACTGTTATATCAGCATACTACTGCTGATAGGCAGATATTAATAAAGTTTTCAGCTTTGGCCCATACATTGTCTGAAACCATATTTTTAAACAATGAAGAAGCCCCATTGGGCTGGTGTCAGGTCCTTGGCTCTTCTTTTATACTTTTAAGCCTTTAATCTTGTTTGAAATTGTCTCAAAAGATCATAAGAACCTTCAATTCTTTTCCTTTTCAATATGATAAGAGAATCCTGGTATGCCAGGTTTGCCGAGGTGTCGTTGCTTAGTCACAGACATGTCAATGTAAGAATTACATTAGCCTAAATCAGATTTTATGATAGACACTACATGGCCCTTTTACTCTAAGAAGATTTGGCTGTCTTAAAAAATAAGACCTTGTATCTGTTGTATGTGGAAAGGCACAAGCATAGCTTCCTCAACCTTAAGGTCTATTATGAATCAAGTTCTTTTCATTTTTCAAATGCTACCACTTTGTTAATGGCAAAAAATTAATCTGTACATATGATTTCACCCAAAAAAAACTATCATGGATGGTAATGAGTTGATTCTTCTCTTGTGGCTGCCTCCTATTTTCTACAGGGCAGCCAATTATCCTGAAAGAACCAGTCCCAAAATCAACATACTGGTGGTTTCTTTTAACCATAGTGGAAATTGAGTCAAGCTGATGATGTTAAAAGAGAAAGTGTGGTAAATTATATCTAAGTTTAGATTTTCTTCACATCTCTAAGCCCTAAATATGATAGTTATCTAGCTAGCATAAAACAACCCTTACAAGCACATATTGTTGTAAAAACAAAAAAGTAGTTTGGACGTATATGTCACAAGATATAGTCCTATTAAGTGTATAAATCTGGAGCAAATAATAATAAACTATTGTTTTGCGGGAGATTAAAGAATAGAAGAGGAGATAATATCTAATACTTACAGCAGAAGAAAGATCAGTTGCTGCCATGAGTGACCTTTTTCCACTTTGGCATCCCTGTAAAGTCGGGGTGTCAAAATCATATTATGGTGAAGATGCAATCTGTGAAAGTCAATAGTCCAAACTTCAAACTGAGCTAGTTTAAGCATGTGGACATACTACAATTATCTCATTGTCTTTTCCAAACTGTGAAGATACTTCCTCTAAAAAGTTCGGGTTCTTTGACATTCCTATATAACAAATAAAACACAAATCAATATAGTAACTGCAAGCACAAAAAAGTGAAATGTAGTATGTCGTTTCAGTATGAAGAAAACAAATAATTGGAAGTCCCATGTTGTCAATGATGGCATCACTAAGGTTTTCAATAAGATTTTTAAATGTTGGGTTCTATTCTCAACAAGATAATTAGTGCAACTCACTTCTAACATCATTTAGTACGTGAAGATGTAGAGACCAAGTTGCAAACCAACTTCAACAGTCTTTACTCATGCAAAGATGTTGATTCCACCTTGGGGAAAAAAAAGCTATCTTATGGAGATCCACCAGAGGAACAATGGTCATTCATGCTTAGTGAATACTTGCAGTTGGAGTTATGATGAGTCATTATCCCAAAAAAAATGTCCTCGATTCTTCTCACAACTTAATACTGTGCCATCTTGCCACATGATTTCTTACCCCCAAATTTTACTAGAAATATTATATCATGTCCCGCAGTCCATGAAAGTATGGTTCAGTGTTCTAAAAGTCATAACATGTAAAAATATAATAACAAAAAGAAGCTTTCGGAAAAAATAACACACGAAAACATGCACGCACACGCACAAACACTCTAAAAACTCAGAAATTTAATGAAAAAGGCAGCACATGCACATGCTGCTCAAGAATCGAAAAGAAATTTAATGAAACAAGCAGTGCACGTACATACTTGAAACTCAAAGGCCTAACATGCACATACTTAAAAGCCAAGCGTGTAAAAAAATAAACTAGCACGCACACACTCTCACAGGTGAAAACAATAAGCACATGAAAACACACACGTGGATACTTACTTAAAGGTACAAATAACAAATGAGATGTTTGGGACAGGAAGGAATGAAGAACCTGACATCGATAAAAGGTCGTAAATGGTTAAATATTTTTATTTCTTTTTTATTTAGTTATTTATTTTTTGGGCAGGGTGGGAAGGAAAAATATGTACTGTTGGAACCATTATGCATATTAATATTAAAGTGCAGTGCAAGGAAGATGTTGCTTCTGATCAGCCTGCAATCATGGTGCCACAAAGTTTCTTGTTTGGAGAAACAGTACCAACCACTGAGATACCATAATCATGGTACCAAGCTTATTCAGGTAACAAACCAGTGCTCCCCAAAGTTAAAAAACAATGTTAGTTAAAAAGGAAGAGCCCAAGTCCACATTCAACTTACCCGCATGCAACCCAATGAAAAGCTAAGGCACTTTTCATTCATTGTTTTTCTTTTAAATTGCTGATAAAATACTCTGGAAGGGATAACCTAAGGTCATCAGGGAAGCTATAACAAGAGCTCAAACCCTGTACCTCCATAGTGAGGGAAGGAAGCCTGCCCATTGCAACCAAGGCATCTTTGGCAGGCAAAGAGTCATGGTGAGTACCTTCTTATGGAAACAAAAAATCAGTCACATGTTGCATGTTGAGACTGAATTTGAATGATCAAGTTGAGCATTTCAGTTGCTTGTGTAGGCTTTATTCCTTCAACAAAAAATATTCTTTCCTAGTGTCTCCAATGGAGCTTCTTCAAATTCATCATATTCAATGTTAACCCTTAACGTTAAGATGGCTAACTCACGCACTCTTAACTCACATACCTTACCAGCTGAGCTACAGCTTGGGGACCATTCACATAAGCATTTGGTAAAAACTTTGTACAAGAGACGAGCATCTATTCCGTAGAACTCAAATGATATGTAAGGTATGTATGTATGTATGTATGTATGTCATGTCACAAATTCATAATGGAGTGCAGTCCAGTTCAACCTTTATAAAATCCATAAATGGAAGAATCAATGATCGCAATAGTGTCAACACCAGCAATGGTGAAGACCTTTATAAAATCCATTTGTGGAAGAATCCATAACAGTCATCACAATAGTGTCAACACCAGCAATGGTGATGCAGGGGAAGATGGAAGTGAGTGCCATTTTGGCAACCAGACGATCATTATAAAGAAGACCACATATTTCTATTTTCCTACAATTGATCTGATATTCATCAAGAAGAATATGAAAACAATTGATTAAATCATAAAACCACCTCTTAAAAATATATTAAATCATAAAACCCACAAAATGAAATCACAATGCATCAGAACAAATGTAATCAGACATGGCAATTCTCACTGTGAAAGAAGTTCAAATACAAATCTAAGCAATGGAAAATGGCTCACACATTATGATTTGAACATCGTTCAATAGAAGAAAATGCCTAATCAAGGAACACCAACAACATTTGTCACAAATTCCAAACATACCAGTTCCAATTTTGAACATGTAGGGGACATTTACAGCTCCCACGGCATGCCCTGCACTAAATTCTTCCACCGTCCTACAAAAATTCAAAAAGAAAATAATATAAATATCCCTCAAATTCCAAATGAAAAGGCACCCACATAGTCCATTTTCAAACAACATCCTAAAAAACACTTCAATTGCTGATTCCCAATTTCAACAGCATTGTTTCAGAACTGGATTTTTCCCTTTATATGAAATTCTTAAAATCCACCTGACATCGAGATAGTGGTGCCCCGCTTGAAGGAGCTCATGAGCGACCCGAACAGGAACCGATCTTGGGACACCAACTGCATCATCTCCTGCTGCCATCGCCTGGTTGCTGTACCCACCAAATGACCAAAACAGATCAGGGAAAGAAATATATATAAACAAGATGCAATGAATGCTAAGTTGACCTTGGGAGCTTTCCTATTTTGCTTTGGTAATTTAATTAGATGAAAGTGGACTTCTTTTAGTAAGCCTCATCATCTATTCACCTATCATGGCACAAGGTATGTGTTTTGAATCATTATGATGATGTATTGTTTAATGTATAAGCCTAAATATGTGGGTTTGATTTATCGTTACAAATAGGGTTGCAAATGGGTATACAATTCTCCGATTATTCAGAAGTTCCAACTCGAAAAACAAAACCAAGTATCGAGCATATTTTAGGTTCCAATTCATAAACGGGTCTGGGTCCAGAACCCAATTTAGGTTCCAATTGGTAAACGGGTATGGTTCTAGACACATTTCCTGTATTTTCTTCAGTTCTAGCACTAAGAGATGCGCCCTAGAAATTGTGTAAAGAGTAATTTCAAGTGGAAACATTATCCGCTCAGCTGCACCAGAGTCATCAACCGCCACGGGTAAATTTCATATTTTTCTTCTCTGATGTAAACGGGTCGGTTTCGATCCAGGTTCATGGTGGACCCAGAACCTTTAATGAGAATATGGAACCGGTGCTGCATATGGGACCAGTCCGGGTCCAGGTAGAGAATGAATGATATGTGGATTTTTAAAATAAAATAAAAAAAATTTTTTGGAGAGATTCTCGAAAATTGAGGTAATATGTCGAGTCCGTCCGGGTCCACAGGTCGGAACCAAGGCCGAAATAAGGACCCAAACTCGATTTTTAATGGATCAGAACAACCTCCGAGTAATCGAAGAACCGAGGACCCATTTACATCCTTAGACTCTAAATATAGGTTCGACATGTAGACCTGGGACCCAACAAATGAGAAGTGATGTTGCAAAATATAGCTCAAAATCAACTATTTTTTTTACATTTTTATGTTTAATCATAAATACAGCAAACTTAATGCAATGTTATAAGTTGAATGATAGACTGATTTTAAGAGAAAATTTAAAAAATAAAAACAAATTAAAACCAGGTTTTAGAATTAGATTTCGGTCGTCCAGCCGGACCCGGATCCAGGTTTTCCTATCCAATCCTGGTTTAGAACCAATAAAACAAGTTCTTAGTCAGAACCGGATCCAAAACTACAACTGATATTTAGAAATGGGTCTGGTCCAGGTCCAATATGGTTCCGACCCAAAACTGTCCCCTTTGCAACCCTATTACTCAATTACAAACCATTTTATACTTTACACAAGAAACTGAAATTCCAAATCCTCACACAAAGGATTTCTTCGGTTTATCTAAATTGGGATTTTCTTGTAATAGTACCTGAACTTTTGACATCGAACAGCTCCAACCGATGGCTGAAAAAGCGTCCTCGGCAAAGACGAAGTAGCCAAAGGCAATAAGCATCTGCAAATCAGTAGGCATTACTGCATCAGTTATAAGTAAGAGATTTACAGATACCTACATACACACATGCATATATATATATATGCATTCATACAGAGGCAGACCTGTTGAGATGTGGAGCACGGACGGATACCAAAAGGCCATTAGAGGAAAAGGAAGAAAGGAAGAAAGTGGCCATTGCTATGAATGTTGTCTCTTATCTGTTCCTACTGCTCTTTAGACGTTTGTTTAAATGCTTCTACGAGGGGTAAAGCACAAACAGGTTGAATCGTGGTACAAAATGTCCTACTAGTCCTACTAGAAATAGGCCTTGAGCCTTGAACGTCACGCCCCTCGGGTCGAGAGGCGGATAACATAGCACACGTGTCTTAAGTTGGGACGACGCATGGTCAAGGTATGCCCAGAGTGCTGACTCAGTTGTGACTCGCCCCAAGGGCCCACATGAAGTGGTAGAGCGTAGAGCTGTAGAGGTTAGAAAAGGATAGTTAATATTGGAATTGTAGAGCTTTACCCTTGTTTAGAGGGAGCCCTTCCAGAAATTCTCGATGGCACTGGGCTGAACCCAGGCCAAAGAGGGGGTTTGGAAATAGTTTTCAACCAGCAATTGACGCGCCTCGGTTATAACCTCACTAGCTGCGTCATTGCCCCAAGCGCAAAGATGGTTTGAATGGCTCGCTTCACTCGTCTTATAAAGATAAGCTCCAGCTCATCCCTCTCTATCTATTACCGATGTGGGACGTCAGACTGTCTGACAATGCCTATCTATGGGTCTATCTTCTTCTGAAAACGTAGGAGTCAAAGTGTGATAACTGAAAAGTGATGGCCAGTCACACGTCGGCAGTTGATATATAATATACAAGCACAACGGCCAGTTGGTGGCCCACCAATATTGAGATTTCAACATCCCATGATCACGAGATCCTTGGAGTTAGATAAATCTTCCTGGCCTTGATTTTTTTTGATAAAGTTTGATGAGAGTCCGGATTTTATTTCCGAGATGAATGATCATGGGAATGGAATGCTCAAGCAATCCAAGGCAGCCTCAATGAATGATTAAAAATGATCGAATGGCTTTATGATTAATCCCCCTTACAAAACAAAGTAACCTGAGCCATTTATTTTGTTTGATTTTGATTAGATGGTTTGTTAGAACTATGAGATCTGTTTGATTTTCTAAAGTTGAGTGATAATTCCAAAGGGCCCGTTCTATTTATCAGGGAGTTGGATTCTATTGTATTTTAAGATGCTTATTTAATAGAAACTAAATGATGGGAGGATGGAAAATGATTACCCACCTATCATCCCGGTAATATGAGCTCCAATAGGGATTGCAATGGGTTGGGTTTAAACCAGGACTGTCGCAAATTCCTCTTCTTATAGGTGAGTTTGGAAGTGGGGTCGGTGCAAGTATTGGTTTAAAGATTCCCTCTTTCTTTTTAATACAAATATCATTTGCTCACTAAGCTCTCGAAAAAATCGATATTTTAGTATCACAAAAACTAACTAGTATCAAATATGACCAGGTCTACAGCCATCACGGGGCAGGTTTGGGCTATGTTAGATATGAGGCCGACTAAAGATCATGATTAATAATATCAAGTTCAGAATCCATTGAAATTACCATGCCCAATTCGTTGCCATCCCATATTTATTTCCACTTTATATCCTTCTTTTTTCACTTTTTTAATAATCTTTTGTTAAGACCAATTTGACTGCAAATTTCTATATATTCAACTCCGCGTAAACAAACATGCTTACCTTCTGGGCACACCCATGTCATTAAGATATTAATTGACGTCCACTGTCCACAATACCACTCCATTGGATGATCATGCTGTTGGATGGATCCATTCGATGTGGCCCATCTCTATCCTTCCAAACAAACAACCCCTCTTTATCTCTCTGCAACATTGTCTCCACCCCTCACAACCAAGTCCACTTCATCAATGCATCATCACTGCTTTACGTTTACACACACCACATGTCCCACCTGCAACCGTCATCCCTGCATCCAAACATAGCCCAACCCAGTACCCATCTTCTTCATCTCCACCCCAAATGCCAAGCCTCGCACTGTAAATCTCACATCCGAATCCAATCATCCCTACCTCACCTCCACTCTGCAACTCACAGCCAGGGCCGTCTCTAAGATAAATGGGGCCTTAGGCAAAACCATAAAAAAGAGGCCTTTTATAATAAATTATAATTATTATATTAAAATATAAAATATCAATAAATTTTAGTTTAATAATTATTCTTCTTGCTTTTTGAGATGCAAAAATTACTTATCAAAGTTTTTGTATTCAAAATTGTTAATAGATCATTTTCAATTGATAATATAGCTAATCCATTTAATATTCTTGAGTCATAGTAGATCTTATATATGATTTTATTAGTTTTAATTTTGAAAAACTTCTTTAAGCAGAAGCAACAATTACAGTATTATTAATAATATGCTATAAGCAATACTTGCACTTGGAAAATAGTCTAATCTTTTTATATAGTCTAATATTTCAATCGGAGCATAAGTTTCTATTTTTAAAATCTCTTTTAAAACTTTTAATTCTGAAACAAATCCAAACCATCTATATCAACGTGATCATCATATTTTAAAAAGTTTCAAGTGCAAGACAATGTCTTTTCAAATCTTCCTCTTCTAAAGATTTTAACTTTTTCAAATTAAATAAAAAACCAAAAATATTTTCATATATTACAAATTGTTCAAACCTATTTTCAATTGAAGAAATAGCTTGATCTACTATATATATATAAAATAATCAACTTAAAAGATTCTTCCGCTGATCGTATTCTCTCATTATCAATACTTTCATCCAACTGTTTTTTTCTACGAATTATTCGTCTTTCACGAAATATAGGTTCACTTCCCATTTCAGCAGCAATCTCTTTAATTGAAATCAAAGCAGAACTAAATCCATTTTTCTATATTTTTTTAAATAAGAAATAAGACCTTTTAATTGATCAATAGCAATATCTATATGCTTGTCTTTAGATTGCAAGTTCTTACTAACTGAATTAACAGCAAACAGTATATCATACCAAATATTTATGCCTAATAAAATTCAAAATTTTCAAGCTCATATGTAGCTAAGCATGTGGCTTTACTGGTTGTTTTAGGATCGTCACTTTGTTTCTGCTAGTTGAACTAAAGCATCTCTTATTTTTGAAGTTTGAAATTTTATTGCTTTTACACTTTCAACACGACTTTCCCACCGCGTTTGTGATAATGGTTTAAGAGTTAATATATGCACATTATCTTATAGAATTTTTTCATCTTTTTGTGGAGGAAGAAAATAAAGAATATAGACGTTGTACCACTCCAAAAAAGGATATAGCCTTAGGGCATGAATTAGCTATGTCACAAAGTACTAAGTTCGGACTATGACAACCACATGGTGTGTAAAATGCTCTAGGATTTAAATCCAATAGTCTTTTTTGTACTCCTTGTTGTTTTCCTTTCATATTAGACCCATTGTCATATCCTTGTCCTCTTATATCATTAATATTAAGTTCATATTTTTTTAGTAAATTTATAAGTTCATTAAAAAGGCCTTTCCCTGTGGTGTCATCTAATTCTAGAAAATATTATTCAACTTGTACCGTACTTGTGGAAGTATCTACACATCGTAATATAAGAGTCATTTATTCTTGATGGCTTGCATCAGGAGTGCAATCAAGTATAACTGAGAAATATTTCATTTCTTTGATTTTTTTAATAATTATAGTTCTAACTTCACTTGCTAAAGTTTGAATCAATTCATTTTGTATATTATGTCCAAGATAATGATAGTGGATTTCACTATGTTTAATACGTTGAATGTGTTCTTGCATTATTGGATCAAATTCTACAATCATTTCAATTAAGCTTAAGAAATTTTCATTGTTCTTTTTGTAGATTTTTCCATTCTTACCACGAAATGCTAAGTTGTTTTTTTGCTAGATTTTTTATAATAGCTATAATTCTAAGCAACACTTTTTCCAATGGTCTTTTTCTTTTTTGATTTGTTCTTGAATGTTTTATCTATTGTCAAATTTTTTGATATTCTCATTTCTAAATCAATCCATGTATTCGTATTATTAATATGTTCGTTGGTGGTTTCATGACTTTTAAGCCTAAAAGTAAGATTTTTCCAATCATTACTTCCTTCATTGGCTAATTGATTCATGTTAGATTTTGAACTAAATAGTTTACAACAAAAACAATACACTTTATCAAAATCCTTTGAATATATTAGCCATCTTCTATCATGTTTTTCCCCATTTGGTAATTTTCGGATATAATATGTGGTATAAAAGTGTCTATTATTTTCATCTTTGGGAAAGCTTAAATTATTATCTCTAATTGGACCTCTTTCTATTAATAAATCTCTTAAATTGATATCAATATTTTTCCAATTGCCTGGGTCATAAATATTAGCAATAGAGTTTGACGTTTCATTATTCTCTATAGTTATTTTACTTATCTCAAATTTTTTTAATTTGTTATTCTTTTCTGCCGAATCAAAAGTTTCAATGTTTTCAGGAGTGTACATGTCGTTCCTATAATTTTGTTGTGTTACTTCTACATTTTCATTGGTTAATCTTTGGGTAGAATTTGAAATAATAGTTGGTTGATTAATAACAAACTTATCCAGAGCACCTTTTTGAGATTCAATTAATTTTTCAGTTTTTCTTTTTTTTTTTTAACTTTTCATATCCTGACACGTATTTTCTATTGGACATATTAGATATCTCAAAATTATTCTAAATTGAAAAATGATAACTACAATCAACACAAATAGAAATATAAAATAAAACTTTACAATAATCACACTTAATCTCAAATTCTCAATTTTCTCTAGATAAATAAGTGATAGCTACAAAAGATATAAAATAAAAGTATAAAACTAATTTAAAAGTTGAAAGGTTAGAATAATAGCACCTGTGAGGAAGAAGAGGGCTACGGCCGCTTTGAAATTTTGAAATTGAATCAACACTTGAAAGTTAGCTAGAAAGAAGGGTGGATATGGCAGGGATACGGCGTTGACAATAGAAAAATAAGGAAAAATAGTGAACAGGAGAGTGAAAGTTGGATATCAATTGAGAGGTGAGCTATAAAGAATGAAGTGTAAGCGTTCAGAGTAGAAAGATAAGGAACGTTGGTCATGAGGAGAATAGTGACAGTAGGGATTAAGTAAGAATTAAGAAACGGCTATAAAAGTTGGAAGTCCGATAGTCTTTTTTAAATTGGAAGTCTGATAGTCTTTTTGAGTTTTAAAGTTGGAAGTCTATCTCCTTTGAAGTTTGAATTATGTTTTTCTTTGCATTAAATTAAATGAGGATTTCAAAAAGTTTAACGGATATTTTGAGACTTATTTTTTTCTTTTATTAAGTTAAAATATTTAAATTGAGGGCCTATAACCTATTAAATAAATAAGTAAAATAGGAAATTGGGGGCCTTAGGCAACCGCCTAGGCTGCCTATGCTTAGAGATGCCTGCTCACAGCGCAAATCCAACCTTTTATCTTTAAGACACCCCACAATATTAGCTAGCAGATTATCCTATCTCTCACCCTCTATTTCATCAAATTTGCATTTGCGAAGCACCGGGGAGATGGACAAAAATGAGGGAAAAGAGGAAGGAGAGGAAGAAATTAAGCGCGAGTGACGATATCGCCACTCAACTAAAACGGGCAATAATATCGTGGCTCAATAAAAAGGAAAAAACTGGCATAAGGGCCTTATTTGTTATAAAGGAACTGTGATTGCCTTTTTATTCCACCGAACATCTAAGGTGATTTTTCAACTCAACTTGTGGAGTCATTGATTTGGATGAGTTGTAAGAGTCTAGCTAAACTTGACCACGTAATTAGTCGAGCTCTCATGCATCCTTAAAAAGTTACTAGCTGCCCATCTCCATTAATAGGAGTCTATATCCCCTGTTTTGTAGAAACATGGAGATAATGTTTCATCCAATCCTAAATCACCAACTGTGTAAAATATTATACCAACTAATGTATCCCCTCAAGTGCTTTCTTGGAATGAGAAAATCAAGGCCAACTAATGTACCCTCTCAAGTTCTTTCTTGGAATGAAAAAATCAAGGAAGAGATTTTACACAATTGGCGATTTAGGATTGGATGAAATAGTATTTCTCTATTTCGTTGTTTCTACGAAATAAGAGATCCGGACTCCATTAGTAGACGTGTGTGCGTCTAAGATTTCTTGTATAATGCATAAAACCCTCTAATTCTATGCTCGTCTTTTTTTTTTAGTGGATTTCTTTTTGCGCAGAAATAGCAAAAAGTTAGAAATATTTTTCTTCCACCTCACTGGAGGATAGGATGGCACATAATTAGTTTAAAATTTTTTTTTGTGATGCTGCATAATTCTAGCATTACAAATACATCTTTAATTTAAACCATTCATCAAGTACTCACATAGGTCTAAAGCTTTTGACCCGGTCATATCCGCGGGTGCTCATGGGCCGGGCCAGCTTGGGCCCAATACAGGACCAGCCCACTTTAAGCATGGGCTTGGATAAATAACTTGTACCCTCTTAATAACTGGGCTAGGCTTGAATTAGGTGATAGAAAGCCCAAAGCCTAGTCTCACCTGGATCAAAATAAGGAATGCTTTCAAACACTAACCAAAAAGACCACATCGTGAGCGGGCTTGGGCCTATCATCTACACTGGAATCTCCTCCACCGCCTTCAACAATCCATTTTCCATTCCGAGCCACACAAGTAGCCAAGATGCTTTCGAATATACGCTCCAATTACTTGAAGCTTTTTATGTTTCAGTTCAAAACGGAACTCATCAAATGACAGATAACGTCTCAATAAGAAGCAGCTTCTTCCTGAGGCATTGATTGACACACCATTTCCTCCCCGATACAATCCCTCCAAGTCTCTCCCTCTTCTCCATTGCCATTGGGTTCATGACAACTCATGAAGGACATAGCTTTGATCCTAAAGGTAATTCATTTCCAAGCATGTCTCTGCCAGAACAAGAGCAGTTGCTAGAGAAGTCACAGCTTTTCCATATCAAAGGGACGGATAGCACAGGAAGATGTATAATTCGGATTGTAGGAAAATTCTTTCCAGGTTAGTATCATACAAGAATTAATATCATCACCCAAGTATATATGCTATGCCTGCCTTATCATCTTTACCCATCTCATTGTTTCTTTACAGTTTATTTCAAGGACGAGAATGGGTTCAGGTAGAAGTAGTTTTGATTTTTGGGTACAGAGACCATGATAGAATTGGGTCCGTATTTGAGTCCTTGGGATTTCATTCTCATGGACCCAAATACTGGATTCAGCCGATGGATGTTACATATGTTATATATGTGCATATGAACTTCGACGTATATATGAGACAGTGAGATGCAATTATGGTGTTCGCTTGAATGATTTGGATGTGAAGAACTTGTATGCGGAAGCTGCATCAGTTTCACTAAATACAAAGACAGTTAACCCTGTGATCTGGGTTCAAACTACACGGTTGTTGCATTAATATTTTTGGTTGAATGCTTGCCAACCACGAATTAATCAATTGGAGTGTTGCTTTCCAGGATAAATAAATAAATGAAATTGAACTCTAGGCCCTATTTCTTTACTTAGAATTCAAGGAATTTTTGTAGGAAGAATTCATAAATTCTTCAAAAGTTACCCCCTATATTGGGATTCTTGAATCTAAAGGGTTTGTTTGTTTGCTAAAATTCATAGAAACCTTGTGTAGAGAGTTTCAAATAATTCTTCAAAAGCTATTTTCTAAGGTGGAATTCCTAAATCCTCCTCTTGGGTAGAGCCTTTAAAATTCCAGTAAAGAGATTGAAATTTCATGAATTGCAAAGGTCATTTGAGACTTTTTTAGGTGACTTTTTAATTCGGAATTTTAATAAAAGAAACATGACATTTCAAATGATAGGGGACAAACCATCACATCATGTCCAAAGACCCCGACACATCAAATTCTTATCACAAGTTCTAGCAAAGAAATAGGTCCGAAGGATCTACAAATGACAATGAAGGTAGAATTCTAAAAATTCCAAAAGCCATTTAAGACTTTTTAGTTCTGAAATCTATAATTTTAGAAAGAAGAATGGCTTTTGGACATGCCAAGGGAATAGGCTATTACATCATGTCTAAGAAGAGGCCCTGGAAATAGAATACCCCATCCTCAGGGTCCCCTTGTCATTCCACCTGCCTAAGTAAGCTTCACACTTGCATCTCACATGCAACATATATTCTGCGCATCTCACTATAGCCTGTTTGGTTAGAGGAATTTCTAAGAAGGAATTAGGGTTGTTGGGGATTTATGACATGATGTGTCATATTGTCCCCTAGGCATTTCATATGCTTGCTTGATGCAAGAATTCAAAATTCCAAACCAAACTTTTAGCCTTATGAATTTCCAGAATTCCAAATGCTAGATGGGGGTTGAGCATAATGAATTCTACTTTGGAGGCAACATTTGAAATTCTCATAATTTCCCCAGACAAAAATTCTCACAATTCTTATAACCAAATATTATTTTATGTTTTTAAAATAATACAAACTAACCAATTTCAAATTCGAGCCGACCCATACCTATCACGAGGTAGGTTTGGTATCAGTCCCTAAAACCCCTAACGGGTCAAGTACGATATGAGGTAGATCACGTGTCTATCGGGTTAATTAGTACGGGTTGGCCTAAACCCAAGCTTAACTCGACCCATTCCCATCATTAATAACCTACTCTGTTTTCATCCAGTTAGAAACACAGAAACTCACTGTATGAGCATCATATTCAAACTTCAAAGGGCATACTCAGTCACACCAGATTCTTTAGCTGGTCATATGTTTCCTATGTATGTCTGAATACTGATGTTCTTCTCTCTTTTCTTATTGCTTTTGTCTGTTTAGCTCGAGCTTTGAATGTAAAGGTGTGGAAGAAATACATGGAGGAAAAGGTTTTCCCTGCATTGGGGCAGCAACCTTTCTGCTTGGTTTATCTGCACACTCATGTTCAAAGCAGCAATAATTCCCCTGGAATCTCGATCCTACGATCAATCAACGAAGCACTCCCGATCGCCGTTAAAAAGAATCTTGAGGCCATCTATTTCGTTCATCCGAATCTGCAGACAAGGCTCTTCCTGGCCACCTTTGGTCGTTTCTTGTTTAGTAGAGGGTAAGATCTTATTATGTTAGGCCAATTTTGAATTCTTTCTTAAATGATCCAAATTTATTATAAGTGCATTGTTCAGGGGCAGACCTACATACATGATATTGGGAGCAAGGCTTCCAAATAGGGTTACAAACGGAACGATTTCGGATCAGAACCATAGTGGATCCGTACCTGTACCCGTTTCTAAATAACGGTTTCAGTTCCGGATCCGATTTTGACTCGGAACCTGTTTAGTTGATTCCATAACCGGTTTCGATAGGAAAATCCGGAACCTGATTCACCCAGAGGACTGGAATCTAGTTTCAAAATCGATTCTAATTTATCTTTATTCTTCATTTTTCTTAAAATAAATATATTATTCAGCTTATAATAGTGCATCAAGTCTACTACCTCTAATATTATACATAAAAATGTTATAAAAAAAAATTGATTTTTAGATACAATTTGCAATATCAAAGGCTCATATGACGGGTCCCGGGTCTACGGGTCGAAACTTATATGGATCCGGACCCGTTTATGAATCGGAACCTAAAATAGGTTCCAGTCCCGGTTTTTTACGAGTCAGAACTTTCGGGTAATCGGAGAATCGGATACCCGTTTGCAACCCTACTTCCCAAGCTCACTTGAAAATCTTGTGTTCACTTTTCAAACCCACGCGAAAAATCCTAAGTCCACCCCCAAAACCCACATGAGAAATTTGGATTTGCCCCAAAGCCCAACTACCTGTTTGTTCGGTTCTGCCATCCTCAAATGAAAATCTTTAGTATGGAGTTCTACATCCCTCGCTTGAATTCGGTCACACAAACCAACCTGTCCTAGTAGCATGCATGCGTAACTTAGATTTTTTTTTTTTCCTTGGTTTGTCATTTGACTGCAGTGCACTATATACACATTTCCTATGTTGTATTCCATTCCAGGTGGTACGAGAAGCTGAGGTTTATAAACACATTGGAATTGCTGTGGGAGCATGTAAGGAAGGGTGAGGTTGAGATTCCCGAGTTCGTCTACCACCATGATGAAGACTTGGTGCATCGCCCCTTGATGGACCAGGGTTTACAAAGAGATCGCCATTGAGATTATAATGCCCGTTCTGTGGAATCCACCCCCATTTATGTATATACTTGGCAATGCATTTCAAAGGGATGCCTTGGGAATTAGCTTCTGGATGGAATTCATTAGAGGCTATGGAGAGAAACATATATTAGCAGATGAAGTCCTCTGACAGTGCTTCTGAATCTCTTGTTTGTAAATATTGTTGTTATTTTACCATGGTAGTTGTGGGGTTGTAATGGATCATGACTCTGGTGGTTTTAAGTTGGAGTTTAAATATCATGTGGCCCACAAAATACTGGCTTGGGATCTAATTATCTATCACAAAATTGTTTATTTTAATGAAAATTCATTGTATGATGAGAAAAATGTAAATCATTAATTTCAAAAGGAGATCTCCTTCTTGTTGTTTGGAAAAGGAATGAAGATTGTTTAAAATTAATTACAAATCTCACTTTTAAAATCTCTGAAACCATGAAAATCATTAAGTCGACGCGCTGCGTTTCTAGATATTTTCTATTTTTTTTTTATAAAGAGTGGTGGATTACATATTTGTCAAAATTGAAATGAAGCAGTAATAAAGATTAAAATTAAAAGTAGTTGTTATACTATACAAAATTCATGCAAAAAAGTATGTCCAAGTAGCATTACTCTATATTATATGGTAACAAGTTGCAAGGGTTTAAAGAAAGTCTCTATAATATATTGATGTGGGGTCTGGTGAGAGCTTAAAAGAAACAATTGAGATATTATACTGGTTGTGCCTATGTTGTATGAGGACACCTTAGTACAACTAGGATTTCCAGTAGAATGAAAACAGTCCTTGATCTTTTACTTGCCGATTACCATTTGGCATTTACTTCTAAAATAAAGTAGAGTGAAGTGAAATAAAAAGAATGAATAAAATATAAGTGGGTTATGATGGTATTTTATTTTTAGTTGTCTGGGATGAAATATTTTTAACTTTTTATATGGGAAAATGGAGTTTTTTTTTTTGTCTTTTAGTGAATAACTGTAATTGCTTTTTGACTTTTTTTGGAAAAAGATGGAGGGAGTTACGGTAAAAAGTATTTTTTTTTTATGTTTAACTTGACTTCACTTGACTTGACTTTACAAGTAAAATTACCAAATGAGAAGTATTTTTCATACGAAAATAGAAAAGAATGAATTATTTTTCTTCAATGCTATACGTTATTCCAGTGCTGCAAATACATGATTTTTATGTTTAAACCATTCATCAAGTGACCCACACAGATTTACCAAAAAAAAAAAAAAGTGACCCACACAGGTCTTAAAGCTGATGAACCCCCTTACTGTGGTTTACCCGGCCAGACTGTGATAGCATCTTCTTCTATTTTGGTCCAAAATAGAACATTAATGCACCACTCCCTCCCTCCTCTCCCTTGCCACTGGGGTCATGACCATTGACCAGGTATGAAATGTGGATTTCCGCCTAATTTATGAATGCAAATATATATACGATTCTTCAATTATCCCGAGGTTTTGACCATAAAAAACTGAATTTGAAAGTCGTTTTAGGTTCTAATTATTAAAAGGTACGATTCCAGATCCATAAAAAGTTCTAACATGTGGACTCAAGATTCAACTCGTGGATGTGCAATTTTAAGACATGATTATTGACTTTGTATAGGCTGATGTCAAAAACTTCATTTAACCACCTACATATTACTTATAAAAATATTGAAATTTATAAGTTGTGAAAGGTACGTTTGATGCATTGTTATTTGGTCAAATGAAAAAAATAGTAGTTGAAATCGATTCCAAAATCAGACCCGGTCCTCTCATCGGAACCGGACTTAGAACTCGAAAAATAATTTCCAAGCCGGCATTGAAACCGCCTTTATAAAATGGTTCTTATTTTGGATCTATGATTCCGGCTGGAAACCAACCCATTTGCATCCCTACATTAATTTACATCAAGTTTGTAAAGATGGGCTATCCTTAGGGTTTGTAAACGGGTCGGTTCCGATCTGGATCCATGGTGGGCCCGGGACCATTTCGGAACCGGTTTATTTGCTCCGAAACCGGAACTAGAAACATATATGGGACGGATTCGGATATGGATCTAGGTAGAGAATGATATTAAAAAAATATGATTTTTAAGAAAGATTTTCGAAAATCTAGGTAATATATTATGTCTCGGGTCTACGGGTTCGAACCAAGGTGGAACCGAATCCGAACCCGAACCCATTTACTTATTGAAGCCTAAATAAAAACCTATATCCGATTTTTAACTGATCGAAACTTTTTGGTAATCGGAGAATACGAGACCATTTACATCCCTAGCTCTCCAATAGGTTAAACTGGTCATCAATATGGGCCACTATGAGTGAAGCCCATCAGCAGACAGCTTCTTTTGGCTGTTAAACCCTACCCGGCTACCCCCTGAAAACCCCCTTCCCTACCCTTCCCTTCCCTCACATGGTTTTTCTCCTTCCACCATGCTCTCGCGCTTCATTTCTCGACCTTCTTCCCATCTCCGCTTCCTAACCCTAGCTCTCTCCTCCTCTTCAAACCCCTCATTTTCTTCTTCTTCTTCAAACTTCCCCTTCTGCAACAACCCTAATCTCAAATTCTCCAGAAACTTCTCCAACGATTGGAACGGCGACGGAGACGACCCCAGAAACCACCCCTCAATCCCTCCATCATGGAGCTTCTCTCCGGAAAACGACAATGACGCCGAGGATTCCCTCTTCGGAGCCGGTGGAGGAGATCTCCCCGGAATTGCAGATGAAGAGGCTGTGACGTCGGAGACGGCATCAGCCGTTGGATCTGATGATGGTGATTCTTGGGATGGGAACGAGGAGGGCGGGGATATATTTGCGGACATTGATAAGGAGTTCGGATCGAAGAAGGAGAGCGGTGGTGGTGGAGATGAGTGGGCAACGGCGGAGGGGTACGAGCCTTGGACGATTGGAGAGGATGAAGAGAAGGAGGAGATATTTGAAATAGGGACTTCGAGCTTTGTAGGAGGAGGAGATGAGGGAGTGGAGACTGAGCCGGAGCCGGAGCTGGAGAGGGAGAGGGAGAGGAAGAGTAGCGAGGCGGCTAAGCAGATTGCGAAGGAGGAAGAAGAGCTTTATAAGACACTGAAAGGTAAGGCTTTGGAGAAGATTGTGAATTTTTCATGTTAAGTTTGAAATGTCAGCAACTATTGTAATTGGGGTAATGAGCAGAAGGAAAAAATTGATTTTTTTTTACTCTGATTTATGTTATGACATGTTATTTATATGTGTGATTACATATTGTGTTTTGGAGTGAGATTTTGATGAAAATATCTGCACATGAAGCTTGTAGTTAGACACCATTTAAGATAGTCTTATTTTTCTTTTTCTTTTTCTTTTGTGTGTGTGTGAGTTTTTTGGGTGTGTGTGAGTGCTGCTTGTTTAAGTGGGTGTTCTAATTCTCTTTTTATTATTGTTTTTTCTTTTTTCTTTTTTGTTGTGTGGATGTTAAGTGTTCGTATTGTACTGTGTGGTATCAGACCAGATACATCTATTGAGAGAAAGGGATAATTATATATAAATAGGTTCTTCATTTCGATAACGATAGGGATCCCCATTCATTCCTAGATTCCCGTCACTATGTTGTCCCTACCTAACTACATGGTAGTGGTCTAGGGAGCGCAATTGCTATAGCACAGGAGAATGAAGAATAATGATTTCAGAAAGAGCAGCCGGACGGACTACTATAGTGAGTCTAGTGACTACTAGAGTCTAGTAGAGTAGAGTTGAGTAAAAAGGTATAGTATAGCAGCCTTTCCGAGCGAGCCTAGATCTGATTTCTATATGGTTCATAATATTAAAAAATGAGAATTTTGTTGAAAGAAGGAAGTGGAAAAGCTTACCAAGTATGATTATGATATGCGAAAGTGATAGACAACAAAAAAATATTGGTTTGAATAGGGTTGAGTGGATAAAATTAGAGATGAACGCTTTTGAGATCATTTAGGGGCGACGTCAATGGAGGATAAAGTTAGAGAATCCAGTTTGAGATGGTTTGGGCATGTCCAACGGAGGCCAACAATGGCGCCGGTTTAGAAAATCTTGGCTATGCAAGTTCATGGCCCACCAAGGGGAAGGGGTAGGCAGAAGAGGACATGAGTGGAAGTAGTAAAAATAGATCTAAAGACGTGTAACTTATCTGAGGATTTGACTCAGAATCGTCAAGCTTTGCTAGAAGCGCCCTTCCTTTGGTCCAGGGGTATCACGAGACTTGAATAGAGAAACATAATCATATAGCCGGCCCCAACATAATTGGGACAAGGCTTTGATGATGATGATGATGAAGAAGAATATGGTTGAGTGGAGAAAAAAATAGAAGTCACTTTGCTAACTCCGTGTATATGGGATAAGGCTTAATAATGTCGTGATGGTGAGATTATGTAAGATAAAGGAGAAATGTTCTTGGAAAGAAATTTTATGCTTTTTTATTCCCTTGTAGTTATGTAGCCATTTAGCTTGAATCCTTTGTTGTGGAGAAAAAAAAAAGTGTCCTATCACCTTTGGGTGGATAAATCAGTGTGGTAAACAGCTAGGACGTACCCTTTTGGTGATGAGTACTTGCCATCCACTGTTTTGGTGTGGGAGCTCTTTAAGAGAACCATCCACTATTTGGGTGTGAGACTCAAGAGCTGAGAGAGGGAGAGAGGGAGAACTATTTAGGCATGTGGGCCACTCACACACAAAACCCCCACCAAAGCACCACATAGGCTAGAACTCTCTTAGGTTCAAAGAGCTTTAGCCTCTCTAGATATTTTTTATTTGTATACATATAGGCATACAAACACATGCATATTCTCAGTGGAATTTCCTTTTCATTGCTTGTCAGGGCTTGATAGCTAGTCATCTCTTTTAAGTGTGTAGGTAGTGGGGTTATAGGTTGGTACTACCCATGGTTGAAAATCATGGTCGTGGTGTGTGTCATGGCAAGGGCGCGAAGCCACCAAGACTCTAGTAGAATTTGCTACCTTTATCGAACATCGCCCAATTGTAGAATTCTGAAATCGCTAGAAAAAAAGAACATGGAAGCGTAGGATCATGGCTACCTAGTCCATCTCTTTCAAGTGTGTAGGTAGTGCATTTTAGTATGAGTGGGGTTATAGGTTGGTACTACCCTTGGTTGAAAATCATGGTTGTGCTGTGTGTCATGGCAAAGGCACGAAGCCACCAAGACTCTAGCAGAATTTGCCACCTTTATCGAACATCACCCAATGGTAGAAATCTGAAATCCCTAAAAAAAAATAACATGGAAGCCTAGGATCATGGCTACCTAGTTGGCAGTTCAATTAATTTGAGTTTGTAATTCGAGACTTATCTTGATCAGAAAACTCAGGGAATAGGTTCATTTTATTTGCTCCTCAATTCATCTATTTCGGAGTTTGAGTTTGAGAAGCTCGATGAACTAATTCATTTGTGCCCATGCTAAAAGTTCATCACTAAGGCCCACATTACCCAACTGGGAGTTGGTGGAGTGGCATAAGGCGTCTTTTTGCTCCCTACGTCTTGTGTTCGAAACCACCCCAGATTTGGCTAGTGTGCATTTGTGTGGGTTTAGCGGACACCACCCAAGGGATTAGTCCTGCTGGGTCAAAGACCTCAGCGATACCCTTGTCATCAGAAATAAAAAAATACCAAGGCCTGCATTTAAAATCCAACCCAATACCTTTCTCAAAAAAAAAAAAAAAACCCAACCCAATCAAAATAATTGTTCTTTACATTTGCTCGTGAAATTTTACTTGAATCAGATTGGAGCCACAATCAGATTTATTACATGTAAAACACATTGTAAAAATAACAGCCAAAGTAAAATTCCTTCTGATGATCAATCAACAAGTGGGGACGATAAGATTGGAGTTATATATGGATTAGTGCTGATTATAGGGGTGCAGTGCTTTTGAGTGGCTTGGATTTATAGGCAGGCACCACTGAGGGATTTACAGGACCAACTTAGAGAACTACACGAGATTAGTTCGTCAATAAATTGCTTGAATTGCTCGAAACAAACAATTCACAATTCAAAGGTCTTCTAAGCAAATTAGATGCTATGTAGAATCTTACTCGGGTAGTCACTGCTTCAATATTAGACATATTAGACACGTTGATATTGAAGCATTGGAAATTTCTATCCTTCCAGATAAGCCCACAATAGAGCCAGAATGGATGGTTGCCATAAAACCTACTCTGCACCTGAAATATGGGGTGTTTGTGAGAACCCAATTGCATCCAAACTAGGAGAGAGTCTAATTCCACAGGTTTTTTGGTGAAGGTACATCAAAGAAGTAGGTGGTCAACCAACTATGCGTTGGTTAGCATATTAGGCGTGCGTTGACCACAATAAAATGATGGTGCCGCAGATGATCATCCATCGTTGGGATGATCCCACGTAGTTCTAGCCACCCAAAGGCAACCCATTAGCATTAAGAAAAAAGGAAGAGATTGAGAAGTGACCATCTTTTCTCACCATCCTCTTTTATAATCCCATCCTTCCCAAAAAAAGAAAAAACGTTTTTTTTTTCCTTTTTTTTTTTGCTTGGAAGGATGAGATTCCAAAAGAGGACCAAAACAACAAGACAAACCAAAAGATAATCCTGAAAGAAGCTAGATGAACTGCCATTCCTCAACAGCAGTGGGCCTAATCTCAGAAGACTTCTCTGGTATCTGAACTGCTTGAGAGCTAGAGATTGTGGTTTCTTTAGCCAAGTCAGAGCCTGAGCTTGTGGGGGAAGAGTTTCCCCATAATGTCAAGCGGGAAAGCTATCTTTAGTGGGTTGCCATTTGAAAATCTTGTAGGTACAGCTCCTGGAGGAAAGGAGGAAGATAAGAGTGAAAGATGGTTATCATTGGGTACTCAAGTTTGGACAAACCTGTCTGCCAACCTGTTTACTGTTCAAAAAAATTTGGCATTCCACCAGTTGACTTGCGTGAGTGAATGAATTAAACTTCTACCAGGACTCCATGAGCTGCCATGATAGATTCCCCACGCATTTTCAGAGATTCAATAAGAATTAGGCAGTCTTCTTCCATCTTAATGCACTGAAGTCCCATCTCATGACATATTTCGATTCCTTTAATGAGAGCTTGTAGTACTGCTTCCAATGAGTGATCAGCCATGATTTTCCTAGTATCTGCTCCAAGCAGTGTCCCTGCCGAACTGTATATTATTCCTCCAATTCCTGCAGACTGCTTGAACGGGTTATATGATCCAACAAAATAAAGTTTGACATAATTACTTGGGAGTGTGAGCCATATATCCGGAGGAGTTCCTAATGAATCAGCTGCCACAGAAATAAGATTTGATAAGTTCCACTCTATGAGGGCATGAAGGGATTTATTTTTTACTGTTTTTGGGTTGATCAGGATATGGTTAAATAGGTGGTCATTCCTTAACTTCCAGATAGACCAACAGATGATGGTGCCAATACATTGGAGAAGCTCTAGATCAAAACCACACAGAGAATCCTATTGTCTTATTTCAACTTTTAAGAAAGCAAGAGAACATTTCCCATATGCTCATGGTAATGAGGCACTGAGCAAAAAGGTGCTCTTATGTTTCCTCATGGTGATGACACAGGAGGCTTGTTGTGTTATTGAAGTCATTGAACTGCTTTAACCTTTTCCAGGTCAGGAGGTATCCTGCAATAATTTTCATGGAAAGAATTTAAGTTTGGACTGTAGCTACAGTTAACACAATTGTTTCCATGTGAGATAGGAGCCCATTGTCTGACAGTCAATAAATTTATACATGGCTAATAAGGAGCATGTTCCTGCAGGTTGAGATCCCCAAAATCTGATGTCCTGGCCCCCTATTGGGATTTGGTTTAACTTTGAAACTATATCATCCTCCCATATAGATTTTAGCAGGTCCTTGTTTTGTATGGGTTGTGTGGACATGTCTTGAATGAGACCGGATATGCATTGAATGGAAGGGGTTCAATTGGCCGCTTTGTTGGGGCTTCAGCTAAAGTCTGCATTCCCAGAATCCACTTGTCTGTGAAAGTCTTGATTTGTGTTCTCAACTCAATTGGCTGCTTGGTTGTGGGAACAGTAAAATGTATTGGCTTCACACCCTGGGACAGAGGGCCAGACCCAGGCTGGGGGTGGGGAACTATTTCAGTGCACTATTCTAGTGCAACAACAACTAAATGATTCCACTGGGGCACTCATTGAGTTCTATACAGGTGCACTGGGCCAGGGCATTTTGCTCAATACATTTCACTTCTAAAGTTCATATAGATTCCTGGTTCACAAAGATATTGATCAATGATTTAAATATTTGTACTGATCAGTCTCTGGATAGTGTGGGCTGTTTCAGTTCATACAAGTGAAATATGAGCAGATTTAGTGTATTTTCTTGGGGAAAACAACATGCTTTTTTCCTGATCATTATTTATTAGATTCGTCTGGGCGAGACACACTCCTGTGTCAGCTGTTTTGGGTGTATAACCACTGTTTCATTGTGGATATTTGGACTAGCTAATACACACCCATATAAGTTAATTAAAAAAGATGATATGGATTACACTTATTTTTATCGTCTGAATATTTAGGAGCATGTTTGGCATTTCCTAGTGGTTTCCTAAGAAATGGGGTGGGGCAAGACATTCTTGGTTGGTTACAAAATGCAAGTGGACAGTCAATGTTCATATGCAAATGCTTCCTGACCCTTTCCTCTGGAAATGAATCTATATTAATGTGAGGGGAAAGCGAGATTGCCTTTAGATCTCAAACATTTGATCCTTATTCCTTCATGACGAGCCCGTGGCACAGTTGGAAGGTGCTCACTACAGCGACCTTGGGTTTGAGTAATGATATCAATCAAAAGAGGGGGGAAAAGGGAAAAAAAAACACCCTTCCTCCCCTAGATCGGAGTCCCTTTCTTAGGAAACTATTAGAAAAACTCCAAATGTTCTCCAAACTTATGAAAGTAGACCTATCATAGCTCCAATTTGTCATCAAAGCAAGTTTTGGGTTCTTTACATACAAGAGATTGATACATAAAGTTGCTGCCAATTTCTGTCCATGGATTTACTTCAGGCAAATGCTTTGTAACCGAGACCCAATCCATTATCTTTGCTTTAGTTACTTTAACATTACTAAAGCTGCCCATATGTCTGTCATTCTATCCTCAAATCTCCTCAGATTCCTTTCATTCAATATAACCCAACTTATTTATTTTTTTGAATGGTAATATAATCCCAACTTATTTCAGACAATGAAAGTCTCCAAACAGATTGACCACTAACTTCAAAAGGACCTCCAAAGTCCAAACCACTGTGTGAAAACCTCATCAACTGAGCTGTTTAGGTTCTTAAGAATGTAAGAAAAACTGATTAGTTTTGAAAAGTGAGTCCAGATCTTCAGTCTTCACTGCCACCTTGTAGTTGGGAAAAGGATTATCTCAAGACTCTACACAGGCTGCACATATATGCAGGTCTTATTCTTGGTTTCCTTCTCAACTTGTCAAGTGGAAGAATTTTTTCGATACACAGCCTAACTGAAAGCTTTTAGCCCTTGAGTGTACCTTTACCCCAAAATAAAAGCACAGGATGGTTTCGGACCTCTAGATTTGGTGAGATCACCATTCAAAATCCATCCAGCTTCAGAAGAGTCCATAGCACAGTTGAACGGTGCTCATTGCACCTTTTATCAATCAAGAAAAAAGAGAGAGAAAAAAAAAGGAAGCCATCCTAGCTTCTACTATCATTAGAAGAACCAATATGCACCTGTTAATTGCAATCAAGAGCTAACAAGTATCTAAAGATGTTAACAGAGAAAGGGAAACCTGGTCCAGGAGTGAGGTGCCTGCTTACTAATGGAAGTGGAAAGATATTGTGTTACTTTTCAGATCTGATAGGATCTAAATAATCTAATGTAGCTGGTTGACAATTAGGGAGGGGCTGTGATTGTTCAGAAGGAACTTCTCTGGCGGACTGGTAGTGGAGGGTGACTGAAAAAGCAATTGACTGGGAATTGATGAGGAAAGAAGCCCGTGGAGGTTGTTCCTATTTATTACAAGGAATATATGCGAGCTAGCAGTGGAAGTCTAATTCAAATTTTAGCACATGACAGTAATGGAAACAAATGAATCAGAAGACACTTTGAGAAAGGAAGGGATTGACGGAAATGACATGTATGTATTGTTGCTAAATTAGGGGAGTTTTTCATTCAGTGGAGGGAGGGAGGTTTTGTACATGATAGTATAGTTTTCTTATACTTTCTGTTTTTTAACCTTTATTTCTTTCAGTAATTTCTAGTTTTTTAAATAAATGTTTTCCATTGCCATTAGAGGGGAAAGAACTTACAAGGATCTTATTATGCATGGACAATAGATGTTCCACAGTTCTATCATCCGTGATAGGGATTGTGTGGTCAAATGGGTCTCTTCAATTTGATATCATCCATGCAATCTTCCCATTAACAATGTTGCAGCATTTGTTTATGTGGTCGATTGGGTCTCTTCAATTTGATATCATCCATGTAATCTTCCCATTAACAATGTTGTAGCATTTGTTTACCTCACCCCATTCATGGAGCTTGAAGCATCAATTCTCAACAATGTTACTGGTATGGGAGTTTTGTAAATTCTGAGATCCTCTCACAAGTCACAAGAATATTCTCTCCTTTAACCCCTTCAAATTTTTACAGTACTGTCTATACACCTCCATATTTGAGCATCTAACACACCATTTGCCTGAGTGCATCTTAAAAGTGCAAATTTATTAGATGATGAAATTTATTTAACATCCTGACTGATTGGTCTTCAAATCATCATTTCCCGAAAAGCATGAGTGGAGGAGATGCCTTGCACTTTTAAAAGTTTAAGTTCTAGAGTTTTAAGGGTTTTTTCCCCTTTCTCTCGATAGGTTTGGAGATTCCTAGTGTTTTTTTTTTTTATGTTTCTTCTTGTCTGTGATGATTGGTTAATGCATAGTAGATAGCCTCACAGAAGGTGCTTTTGAAGCATGCTGTATTTGTCAATTTTTGTTCTTCATGTACATTATTTCAGGTTAAAAAAATTATGGCTTGTCAATGAAATAAATTCTCTAAATTATGCCTTCTCCTTTCAGATTCAAATATTACTGGCATTGCACAATATTCATATTACAACCATTCTTCCTGCTTTCATGTTTTCATTCTCAGGCCCAAATCGTGCTTTTGGAGACCTGATTTCAATATCAGGTATAACAGAGGCAATGCTTGACAGTTTAATCCTTCTGAAGGACCTGGAAGGCATTGATGGATTGCCCCCTCTAAGTGAAATAGAAGACTTGCGCTTGGAGAAGAATGAAAGGAAATCAACTAGAGCTGAAATCGAGCGGAAGAAACAGGAGGAGATTGCCAAAGCACGGGTTCGGCAAGTTGATGATAAGGGTAGGGCTTATGGAACAGGAAGAAGGAAATGCAGCGTCGCTCGTGTCTGGATTCAACCTGGTGATGGAAAATTTCTTGTCAATGACAAGCAGTTTGATGTTTATTTTCCGATGCTTGACCACCGTGCTGATCTCCTTCAGCCATTTTCTGAGACTCAGACTCTGGGTCTTTGGGATGTCACTTGCACCGTAAAAGGAGGTGGTGTCTCAGGTAAGAACTTTCTGCAATATTTTTCTTATAGAATTTCCATATTTTTGTATTTCTCTTTAAATTCTATTACCATTTTGTTTCATTTACTTTCACCATGGTAGGAAATAGAAAAAAACTCCAAACAATTTCTTGGCATTTCAGGTCAAGTTGGAGCAGTTCGTCTAGGAATCAGCAGGGCATTGCAGAACTGGGAGCCTGGGCTTCGTCCACCACTCAGATCAGGTAACTAAGGAAGCATGTTAATTTTATGTTGCAACCTGACCTTTTAGCAGGTGGATAGTATTTTGGTCCTTAACTAGTATGGGCCTACTGGAGTGTTGGATTGAGGACTAGGACCATTTATTGCGTCTCCACTGGACTGATGGACCATGTGTTCATCCCCAAAAGTTACCCAAATTGCAGAGTCCTACCATTCCATCCACTGGCCTTTTCAGGTTGAATGTGGAACATTGCTATATATGTCTTGTCCGTCAGTGGGCTGTCGGTCAGCTGTAGTTGACCCATTCAAGAGATACGATGGGCACATCCTAAGGTCTAGGGTTCTCATCTAGGATGACATATCTTTTATTTGGACTATCAGATACCATATAAACATTTAACTCACTGGATATCAATGACATGTTTTGTATGTTTATCTTTCCATTATGGCCTTTAAGCCAACCTGTCTTCTATATCCAGTGCATGTGTTCAGGTTGCATCATTATGATAATCTTTCTTGGTTTTATAAGTTTGCTGCCCTGTTGGGTTGGAAGACATCCATTTCTCTGTTGCCAGATTCTGATAAAATCAAAGAAAAATGAAACACAAAACACAAATATGATATTGAGTCTGGCTTGTTCCTACACTTGATCTTGTTGTGCTTGTGCTTGCTATGCTTTAATGACATGTTGGTTGTGTGCTGATCAGCTGGATTCTTGACGAGGGACCCGCGTGTTGTTGAAAGGAAAAAGCCTGGGAAGGCGAAAGCAAGGAAGAGCTTCCAATGGGTCAAGCGATGAGTACTATTATTTGTTCATCTTGGCTGCCTTTTCATGAACATCAAGTTTTGTATGGAACATAGAAATGCTGGCTTGAAGTCGCCCGCAACTTGTTTTGTTCTCATTTCAATTCATTTGGTTGGTTAAGAGCCCGTGTTGTATACTTGTTGCCTCATAAAGTTTTAAGCCATGGAGGTCATGGTGGTATTAAACTTCTAGTTTCTAGTTCAGCTAGCCAAACCAAGTTCATTTAAAATGTTATTGGCATCCAGCTTTGTGTTTCAGAGGTAAAGACCTAAAAGGAAAGATGGTCCTGCTCAGTTTTAGCCAAATGATTCTCATCAGTTGGTCTATAATTAAGGCCTATTTGCTTAACTGATACTGAATTCATATGATTTCTGAGTGCTGCTGTGCTTTTTTTCTTTAAAGAAAAAATAAAGGGGATTAGAGTGAAGGATTAGAGATGAAGATTGATGATGGGCCATCAAATAATCTCCTTTAATAGGAAATGTTCACCCTCCCTTCATCCTTGCCCCTAGCAAATTGAATCCCGGGAAATCATTTACAGCAACTGAGGTTTTAACTTGGTTTTGAAGGAAGTGTGGCCAAAAAGAGAAAAGGGTTCTTAATGAAACAAGCATAGGGACAATGCAAACTGACCCATTTAATAAATCCATCGAAAAAGTCAGTGCAAAATTCAAAATTTTATGTCGATGCAACAGGTTGAACCCGGAATTACCAAGTCAGAAATTGTCACCACCTGGTGGTCTCATTCATGACGCAATAGGCTCCAGATAGGTTCTTTTTCAGGTTCAGCTGGCATTATGAGTACAAATGACGGGAAATTGATGGAATTTAGGGCTTGGAGATGGTGAAGAAAGTGCTCTTACCTTTTCTTTTTTCTTTTTTTCTTGTTATTGAACTTTGAAGAGGGTTTTGTTATCAAATATTAAATGCGCCTTTAATTTCTTTCTTTTTTTTCTCTTGGCATTCTTACACCTATTCTTTATCATATGCATTCATTAGTAAATTAAACTATGACTAAGGGAGAAAAATGGAGAAAGAGTAGTTTTTTTTTTTTTGAGGTTTCCCTGTCTTAGACCCTGTGTGAAGATACAGTCAGGGTTTGTGATTGATAGCTAAACTCAATCAGGAGCACCAATTGAAATGGGTCAGCCCAACCTTAGGATTTGTTTTAAAGGTAAGGTAGTCGACCTGGGCATCGTCCAACTGTTCTATGGGCTCTAGGGGTGTGCAGAGTTTGTTTAAAACCGATTAACTGAACCGGATCGACCGACCGTTAACCGAATTTACCGGTTATTCTTATCCGATCGGGCGGTTCGGTTAAAGATGTTTGAATATTTCGGTTTTCGGTTAACGGTTCGGTTAATATAAAAAATTAACCAAATTAACCGAACCGAACCGAAATTATAGCATACTATATAAATATATAATATATATATATATATAATAAAATGTGTACATGTATATAATATGAAATTTTATTAATACTTATATAAAAAACTCAAAATAAATATAACATACATCAATTAATAAGTATTAATTCATGTTACCAAGTACCAACTTAGTAACTTACTAAGTTACCATATAATATAGCACCTTCAATATATTATATATTTATATTTATCAAGATTAAATATGATAATGAAATTAATAATATGACAAAAAAAATAAATATAAACCATTGACATTAAACCCTAAATCCTAAGGTTAAAGGTCCCAACAATTTAAAACCTTAAACAAATCTATTTTTTTTGAATTGGGAACCATAAACCATATAAAACTTTATGAATATAAACCCTAAACTCTATTAAATATATAACTATAGGCATGTTATAAACTTAATAATTTTAGGTTAACCGAACAGACCGAAATCCAAATCGATATTTTAAGTTAACCGAACTAATGGTTAATCCTCTAAAAAATTTTGGTTTGGTTAAATGGTTGCAATTAACCGAAAATTTTTAGTTAGGTTAAAAATATGTCAATAACCAAACCGACCGACCGATGCACACCCCTAATGGGCTCTCCCTTCAATTGGAAGCCTATACGGGGTCTTTGGAATTTGGATGGAGGTGCCATTGGCAATCGGGGCCACCATTTTAAAAGATAAATGATGTCTGAACAATGTGACAATTCAGTTTTCGAAGTGTATGTAATCTTATATAATAGTGTTCATCATCAGATGAATGGCTTGGATGTCCAACTAGCTGGGCCTATGGGTTATTACCTTCACATCCATCATTTTACTGAAAGTTGGTTTATCAGTTTAGAGACTCATGCGAGTATGAAGGTGTACGATGTTAGCATGATGTGGCCCATTAGAGCCTCTTTTTGGGTTTATAGGGCTCATCAACCCATTAAGATTTGTGGGGCACATCTTATCCACCTGGCCCATTCTCTAAACCAGTTCAGAAGGTATTGAATTCGAAATCAGATTCAGAGTACTTAACGGGAATCTTCCCACAAGGGGTAGATTTCATGTGAAATTTCTCATGAGGTTTATGAGGGCCACCTGAAGCACCTCACTACACCTGAAACATCTTTCACAATTTTCTTGGAGAGTTGTCCCCACAAACACTGGCCCATCTCCTTTTATTCCAAAGCAGCCGGATAATACAACTATCAAAAATGATAAAAGTATCGTTTGCAAGGATTATTGTTAGTCATTCTCATTATCAGATAAGCAGGACTAATGAGGCTCATTACCACAGCTGCCGTAATATCCCATTAAGAATGAGGAACAAATTCAGAAGGTTTGATCTTACTATTGTGGGTTTACCATTTGTGGTAATATTTGAGTGTGTGAGATTTTTCATCCTATTCTCAGTATATATGCTATGCCCCTTACAATTATCGCAATTGCCCAATGAAGTCAACATGCCTGGGACACAATTGACAATTCTGCACTTCAACTAATATAAAAGGATCACTTCCAATAATAGCAAGAGTCTTAACTTACAGACCTTCCACAACGTGTTGGCTCGATATTGATTCCATTATTTGATCTAAACTTCCGTTGCAGTTTCCAGATAGGTGCTGTGGTCTTAGATTTGTTAGATTTTCATTCTTTTCCCTTTTGAGTGAGTTTAGAGTAGAGCTATTTTAGCTGACTCCTGATTGATATGTTAAGGCAATGATGATGATGAAGAATAATATGTTATCACTAGACCTGAATTGCCTCACCAGCTATTCCAGGCCCCATGTTCTCTATGAAGGAAGACAGACAAAAAGTTGTAACAATCAGAATTGCAAATACGCCATCACAATTCTTATCCAAACTCATCCCATTGAATTACTGGCCTTAATGTTTATGCCTATATCCAGTGCACCATGAGATCAACCCAAGCTCAACCATTTAGTAACTAATGGACAAGGTTCACTAGTATTAGCTATGTCAAACTGAGCCAAGCCATCTACCAAACCTTCAGATGTAGGCCAGGCCCAAGCAAAAAAAAAAAAAAAGGAAACAACAGACAATCAAGATATATCAAAACAAGAAACTAAAAGCTAAAGAACTTCACTTCTGAAAGGGTCCCATCAATATAAGCAACCACCAATCTGGACAAAGGCAACCATCAATTTGGGCTATATCCACCACTTCCGGATAAAGTTTCTCGTGTAGTTGATTCCAGGTCCAAGCATTCAGTTTTCAGGCCAAAAGTTTAAGGTTGTTTTTAACCACAGCCCAAAAGTAAAAAAACCAAAAACCAATCCAAATCTAGCATAAACTAGGGTGTCGCCTCTGGTTGGGGAATTGACCAGCCTGACCCACTTGCAGCTTGATAAGGCTAAAACAATGACTCTGAAATATAAAATATGGCATGCATGAAGATCCTTGGTCCCAGCAAATAGTTGATTTGAAAACCTTGAAACAGTTTTGATTTTTGAAAGTTTTGATCCCTCTATGTTATTAGATCTTTCTCTGGATAATATTTACTAACAAGATCTCTAGTGTTGAGGCCACTCACCTCGGAGCTGGGGTACCAAAAAAAAACTAAAGTCTAGTGTCATTTTGACAGTTTTCTCTTTTTTTTTTCTTTTTTTTTTTTATCATCATTTCCAAATTATCTTAGAAATGATAAAACAAGACGAAACTGTTCAAGTTTCGAATCCACTTCCACTTTCAAGACATACAGAATGACACATGATGATCCAATTTATTAACCATACAGCCTAGTTCAAAGCTAGCATTATTAAAACGTTTTGACTTGTGGAAATAAATTCAAGTTCATACATGGAATTTATATTCAATTTGTATGCTTGATCAGTTGCAGACCCTAAAGTGATGGGATATCTATAATGATGATTGCATAGTTTATTAACATATTGGTTATGAAAGCTACAGGTGGTTTCACATAAAAAAGTATATTTAGTTCAACATTCAGGAATGTACAAATTTATCTGTTTGAACGTAGTGATTATAATAAAGATAGTTCAAAGTTGGGAGGAAATGCATCAACATAAATATACTATTGTAGCCAAGGATCAACATAAAAAGGCTACACACCTGCACAACACACCTTCTGATCTAGTATTGTGTGTGTATGTGTGTGTATTATTGAGTGTTTGCATGTGCTATTTACATAGAAACAATCATATGTAGATACAAACTCCCTTACATTTACCTTCTGATTAACATTATGACAGTCATTTGCACATAACTCTTTAGAAAATAAAGATTCTAGGATGCGCCAAACACAAATCCCAGGAATTCAGAACCTTAGAAATTCCATGGCATACCAAAAAGAAAAGGTGGATCTGTATCCAGCAATGGTATCAATCACTCCATAACTCAGGCAATCTAGAATTGCAGTACTCTAAAATTCTGTCACTATGAATTTTATCTACCAAAAGGGGTCCAATGTGGTGAAAAGATTACTTGTTATGGTAACATTACGTTCTCATAAAAAATATTACATGATCAAATCATGATGTCAATACTTGAAAGGTTCGTAAATTAGTCATCGGCTCAATAGAAAATTAAATTATGAACAATAATTGACTGACAAAAGGTAATAAAGGGCCGATGCAAGAGACTGCTCATCACAAACTGAAACTAGTTATTTGTTAACCTCGAACACAAAACATGAGTTAAAGAAAACATCATCAACAAAAATCACTTTTAAGGGAACTGTTATTTTTTCTTCAGGTTGTGAACAAGAGATACACTAGACCTTTCAAATATTCGACGATCTCGGACCCTCCAAGCTTTGAACTACCAAATACTCTGTCAACAAAGGTTACAGGAACCTACATAAAAAATATAACATAAATTCATCATATAATCAAATTCTAAGACCAGGGAAGGCATAGCATATAAATATATATTAAAAAGCTTCATATGGGAGGTACATCTTACTGTTCTTAAGAGAGGTAAAAGTTTTAGTGCTTCAACTATGGTCGAATTGGCACTCAACCTAATTTGACACTTTAACTATACTCAACATTGGATTGAAATGCATTAAAATTGCAACTTAAGAAACCATTGAACTTTGCCGTTAGGGCAAGTTTGTTTAGCAAGTAGAAAAGGTAAAGGAGAAGTTAAAGTTGACCCAGATGTGATATACTCTCTCTTTACCATGTTTGGATGAAAGAGTTATAATGTAAAGTAAAATCCAGCCGCTACTTTTTTTTACTACAAACTTTATCACAAGCCACCTTTTCTTTTCCACATAAAACCCCGATAAAGTATGGTAAAGTAAAGTCAATACAAAAGGCAACTACTTTACCACTCTCTCCTACTTCATATACTTTATCTCACCTTTACCGTGATGTGACATCTACCTTTAATTTCCTTTACCACACATGTAAACAAACCTCCTTTATCCGGGCTTGGGACCGGATAAAGGAGGGTTGCATTAGGTAGGTTGACAACCAACGCAAACGTAAAATTTTGTCACAACCCAAACATGAATTCATGTATAATTGGGACAAAGCGTTGATGATGATGATGATGATGATGATGATGATGACACATGTAAACAAACATGCTCTTAAATCAATGGTTGTGATGATCCAATTTATTTGCCCAAAATCTAATCCATAAAGAGATCTTTCCATCATACATTCCCTCCATGATTGGCATGCATCCTCATCGCAAAGGGCTTACACTATTACCTCTCATAAGAACAATGAGAGGTACCTCTAGGGTGAAAATTCCCCATATATACATGTATAATTGTATAGAGAGTTTATATAGCTTGCCCCAATTTTTTAAAACCCGTATATTGGGCCTACTATTCATGAATATAAGCCACTCGTATCATGAAACCATGAATATATATGCACCGTTGATTAAAGTGACAACCATCGTTGGGTTGATCAAATCTAAAATAAACGATGAACTCCAATGGAATCAATTGTTTTTTACATGTGATCAAACCAATAGTTGGGCACCTTAGATGAGGCCCATGAGGGCCAATTAAATTTGTGGTGGTGGTCAGGGAGAGTAGAAGGCGCATGAGAGAGAGAGAGAGAGAGAGAGAGGTGCACCGATATCTGCACTCCATAGGGCCCACCTGGAAGAAAGACAGCCAACAAGGGTAGGAGGATGGAAAGGCCTCATCATGGATTAGGTTTCGACAAAAAATCAGCCCCATCACATCATCCTCACCCTAGATGAGGAGCCTTGAAGTTTACAGTTTTCTAGTATGCCTTTTCCTTAAAGAGTAGGAATAATGTTGAGCATTGGCCAGAAGAGTGTCAATTGTGTAAGTGTCAATATACCAGAAGTTAATGAGATGTGAGAGGGGTTAAATTGGGCTGATTACAAATGGGCCATCATCATGCTCAATTCAGAGAAACCTCATATGGCAATGATGACCAGGAGGCACCTTTTGGTGATTTATTACATTAATCCAGTGGGCCCCCTATATCACCCCCAAGTTCATAATTCTAGCTATCCAATTACTGAGTCACAAATGGAACATTACAGCCAAATGCCGACAATAAGAAAGGGCAAGATTAGATGGCTGGGATCTTAGAAGTAGGGGCGATCTCTTATGCATCTCCCTACCCACAATCTGGCCCATCATATGAACTGTAATCCGATAAGCAACGGTCCATGATCCAAGTCTACAGAGAGTATTAAGAGGAATAACAAAGTTCAAAAAAGAAAAAGAAAAAGAGAAGGATATAAAACCACTTTTGTGCATGCGTGTGTATTTGAAGGATTGGGCTCAGTTATGCATTAGATAAAGTTCAATAACATGAGTATTGTTCTCTACATGATCTTGAAACAGCAAAGCTTAAGTACTGGTGCCTTTTTGCCTTTAATAAGCAACTTACTTTTTCCTAACGGCCACAACAAGAAGATTAATAAATCAGTACCTCTTCAATATGGTAGCCCTTTCTGGAGGCCCGGACAATCATTTCCATTTGAAAGACGTATCCTTTACTAACGCAGGAGTTGATGACATCTTCAAGAACAGATCTCTGATAGAGCCTTCAAAATGGAAAATCACTGTTAGTTTTGAACTTAGTCCATGAGCAAACAACGTGATTAGTTTATTGACAGTCCAGAAAGAGCCTACAGCATGGCTGAAAGCTGCTCATTGCAGCTTACACAAGGTAGCTGGCTCAAGTCATGTTACCAGTATTATTATTATTATTATACCACGAGGCCACAAAATAGCTGGCTCAAGTCATGTTACCAGTCAAAAACAATATTTTTACAGTATAATGATAAGCACCTTACAGACAATATTAAAAAAACAAGAAAAAGAAAAACCCACTCACCGAAAAGATCCAGTCAAATCTGATACTCCAGGCCATAGAAGTGTTTGAGCGAGCACATTTGCTCCTCTACTTGTCAGCTTGCGCATGAGATTCCATCCATGCACCCCACCACCTCTTACATATCGGGTACCAGTAACTATACTTGCACCAGTCTCCTGCTGCTTCCTAACAAACATGGAGCAAACCATTGAAGGCCACTGAAGAAAAAAATCCCTAGCATACTTATTTGAACAAGGTGTAGTATGTAATTGTAAACCCATCTCAATTCTCAAGACAACCAAATGAAAGAAGAAAAAAGGAAGAGTTTCTAAATCGCTAAATAATGGAAACCCCATCTGCAGTTTCAAGTAAAAAACATTCTTGATACATTCAAAATGAACGCAGGTACTTTGTTGATTTCAAATGTGGGAGAGAGCACCCATGCATGCAGACACGTGCAATCATTTGCATTAGTACATATGTGCCAATGCACACGGATACATGCACTCATATGTATGCAAACACTTGGACTGAAACAATCAGCTTGCACACACAAACATGTGTACTCAAATTAGGGGCATTTTTCCAAAAAATAGGTTAAGTTTTCAGCAGGGAGCAATTCTGTCCAGCAAATGGCTTATCCACAGTAATCCAAAAAAAACAGCATTCGAAGAACTGATAAAAATCAAGAACAGTTCTGTACATGATTTCACTCTGCTGTCTACAAAGAAAACGTTTAAGCAGAGATTTTATTATCTATCTTTTAATATTTTGATAGATACTTCCTTTTACAAGAATGTAATTTTCAAAATGTTAATAACTGGCGTCTTTCTTTTGTCCAGAAAGATAACAATTTTTGCTCATACAGAACTCCAAAAACAGGCCAAGTCACCAGCATGCTGGAAAAGCTAGGGAAAAAAAAAGAACAAGAAAAAAAAAAGACATTTTTAACAAGCATTATTATGCAAATATTTTGGCAACAGCCCGTAGCACAGTTGTAAGGTGCTTATTGTCACAACTAAGTAGTTGTGTGCGCTTAACTCAATGGCGGATGGTCTTGCTAGGGAAGGACTTTCTCGATCTTCAATCATTTTTGTTGTATAGTTTGCTTTAGTTGCTTTATTTCTGTTTTTCAGTAATTATCTTTTGTTCTTTTCTTTGGTTGGTGGAATAAAATTTAACCGTTATAAAAAAAAAAAAAGTAGTTGTGTGCGCTCATGTCGTGTTACCTATAAAAATATATAGTCAAAATTCTCACTTTTCCATCACATAAAAAAAAGAGTATCAGCTCATCAGAAAGATTACAGTTCAAAAAACATAAAGATGTCTTAGTCATGTGAAATAAATTAAGGATAATCCCATAATTTTGTATGCAACTGCAGGAAAGTATATAAGCTCCTACTTGAGAAATGGCAATTTCAGAGAAAACTCTTACCTGATGAAGCTTGGTAAGTACTTTGGCTGCAGATGAAGAAACAACAGAAATAAGTGAAAAGAAAACTTCAAGAAAACAAATTGAATTGCTGTTATGAATCTGGCACCATAACTTTACAATTCAGTATTGACACACAGAAACCATTGGAAATGGCACTAAAGACTTACATGATGAGATAAATCAGCATCCATTATAATGATAAAATCTCCAGATGCATGTTTCAGCCCATGAGAGTAAGCAGTTCCTGGAAATAGACTAAGTCATTGACTAATTCATACTAAGTCATTGAATAATTCATACTTCTTCCCCAAATAAAAGAACAGATGCATACCTAAACCCATTTTCCTCGGTCTTGCTCTTAACAGCTGCAATATATAAAGAACCAAAGAATGAGTGGTTACTACATGACAAACAATCAAGCCAGCATTGACCTCAGCACAAAATGCAAAATGTGCATCAGATTTTTCACTACTTACAATTCGATCTTCCCCATATACTTCCTGCAACTGTTTTACAACTTCTTGAGTCCCATCAGGACTCCCATCATCTACCACAATGATTTCAAAATCAACATCCCTGAATCAAACAGACAGATTCTAATGTCAGATGCATATATTCATTCATACAGATAATGGTGCGGGTGCCAGTGTTTTTATACAACAATGTTACCACTTACCAATATCTTCATAGTGGCAACGCAATATTGATGGGGGATAAGGATAGTTTCAAATTTTGTGTTTTTATTAGGATATTATCAAGAAAATATCGTTGCAATAAAAATAAAATAAAATTTTAGATTAGAAAAGTATAACAAAATATTGTATAAATGAATTGAATACAGAGAGGAAAAAAATGAATAAATAAATAAAGCACTATGAGAAGAAAGTGTTTAGAAAAGAAGTAAAAAGTAACAGGTAGTTGCATAAATTATTCTAGGTAATTCCAGCAGCAATTGCAAGGTGCTGGAGTAGTAAAGGTGCTCTGCTCCCTCCTACACCTCACAGGTTAGAAACCTGTTACTCTCAGCTTTATTTTTATGCAATAATGTCACAATCTTATCACAGATACCAAAAATACATATATCATGATAAAATCAAACGATATCATAATGAGACAGTTTCAAGAAAATATCACAATAGATTCAAGCGACCAGCAGTATTTTCAACAAGATTATATGCTTGATAGACAGCAAAATCTTTCAAAATCCATATAACATGTACAGAAACAGAGAAGAGACTAAAGTCTACCAAAGATTAAATTCTATTTACTGTCTAACGTAGGAAACAAATTTAGCACAACCAATAGGATATTCATGAATTTGAGGTTCATAGTGCTTTGATTCATATTCCTTTAAACTTTGAGAGAGAGAGAGAGAGAGAGAGTTTGGTCCTTCTTTTGAAAAAAAAAAGCTCCTAGACGATGTGCAGAAAAAAAAAAAACGACTTACCACCCTATCAAAGTTTCCTTGTAAAACAGAACCCCATCACACAAAATCACTCACATTCTTTTTTATAACTTACAAAATCTTGAACATAACTATCCATAACCACAAAACCACCCATCCAAAACTACTGCATTCTTAATGTTATCTGTCCCTTTAAGATAAATTAGTCCTCAAGGTTGAAAAAGTGAAGATTTTGAGAACCCTCCCAAATAGCATCCTCTAGTACAGTGTCTGTGCAATCAACCAAAACTTACACTAATTTCACAATAGATACAACAATCTAGAATAGCTTCAGGTTTGCCCCACAATCAGTTATACTTGTAAATCTAATTATCTCTATTATAACTCTACTTAACAACTCTCAATTCCAGTTGCCCCAGATCATTCAAATGCATAACTACCCCCAATTTACGGCCCAAGGAACACATTGATGGTGATGAAGGATTAAAAATATAATCTTTTGCAATCAAATCACACCAATTTCAAGCAAGAAACCTTTAATTTAAGGAGAGACGACAAGTGATGAATGAGATGATGCTTTTTTGCCCTAAAAAAAAGAAGCAAAAGTAAGGTATAGATGAAGAAGAAGAGGAAGAAATGGACCTGAGATGTTTGAAGATGAGGTAGACGAGGAGGGCGATGTTGAGGCGCTCGTTGTAAGTTGGGACTATGATGCTGTAGTACTTGTTCTTCTTCTTCTGCTGCTGCTGCTGCTCTTCTTCCATCTCTTCCTCCCTCCCTCTCTTTGTTTTGATGTCTCTTCTAATTCCTTCGTCAAGACCGAGATCTGACCTACACAACTACAAACCTTTTTCTAGCAGTCTGTCCCCTGTGATTAGAGAATTCTGAGACTCCAAAGACCAATCCAAATCCCATTAATTAAATGGAATCAGGATTTTTACATATTAGTCCTTCTTAAATTAAATTTTTTTAATGTAATTGTCCGAATTCGGATAATTTCACAATAGTCGCTCGATTCTACACTTGTGTTGTAACCAACATTTTTTTTAACTTTTTTTTTTTTTTTTTGCATTATCCATTAGACAGTCCCATGCTATCCTGGGAATTATTGATTTCTATATCATGCATTCTTTGCGTGAATTTAATTTTTTATAAAACACAAAAATGAGATTTTAAGAGCAGTAAATACACATCTAATCACCACTTATAGGGTTCTATAATTTAGAAAAAAAAAATTCTCTAACATATAGCATAAAAGCCGCAACGTCATGGGATTTTTCAGTTTCCATGACATATATTAATGTTTCCATGATATCATGAGATTTGGGTCAAAAAAGTTTATTTTTTTTTTTAAATTGACAATAGTCAAGCGACTCTAGTTCCATTATATGAATTTTTGTAATGAAATTGGAAAAATTAGGCTTAATGAGGACTAATATGTCAAAATCCCTTAAATTAGTAGTTTGAGTCGACCTATAAGAGAACTCGAGGGTGCTCATGGATCAAGCCAGCTCGAGCTCGACCCAGGCCCATCCCGGCTTGGGTCGGGTTGAGCCTTAGCTTTTAATACTCGAGCTTGGCCTGGATATAAATTATGGGCCCGTTTAATATATGGGTCAGGCTTGGATTAAGTGGTAGAAAGCCTGAACCACCCGAATGAGAGGCACTGTTTTAAGTGAAAATATTTTTTTGTGGGTGGAAGAGAGGAGATGAACACACATTCTCTCAGGCACAAACCAACCTCGCTGCAAGGTGAGCTACAAGTTGCGTTAGAAAATATCTTTCTTTTCATTTATAAAATATATAATACCCAAGCTCAGACCTAACATATTCTCTGTGGGCTAGGCTCGGGCCAAGTACTTATGGCCCGAGTCAAGCTTGGCCCGGGCTTGGGTACGTCGTTTAAAATTTGAGCAAAGGTGTAGATATTGCTCAACCCGGCCATGAACACTCCTAGAGCCAACTCATCAATCAGAGGGTTCAACTTACCCATCAAAGCATAAGGAACCACTATTAGTGCCAAACATTTTTATTATGACATTGGGAGATGAATTTGCAATGCTTGAATTTTTGACACAGTAGATTCGGTGGAAAATTGATTCTAACCCCATGTTTAATGATTTTTTAGGGAGTTTGCGGAAAATGGTTCAAGTTTTTCTTAGTCTTTTTTTCGTGGGAACTTTTTTCTTCTTTTTTTTTATTAAAATACATAGGATTTTTCTAAGTGATTAAAAATAAAAATTAAAGGTGAATTTTAAAATATAAGCATCAATTAATCTTTCTTTTTTATAAAAATAAAATTATAGGAAGATGAGAAATGAATACCTAACATTTGGTCGAACATTTCGTCTTCCTTGTTAACGACTTGATTTATTGAATTTCTATGCAACACAAACAAGCCCCAAATGATGTGAAAGGGGCAGGAAAAAAAATTTGGAAAGACACCATTGCATAAGTACTTTCTTAGAAAAAAAAAGGCTTAAAAAGTTAATCAAGAAGTAATCTCACTTTAAAAATTAAAAAAAAAAAAAAGAAAACTCTCAATTAAGCAGCCAAGAAAGCTTTTACCCAAATGCTCTCCATTTTCTTAGAAAAAAAAAGCGATCATGATTTTCCCATTAAGTCTCCTCCATGAGTCTAAATCCTCGTAATTTAGACTCACAATTCATTTGGCTCCTTAGAAAAGCCTAACTATTGAAAACGTAAAGACTTCAAAATTAGTGCTCTCCATAAATATTAGTCATGCAAAAGCTTCACTCAAGAGCTAAAATATGTGGCACAGTGAATTTTCTTCGTGCTCCACATTTGGGTAGGGATGTAAATGAGTCCTCGATTTTTCGATTGCCTGAAAGTTCCGACCCGTTAAAAATCGGATCTGGGTCCTTATTTAGGCCCCGATAAGTAAATGGGTCCGGGTCCGGTTCCACTTTGGTTTAGACCCGTGGACCCGAGACCCGACATATAACCTCAACTTTAAAAAATCTCTCCTAAAAATAATATTTTTTAAATATCATTCTCTACCTAGACCCGGACTCTGATCCAGACCCGTCCCATATATGGTTTTGGTTCCGGTTCTGGAGCCAAAGAAACCGGAACCGAAACGGATCCGGTTCCACATTCTCCTTAGCAGTTCTGGTCCCGGGTCCACCATGGACCCACACCGGAACCTAGGGCTGTGAAAATTGACCGAAATAACCGAACCGCCCGGCCGGACCGACCATTTGGGCGGTTCTATATATTTTTTTTTAAAGAAAATCGACCAATCGGTTATTTATTTCGCCTAAAAATTAAACTACGGTAGGTTTTTTTATAAACTAAAAAACCGTTCGGTTAAAACCGAACCGACCGAATTGTTAAGCAGTTGCACTAACTTAGTGACTTGAACTGTTGAACATCTGCATTTTTTAAGTACTACTAGCTAGTTGCTGGGCCTGTACTTATTGTTAATTATTGCTGTGCCTGTACTTATTGTTAATTGCTGCTGGGCCTGTTTTGTTTGTGTGTAAGTGACTAAATTAGATTGGACACTTAACTTATTTAATGAAATTAAAGGCCCAATGGCCAATTAGACCAATACAAAATGAGGCTTGACCCATTCAAATTAGGGCTCAGCCCAAAACCGAAAACCGACTAAATTGAATGTTCGGTTTACCCACTTGCACTAAATACAGTGGTCGGTTTTCAGTTATCTATATCCAAAAAAATCTAACATTTGGCCCGAGTGAAGAGGTGACTGAAAACCGACCAAAACCGACCACCGACAGCCCTATCGGAACCGACCCGTTTACAACCCGACATTTGGGGCACATTTAGGGTACTTTTGTACAGAGGTAGGTGCCACGGAAAAGGGAGAATACAATCTTGATGCTTGTTTGGTGAAGTTCTATAAGATTTCTAGTGCATGTTGAGTTGGTGTTTTTCCCTTTCAGCGAGGATCTGAATTTCCCACCTCCCGCAGTCGGAAAAGAAGATACCGCGGAAGAGGAAACCTGTGCTGCCCTCTAGGGCCTTCAAACGGGTTGTGTTAACGAATTCAGGTTGCGGGTCAAACGAATTCGGGTTAGAATCACCTAAACCCGAACACGACCCATTAAGAAAACGGGTCAAAAAATTGAACACGAACCTAATTCGTTTATTTAACAGGTCAACCGAATACGACCCATTAATTCGTTAATTTTGAAAAAAATATTCATTAAACTTAAAAAGTATATCTTTTCTAAATCATGGAGCCGTACTTTATGTTTTGAGGCTGGGCCAATTTTCTAATTAAGTAAATATTGTATATCTTTTAATTAAGTGCATCTTTTATTGAACAAAAGTTATGTCACCCACACTTTGATTTTTTGCATGATAATGTGATGCACACTGGGCAGCATGGCTTTTTGACGGGTTGTATCGAATCGTAATGGGTTACCGGGTTTATTCGTTAATGACCATTTAATTTAACGGGTTAACGGGTCCGACCCATTAATGACCCGAACCCATTAAGGAGTCATCCAGACCCGTTAATATTGTGTGGGTTCGTATCATGTTAACGGATCGTGTGATATTTTGACAGCCCTACTGCCCTCATACAGCATGATTTATGAGGAATAGAATATGCCTTTTCTTACTCTTCCCAATAGCTTTGTTCAGTACACCAAATAAATAGCCATTAACAGGGCCGGCTTAAGCATAAGGCAATAAAAGCCCTTGCTTTAGGCCCCCAGAATTTTAGGCCCCTAATGTTCTCAACTTCCAAAAAAAAAAAAATAAAGTTAGCTTATTTCTCCAAAAAAAAAAGAAGGCCTCATAACAAATCCCACAAAATAAGGCCCCATTTTAAAGTGTTGACATTCCAAAAGGCCTCATAACAAATCCCAAAAAATAAGGCCCCATTTTAAACGTTGACATTCCAAAAGGCCTCATAACAAATCCCAAAAAATAAGGCCCCATTTCAAACGGTTCAGATTCCAAAAGAATTAAACTTTTCACATTCGAAAACATGAGAAAAGTTGTAGAGAGTTCCACATCCCAAAAAAATCCAACGAACTACTCCTTCATGGCTTCACAGGGTTTATACCTTTTCACATTCCAAAAGCTTGTAGCCATTAAAAGCATAAAAAAGAAAACCTTGCAATTACAACAAGTAATGAATTCATTTTGAGTTCTAAAATTCTTCCTCTTTATAGCTTTTTTCTGCATCTGCTTGCAATCCAAAGAGAACAATCTCCTATGTGTTCTGTGTTCTTATTGAATCCCTTCAATTCAAGAGGTTTTTTTTTCTCCATACTTTATTCTCCTTCTATCACTGCAACTTGGACTCCAAAAGGAACTTGTTTTGTTCTGATTGAAGCCAAAAGGTATGCATTTTATATATTATTTTTTTTCCTCTTCTTTTTGTTCTTATGTGATACTTATTTTTATAATATAGTTTTGATAATATATGTTAATCATGGCTCACTAACACAAATATAATCTGTCTTTTTTTTTCAGGCTCTATAATCTTTGTGGCCAACACCGATTAGTAATTTTGCATCACAAAAATAGATTTTAAATAAAATATTTATAATAATATTACAAAATAGAAAAGACCTCATTTTAAATTTTCGCTTTAGGCCTCAAGTTGTCTCAAGCCGGCCCTGGCCATTAAATATCAGGTTCATCCTTTCCTATGGCACTTTTTTTGAAATATTAACTTGGCAACTCCATTCATTATTCAACGTGTTGGAAAACGATGTCACCAAATTTGCATAGCATCTAAACTTCTCTGTCTCGAAGAATCTAGGAAATGATCATTCACAATGGGACCTTTTAACATGACAGGGAACACCACTTCTGGGCCAGCACGTTAGTAGAATGAAAAAATCTAAATGGCCTGATGGCAGGCCCCGAAAAGTGGCCTGAGGCCATGTAGCACGTCTCTAGTAGAATTTTGGGTTAACTAAAATTTTTTCACGTCTGACATCTGTTTCGCATACACGTCAAACTTATCTTAGCAACTATAGTAGGGTGAGTTTGTGCGGCTGAAATTTCAGTAAAAATGGGCATACTGAAGGCGCCGAGTTTTTTAGTGCCTTCTCCATTGTGGATGCAACAACAATTCTCCTCTTCTGAACGTTCTTGAGGTGTTCTTGAGGTGCCGTTTTCCACGTGAGAAGTTATCTGATTTCCCAATCTCCCCTGTAAAAAATCAAGTACCGCGGAAGCGGACGAAGAAACCTGTACAAAAGGACCTTATAGGAAAGAATGAACTATCAATCTATCGTTAGTGCACGTTTCTCCATGGCATTTTCTACACCTAATTCGAATATATCCTATGGAGAATGGCTTTTCATTTTTCAGGTTAAAACTTTCCAGTGCTTTTCATTTTCTATGCTGAAAGGGTTCTCTTCGCAAATTTCTGGAAAATATACTTTCTCATGTGGTAGTTTTATATAAGAGACCAAAGCACATCTATGTATAAAACCATCTATGTATAAAATGCGGCGCAGTAAGTAGCAAAGACTATAAACTGAAGTCTAGAAATGAATCCGAAAGTTCTCATGCTCTATGAAAATCAAATAGCAACAGAAATAAAATACCAAGCAAGACTACCATGTACAAGAACACTAAGGCTCGTTTGTGTAGCCGATTTTTTGCAGGATTGTGGAAATTAAACTCTATGCTACAGTAAAATTTATGTTTAATGCGGAAATTAAATTCCTTGTAGAAAAGCCAAAAAAAGGGCTAAGTTTTTCATGATTTCTTAGAAAATATTATGAAAATTTAAATTCCTATGAAGGGTAGCCGGAAACTTTTTTTTCTTCTGCGGAATTGGTTTTCCACAGCGTGTACACAAGGATGTCTTTAGTGAAAAATGAAATGGTTTACAAGGGATAACAATTTTTCAGTTTTTCCCATTTTTTTGCTACAATTATAACTTGAATTCGGGCACTCTCATTTCACACACTCACGTCTCCACCAGCTAAGCAACAACCGGGACAATGATTTTTCATTGACATTTTATGCCGCTTTCATTTCAAGCATTTAAAAAAATAAAATAAAACCAAAGTCAGATCCACGACTATGTGGCAGGGACCACTTTCGTAGTCTGAGAAAAAGGGTAGAAACACATTTCACCATTTAAAAAATAAGGTTTCCATGTAAAGCAGCTGATGCGCTAAAAGATGATAACTTTAGTTTCCACTAACCTAGTAAAGTGCCAAAGGGGCCATAAAAAATAGAAAATAATTACCAAAAAAAAAAATGTCAAGGAAAACTGTGTAAGTCACAAACATGTCCTTATGGATCTTCTTTTTTTCACTTTTAGATCATGAGTTGCAAGGTCTTGCTCTATAGTATCATGTACTGACCACTGTATTTCTATTTCCAACTACACAAGCAAGTTTTGGACATCCATCAAACACACGGATGGTTGCTTGAGACAATTGGTTGTGTATGAGGTGGCCTCTTTTCTACAATTGGGGTCCATTGACATGGTTTAGAGTTATCATTTTAGCATAATTTTCAATCCAACGGTGATGAAAAGTTGGATGAGTGTCAAATTTGGACTTGTGACTATTCATGGTGGGATAGTGTCTGTGAAAGACTAGATTGACTTGGCATGAGCTCCATCACAAAAAAAAAAAAGGGGCGGAAAAATGAGCATTTTTAAAGTGGGGCATTTTTTTAGAATTTTTCATATATATATATAAATAAATAATAAAATCTCTCACATTTTGTGTTTACTTATGTTGGGTCCATGTTGGTGCTGGTCGTGTTCCTTTGTACCTTTAATTTAATTTTTTTTTATAATAAAAAAAAGTACAAAAAGGTATAAACTCTATCAACAAGTTGGTTTGTACACATATAAGAGAAACATGTAAGAAAACTTATAACAAAAAAGAAATTCTAAATTTTTTCCACTCTAATTGTTTCATACACTTCTAAAATTTTCTTATTCCCTCATTATTTCTATGAACATGAAATGTCATTTACTAATAATTGTGTCGGTCACCAACACATTCATGGTTGAACAGCGTCGCACCTTGATGTCACAAACATACTTAGGGATTGAAGTCACAAATGACAAATGATTTTAATTTAGTTTCATAAATTGGTAGGGTCATATTCTCAAAGGAACCATCAAAATGAAACAAATTTCCTTTTCACCACAATAATAGCCGAAAAGGAATACAACTATCCTAAAGACCAATTATAATATATTAAGCTCAAGGGTTTTAAATCTAATTTTGACCCCGCTTATGGACTTCCATTTTTCCGTTCTTAACATACATAGAATCCTATCCTATCTTTCATGTATACCCGTGATTAGTACGGGTTTTTGTACTAGTAGATTAATTAGGCAAGCATAAACTTAAACAAATGCACCATTTAGGCAAGATAAAAGCCAATAGCCAATTTGGAAGCCACTAATCAGAGATGTAGTCCATTGAACTTGTGGTTGAAGAAGAAGCTGGAAATTCCCATTTCAACGGTAGCCCGTGTCCCCGACGTAATCTCTTTTACATCTTTCCGAGAAAACGAAAAAGCGAGGAAAAGAGAATTGTTCGAGAATCATCAGATTTTCCCACCAGCCGTAGAATCCGAATTCCGTAAAAAGTCGATTCCCTTTCTCCACATCCCTTTTGATCCATGTATTCCCAATTCACGGTTCTGTTTGGAAAGAAGACAAGAGAGAATCGAATTTTCTTCTGCTTCCAGCTCTCTCGTTCCCTCCTTTTCCCTTTTCTCATGGATGGAGCGCTCTGATTCGCTCAGGTGGGCGCGCTCGAATTTCCAGCTTTTCGCTCGATATAGAGGCCGAAGGCGAAGTCCCCCAAGCAGCTCTCGCAAACGATCTTCGTCGTCGTCTTTGCATTCGGAAGTTGCGAGATTTCTTGGGTTTGCATCGTTCTTTCGTCCTCTTCAATCTCATTTCTTATTTTACTCTGTTTCATTGCTTTTTGAAATGCAATGCATGTGATGGAATCAATTGCTGGTGTAATTTTTTTCTTGGGTGAGTGCTAATCACATGAAAGAGACTAAATTTTGATCGTGACTTCTAACGAAATGATTGTAAGATACAGAATTATGAATGTAGAAGAATAAAAACGGTGTCTTTGGATGAAATTGGAGATGAATTTGGTGATTTGGGCCTGTTTGTTTAAATGGGTATTGAATTTCTAGGATTTATAAGCAATGTGTTTTTATTGAAGTGCTAAAAGTTAAGAATTAAAGGTAAAGATCCCTCCTTTAGTAACTCATATTAGGAGTAAATTAAATCTAGAAAAGTTGTAGCCCTATCGACATCTCCACCTTAGAGACTTCACTCCTTGCCCCTTTAATACTTATTTGATAAAAAAAAGAAAAAAACCCTTTTCTATGGATTCCTGTGGGTTCCAACTGGTCCCTCCTATTAGCAATTGGAGCCCTTTGTATTCTTAGCACTGACCCAAGTTTGACATGGTTATCTGAGTTGTGCAAGGCCGCTGGCCCTCCGATTGATATTGTGCATTTTGGCACCCATCCAACTTTACTTAACAGCTAAAATTTGGTCAATTTTGAAGCTTTCAAATCCTGTACCTCTCTTGATCATATGGTTTCCATTTTTTTGCTCATGGGTAGTTCATAGGAAGACATTTCAAATCCCTGATGAATCTTTCTATAGTAGTCAGTTATTAGTTATGCAATAATCATCACCATCAAAGCTTTATCCCATCAATATAGGTTCATCCATATGCAGGTGGACTGATTTAAACTTATCGCCTCTCTTTGCCTTGTATTAGTTGAAGTGTTAAAGTTTTTTTTTTTTTGAAGTGTTAAGTTGATAACCAATACACTCGCTTTCACCTTTCATTTATACAATATGGTTGTGTTACTTGTTTTGAGGTGTCTAGGCATCACAGGATATTGAAACAACCACGTTGGAGACTTATAGCATGCTTTTTTGATTGATTTTTCTTGTTTTCCTCTGCTTTAGTTTGTACATACTATCCATGCGCCATGGAATGCTTCTTTGACATAATTATTTTTCAGCTCCCATTTTCAGTTGCTATGCTTTTGGATTGTGCAGTTTACTTCTCTGTCTGTGAATTGTAACTTTGATCATGATGTTGGTATGATGTTTTCTGGATAGAAAATCACTCTCTTTTGGGGGCATGTTTGCAATCCGTTTTTTAAAAAAGAAATTGGTAACATGACTTGAACTGGCAACCTCATGACAAAGAGCGTCTTCCAATTGTGCTACAGGCTCTTGCCTAAACAGTCTTTCTCTCTAACGGTTAATGGTCATTCCTCTTAACCTCTGAGGTTCTGTGGACTTCCTAAAACATATCAAAGGGATTTCATCTTTCTTCCTTTCCCCCATTCATGATTGGAAATATTCAAGATTGAATCTGAAATTGAGCTACTTCTTTGGAACTAAATATTTTGAATTACATCTTTGTTCAACTAAAATAAATGGAAAATATGTATAGTCCCAAATGCAGATGAAGATGCTATTGTTATGACCATGATTTGTGACGCATAGCTACTTGTTTCTTTGGATGGTTGTTGGATACATTTGGACTGGCAGGATGGTTGTTGGATGCATTCTCTCTTATCTTTTAATCCATTATTTTGCTGTTAAATCAAACTTATGAGTCAACCATAACATCGTTGTTTGATCGTGGATGCAGGAAACTTCTTTGTGCTCCTCGTGTTCCATCTCCAGTGAATTCCTGGAAAATACCTGATTTGCTATGAGTTACTTAAGCAGCGTAGGTTTCTGTTCTCTATTAATTTTTCTGTTCCTAATTTTGACGTTGTTTCTTCTACTGAACATTCTGTAGATATTTACAGCTTAACTGGTTAGTTCTGCAGCTAGGCATGCAGAAAGACCTTGATTAGTCTGTTTGCTTAGAATTGAAGAGGTTGACTCCTGTTCCTTTCTCTTCATAATCATCATTTCATGTTGATATGCAGGATGAAATTAATCAAGGGACTGCTTTTGATGGTATGCATACTTTTTTTATACCATTTTCTGTTGTTCCTTTGGTTCATTTGCACCATATTATGAGCTAAACTATTTGGATGCAAAATTGCTTCATACTTTATCATAGACGACTTCTTCTTTCAGATTCACTTACACCTTGAGCACTGAACTTTTGAGCAATCATTACTGAACTATCTAAAACATATTGTCACTAGCAGGTTCACTACAGTTCTCAACTGTCATCCAGTCCTCTTCTCTGTGATAAGAAAAACATTTTGGGAGCATAAATCCAAAACACAACCTAAGAAATGAAAAGAAAGAAAGTCAGGAGAGTTTTCCTTGAGTCCCCATTGTGGGTAACTTGTCCGTATAAATCAGTTACATTTTAAAATATGAATCAACTCCCTTAACTGGGATCTAATCAAAATCTTCAGTTAACTATATGTGTCCTAATTATCTGTTGGGATATTGTACAATATGGTACACTACTAAACTACATGAAAAGCTGTACACTTGTCTCTACCTCATAAATTGATGTGGAGGAGCATTAAATATCAATTTGCTGAGCAAAAATTGTGCTGAGGCCCAAGACTGGGTCATGGCTTTGATGAACTAGCCAATGAGTTGATATTCAGAAAAGATGTGGGAGATTGGAAGGCTAATAGAAAAGCATTACAGATAAATTGGTAATCAACCTAAATGTGGTTGCTTTTGATTTTAATGAAAGTAACCATTCAAAAAAAAAAACCTAAATGTAGTTGGTGCATTCATGAAAGACTAGGTTTGAAGCAATTTTAACTGCGCTTTAATTGTCAGAATATAATGGTGTAGGGTTAGTACTGATACACCAAGATAAGTTAACAGCTATTGTAACCAAATGATTTCACGTGAGGTGGAGTATTTTGATAGGTATTCAGCTTCTGCAGAAGATTTGAAACTATAATTTGTTTTTTCGGATTTCCAAGATATCAAAGAGAAGCGTGAGAACATTAACCAACTAGAAGTGGATCTGTAATCATTTGCACAGTCTACGACTCTACCTATTCAGCAACAGCAAAGGCATGAAGCTGCAGCGGAGAAGAGGAATGACAATATAATTAATAATTGAAAATACCTTGGAGATAGAAAATAATGTGGTGCATGCTTTATGATGATGCTTAGGTGGCTTTGAAACAGATTGGCGGAGAGTTTGTACTATGTGAGCTATGTTGGGTTGTGTCATAGTCAAATAAATGAGTTTTCCCATCAGTTGTCTGTAATGGGGCTTCCTTCATTTTGATTGTACTTCACATTGACCTCTAGATGAGTGTCATCAGTGCTAGTATTTTTTTTAACAGTAACTGTAAATTATATTAAAAAGAATTAAAGTACATAAAAAAGCATCAAAGGACATAACAAGATCGTACACTGGTATAAGAGATATACTAGGTCCTAACCGAACAAAGAGGAATACTTAAGTCACATAATAGATGCACTTAAATTACAAGAGCGATCAACCCCTTGCTTAGCTAGAGCATCCACCGTACCATTGGCGGACCTACTAATATGTTGAAAAGACACCTGAGATAAAATCGAAATATTGCGAACTCATTAAAGTAGAACTGCATACCCAAGAGAGAGAATTAAAAGAATCACTCTACAGTCTCCACGATAAGACGGTCCTAAAAAGAATTCCTGAAAATGCGAAGAGCTTCCAAAATGGTGATAATTTCTACTTCATTTGAGTCTCTAATTCCAATATGCTTTGAGAACATATACAATACATCTCCCTTGCGATTTCTTAATACGCCATCAATGCTTGCCAAACCCGGTTTTCACCTAGCCGCTCCATCTACATTAAACTTAAGGACTCCTACTTGCGGAGGACACAAAAAAGATATCCTTTTCTTCTTTTAGGAACCCGCCTTCAAACAAGGCCCCCAGTTATGCAAGATATTATCGATTAGGAGGTCTGGACATTCTTTTCTAAGGCATGCCCACTTAGATATTCTCAATGCCATGGTAGAAACAATGTCTTCCCCTAAAGAATCTTTATTGTTAAAAATTCTCTCATTTCTCTCTTTCCTTATGGACCAAAGATTTGAAATGGGAATGAGTCTCCATAGAGTCTTTCCGCACCCCACCACAGGAGAATCCTCCCAAGCCTCCAGAAGACCTGCAAGGTTAAAAGGGAAAAACCATTCCACGCCACAAGCCTTAAGAAAAACCCCCAATTAGAAGAACTCACGCTGCAATGTATGAAAATATGGGGTCAATTGACTCCCCCTCCCCTAACCACCACCACATCAGTGCGAGTATTAATAAGATGGGCTAACGGAACCAAGTCCTATACTTACGCTGATGAGTATAAATGCCCTTCATTGTCGAAGAAGTAGATCATGGTCTTTCATTCGAAATGTATGCATGAGAAAAGACTTCTAAGCAAGGTTTTAAACTATGATGCGGGTCTTCGTGTTGGTCAAGACTGGGATGAGTTGGTGCAGTTCATGCTGTTTTTAAAAGGTCACTTGGTGATGGCTGATTTCATGTGTCATGAAATGTCAGAATGGCATGAAATTTGATCCGTTGGATAGCCTATTCAATTTTCTTTTCGCCAAGCCCAAGTTCGTATGATTCTGACTTGTATTAGAAAGTTATGGCCAATTTTCTAGTAGGGAATGAGAGTTTTACGAGTTCAAGGATATTTTTGTGTTTTTACTTTTATTATGTCTAGTTGGCTAGGATTAGCTTTCACTTTTAATGGTTTAGATCGATTAGTTTTTCTTCTTTTAGTTTTACCTATTAAAGCGATGTAAATAACTCCCATCCCGTTCATGACTAGACGAATTTCTCTAGTAATGAAATTAGCCCTTTTCGGCTCATTTTTATATGGAGTTCTAGGAGATTTAACAATTCTCTTGATTTCCTCAAAGGTTAGTAGTTGTTAATCGCTTTTATATCTCTACCATTTTTGTTTCCTTCGGTAGATCTTGGTGGGTTAAGGGAAGATACCTGATACCTGTCCTCAACCATATTAGAGTTCCTTTTTGGAGCTGCAGCCCTTTCAACTAGCTAGGGCCTGCATCAATATTGATGAATGGGAATCTCAACATGATGGAGTTCTATTTTTCATCTCTTTTTTATGCAATGTTTGTTTCAATATTATGTTATTTGAAATATAACTAAAATCTTATTGAGAACCCAGATGCACAAAAATCTTTCAATATTATTTGACAGATCACTTAATTTTTATATATGTTGAAAAGGCTGACTGTATTATGTACTTGAAATCATTTATAGGTGCAGGACTACAGAATGGAAGAGAGATACTTTTCCAGGTAAATTTGTAAAAGTTTCCCAAATCTTTAGTGCCATAGGTCATAGAAGCTCAAGTTACTCTTGATAGACTGTAGCTATCTATTTTTTTTTTTTTGTTCAAATGATTATGATGCTTTTTTTTCTCTCCGATGTGCTAACTTCTAACTGAAAATGTTTTTCTCCCCAGAAAGCTAGACTCAGTGGGAGTTCCATTAATCTTGAATGAAGAAAGCGCAAAAAGCTAATGTTTAATTCGAATATTTAGGAGAATTTCTGGCGGATGTCACACTGACTATAGGAAGTTGATTATGTTCAGGATGTCCTAGACAGCAGATGAAAAGTTCTCTCGGTGGTCTTTAGGTGGGAGAAAATAAAAAGGAAAAAATAAGAGCTAGAACGGAGAGTCGGAGATCCATCACGGATATAGAGAGCAAGTGACCCACCTAATCCACGGATTCATATAAAGAGATTTCTTTTCGAAGTCTCCCACTTTAAACTTCCTTTTCACCCTCCTTAGGCAAAAAGACTAAATGTGGAGTGGATCCCATCATTACTAAACTTAGCAAAGAGACTAGAACAGCAATAATTTTGTAACTTGGTCAATTTCCCATGTCATGAGAAATTCAATCTGATTATATGAATTATTGATTTGTTCACACTCATGCAGGAACTGTCGTGCAATTTTCTAGAAATGCAGGGACTCTTTTGGCATTCTGAAACTTTAGGGGGTTAGTTGTAAATGTTGATATATTTTAAGTAAGTACGGACCTGATTGCCCAGCCCTAACTTGGACGACCAACCTTTCCTGATTCTTGTTTCTTCTTTTAACACCTCTTCTTCTTTGACGGAAAATCGATTGAGAACAGCCTTAAAGACTTTTGCTGACTCTGCAAGATTGTACATGTCCCTCAGGCTGACATCAACCTAGTATGTGCTGATTTCAGCACCTAGGTTGAAGAATGGTGCAGTTTGGGTTTTTAATTATGGTTTTGGGTGCATTCTGAGGTATTTGAGTGCTGTTTTCCAACCATTTTGTGTTTTCTTTTAAAGTTTTGCAAGGAGAAAGGGCCTAGTTGAAGTGGTTCAACTTTGCAATGGTGCTTGTGAGTGTTTGGGTTCTAGTTGTTTCTCAAAGACTACTTCGTCTTTGAAGTAAAGTGAGAATTTTCCTATTTTATGTTTTGGAGTTTAAGTTGGGGGAACCAATGGAACTTAAATTATTGAGGTCGTTTATCCAAATTGCCAAATTACGAGATCGGCCTCATACCTCAGTGGTAAGAGGTGGCAATTCTCACTCGAACCCTGGGCATGCCACCTTCCCTCACCAGCAAGGATAAAAATATCGGTAGTGGCGGGCGTATCGGCCCGCCGCCAAACTGATACGAAGCGGGCGATACGTATCGGCGTAGCGGTGCGATTTGAAAAAATCGCCCTAAAAATCTGAAAAAATTCCAGAAAATCCATAAAATTGTAAAATGAAAGAATATGTGGTTCTTTTGCAAAAGTAAGTAAGAAAAGGGGGCGTATCGGTGCCCTCAATATATGAAGTCCTGTATCGCTGTATAAATAGAAAATAATAGTAATGATTAGTTTTTTCACATGTATTCATGTTTCTTAGTCATAGTAATTTAGAAAGTAATGGAAAACTCATAAAAAAAAAAGAACATGAAATAAAGGCATTAGACTTTAGGTCATTACTCATTACTCATTATTGAACAATTGAACATTGAACAATCAAATATCAATACTTCAACATTCAAGGTTCAAATTCAATCAAGTGAATGAACTATGAAGTGATCAACAATCAACATTCAACACCAATTTAGAAATGAGTCAAATGACAGATTAGAGAGTTAGTGAAGGAAATAGGATTAGGAATACCTTAATCACCACCAAAAAGAATATCTACCAAGATTCAAAAAATAAATAAATCCGAAAATAAAAAATAGAGAAAAAAATGTGTGGATCATCAAAGGAAAACATAGATCTAACATTATTACAAGGTTTCACAAGCATTTATAGTAGTTAGAGAGAGATTCAATTGATGATCTCAAAAGTCAACTACAAAAAATCTAATAGAAAAACATACCTACTTTACCTAGAACCTTGGAAGCTTGGATCTTATAGTTATTTGTTCCTTGTTTTGATGTTTGTAAGTTTGTTGTGCTTAATCTTGTTGAATGTTGACTTCTTGCGATAAAATCTTGATTTAGACTCACTTTAGAGCTTCACAAGCTCAAAAAGTCACAATAGAAACTAGAAAGATGAGTGAAAGAGAGAGGTAGGTGAAAATAATTGCACATGGGTCGGCTGGGGGGGTTTTTAAAACCCCCCGATACGTATCGGCTGATACTCAAGCGTATCGGCCGATACGGGGCGATACCCGATTATTTCAAATAATCGTATCGGCCTTGGCCGATTCGGCCGATAGCGTATCGGCCGATATTTTTATCCTTGCTCACCAGAGGGCTTTGTCACCTCTCCTGTGGTCTACTTCCCCCACCCGAGGGCTCCATCACCTCACCCGAGGAGAGGGGGTGGGGGGTCCCAGCCCCCTATAGTTGGGATTAAAAAAAGTACACTGCGTGATCATATTTTGCTAAGATCTCTATTTTTGGGACGAAGAAACTTGGAGTCTCGGACGTATAGATGGGAGAATCAAGAAACCATCAAGTAGAGATGGCTCCATGGTTCTATATTGCAATAACGTGAGAGTTATTCATATTGCTTCAAATCCAGTGTATCATGAATGTAAGAAACATATTAACATTGATGGTTGAGTTATTCTTGAATAAGTGGTAAGAAATAGAGTTGGAGTATGTGCGGGCTGAAGATCAAGTGTGTGATTTTTTCAACAAGCTGTCGCAAAAAAGGCAATTATTTGGTGTTTCCTCTAAGCTAGGTGTATTAGATGAGATTCATTTAGGGACTGTTTCACACTTTTGTAGAAGAACAAGGTCTGGACTTTTTGTTATTCTGAGAAATTTCTGGAGATCATCTACAAATTGGTATTTTTAATAATATAAATATAGTGGCCTGGTCGCCGAGCCCTGACTGGGATGACCAGACTATTTTTTCTGTGCAGATTCTTGTTTCTTCTTCTAATACCCATTCCTCTCTTTCTTCATATTTTTATCTCTCTCTTCTTGATTTTTCATCGTGTCAAACCTTACAGTTCACTTAATTTTCTCCTTGTAATTAGTTTCAAAATTGTTTGGTTTTTCCTTTCCATAAATATATCATTACAATTGAATCTTTGTCCTATTTACCTGGGGTCAGATTTGTAAGTTCTACTTTTCCCCTCAACCTATTCGAAGTCTTGTTCTCTTTTAACTCCACAATCTGTCAAGTCTTGTAACCCTTACAGTTCCATAAATAATAAACAGAAACTCATCTTCATGATCATCATCAAAGCCGTCCCAACTATGTTGGGGTCGGCTACATGAATTCTCTTTAAATAGTAAACAGAAGTTCTTAAGTAATAATCAGGAACCTTTTAGTTTCTTTGTGAAATATTATTTCTCTTGAAAGAAAGAAATTAGAAAAGATAGGTAAATCATTCAACATTACTTTGGGTCCAATGGATCTATGTCTGTATGGTTTCTTATGATTGCTGCTGATGTCAACAATGAACACTGCTAGGATAAGCTCCCATCTTCACTCCAAACCTTTAGATCTTGTACTTGGTTCGGACATGATGCTAAAATCTAGTGAAATGAGTGAGGTATGAAGAGGAAGATGACAAAGGATGGAAAAAAAAAGAAGAGAAAACAAGTAAGAGATGTGAACACAGGTTTACCGATAAAAAAAAAGGAGACAGAAAAGACTTTGGTGACTGTCATGGGGGCGGTCCCCATTTTATTAAGGATCATGGACTTAAAATAGGTGCATGTACGTCTACTACTTAGTTGCTATTGCTGTTGCAAGATGGCTCTGATTGCTGATATCATTTTAAAATCTAGTGAAATGAGTGAGATATTGATGCAGGCTAGACAATGGGTCGGCCAACCCATTGGGCCTAGTCCATAGGCCCAACGGGACATCCATTTAATTAGGAATCTTATTTAGAGAGTTGATTTATTCAGAAGTATTTAAAATTAGGATTTTTATTTAATTTGGATTATTAGGCAAGGTTAGTTTCCTTTATTATTTAGGAAAGTCTTGGTGTCCAAGTTACAGAAGGCTGATCTTACTCTATATGTATGGGTGGATTTCCTCATTGTAATTCATGCTTATTATTATCTATAAAAGTTTTCTGAGTTTTATCTCAATTATTGCATTTACCATTATTGTGAGTGTGCCCTAGTGGCTGAATCTATGTTTGGATTTGATCAATCCCTTGGGAGACTGGTCTATTTTTCTGATCGAGAATCCGGGGCTGAATCAGATGTAAGGAGGAAGAAAGAAAGAGAAAACAAGTAAGAGATTTGTGGGGACAGAAGAGACTTGAGTGGCTGTCAATGGAGCCAGCCCCCATTTTATTAAGAATCATGGACAATAGATTGCGGTGCATCTTTTACATGTTTGGCCACGGAAAGATATCATTCCATAAATGTCTGTTGTCTATATACAATGTATCTTCCCATGTGGAACATCTTCATGTGCCAACATACAGGTTGATCAGTTCCCTTTAGTAAGTTAAGATGTGATTTCGGATCCTATTAATTATCTACGAAAAGACCATGTGGTAGTTAAGTTAGTTCAATCTTGTACAAAAATATGGTTTAGACCAATGTAATGTGGTATCATATGTCATCTTCGTCCTTCTTACATACTAAATCAGCACTGTCATTACCAGGCTTTCAATTGGGAGTCTCACAAGCACGATTGGTGGAGAAATTTAGACAGGAAGGTTCCTGATATTGCGAGGTCAGGATTTACATCAGCATGGTTGCCACCTGCAACACATTCCTTCTCCCCTGAAGGTTGGCAGAATAGCAGTCAATCTAGTTTATTCCATCATTTAATTACCTTTCTCATAAGTTTTGTTCTTTTATTTTTTGTTTACAGGTTACCTACCTCAGAACCTCTATTCTCTTGACTCTTCATATGGTTCTAAGTACTTATTAAAAGCTTTACTTCAAAAGATGAAACAGCACAAAGTTAGAGCAATGGCGGATGTAGTTATTAATCATCGCATTGGCACTACTCAAGGGCATGGGGGAAGATATAATCGCTATGACGGGATTCCACTATCATGGGATGAACGTGCTGTTACTTCTTGTTCTGGTGGATTGGTAAGAAATACTCACTGCATCCCAGATAATCCCGTCTAAATACAAAATGTAGCAATTTTTGTGTTCCTGTTCATTAAGTTCCTGCACAATTCTCATACACGTATGATAAATATGAACGATTGTATTCAATTGATATTCATAGTCTGAAGCTTCATTTCTAAAAATCTTAATTAGTGATAAATCACAATGTAATTATGGGAGAGAGTTATTGAGAGAAGACTAAGAAGAACAACAAATATTTCAGAGAATCAATTTGGTTTCATGCCTGGGAGATCAACCATGGAGGCTATCTTTCTCCTGAGGAGGTTAATGGAACAGTATAGAGAAGGTAAGAGAGATTTACATATGGTGTTCATTGACTTGGAGAAGGCTTATGACCGGGTTCCTAGGGAGATTCTTTGGAAAGTTTTGGAAAAGAAAAGAGTTTGTGTCGCCTATATTGAGGCGATAAAGGATATGTATGATAGAGTCGTGACATCTATAAGGACGACTGGCGGCGAAACTAAGGAGTTTCCTATCACGATTGGTCTACACCAAGGCTCAGTGTTAAGCCCGTACTTGTTTGCCCTAGTTATGGATGAGATTACAAGACATATCCAGGATGAGGTGCCGTGGTGTATGCTATTTGCAGATGACATTGTTTTAGTGGATGAGACGAGAGAAGGAGTGAATGCTAAACTTGAATTGTGGCGGAAAACATTAGAGACAAAAGGGTTTAGGCTAAGTCGATGCAAAACGGAATATATGGAATGCAAGTTTAGTCAAAGTAGGACACCTGGTAACATAGAAGTAAGTTTGGGCACACAAAAGATAGTAGAAAAAGAAAACTTTAGGTACCTTGGATCTATGGTGCAACAGGATGGAGGGATTGATACTGATGTAAGTCACAGGATTCAAGCCGGGTGGACCAAATGGAGGAGTGCTTCGGGGGTCTTGTGTGATCGGAAAGTCCCCCTCAAGGTTAAAGGAAAGTATTATAAGGTGGCGGTACGGCCAGCGTTGTTATATGGATCAGAGTGTTGGGCAGTAAAGCATAATCATGTCAAGAAGATGGAAGTTGCGGAGATGAGAATGCTAAGATGGATGTGCGGGATCACAAGGAGAGATAGGATTAGGAATGAGGAAATTAGGGGCATAGTAGGAATAGCACCGATTGGAGATAAAATGAGAGAAAATCGACTGAGATGGTTCGGCCATGTTAGAAGGCGTCCTACAGAGGCACCTGTTAAAAGGTGTGAAAGCATGGAGTTTGCCAAGAGTAGGAGAGGGAGAGGGAGACCCAAGAGAAGTTGGAAAGAAACTATTAAACATGATCTTGCCTACATGGATCTAACGGAGGACATGGCCCTAAACAGATTTGATTGGCGTCGTCAAATCCATATAGCCGACCCCACCTAGTGGGAAAAGGCTTGGTTTGGTTTGGTTTGGTTTAGTGATAAATCACAATGTAATACAGATAGCACCTATGTACTTCATTTTGGAGCATTGAACTGGTTTATGCCTGCTTAATTCCTTCATTTCTTTTCTACAAGTCCATCATATTAGGATGAGATGGTCAACCTATCACTGTCAACATTAATGCATTCAACCACATAATTGACCCAGTGCTTGCCCATAATACTTGAACATACTATGTAGAGAATGCTAAACTTAATTTTTTTAATTTAATTGTACAGACAAGTTGCGAAGGTATCCTGAAAGTCTGTTCCTTTTTCTGTCAGTGATATATTCTTTCAAAATAATAATCCTTTTATCTCCTGAGCTTTGTTTTCATCTCAAATATGAGGGTTAGAAGTGTGCTAAGGGTTGAGTGCGAAAGAGAGGAAGATATCAAAATTGTACTATTAAAACCCCAAAAAGTCACTAACTCAGACTGTTCTTTATGTCTGAGAAACTATATTTATCTTTGTGTTCATTTATTTACTGAATAGTAAACAGTGCATTTTAAAAGTTTCCCAGATTCCCCTGTTATAGGATGCACATAAGCCATGAAATCCTTTCATTGACTTGTCCTGCATCAACCATCAACGAAATGATAATTCATGTATTACAGGGATTACTTATGATAACCATCAAGAGTGGTAGAGCCTAAACTAAGAGGCCTAAAAATTTATCACATGGGCAAACCTAATATCCAAAAGAACCATAGGTCAGACTGCATGTATAATAGACATTTCAATTATATCCTTTGCCAACAATGCTTACATACCGATAAAATAATAATAACAATAATAATGCCTAGGTGGATTAGTGATGTGGATGGTGAGGATGAAAGATGGAATGCATCGTGGATCGGGATTTGAAATTCATGGAAGATTATGATCATGGACAAGGGACCTGGAGCCACGCTTAGGTCCAAACCAACAGATAAAGGGATTGCAGCAGTTTATTCAGACGTATATACTTATGGTGGTTGTTAGGTTCAGTTATGTGTCAGTTATTTTTGTATATGGTTCAGAATTTTATTAGATTCAGTTATGCATTTTAGTTATGTGCTGCAAAAGCTACTTCAAACCTATAGCAGTTGTATGGATAACGAAACATTTTAGAAACTATTTTTTGAGAAACTATAGTTTCTGCAAGTCTGTAATTCTGAAAACTTCTGAAAAAAGCATTTTTATTCCTTGTTTTCCATAAATCTTCATTTTCCTTAAAAAAACAAATTTTTATGCTATGCTAATGGTGACTGTTAAGGCTGGACATCTTTGAATAATTTTTCTGCCTATTTCTGCACACATTTCGGTTGCCAGACAGTGTAGAAAGGTTACCAAATTACCTTATCTATGTAGACATACCCCTCCTCCATTAAGAAGGTGCAAGGTTTGAGTGCTAGTTTGCTCCTCTAGTCCTCTTTGCCAGTGACAGTGGCAAAAAAAAAAAAAAATCTCCTTTCATTATCTCATTCATGCAATTTAAAAACGACATAACAATAGACATCATATGAATCACCTGACAACCTGATGGGAGGGCCAGACTAAGTGGCCAAGAAATTCATCACTTGTGCATACCTGATTGCCTGAAAGCCCAACTGTTGGGATGCATGCCACAGGTATAAAACTCCCACACAATTGTGAAGTTGAATTTTAGGGCAACATATTGACTGAGGTACAATCATTTTAGGCCAATGGCTATTTATGAGGTACAACCACGGCTATTTATGAGGTACAACCAAAGATATCAGCTCAAACTAAGAAACCTAATCATAATCAAACTAGGAAACCTAATCCTAATTATCATAGGAAATCCTGATAACAATATAACTCCAACCTAAAATAACTTAAATTTAATCTAACCGTATTTTAGGACAAGCTTACTCTTGTCAGTCATAATTGCAAATTAACCCAACGACCCAGAATTACAAATAAACCCAAACTGTTTCTCAACACTCCCTGTCAAGTTGGTACATCGATGCCAGCTTGGACTAAATACCACATGTTAGCTTCCTTTAGCAATTGCTTTGGTGAGGAACTCTTTTCACAATTTTTTAACAGATCTTCATTCTGCCATTGCAACTTGACTGATGAAGGAGATAGGAAGAGCTTTCGCCCTAAAAAAAAAGCCTCATATTTGCCCACTCAACTAGTTATTTTCCTCATCTATTTAGGTGCACATTGATTGAATTAGCAGGATTTTTGAGCTTCCAAATGCATTTCAGTTAAATGATGGAGAATAGAAACAAAATAAGGTGTTGCTTATGCACAAAGAGTTGCAGCCTTGGACCCGCTTTTGTTTGTTTTGGAAGCCTTCCACCCAGCAGTCAGAAAATAACTCTTCCACCCAATACTGTCATGCAATGGGTGGTCAGAATGATAGCTGAGATGCCTAATTAGCGTACACGATATATAATTCTGTAGGTGCTGGTTACCCGGCTTCCAGTTCAATATGTTTTCCTTTTCTCCTTTGTCGGAGTGGAACTTTCCTTACTGAATTTAAAGCTGACTTTGATCTGGCTCTGGCTGCATTCTGTCAATCTGTCCTTTGCTGTTTGCTATCATATGTTTTTGCCCTCTGTTGGGCCTCCAAACTGGTTGGCAGAAGAGTTTTAAGGTTATCAAGGGACCATACAAAACCTGAATCCCGATGCCTACTCTACTGAAGGTAATGCCAAACCAATGTGCTTACGCATTTTTGCCATGTTTCGTCATATGGCACTTTGTTTTGTATTAATGGCATTGGTCGTTATGTCTACTTGAATGCATAAATATGCTGTATTGCTATAGGGTGATAAGGAAACTTCACTGAGGTACCCTGTATTTGATCAGATAATGATGCTCACCAAGCCAATATTGATTCTATTTTCCCATCTGAAATCTGTTAGTGTTTGTTTTCAGGGGAACCGGAGCACTGGTGATAATTTCCATGGGGTCCCAAACATAGATCATACCCAACCTTTTGTCCGGAAAGACATTATTGGGTGGCTACAATGGCTTCGCCAGGATGTTGGATTCCAGGATTTCCGTTTTGATTTTGCGAAAGGGTTAGTGAATGGTTTGCCAAGTTGCTGTATTCTTGTGCTTTGTGATGCTCCTTTGTTTGATTTTTAGTCAATACTTATGTTTATGCCATAATGCTTAATGTTTAGTTATGCGGCAAAATTTGTAAAGGAGTACGTTGAGCAGTCAAAGCCAATATTTTCTGTCGGGGAGTATTGGGATACTTGCAACTACACTCCTAGCTATCGCTTGGATTACAACCAAGGTAATAAACCCGGAATGCTTCTCATTTTTTAATACACTTCAATGTTGTAAGGCTGAATATTGCAATATTTTAACATGAAAGTATTTTGATGTTTTAATGTTGGCTTCCAAATTTCTGTAAAAGTATTGCAAATTTCTGTGGTAATCCCCACTAGTAATATATATATATATATATATATATTCAAACTTGATATATGGTCTCATCTCATATGACTTTTTCCATCCCCCCCAAGTCCCATGATCAATGGGGCCCACCTGAGTTTGTCCCTCACCATATGGTGATGGAAGTATGCACATGAATATTGCCCTATATATATATATGAGGAATTATTAAAAACTTCCAATTTTAAAAACTCCCTCGTTTGCTCCCCTATGTTTTTAGGACATGGAGCCCACCTTGAGCCAATCCAATCATTTCACACATACTACCCCACATGAATTGGTGTAAAGCCCAAATTTGACACGCATCCAACTTTTACTCACCGTTGGATTGAAATCACAAGAAAGTGATGCCTTAAACCATTAAACTTTGGGGCCATGGATCAAGGGGTTAGGATAGTCTAATGGAGTTAAAGATTTTCACATAGTAGATCTCATCTAGATTATTCTATTCAGCGACATTCCATGGTTGTCATACACCATAGTGTGCCCAATTGGGAGGGGCATTTTTTTGAAAAAAAAACTCCCCGGGAGTTTTCTAGTGCTCCTTTCTCTCTCTCTCTCTATATATATATATATTCAAGCATTAAGCTTAGAGCCGAAAGTTATAGCAAGTGTTATTTAGCAACAGGAACCTTGCGTTGTTTGCCTTTGCCCAAATGTTTCCTTGACCATTCAACAACATTGTGATGTAAACTTAATAATAGCTCTGACGAGGAATATTAATTGTATTATTAATTTTTTTGTCTCCATGTGGAGTTGCATCTTTAGCTAGGTGCCATTGCCAGTGGCAAGAGATGAATTTGGAAATTAGTTGCAGATAAAATGTATGTAATGGATGCTTGATACCCTTCTGGATCTTTGTACTCAATAATAGACTAATAGACTGATGTGTCTGTGCTTGGACAATTGTAGCGCTAGAGTTTCTGGTAATTTGTTATGGATAGTATGCATACAGAAAGTAGATTTACTCAAAATTTATTCAGTCATGTAAAGCCTGTTTTACTTAGCAGCCGCATTATTGGCCGTAGCAGTTGAGCCCGCTATGCCATTTTGAAAATAGCAGCGCTACGGTCTAAAACCTAATGGAGCCAAGTAGTTTTAATTTATAACATTGTTTTTCCTATTTCTTCCCCTCAATAGCCTTTCCTATGGTTGTCTCTACCCCATGAATAGCGGCCGCTTTATCGGGACCGCTACGCTAAAATGCATTTAGCGGCGTTCACATCCGTAGCGGCCGTTACAGCTGCCACAAGGCCGCTACACCCGCTACGGAGTGAGATAGATTTGTATTTTTCAAACAAAATAAAATGCATAATAAGACTTATTTCTTTTCTTTTTCTCTCCAAATAACATTTCTACTCAACTCTTCTACTCTTTTATGTTTAAAAGAACACCAAAAAGCACTTGATCTCGCCAAATTACAATCAATACAAAGAGTTCTTTTCTAGGTACATCGTATTAGATACCCCCTTTGGTAGAGGTGTTCTTTTCTCAAGGTACTCTTAAGTCTTAAGTCTTGACTTTATGAAAGTTTTTTTATGAGCCTTTCATTAGTTTCTAAGTTAGCATAACTAAGCAACATGAATACATGCGAAAAAAATGATCATTACTATTATTTCTATTTATACAACGATACAGGATCTCATACAATGAGGGGACCACTACGCCCCCTTATCTTAGTTACTTTTGCAAAAAAAAAAAAGAAAAAAGAAAAAACATTTTCTCTCATTTTCCAATATTCTAGATTTTCTACAAAATTTTCAGATTTTTTTGATGATTTTTTCAACTATGTAGCGCCTGCTATGTAGCGGCCCTCCGCTACCGCTATTTTCATCCTTGCTCTACCCTTATATGGTTCTAAATCAGTAAAAAAACATAAGATTGGTCGCTACACAAGATTAAGAAAAAAATTTAACACCTAGAAAATTCACACTGCTACGCTGCTACATATTGCCACAACCGCTATGTGTCGCCCGCTGCGTAGTGTTTTGGCTACTGGCTGCTATGCCCGCCACAACCGCTATTTTTATCCTTGATGTAAAGTAATACTTTAATGAGAATCATAGACTCTAGATGTAGAATTCTATTTGGTAACTGCATTTTCATTCATATTAGTAATTGTTTTGTTAGACAGCTCAGTGCTTGAAGTGTTTCTTATCAATGGTATGAGTCGTGCTTGAATGCTGGTCCTCCTATGGGAGGATTGCCTCTACCAACCACAATATGATTTTGGAGGCATACCCCTGTAGAGACATAAACAGGTCAACTGACCCAACCGGCAAAGCCCATAACCACAAGCCCATATCCAAACATATCTCACGTGTTGAATCTTAGTGGGATTTTGTAGATTGGTCAAATATCCCTTCCTTGGAAGGTTGTGTAGACATTTCTATATTTGCTTGTAATCATAGCCTAATCATAGGATGTAAAGATATCATCATCATTGTAAATTGATACCGGTAAAGTGTATATTAACACAAGTCGATGCCCATCTTTGGGTATGACAGACATTCACAAAATCACCTCTTCTTCTTCTTCCTCTCTTTTCTTATTATCAATATATGGATCTATAGATCCTGAGAACCCCTTCATAGGCATTTTGTTTAAGATCAGTGATCACAAGCACTGCCTTGGTAACTAGAATAAAAACTATAGTTCATCTTTGAAATTGTGAGTATTTCTTGTTGTACATTCTTTTTTAAGTTGATCATGTATTGATACAGTGTTTTGAGGGACCTTATTTTTCATTTCTTCTTTTATTTGAAGAGCCAAGCATATATTATGTTCCTTCCTTTTCTCCTTTATTCCTACTTTATAAAGGATATGTCCTACATAAACAATGAAAGATTTAGGCTTCATTTTACTTCTGTCCACTCCTTCCTCATGATAGGGGCGAAAAAAGGGCCTCATTTTTACAACTTTGGTTTTCTATGAAGAGAAGAAATCTCAAAAATAGAAAAACTTCCTAAGCTCCTTGACACCTTCTAGCACCAGAGGCTAACCAAAAGAATGTTATCTCCACTTACTAGATTTTGTTGGCAATTAATTTATGCTCATCAATGCTCAATTCTTAGTCTTTAGGCTTTTATTTTTCATGCTCTGTATTAATTTTTCAGTGATAAATTCTGTCAAAATGGTAATATGCTGCCAATATGTTCAATCATTACATGACACTCCACACAATGCAATGTGGAGTAACCTCTGATTTTTCTAGACAAAGTACAATGTGACTAATTTCAACACAGTATCTGAAATGTGTGTGAGATATGCCATCTTTTGGACAAATGATGGTCTAGCTTGATATTCAACCTTTACTTTAATTTTGTTATAGTACTCTGCTTACTGCTCCCCAATAGTGGTTTTATTAATAAAATTACGAAATTTCCCTGTGTAATCTTCATCATCAGGATTTAATCCGATCAGCTAGATATAGATGGAACGATACTTTCTTTTTCTTTCTTTTTTTAGTACATGGGATGAAACATCAGATAATCTTAACACAAAATCATGACAGTTTGAGCATTATAGCAAGTGCTGACAGGGAATAAGCCTCTAATGTATAATCATTCTGTTATAGTTCATATTATATGTTCATTTGAGTCCTTTTGGTTTCATCTGGAATGAAACCTACTGTTTCCTCAATCTACAAGTAAATTGAATACTACATACAGATAGCCATAGACAAAGGATTATTAATTGGATAGACAACACGGGAGGGCTTAGTGCTGCATTCGACTTTACCACGAAGGGCATTCTTCAGGTATTTAGTCGAAACTGATATTTTCTATTCTAGTGGTAAGATAGAACTTAATTAATATTTTTTCTAGCTGCTTCAAAAATGAATTGTTTATGGAGTTGCAGTTATTATGATTATTTCTGTTATTTTACTCAGGAAGCTGTCAAGGGAGAATTATGGCGCTTACGTGATCCACAAGGAAAGCCACCTGGTGTAATGGGATGGTGGCCTTCTAGATCCGTCACATTCATTGACAATCATGACACGGGGTCAACACAGGTGCTTAAAGTTCTATGGTTATTGTTTTACTACTAATTTGATATTTTCCTTTTTTAAGATTCCAATTTTTTTCCAATAAAAAAGATTAAAAAAATGAAGATCATTGTCGCCGTCAGTCATCACAGAAGCCTTATCTCAATCTATTTGGTGTCGGTTTTGTGAGTTCTGTTTTCCCACTCGTCCATTCTTCCAAGTTCATTGTTACCCCACGATCCAAACCCCACCATTCTCCTAAAACTTTATAATTGCTGCACTTTAGTTCTTTGTACAGGGGATGTTTTCAGACTTCGGAGTAGGTGCCAAACTATATCAGATGGCCTTCCTTTATTCTCTCCAGTATTGTAGCCACCCATAAATTTCCTCATTTTACTCACTTAAGTGTCTTATCTTGTTGCTCAACATATCTATCTTTACATGAGCTCGATAAAGCAACACAGGTCTAACTGCCACATTATAGAAGTGTTATCTTAATTGAATTGGCACTGAACAATTGCATTTACTCCAGTCTCCTTTAACTCATCTGTTTTTGCTCCACTCTTCATATATCCTACAATTTCCTTATCAAACCCTACAATTTGTTCTATTGTTGCTCCAAAGTATCTGAACCTCACATTTGTGCACCAAGGCAACAATTTTAAACTGATCTTTCTCCTTAATTAGAGCCGATAAAATTGTGCTCTGTATCTATCTTTGTTATGCTAATTTTCAAGCCAATTAACTTAGCCTTTTTCCAAAGTCTTGCTTATTAGTGCTTGCTCGTCTAATTAGTGTGGCATATATGCAACAACATACACCAAGAAATATGATCCTAGGTATTTGTTGTTACTTGTGCAACCTATATGAGGATTTGGCTCGGTATGAATGGGAATGGAGAAGTAGAATTGAATTCATGTAGCCGAACTTAGTTGGGATATGGCTTTGATGATGATGATGATATATGTTGTTGCTTGTTCCATTTAAACATGCAGTTGTAGATGATTTCAATATTCTACTACTCATTTAGTTTCCTCATATTAATGTTGTTTCATTCTTTCAGGCTCATTGGCCTTTCCCCTCCAGTCACATCATGGAGGTACGATGTGCTAATTGGTGATGGAACTCTTTTCTTTCTGTGACTTACTTGTTAAATAAAAAATTGATTGTTTACATTCACCAGCACTTTAAACATGTTTATTTCACCAGCACTTTAAACATGTTTAGGGTGAAGGTTGCATTTCTTCATTGGTATTAGATGAGAGATGTTCCCATGCTATCTTTGGTACGGTGCTGACAGCAGCTAAAACATGAGACCTACATGGGGCCACCTTTGTCCGATCCAAATTGTTCATATCACAGACCTCCTTTTGTATAGGCATGCCCAAATTTGACTCCAGTTGAAGTGATATGCACCTCTAGATCAATTGTGTGTGAAATATGTAGTTATGTTTTCTAAACCTGATCAATCGAACAGTGTATGGAACTTCGAACAAAATGAAATTTAAACCAGATCATAGGGGGTTGGTTGGATATCAATGGGTTTGATCATGCATACGTGTCCTCGTATCGGTTAAATCAGATTGATAGTTGTCATCAACATCATACCAATGGGGATGTTGAGACCAATAAAAAAACCAAAAAAAAGAACAAAACTAGGGATGTTGATAGGCACCCGATTGATGATCGGTTCAGGGTCTAGTTTGGTCAATACCTGAATATCCACCTACCCAAATGATATGCATAAAATACCGTTAGTATATTAGTACATGGTACATTAAGTAATATATGTGGGCTTTGAGCTGGGCTCAGAGTTGGAGTTAGCTATGAGACCACTTGGCTCCATCAGAGCAGGGCCTGGGTTCAAATATATAATTCAATTGGGTGTAGGCCCGGTCCACCATGGACTTGTACCAACACCAACAGATTTGCATCTCTAATACCAACGAAGCATTGATAGTGGGCTAGGCCAGCCAGCCTGCTGTCAGCTGGTTGTTGGCCCATATCTGGACTTTGGCCTAACATTCTGACCTGATAGATGAACAGGCTAGGCCTGGGACTATGTATCTTTGGCCCGACTAGAAATCTTAACATATAAAGGGGAAATGTATTTCGGAAACAGGCAAAACTTGGACCTGGGTCTAACTTCAAATTCAATTGCCCTTTTTTCGTGCCAAGATCCAGCTCCCGCCTAAACTTAACTCTTTAACCCAAATACATTAAATCTATGCCTACCACACTTATTTAAATTGAGTTAAATATCATGCTGAATCGTGCAAGAATGTTCTGAATTGGACACTTTGTACCGATCACAGATTCTGTCACACATACTTGTAAATTGTAATTATGCATACTTAAGAAAATGTATCAAATTTGAACTGGGGTTATTGGGCACGTCCAAGAAAATAGTTGCTATTTACAAGCATCAGTTTGATGAAATACTAATATTTAATATGGAATCATACAGTTCTGAAAGAATTGCTGAATTCTTTAGCAAAGTGCTTCTTCAATTGATTACTGAAGTTGCAACTAGTATGAATTCTTTTGTGGAACATGGCTATAACTCTTGCTGTCTGGGGCAACATGGAAATTGAAGCTGCATTGAGTTTGATTCTCTTTCCTGCCTTCGTAGGGTGTGGAAGAAAGTATCCCACCAGAAATTATTTTTTATTTCTCCCCCAGCCCACATGTACAGGGGAACAGAGAGTGACAAAGATCATCAAAAGTCAAGACAGATAGTTTTCTGTATATGCAAATGCAGCCTCTTCTCTTCTGTCTATGATTAAATGAATAATTTGATTGAGAGCTCTCTTTTATTCCTTTGTCCTCAATCTTGATTGAACTTGCTTCTAATTTTTGACACCAATCTTTTTTTAACAGGGATATGCATACATATTGACTCATCCTGGGATGCCCAGTGTGTTTTACGATCATTTTTATGATTGGGGCAATTCCACCCATGACCAAATAGTGAAACTGGTATGCTCAAACCATGTCCAGCAGAAAATAGCCTTTGCAACTCAGTTTCCTTGCTTATCTGTTGTGTTCTGTGCAGCTGGACATTCGGAGAAGTCAGGATATTCACAGCCGTTCTTCAATACAAATTTTGGAGGCCCACTCAAATCTCTACTCTGCGATCATTGGGGAGAAACTGTGCATGAAGATAGGAGATGGGTCATGGTGCCCAAGTGGCCGGGAGTGGAAATTGGCAACCAGTGGTCACAGATACGCAGTCTGGCACAAGTAGTTTTGCCTTCAACTAGTATACATATCCATTATGCTTGTTGGGAATAAGATATCGAATGCAATATTCTATCGGGTTTAGTGCAAGTCTGTAGCCTTGCTTGAAGCATATTCTGTATCAATAAGAAAACCCAAGTGTTTGCTGCCTTAGTTGTATTTTCTATGGCTTGTTATAGTTCCTAAAGCTCGTACTTTCGCATCTTTCATTAAAGAAAAGTACTTATAAGTAAAGCTTAACATGTGTATATGTAGCATTAATATCTTTCCTTGACATTTTGAAACTGCTGCACATAGGGGTCAATCTTAAAAGAATATTTCTGTACATGCAGATTTATTTTTTCTGGTACCCTATCTAACCCCATGGAACCCTCAGGTGAGATAAAGGAGCTCTCAAGTGAGGGAAGGTAGCCCGCCCAGGGTCAATCTCTAGGCAGCTATGTGAGAACTACCACTCCTTACCACTAGGGTAAAGAGTCGTTCTCATTTCTGTATATGTAGATACAGGTAACCGCAACAACCTTGTGGTTGTGACACTGATGTTGGGATGTTTAGAGGAAAAAATAATCCCTGTGCATCTAGATTGCTCTATCAAGAAATGATGTTGTACATGTACTTCCTTGGTAGCTCGCTTGAGTACAGGTCGTTTGACCTTCTGTATTGATTGGGTAATGCAGTATTTCCTCATTGTGAGGCCCCACCCTTGGTGGACCCTCATATTTGAATTTGAATATTATTAATAATAGTAATAGTATTTGTATTGTACTAATTAATAGGGATTAGTAAGGGTAGATAGATATTTTTCCTAAGTTTTAGCCTATTTTGTAGAAATTTGGACTATTGTGTAGTTTATAGAATATATAGGGTGTCTTTTATAATTTTTATAGGGTTCTAGAAGTTTGAGGCCTTTACTAGTAAATAGAGTCTTATGAGAGGTTTTTTCTACACTTGAGAACATTCTAGAACCCCTACCAAAAGACCAAGATACCCATGTTCTTATCCACATTCTAATGCAAACCCAAAGGCCCTTTTGGTAATTGTTCAAAACCCTAGATACCCTAGCCTATATAAACTAACTATTGCCTTGGGAATAGAGCCCAAAACCCTAAGTTGCCTCTCATTCCACGAAACCCTAACCTTAACTCCAAGCCCTAGCTACTAAGAAGAACGAATCCATTCCCCAACCTCAGCTACTACCTTGTTCACTGCTCTTCTTCTACAACTTAGAGAGCTTGGTTGCTTTTTGGATAGCTTGGAGAGCTTCTTCTTGTCATTTACCTTTGCAATTTCAAATTTGAGGCAAGTGCAATATATACATTTAACTTAAAATGTATGTTTTACTATTTTTTATTCCGAAATTTCATCTATATGCTGTGAGGATTGCTTAGATTACCTTTGAGCTTGTTTATTGGGTTTTTGGCCATTAATGGATGGTTTTTCTTTCCATTTGGAAGATCAATAACCCGGATGATGATGGATGGTGGATGATAGAAGTGTTTTTGTGATTTCTTATGTTTATGTGATGTTTGGAAGTGGTTAGAGAAGGACTGGATGGAAAATGGATTGAAAGAGAGAAATCCCGAAAAACTGGGTTTTGTTGCAGGTTCAGTGTGCTCAGTTGACTGAGCCATGTACTCGGTCGACCGGCCACACTAAAAACCAGGAAATCCAAGCCTCAGTTAGAATTTCGTGAAAATTCTAGGTTCAGTGTTCTCAGTCGACCGAGCCATGTACCCGGTCGACCGGACACAATAAGGAATTCAGGTTATGAGAAATTGCCTGCAATTTGTTTGATCTAGGTAGGCCTATGTACCAGGTCGACCGGTTGGCCACCCGGTCTACCGAGTACAATGAAAAATCACAGATTTCAAGCCAATCTTTTGTTCCTGGTCTCTGTGCAGCAGGTCGACCCACCCACAGCCAGGTGGACCTGCCACACTGCAAATGATAAGTTTTGGGTTCAGATTCTATTTTGTGTTGTGATCCGATGTGGGGCCCATTGACCATCCAAATAGACTTCAATCTATGTGCCAAGCACAAGTCAATGGTGTAACTCAACTTTGACTTGTTGGGCTCACCAAGTAGGGTCTAGGGGTTTGATTTGACGTCAATTCGATCCTTAAATGTCGTCGAAGATGCCCGTAACCTCAGGAGCACCAAACGCAGCATCCTTGGCATCTAAAACTTCATTTAGGAATCCAATTAGATGAAATGAACCTGGACCTGAATGTGGACCATTACTTAGGATTGGACCTTGCTATTTCCCGATTGATTCGCTTGCTTTGGAGGTTTCTCTTTTCCATTACATCACTGCCACACGTATGTCCTTGTTGTTGCTTTACATGTTAATTAAATGGAAAATGAAGGACCTGAACCTAGGACTTCTTAGAGGTGACCTGGCGATGTAGTTGGATGGAAATTGACCAATGTCTGTGTCTAGGCGGACCTCTTATGGCCTAAGTTGGATGTGTGGAACCCTAGGATGGAGAGGTGGTTGTGACTAGACTTGTAACTCATTTTGGATGAGAATGGGTTGATTGATATGGGATTGAGACTGGTGATCTCTCCTGGACTATTTAGACTAAGGCCATGGCTTGATGGGCCTTAGTGGTGATCCAACGATTGGACTTGGACTGTGTTCCATGATGTTGAACTCATACATGGACCTCTTAGGGATTTGATAGGACATTGCTCTTACAAGGCAAGCCTAGACGGACACAGGCCTGTATTTGTATCTTTGAGTCGGCACAAACATTCATCCAGTTGTCTTAAGCTCAGCATTTGGACTGATCATAACTGGTAGGAGCTATTTATGAGTGTTGAGTGAGCTATCATGATGAGTTGTGTTTGAGACGGGCGATGTGCTACCGGGTCCGTTCTCTTGAGTGTTTAGTGATGAGTGTAGGAGATTGATGAGTGATTAGCGGGGTTAGTTATCCCCAGCATTGGTGAGATTTTCTCACCGCGACTGTGTTCAGCATGGGAGGGCCACGACATAATATCCCACGGTATCCAGCTTGTGTGAATGTGTCATGTTTTGTTGTTGGACTAGCTTATCTTAATTAATTGATTCTAAATGTTTAACTGCACATTCGCCTAAATTATGTATCATTGTTACTCTGATTAATCTTATTATTGTCTTTATTCTTTTGATGCATACATCTTATGTTATCTGTATACTGTGACTTGCCAGATCTTTAGATCTGACCTTTCTTGGTGCTTAGGTGTTGACTCGACTACGAAGACGACGCGCTAGCGCTCGTTGATGCGCCCATAGCTAGTGACTATGGATGGGGCCAGCTGACAGGAGGTCGAGTTGGATGATGGAGTGCCTGCACCGGGGGTTTGAGAGTGTCTCATTTTCTTGGGTTTGAGTAGATTTGTGGTGAGCAGGGAGATAGTTTGATATATCTAAAAACATGTTTTAATTATACTTGGAGATTTTGGCTGGACTTCAGCTCTGCTACATTTGATACATCTTTTATGACACTATATGCTTCCGTTTGTTCTTTATGCTTCCGCAATTTCAACCATTGATTATATGTTGGATAAAAAGTTTAAAATTGGACCTCATTGCGGACCTACGATCTTGGATGTTCCCAGGTTTTCGGGAAGTAGCGTGCCAACTTCGGATACCTTAACGGTAATCTCGATATTCGGAATTGGGGCGTTACACTCATTTCCCGCCACCAATCCATTTATGCCTTTTCAATGTAAATTGTTCACTTCAAAAAAGAAAAGAGAAATGCTGGCATATACATGAACAGGGAAATACAAAGCAATCCATAATAGGAAAATATAACCTTGCAAAAGCACATTACTGATCAGAAAAAGCTTATTTGCAGAACCGATCGCTGGGAGACTCGCTTGCGTGTAACCTTCTTGATTGCTGCAACCGTAATTGTATTCCCATTGTGCACAGCTAGTTGACTTGTGCACTCCTAACCCCAACCGTAAGAACGAAGGTTATATTTTTCTGCAGATTTAACCACTTTGAAAGATGAAAATACATGTCCTTGAGTCAGTCTGGCTAGAAGTATCTTCTTATAGGGATACCTAGAAGTATCTTCTTATAGGGAAATCGTCTATCCGGCATTGGTCAGCTGCTGCTGAGCTTACTTCCAACATTACCTGATTCCACTTTTTTTAGTAGCATATCAGTTTAGAGGGACTAAGGGTGCACATGGGCAGTTTGAATCGGTTTAGAGGGGAAACCATCAATCAAACCGAATCCGTCCGTTTTCCATTTTTCCAAATTGAACCAAACCGCCTATGTGCTCAAATCGAACCGAAATGAACCGGTTCTGTTCGGTTACATTTTTTTTTTCACAAAAAAATGGAAGTTCAATTGGTGAGAGGCGTTGGACTTCAAGTATGGGAGTGAGGGTTTGAGTCTTCTTCAAGTAATTTTTCATATTCTTTTATATATATTTTATAAAAATAATTAGTTAGGTTTGGTTTGAACGGTTTAACCGCACCATCAAATCGAAAAACCGAACCGAACCGAACCGTACAGTTTTAAGGAAATCCGAACCGTGACCGAACCGATTTACTACAAAACCAATCCGAATCGGGTGGTTTAGTGGTTTTTTTTTTTTGTGTGTGTGTGTGCACCCCTAGAAGGGACAAAGAATCATGCCCGAATTTGACTTCTTTTTATGCAAGCGTTTGAGACTTAGAATTATTGTTAAACAATATCTCAACTTTTGAATAACACCCTTCTCTTGTATTTTATCTTTTTCAGCATTTGATCAACTTTGTGTTTGTCTCACTTTAAGTTGTTCCTGCGCCTGGAAGGTAGTCAACTATAGAACTTGTTGAGCCAAATTTTGGATTTATGAGAGGAGCACTCAACCTACCCTGCATTGAGTTAAATAGGTTCATTTTACTAATTGCTTTAAACTATCGCCCCAGAGTTTCTTTGGTATTTTGCCCCAGAGTTTCTTTGGTATTTTCTTTGATTCGTGAACTAGAGTAACCACTGGATGAAATTCTTTATCCACAAGAAGGTGGCACATGACCAAGCCTGGCCTGAGTCCAGTTTCTGCTGGATTTGGGCTGTCTTAGGTCTGTCAACTGGACCTGGACAAATTTTCTGTCCCAATAATTGAATATGATGGTTTTATCTCTAGATATGCCTAAAGACAAGCCCCCAATCTGAGATATAAGAGGGGCCTACATTTTGCAAATGGACTGACGAAGCCCTTACCTTCGAGTCCATGGGTTTTATCTGGACCTTAATTAATGCAGGCCCAACAATAGTTTGATTTCTCAGTCAGACTCAGCTAAAGGGCTAGACTGCCCATAAAACAAGCAGTCAATAAAAAAAAAAAAAACTCGGGGGCGATAGTTTAAAGCAATTAGCAATTAGTATGTTGGAATTACTATCTGTTCATGTTGGGTTTTCTACAAGACACAAAAACCAACTTGTTTAATTATAAGATCCTTTTGTTGCAGCCACTTCCATAACAAGATGGTGGACCTAGGGAATTTCCGAGCCCATCAACCTATATCCATTAATGGGGCCCACCGTCCACCTGTGAAATCAAAATGCTCTAAATCTTTTTCACCCTTTTAATATTATCAAGAAAATCTTGTTTCTGTAAGAACTACTCCCACTGTCGGATTGGCCATGTCTAAAAAAAATAAATAAAATAAAAAATAAAAACTAATACTTATGTTTTACACTCGATCAATCTGTAGTGCGGGTACTTGATTGTCGTAATATTTTCATTAATTATAAAATAAGGTGGGACAATGTTTTTTTTTTTTAGAGCAATTTAAATTTCCAGAGTAAGCTCCATTCATGCAGTTATGGTGGGGCTGGCAGAGGAATAAAGGATTCTCTGAGTTCTGTCCCGGCTTTTTCGTAACTGTCTGTTTCTTTATCGCAATCATGCTGTCGTTGCCCTCTATCCATCATTTTATTTCTAGTACAAGACCACCAAAAATAATATGATGTTAGTTTCCAACACCAACAATGGCAAATATTAACGGTTAATAGGGAATGTAGTCTGATTATCTTGACAACCCAAAAAATTTAATCTTACCATGTTCTTTGTTTTTCAATGCTAACCATGAGAGAGAATCCATGTTACACTTGCGTACGATTTTTTAAGAGACCCCCGCTGATATCAGTACACACGCGAGGGAGAGGACACTTCTATATGAAAGGACGAACATGCATAGATTAAACCCTAGACAGTTGGATGAGAATGGTACTCGAAATGCTATCTCTAAATTCCTGATAAGTACCATGTTGATGGCAAATTACACATGATTAAACTTGCATAGAAGCCTACCTTCTATGAATCCAACAGGTTACTATGAGTGCCATCACACATCTTACTTTTGAACTTTATGGGATACTTGCAGCTGTTCTGGCAGTGTTAACTGCAATACACCTAATTTAACTTGCGTGGTAGTCACCTTTATTTTATATCTGCAACTAGTTGGATTGACCATATTATTGGGACAATTGCCATAGAGAGGGGAGTACGTGAGATATGCACTTTGACCAAGCATAGGCAGATAGGGGTTATGAGCTGCTGATCCGAGCTCAGGATCAGTCAATATCTTTCCTTGCTAGCTCTTCATTCATTATCCATTTTTCAGAGAGGATTCTCTGTTTGACTGTTCATGTTCCATTCCAACATAGATATGAGTAGCTAGGGAGAATTATTTTCCAAGGAGTGTAGGGCATGACATGACAGGTGGCATATATATTTTTACTTGCAATATAAGGAGTTGGGTTAGGGTTGACCCACAAAACTTGCATAAGCATTAAAGGGTTGATCACATATTTAAACCAATTCGAACAATATGGTGGTTTAATGTTTTTGTAAGTGAGTTAGGCCAGGTTGACCCACATTGTATGTGGATTGGTTTAGTTGACCCATTTAAAAAAAAAAGGAGGAGGTCGGACCAGGGGTGCCTTTACCTCTAGACATCCTACATCAAGCGGACTCATTTTGAACCCGAGCCAGTGCTACAATTCAGCAGCTCTATGGGGCTCACTAAGGTTCATCTTTGGTCAATGCAACTCATTTGACACTCTTATCCCTCCTCATCTGGCACCATGCCTTATGTAATTTATGCTCATCAAACCTCATTATTAATTGGACCGAATATTTAAAAAAGGTTTAAAAGGCTATTAAACTTTAATGCTATTAGATCAAGGACGAAGATAAATTGAAAGGGCTGATTTTTTGCCTTATCTTGCGGAAACTGTTCCATCTATCCAACTTCCGCTCATAAAAATTGCAATCTAAGTAGGCCCCATAAGTTGGGCCGCATAATCTTGTGATGCGGCTGCTCGTGGATGAATTTTTCTATATAGGCCCGACAAGCTGGACCGCATAATCTTGTGATGCTGCTGCTCGTGGATGAATTTTATTATATTGCTAGAAGGCTAGTACTGTATAAGCTTCTGAAGAGGGAGGTGGAAATCCCCCTACTCATCCTTATCAATATGAAAATCGATCTCAGCTAAAATGTGATATAAAGTGGGTGGCTGCCACCATGTTTGATCCAGCTCATTCATGCTACATGCACCCTAGGTATAAGCATGGGTTGGAACTTGGAATTTCATAGAAATATATACACACTATTATATTAATCACATGCTCAATTCATTTGTGCACACCACTCCAATTGATGAAATCTGGACTAGTGCCTATAAATAGAGATGCATATTCGATTGATCTCTCATAGGTCAATAACACATCACTGCAAAAAGTAAGACAAGTTCCATAAACAGGGATGCATGTAATATGAATGACTTAGATTAAATAATGGATGGACACCAGAGTTCAAATTGCATTTTAGCTACCATCAGTAAAGCATGAGATTATTTCTCTAACTTAATTGTCTACAACACTCAAAGAAGCCCAACAGATTATCCTATGTAAGCTAATGCACAACTTGCCCAAGTGATAGCAGAAAGTGCAGAACCCTGTGCTAAATGTAAACAAGAGATTCAGGTAATCTGCTCTTATGTGATCCTGTTCTAGTTTTGGACTCTAATGTTATCTCACCCGCACTAAGAGAGAAATAATGCTTCAACGCCTTTTCTCAGTCGTTCTTTCAAGATTCAACACACCCTGTGCCTTTCTTGTGTTCTTTATCTTCAACCAACAAGGCAACAACCAACCAAAATCTCCCTCTCTCTCCCTCTCTCTATTGGGAACAAGGCAACAACCAACCAAAATCTCTCTCTCTCTCTCTCTCTCTCTCTCTCTCTCTCTCCATTGGGGTCACATGCAGCTCCAAATACCCACATTATCATCATCAATATCATCAAAGTCATCACCCTCATCATTCATGCCTTGAAAATGAAACGTCCTCCCAAAGCTATTGTCTCTTAAAATATGCAACACCACACACCTTCCCTACCCCTCCAATCATCAACGCTCATGTGACCCCTCTGTCACACCCATCATTCCCCATTGGGTACAGCCTTTTTTCACACGTTTACAATGTACCCATCTCACTTGTGTAAAACCCCCTAGTCTCAATGCCCAATTTTGAGGCTTTGTGGCCCATTATAGCTGATTTGTATTGTTGAAATGACCAGCGCCAGCATGGGAGATTCTAGCCAGTATGCTTCTTCAAATTAGTTGCCAGAGGCATTGCTCTCTCTTACCCAAGAAAAAAAAAAAAAGCTTACCAAAGAGGCATTGCTCTAAGAATGGCCCAGGTTCCTTTCCCACTTATGTGGGCTCTCTTGAGTCACAGCCTCCTACAATGGGGTAAAAAAAAAAAAAGCAAACAAAGAGACACTGCTCTAAAATGCTAAAGGAGACTCATCAGACCATAATAGCTGAAATCTATCCTGTTGTGGATCTAGCATGTATGAAATGAGGCTTCAAATGATCAAAGTAGACTGATTTTAGAGAGCTAGTTACAGGTAATATATAGTGTAAGGCTCGGATCAAATAATTAAGGGTTTAGGATTTGATTCCCCATCCGGATCTGCCACATCATCTATACTGGATCTGAACCAGCAATGCAAATGGATTTTAGTGTGATGCACTTACATGAAGGACTAGATAAAAAATCAGATGTGGATCTCCCAGGACCCCACACACTTCATCATATAAGATGTGGTGGTCCCTTTTATGCAATCATTTGAGCCACCCTAAAAACTGAAAGAAAAAGATAAAAACAAAGTATGGACCACATATTGGACCCAACCAACCCATATGGGGCCAGTGTGGTGATGACATCAAATTTTGTCTACTTATCAGGATATAGCTGAAAAATATTGTTATTGGAAAACAATTTAAATCTAAAAAATAAAATAGAAAAGTATTAGACTTGAATACTAAGGAAGTTTTGGAAGAAAATATAAGGACCATTAGAAGAAAACACTTTGGGAAAGAGTATAAAGTAATGATTGTATGCACGATAAATTAAATTTGTCACGACAATATCATAAGAAAACATTTTCTAGAAAAAAATTGCAATATATCTCAACACATTCAAAATAGAAATAATAAACTCATACCCTACCAAATCTAATGGTAGCTCAGGAGTCAGGTGGGGGCACCTCCCTCCGTGGAAACAAATGGTCAAGGAACTTGGGTTGGGTGTGTATGCGAGTGCAAGACAAAACAAAGGAAAAAAAAAAAGTTTACCACATGCACTTTATGGAAAGTGAGATGCCTTATCATTGAACCATCTGTCAAAATTTTATCATTCATAGTCAATTCACAAAGGAAAGAGAATATTTTATCCTAGGTGATGATGGGATGAAGAGTACAATTTATTGGGATAAAGGGTAATTCGTGTTTCCTATCAAGAGGAAATATTTCGGTGTTCTCGTTCATATCCCCCAACTACAATCTTTTAGAAGAACGACCTCTTACCTCAATGGTAAGAGGCGTCAATCTTATTCTGTTGCCTATACCTTCCCTCATGTGAGGGTTATTCTACCTCACCCGAGGTATACTTCCCTCACTAGTGGAGTCCCTCACCTCTCCCGATGTCTGCTTCCCTCACCAAAGGGCTGGATCCTAGCCCCCTAAGCTGGGTACTAAAAAAAGACTTTAATCTTTTAGTCTGTCATTTTCTTTGATCAACATGATAGTAATATTAATGGACTTCTACAAAGAAATTACACTTTAAATGGTTAAGTGTACAAAAACATAACAACGAGGGATGAGGGTGTCGTACATTTTTTTGACAAATATCTCTCTAGCGATATCGCCACCCAAATTCACGATATCATCACCCATTTCTCCATTTCAATCGAAAATTGTAACTCCAGCCCTCAGGCTCTCTTCGCACCTTACTTCTTCTTTCGCACTTTTTTCCTCTTTGAACCACACATTTATTCTCAACTATTTTCTTCCATCACTCTTTCACGTCTCTTTTCCTATCTTTTGTTAACCACGGTGTGACGTAGACAAGATGTTTTACCTTCTGCCTTTAGGCGTGGAGTCTTTTGAGTGGGGTGGTTCTTTAGGGCCTGTTTGGCTAAGGGGATTTATGACAAGGAATCGGACTTGTCAGAAATTCCTTATATGATGTGACATCTTGTCCCCTCAGCATTCCAAATACTCTTTTTGATGCAAGAATTTGAATTCAAAACCACATAAAAAGTCACATTTAGCCTTATTAATTCACAGAATTCCAGCGTTTCAAATGCTGGAGGGGAGTTGAGCATTTGAAATTCTATTTTAGGAGGCTGTTGAGGTTACATGTTCACCCTCGCTCTTGAGCGGTCATAATTGTGGTCGAGTCCTCGCCCTCACCATAAAACTATTGTTGTGTCATTTCCTATCACCAATTGGTTTTGGGATAAGTGGTAGTTCAATGGGGTGTAAGATCCTACAAGTGGTATGAGAGCCTGATAGGTCGGGTGTTCGAGTTTCAAGACACGCGTTTTGCGAGTTCGCAGTAGGAGTCGAGGGTTTGCCGTTGAGGGAGGGATTGTTGAGGTCAATGTCCACCCTCGTTCTTGAGCAGTCATAAGACAGGTATCCCAAGGTCGGGTAGGTATGGAAGTAGGGATGCACATGATGAGGTGGCTTTTGGGAACTCCTACCAATTTCGTAGGGATGACTATAAAATCTCTCCCTTGTACCCAACAATAGAGGTGCTCATGGACCGGGCCAAGCTTGCTTTGGAACCTGAGCACATTCTAGCCGGACTCGAACTTCATATTTTCTGGGTAGGTCTGACTTGGAACGGCTAGTTATGGCCATATTCGGGCTGGACTGGGCTTGGGCGGCCTATAGTTTAGAAGCCGGGCAAGGTGTGAATATTCCCCAGCAGGACCCAACCGGCAAATGAACACCCCTACCCAACAAACCAAATACAGTGCTTAGTTTCATTCTCTTTACCTGTCACAGTCTATCCAAACCATTAACAGTATGCAACAACATGACTAGAGCCAAACCCTTGCCCCACTTCCTCTTAGGGATGGCAAAATTCCCGCGGGGACCCGACCCGAACCCGTAATTCGGGTATGGGGCGAACCCCCCAGGCCGGGGGCAGGTAGGGTATGGTAGTGCCATACCCGGCCCCGAACCCGACCCGAAAATTATCTTATGCACTGGCCCATTGCACTCTCCCCATTCTCCTCTTTTAGGTCACGATGGACCACCCTCCCTTCTCATTCACTCCAACAGCAGCCCTCTCTTCCTCTCATCTCTCTCGTTCACTCACCTCACTCTCCTCGCTGCCTTGCCGCCGCCGGCCGATGCCGCCCCACCATCACCACCGCCGGCCACCATCATCTCCGGTGAACCAGCCCACTCCATCTCTCTTTGTTTTTCCCCATTTCCCTTCTTTGTTTCTCTCTTTGTTTCTCTGTTTTTCTTTCTTTATTTCTCTTCCTCCCTCATCCTCCTTGCTGCCCACATGACTGAGCTCCCCATCCTCCTCATCCTCTCATTCTATCTCTCATTTCACCCTTGCTGCCAACGTGGATCAGCCCCTCCTCACCCATCTCATTTCTCTCTTTCTTTCTCTCTTTTCTAGGGATGGCAATGGGGCGGGGACGAGGTCAGGTATGGGTGTTACCCGTCCATGTCGGGATTGGGGTCGGGGATTCCCCAAACCCCAAATAGCAGGGATGGGGTTCGGGGATAGGGATGGGAAGGGCATACCCGGCCCCGCCCCGCCCCGCCCCGCCCCGTTGCCATCCTTACTTCCTCTCTCTCTCTCTCTCTCTCTCTCCCATCATGTCCCTCTTCCACTTTCATTTCTAAGTTCTATATTTGGATTTTGTAGGATTAAGATCAGGAAAGATTGAGAGTGGGGCTGCAGGTCTCGATAAAAATACGAAAATGAGTGACAATATCACTAATCTACGTGACGATATCGCCATAGGGGTATTTCCATAAAAGAGAAAATGTAGGGCAACCTCATTCGTCAATTTTTTGTTTTTGTTTACTAATCCATTAAGTTCATGTTTAAGGCATACTTAAAAAAAAAGATATTAAATAGGGGTTTTGACATATTAGTCCCCCTTAAACCCGATTTTTCTAATTTTATAATCAAAATTCAGATAATGTCACTAGAGTTGCTTGACTCTGGTTAATATTTAAAAAAAAAAAACTTTTTTACCCAAAATCCCATGATATATCATGGGAACAGTATATGTCACCCTAACCGATAAATTCCATTATATCATGGAACAATCCATGTCACAGAAATTGATAAACCCCATAATATCATGATTTTTATGCCGCATATTAGGGAATCTCTTTTTGAATAATAGATTTTTTAATAGGACTCAGCTGCAATTAGCAAAGCTCCATTAATGGAGAGTTGGATTATTAAGTCTTCTTTAGAATGAGGCTGGCCTCATGATAAATTTGCGAGGCTCCTAAGTGGGCAAACTTATTATAAATGTAAATCATTACCAAATTCCAAACAAAAGTTGGCATTACCATCGTATTGATCATATATATATATAACAAGTGACACTTGGGATTAGGGTTGAATATAAAGTCATTAAATTTGTGGGATGTGGATTAAGAAGTATGGATGAGATGGATCCCATTTTTCATATTTGAGTAGACCATGAGTGGATCTTCCACGGTGTCCTCTATTTTTTGGGCTCCAGTGGCCCCCAACAACTGTACACGGTAAGAGCATGTACACTTGATGCATAAAAATATTATCCTATTATTATATTTATTTATTTTAAATATGGTTTATCTAACGAATACGGCCAACTCCGATTGAGGTAAATCTTATCATGGGTCATATAAAAAGAAGACAATTTATTTTGTTCAGTTTAATTTTTTTTTCTTATTTATCAATGGCCATGCTGAGAAGTCGCAATAATCTTTCTATTGGTTAAACCGTTAATATATTTATAATTTGTGTTGTGGACAAAATAAGTGTTATATAAATAATACAATTATCACATAATCCATGGTGGTAATTAAAATTCGGGTGTGAATCTATGGGCCTTCGTGCAAACCGAAGCATTATTCGGGCCCACTCGTGTAATAAGGTATTAGTCTAATTAGAGACCCATTTCAGTCCCAAGTTGGAACCACATGCTGCACATCTCATCAAGGAGAAAAGGGTTACTGAGCACTGTAAATGTAACCATCCCCATTTCGTTGACTGAAATAAATGACAACATCTCAATCATTACCAAGAGGGTAAATTAATGTCTGGTCTTTTGTCAACTCTCATCTGCAAATTCGTGCTGTCACTTCTGCCTCCATTATCTCTAGTTTCCACATTTATATCAAAGGCTAACTTTAAACCCCATTAGATGGCTGGATACAAACTTCAGTAGTCCATTGACTATGGAAATGAGCTCCCTTCTGCTGCTCAGACTCCTGTTTACCTATGGGTGTCAATGGGCCGGATTCAGCTGGAGAGTCTGAATCCAGATCCTTGGTGAGTAGAACTCTGTAAATTGTAATGGGGCTCAAGTTTATGGTGTGAATAACTCCTATCATAATAAAATCTATAGATGTCGTATATATTTGTAATAATAACAGGTTTTTTTTTTTTAACTGCTTGGATTTTTAACTGGTAGAGACTCCATGTGCTTTCAATCAGTGTTCCACTCCTTCCACTTGGGATTGGCTGAGTGTGCTACTTTGGATGATCTTGACTCGTCTGAATTTAGATTTGATTTAAACACATAATTGAGAAGAACTAATTGTAAGTTAAACTATTTAGGGAACTGACCCAGCTCGATCAAGTTTGAACATTTGAAGTCTATTATATCTGGATTCAAGTCTAGGTTTAAGAACCAAGCAAGAATTTATAAGATTAAACGAGAAAATCGTATAAGTTATCTTGTGAACCTATGTCTAAATTCTAAATGCATTCATTATATATGAAGTTAGAGAGAGAGAGAACTCTCGCTGGCTTAGACAAGACCTAACTTGATCGTCTGACCCAAATGGTCCAGGCCAACCTAAATGGTCCCGGACACTCTCAGCAACATATTTTTTTTGGTGGGAATGGTGGGAATGTGGGATAATGTATTTAACTTCTCAGTGACTAAAACTTGTTTTCTTTATCATTCCAAGATTGGATTCTGTTTCTAAGCCAAAGACCCGCAATCATGAGAGTTTCCCATGCATCGAGCACTGCGACGACATACATGCAGTCCTTTAATGCTAGTCATGTACTACTTCCTCCAATCCAAAAGGTTCCAAAAAGCAGAAGAATAAGAAAGAGGAAAGTCTAGAGACTTTTGACAACCCAACGTTACGACCTGCACTTCCACTAGCTGCCTGCCAAATGCCATTGCTCTATGCCCTACATTCATCATCACCATCACCCACCAAAATAAAATAAAGAAAACCATGCAGCTAGCACAGGCACAAGACACAGGTCATTGAGAGTTTCGATTGTTTCAAATTTATTGAGAAACGAAATACAATACAACTGTTTGCATGATCCATCTGAATACCCTATCGCAAGAGCGAGAGCGACATGACAGTACATTCAGATGTTATCAAAGTACGGGTAGAGGTGGGTGGTGGATACGGTTTTGAATTTTGGCTGATTGGATGTGAGATATATCATGTAATCATAAGATGTGTGGGAGAAGATCGTCTCAGATTTCCAGTTTCTTGCATTCGTTTTGATACTCGAGAGAGTACGCAACTCTTGCACACGTCAAAGTACAGCCCGCAGTGTTTGTATTTCTGAACTTTGGGGTGAAGGAGGCATGACATGTTTGAGGGGGTATCAAACGGTGCTTGTGAGTGAAATCCATTGACCCATGAGTTGACCTGTCCAGAGGGGGTTCAAAATCATTAATGGGCCCCGCTGGTGGATTGATAAAAGGCTGGCCTCTGATTCACAAAATAGAGGATAATGGTGTATGGATCCACTGACGTAGAATTTCTTATTTAATAAAGAAGAAGATAAAAGGTTTGTTATTAAGGTGTTCAACTCCCAAAAATCATCATCCATCCTACTAGATTTAGGTACAATATTAACTTTTATTCCGGATGAGTTTCTTTGTATGATAATTTGAATTCATAAAGAAGGATTGTCAAAGAGGATTGATATGCAAGGATGTTAAAAAGGTGGGGGCGGACCCAGAAAATTCTCTTTTGGGGGTGTAATAAAAAAATTATTAGAAAAGGGGTAAATGTTAAAAAAAAATATATTAATTTTTATAATTTATATGGTTTTTTTTAATTTTGCACTTTGGGTGGGGGCTTCAGCACCCAGACCCTTGAACTTGGTTCCGCCCTTGCAGAGTGATGCTTGGGTATTGGTTTTTCATCTCATATTCATTAAAGTGAAGATTCTTTAATGACTGCTTAAAATCTTTAACCTTATTTGTTTAATGTCAATCATTTTAGAAATACAATACTTATAATTTTTAGAAATCTAATTTCATGCAAACAAGGTGGCCCTTAGTAGAATTAATGACAAAGATTTTTGGTCTGACAAATAATCTATTGACTTGGCCTTGGTTCCAAGGTTACTTTAGGCTTAGCTAGCTCATAAATAATCAATGCAACTTATATTTATTACAGGTGTTCATGACCAGGTTAGGCCGGCCTAAGGTATATCCACACCAGGCCCAACCTTAGAAGCATAGGCTTGTGTCCAGCCCAAGCCTATGCATTTAGTCAATCGGGTCAAGCAGAATCAGCCCATTTTTATCAGTTGTAGGGGCTTTCTAGTAATTGTTTTGACAAGTTATCACTAAATTGGAAGTACTCTTTATCTAGGCCAGGCCAGGCTGGGCTTTCTATCACTTAATCCAACCGACCCAAATATTAAATTGGCTCAGATCATATCCAAGCGGACCAAGCCCTTGCCAAAGCGGGTTGGGCTAGGATCAGGCCATGTGGGCTGGCCCATGAGCACCTCTAATATTTGTCAACTTGGGTGCTATGATGCTCACCATGAAAGAATTCTCTTCAACTAAAATACAAAGCTTGAGCAGGGAAGTTCCACTGATGAAATACAAACGGCTAGGTTAATATTCTCTCCTACTCTGGAGGTGGACCAGGTTTCACTCCATTTACAACTAGACCCATATCTGCTTGATAGCATGTTTGACAAGCGATTCTGTTATTAGACACCCAATTACATTGATTTTCAGTGGTTTGAATTTGAACCCTTTGACTTATTTTATAGTATTCAAGCTACTTTAGCTTCATCTCTAACGACAATGATGACCAAAAGTGGGGTTGGGTTGGGTCTAACTTTTTTTTCATCTCCTTCTTTTCGTTTTCTATTTTTTTTCCTATTTCACTTCCATGAATGATAAGAGGAGAAATCTATCTAATTTTGAATTATGTTTATAGTGGATTGTATAAGATTTTGACGATTAACCAAGGTGAGATAATGAACTCAAAATTTTGATTTTCTTCGGTATCTTTATAAATTAGGAGTATCTGGCGTGCGAATTTTGATTGGAGATGAAATGAAGGCGGGTGCGTACCTTGTGGGTTCCAGTTCTTATGAAATGGTGATCACATTTGGTTCATAGAAATATCTAATTTGTGAAAGAGAAAATCCTAGTTTTAAGATTTTTAATTTTTCAAGTCCCCTCTACTTAAATGTGAAAGTGTTCTCCTTCGGTGCTTCGCTAGTCAAAAAGGAAAAAAAGAAAAAGAAAAAAAACTGTTTGCTCCTGATATGTATGAAATCTTAATTTTTTCAGAAAAAAATCCGAAATCGTATATATTTATATTCCTAAGCCAAACAACATCTTCTTTCTCTTTATTCTAATGTTGCTTTTATTGAAAGTAGGTGGGCCTTCTAAACGGAGTTTCAAAAACTTTGATTCGCTTAAGACAGTGATCAGACACCTAAAAGGCCATAAAACTCATCCTAAGATCTCAAACCCTAATCCTTAAGTATTAAGATCTCAGATCTATCAAAAGAAAAGACAAATCTAAACAAGCATAAACTAGATCTACAAACAAACAAATGCAGATCTATACCTAGAGGAGAGAAGAGAAGGGAAGAGAGCTCCACCAAAAACGTCCAAGAGGAGTTTGGGCGTCCAATAAAACCCTGGTGGTGTATATATACTTTTTGGCAACTCCCTCTCCTTGTTCTCTTATAAGTCTTAGTTCCACTCCTCTTTCTATTATGAGCTCTTGTTTGTTACAACTCTCTCACTTATGGCTAGCATGGGGATCATTAGAGATTCCTTGGAATTGGCTCCAACTGAAGCATGTGGACCCCACATCTCATTTAAGTTCCTGATAAGCAGTTAATTATAAATTACTCCACTATATAGATGTAATTGCACTCCAGTTCCAGGAATTTTCCAAGAAAACCCTAAACTTTCCCATTACTGCATACAGGCCCCTCCATCATTTATATCCATGTATCCATTAGAAAATAATATTAACCGTCTAACCAATGTGGACCCACCTCTTATTATCCTTGTGACCCAATTAATCACATCGATCATCGATACCAGCTAATTAACTCTTAATCAGAATGGTTCCGCACTTACCGACGATAAATTCCATTAATCAGCACAAGGGGATATTTCTCTTATGATGATAGATTCCATCATGAGAATATATGTTCCCACGGTCCAACTACCATCTACCTAGGATACCGAGGTGTTGACTTACAATTGGCCTCACTCATTGGTTGGTTAAAGTAAATACATAGCAGAAACTTTGAGTCCATTATTCCCTCATGATTGAAAGCCTATTGCTTGAAAATTATGAGAGCGTCCTTAATTAAAGATAGTATTTTATATAAGGTGTTACTCATGGTCCTTCAGTACATCCAATGTACTTGCACAACAATCCAGAACTCTAATGGTCGAGACAAACCACATTATCTCATTGTAACTACAGTACTACAACCTTTCAGATGAGATGCCTGGTCTCATCACTGATTGTGAAACATTTTTAGTATAAGAATTGTGACCTGTGTCTCATGCATTCGAATCTCATCCACAAATATGGATCACATTTAATAAACTTAAGGGCTCCTATTAATCTCATGAACAACCATGTCATTTTGTATCAAATATGTGCAACAATTAGCAGAAACATATTCATCTCATGAATAAAAGCATGAAATTGTATATCAATTAAAATAATTAATCAAGATGTTCACCTCATCGATCTACTGGATCGAGGGCATACAATCTAACATCTTTATCTATATAGTTGTGTCTGTTTCTGCCATAATTCGTGTCCATGTTCATTTCTGTGTAGTTTCTTTAATCTTACACTTAGTTTCACTCCATCTAAGAGATATGTGGGATCGTTCATCATTTTTTAAGATAATAAACATATTTTAATTATAGGTTATTTAATACAGAGGCAAACTTCAAACTAATTAATGACCCGTAGATCACTGCATCACTCTCATTAAATCTTCACCCGCAGTTGAATTAAATCTTAAAGAAATCTATTGTTAAAAGACTATTTTATTTCAAGGTCGTTAAATCAAGAGCTAAGATGATCTCTTGGTGCTGTTTATTATTTTTTTTTTTTCAAGATCCTTATCCATATGGAGAACCTTCCACCTATCCCATCCCCACTGTTAAAGAAGCATACATTGAACTGAGCCCCACAAACTAGGCAGCATATGAGTTAGTGCAGGTCATCCAAATATTGGATGTTCTCATCCAATATTTGGATGAGAACCATGGGGTTAAGAGTTAGTCCATGTAGACTTTTTGTAATATAAAATGTCAGATTCTTTTATAAAAGAAAAAAAAAAAAGAAGAATAATAAGAAGAAAGAAACAACTCCTCTAAAGACATGACTCCTTGTGTGATTTTCTAATTCAGCCTTATTAAGTCCAACGAAGAAGCTTGCATTAATAGGTAAACCACTAGAATCATAATTTCCTTCTTGGCCAAATTTTAATCCACTTGGAGATGGACCCACCACCAAATTAAAATACTTTATATTTTAGTTATTTATCTAATAATGCACCTAATTTTAAAAGCTAGTTAAGTGAGGATGAAATGATTTTAGATCTGGCCCACCTAATTAAGAAAGGGTTCCTCATGCATTATGCCATCCAATTTTCAAAAGAGCATCATGTTTGTATGTCATATTGTGTACAAATAAATTCTTGGTGTGGAAATTTAATTCAACGTGATATCATCTTCATTTCCTAAAAGATATAATTCTATAATCAATGTAGCTTAGTAATTCTAGAAAATGATAGCGTAAGAGATAGCCTTTAGTAAAATGACTTTCTGATCTTCAATAAGAACAATGATGAACAAATATTTCTCACACTCAATATCAAGTATACCTGGGTCAACAAGCGAGGCATGGAAATAGGATTTCCAATAAAATAATTTTGACTGTAAAAATTACTTTCTTCATTCTGATCTCAACAATGACATGATGATCTTCAATATTGAGATCAAATTTTTATTGTATATTTTGAGAGTTTGTGTAGTTTGAAAATTAATCAAATTTTAAGATATACAAATAAAGTACTAAAATAACAAGTAAAAGGAACATCAATTCAATGGAAAGTAACCAGGCACCATGATTTCCTTTTTCAAAGAGAAAACCTATATGTTTTGGTCAACTTTTATGTACCTCATCAGTGACTCAATGCAGACTCATGTGCCGCATTTACAAAAGATGTTGAACTAATAATGAGCCATTTTGGAGGTCCTCTCTTAGATGGCTAGATATCCGTTACCATGTTATTGGGGTGCTTTCAAAGCACTGAGAAAAGAAGATAAAAAAACAAACCTAAAATCCATGAAACCCTTCATTGTTTATAGATGAGTGACCATATGGACTAAGGTCAATACACCATATTAAGATTGTTGGATTAGACATATTTAGGATATTAACTAATTCATACGTAGAGAGAATGTTTTCTGCAGCATTTTAAATTAACCTCATTCCTAATTGCATTAGCACATGGTTTGGGAAAGGGCTAAAAAAAAACTGACATTTTTTTACTAAACTTGGAATGCCATTTGAATAAAAGTTGGAAGAGTTGCCTTTGCTAGGCTGTTATCTACCCAAGTGGAAGAAAAAAGTCTTGATGGGTAATGCACTAGTAGTTTTGAGATTTTTAAGGAAAGTTGAATTGGCCATGCATACAGGAATGGATCATAATCATATGTGATGGGGGCATCTTTCTCAGCCCTATGCATTGCTTTGCCTCTGTCGTTTAAAAGTGGGGAGCGAAGGTTGTTGAATGATTGAAGGAGCTGCAGTGCTATAGTGTATTTACATGGAGCTGCTTCTCTGCTCCCTTTCAATTGATGTTCTTTCCTTTTTGGTTAGAGAAGGAATTGAAGGCGTGCGGTTGGTGGTAGATTTATAACAGTAAATGCATGAATGATCAGAGTGGAGGGTGCGTTTAAATTTCTGCAAGAAAACAGGTGGCATTGTGAGTGCTTATTAAATGGGGCGCAGGTGCGAGGACCATCAATGTGACATATCAGACGACAAAGGGGAGGAATTGGGACGCTGACTCTTCCTTTTTAACTTTCTCTTCTTTTTCTAATACCTCTTCTTTCTATTACCTTTTCTCTTCTCTCTCTATCCACCTTTTGTTCTTGGAGAGAGAGTCTACTTGATTTGAACTTAGTGGTCACAATAATCGTCTCTCACCTTCAACTACTAAGGCATGTATTCTATCAAGAAATATATTCTATCAGCATGTTTTCTATGTACAAGACTTCTTTTAGTACTGTTTGTTGGACTTCTTGTAACATTTATTCAACCATAGGTGGGACGGGGGTGGGGGGTAAAGTAATGGTTGAATAAGTGGGTTAACAAAACTTGTGAATCTGGCATGTGGGTAAAGGTAGTTTTAAAGAATAATCAAGCAATGAATTGAGAATTTGGTCGTATGGATACAAATTTGGCTCAAGGATTTTTCAGTAAAAAAAAAAAAAAAAACAAGAACAACTTTTTGTTGCATGAATCAGTTTGATGTAATGTGAAGCTATAGATGAAGAGGCTTTAATTTTCTATTGGAGATGCCCTGTGAAAGTGAAAATACTTTACTCCATTGAACCCAGTGATTTTGGGGATAGTATGTTGAGAATATTCATCTGACTAAAGTACAAGAAGCATTGACTCAAGAATAAAGGATAGCCCAATGTTTGGGCATTCCATCTCACCCAACGGCTCTGAACCCTGGGTCCTCTCCCCATCAAGTGAAGACAGTCCTCTTTTCTACGTGTGGTGGAGTATACTGTTCTCAAAGGTCCAACCACTTTCGATAGTAAAAAGTGGACAAGAAAAGACATAATATTGTTCTAGGTTTGACAGGGAACCCAACAACCAATTTGACATTAATCTATCTGATATCCAACACACACTGGATTGAATAAGAGCCCTGATTTATAAATTTCTTTTTTAATTCTTCAAAATTATTGCCATAAACATAATAATTTGATGAATGATACTCTATATATATATGCTCTCTCTACATTAAATCCTACTGTCCCTCAAGAAGGAGAGGAGGATGCCAATTTCTATGAAACCATCGTTGAGTTTATATCCCCTCCACCCATCTAAAAGAGGGCATGTGGCATGTTTGTGGGTCCATTGGTCACACAGTTACAAAGAACTTTTTATAGGTTAGAAATTCATCAAAATTCATATTTTCTTGGACGCTTCTAGTCCCAGCACATAAAGCCATGACTTTTGTTTCTATCCTCAATTTCCTAATCTTAGATTACATTGCTAATAAACAATAGATTGTATCATTAACAGTTTCAAAACCATGAATTTTAACGAGATAGACGAAAGTGGGCTAACAACATATATATACAACGGGCTTGTTTCTTTACAAGAATTTCAGGAATTGATATTTAGAGAATTTTTGAATTCTGAGATGAGATGGACTTGAGTATTTAAAAATTCCACTAAAATACAAAGTGAGTGGAAATTTTGAATTCTCAAAGTACAGTAGAAGCTTTTCATGAGCTGAAATTCAAAATTTCTTAACAAAAAAAACAAAGGGACGTGAAAATGGTACTCCCAAAATCCCCAACCGAGAAACAGGCCCAACATCTTCCCTGGGTGCACTTTATAAATGTAGTAGTCATGTTAATTAATGTATCATAATTTGATAAACTTATTTTGCCGAGTTTTGAGACTCAACAGACAAAAGGAAGCTTCCTGAATAAGCCCTTTCTCATGGCTTCCTTCTTGCCTTTTCGTTTTGACGGTGGTGGACTGAAAGGAAGAGAAAAGCCTATGGGGGTGGGTTTGAAGCTGACATCAGGAACTAGGGAGAAAAGGATTTGTGGGTGTGGAAGGCAAGAAAGATTGATTTTTCATCAGTAACGAGGTTTATGAAGGATGATTCTCCTTCCTTATTCAATGCCAGAGAGAACAATCCCGTCCCTCTTTTCAGTACTCCCTACGCCCTCCCCTCTCCTCTTATTATTTGAGCCTCCCTCCCTCTCTCTCCATATATTTCTTCTCCATCTCATCTTCTTCACCTTCTCCATCTCTATAACGGGTGTTGTATAAACACTGAGAAATCCCATCCCTCTCTCTCTCTCTCTCTCTCTCTCTCTCTCACAGTGAAGGAAGTGAGGATGTTTAGAAGTTCATCTCATCCTATATCATGTGGGTTTGTCAAAGGGTTTCTTACCGAGTTTATTGGCATTCTGTCCACCTCCAAGGAAGATGGTATACAAAAAAGAAAGAGAAAGATACCCATGTCGTGTTTATGTTAAATGGAGGTGGGCATACTGCCAACTGAGCTCTGTTGGCTTCTCTTTGTAAAACCCATGTGATGATCTCTCTTTCTAGGCAGCATGTGCAGTCATCTCATTCCTACTATTACCTTCTCTTCAGGTAAAAACACATAAAGGTAAATACTCAGAACTACCTTTGTTTTCTCCTCTTCTATCTTTTTATCCCTTCAGAGCTCTTTTCCTCCATCATGTATCTCAGCCCTTGCTATATTTTTCATTTATAGTGCAATATCATGTAGTGATGTACCATAGATAGTTGGGGCTTTTTCTCCCTTCTTCAACTCCGTTTACATCTCTCTTTTTCTTTCTTTTCTTTATGGTGCTTGATTGCATGATGCAGGACTTGCAGTGGAACTGGACTGCGAAAGCAGTGTGGATGAAGAGTGATTTTTATTATTTTTGCTGGAATGGTCTTTTGAGGCTACATGGTTTCTTTCTAAACCCCATTTCCTTATTCGGGTTATAACAAACAAGGAAAATAGAAAGAAGGTACTTGCAAGTTGCAAATGCACTTGAAAAGGGGTATCAGCAGTGGTAATTTTCTCCACTTAGTTTCCAGGAATCCTAACTTGTGAGATGCTTTGGAGTGGAAGTAGACCTTAGCCTGCCCACTATCTCATCTATGATCGTCTCTTCAAAGATACTCTTTGGAGTGTAGGGTGTATGTTCTTATGTATCTCTTATGAAGTGTAAATTATCTCTACAGATTATTCTCATGAAGTGTAAAACTGTGTAATCTCTTATTCTAAGTAAAAGATTATTCATTCCTTTCGATTGTTGTCCAAAGCCTACGCATCTATTTCATTTTCATGGTATCATGGTCTGAGGAGACTTCTTTTTGGTACAGTTAATTCAGAGTCTACTTGTATGGCAAAAGGGCAAAAAAAAAAAAAAGAAAAAAAAGTGAGTGTCATCTTCCTAAGAGGAATTTTGGGAAGCACCCTATTTCGTGTGAACTGTTTTCATCCTCCATGGAATCCGCATTGAAGACTTTGGGAACAGCATCTCGTTTGACTTATTAATTCTCGGAACTTTGCCATTGTGTTGGATCATTGGATGGATTCGTATTTCGTCCATCTGAGAGTCTACTTGTGCTTCTCTCTCTCTCTCTCTCGGATTTCTATTCATGATCGTGCTCTTTTGTTTTTAGCAAGGCCTAGTAATCCAAATCGTATCACATTGCATGATCATGTTGATGGTGGGCCTATCTCGAGTTGGACTGTTGGACTGAAATTTGGTACTCTCGGAGATTTGGCCACCCTGATTGTATGAATGCATCCGTACCATGACTACTTTTTTTTTTTGGCTGATAGGTACCATGACTGTGTTATTGATATGTAAAACTTTATTATATAACTACATGTACATAGAATCAATTGTACTTTTACTCCCAGAATAAGTTTCAAATTTTAAACTAATCTCTCTATCCAGGGCTGACAATGATTTTTCAGGTGTGGGTTCAACTTTGACGACCCTAGTAGATTTTGATTGGGCCTTCAGTGGTGGATGGATAGGCCTGGCTTCAGCGTATCCCATCACAAGATTAATCATCAGGGACTGCTGCAGAAAATAAAGGGATGTAGGTACAAGATGAAAGTGGGGCAGTGAGAGATTGAGTTGTGGGCCCCACACCTTCTGGATTAATAGCTCCAAAAAGACACAGATGGAATTGTAAGAGGAGGAACATATCTAGATTCTAGAATGCAAAGCTCTGCCATTCCTCTTAGATCAAATGGTCATCTTTTTGTCACATTAAGAACCTATGGTGGGGCCCACATTAGGGCACGTGGGTAGAATGAATGGCTCTAATGTGCCCATTTCAAATGGGCAGGCAGAGAATGAGCTAAGCAGTGATAATAGGATGAATAACTTTTTGAAGGATGACTTGTATATCGGTTTGACTTGGGAGAAATGAAGCGATGACTAGCACTAGCTCTAGCATTGAGAGCAGGGCCTAGTAGTCAGAGTTGTGGGTCCACATCTTAAAAGGAATTGTAAAAGGAGCAACGGTTCATCTCCTCCCCGCTCCTTCCTAATATTTTAAGCTCATTCATGGGGAGCTTCTTAGTTTATGTTGAAGATAGGAAGTAGGCCTTCAATTCCTCTCCAAAATTTGACAAGTAGTGTTGTTTAAAAGAGTTTGTATCATTTAAGTTTCCAATCAATACTCTACACATTGGTCAACATGTGTCCCTTTTTTTAAAAATCTTCTGTCTTTCCTGATGGATGCATTTTAATTAAATCTTTCAAGGTTTTTTTTTTTTTTTTCTTTGTTGATTTGGACATCTGGTTTATCATGACTCCTGTTTATATGGGTAGTTACTAATTGAATTTATTTGCCATTTTAGAATAATTAATGTGCATATTGAAATTTGCATGGCTGAAAATATTACATGCATGTGCCCATTGTATTGAATGGGTCATGTGCATATTATGATGCATATTTTTACTACATTCTTGGAAATACTTTCATGGTTCACACAGGTGTGTAGCAGATAGATGGATTTTAGGGGTTCACATTTTATTGGGATGAAGTTGCAAAGGAGAAAAGGGTTTTTACACAGCAATAACTCGTGTTTTCTTCTTTACTGTTTAAGAAGGTAACTGAGATTCAAAGGACTGGATTGGCTGAATTAATGGAGTGAGGTGGGTAGGTAGGTAGGTGGTTAGCTCTTTCTCAGCTTGGATAGGAAACCAAGGGCCATGGCTGCTCTTTACTCTTAAAAGAACAGGTCTAGAGCATATTTTATAATTTAGGACAGTTCATTAGTGAAAACTTTTCATTGCATAAATTCACTGAACATTTTATTGGCACAAACTTAACCCTTACCTCTAACCAATCCTATTCTCTAATCTTATTAATCTCTAACAATTAGTTGCATGTTAAGAGGAATGGAGTTAAAAGTAAAAGATATAGTAAAAATCCAAGCGTGAAGAAGGAAATGTACAGGTAGTGGGAAAATACAATATAAAGGTTTAAGAAGGAATTGAGAGAATGGAGAGACCAATTTATACTTTCCATGAAGCTGTATGGGTAAAACACATGTTAAAACATCTAGTTAGGGAAGATCATTATTCTTAATAGGGTCGTTGTGTGAACAATACAGAATTTACAAAGGCAAGAATGCCAACAAAGTTTACCCATAGCCTCTTTTACACCATCATATGAGAGAGAGAGCATTTATGTAGTATGGAAATGAAAAGAGAAAATATAGTCATAGTTCCTTTTGTTTTCCTTTTATATGATAACACATGAAGCTGTCCCGGATCAATTGCATGTTTAATTTTGCTAAAGTGATGATTGAGAACACTTTGTTTTGGACTGAATATTCTACCTAATGAAGACTTTGAAGGATATTCAAGAATTGAAGTCCTCTATGAAATTCTCAGTGTAGTAGCTTAATGACATTGAACAAATGATTCTCATGGTTTACTATCTGTGGTTGGAATAATTTTAGAAAGTGGCCCCCTCAAGAAAAAATTTCTCCCACCGCCCTGTCGGTAATGATGGATGAGTGGGCTGCCTAAGTTGTGTCTTTGGGGTAAAATCAAAGCACATTGAATGTCTTTCATTTCATCACTATAATGATCAGCATCGTTGTCATAAGTTTCAAATGGGGAGGATAGTGAGTAGGTTTCAATGACAAATTAGGTTCAGTACTATTAGTAGGTAAATAGTTATATCCCTGAATGGGTCAAATTAATACCCTGATGAAGTAGAGAGGAATAAAATTGATTGGGTTTTGGCCACAGCAGCAACATATACTACTAGTCTCTAAAATCCAAACACTACTTGTTTGGGTCAGGCTGTGTTGGGCATTTGGCTTTCCATCACTTGACTCAAATTCGGATCAAGTATTAAATTCAAGCCTGACCCAGATACTAAAACCTAAGTTCTAAATCTGGTCTAAAGCAGGCTAGGCTGGCCTGGCCCATGAGCACCCATATGTGCACACGGGCTTGTGAGAGAGAGAGAGAGTGAGTTAGTTTTATGTGAGAGACAAGGTTAAGGTGAAGATGAAAGGAAATTTCAAAAACAAAAGGTAATAGATGAAGGAAACTTCCTTTCTTATGCTGATTTTCTAGTTCAGAAGACAAACTTTCTAGTTAGAATTATGGCCAGAATATAAGATGATATTCAAGGACAAACATAGGATTCTGGCCAGAATTCTAACCGAAAGCTTGTCCAAAAAGACTTTTTGTTTCTAGCAAGGAAGTTTTTCTTTTTTTTGCTTTACAAGAGATTCGGACTAATTACACACACTGTACAATGTTCCCAACCAAAGAAGACTTCTAAGGATGATCCAGGAACTGCAGTCTCCTTATGAAAATCTTGGTGCAGTAGCAAATGATATATAAAAAAAATGATTTTCTTGGTTTACAATTGGTAATGATGGATGTATGGAATGCATGAGATGGGTCACTCAGTCGCTGCCTAAAATCAATGCTTATCCACTGTCTTTCATTTCATTAGTACTGTCATTATCTTTAACTTCAAGATTGCTGAGACATTTTTCAATAGAGATAATTGGTTTCTCTTGAATGATGTGAGTTATTGTTGAGACATTTTCCAATAGAGATAATTGGTTTCTTTTGAATGATGTGAGTTGGTAACTAGATATTCTTAGGAGGTTTCCGATTATCATGTGGATAAAATAATGAGTAAAGACATGTTAGAAATCAAATTTGAGGTGACCCAGAAATTAAATTCATAAAATCAAAATAAGTTGTTAGATTTTTTTTCTTTGTATTTTGTATTGCTACTACATATGCTCTTCACCACACATGCCCACACGGAAAGTGTATGGTTATCATGGTTTAAAATCGTGATCGCAGTTACCATTGCTTCGCAAAGTGGTTCGCAGTCTATTGCGGTGTGAATTTTTATTTTACCCCAAAAAAAATAAAATAGTATAAAATGCTAAAAAACAATATTTTGTTTCATTGGTAAACACTTTAAAGCAAAATATCGGTCCTCCTAAGTCATAACATCATTTATCACTGCCCTATCTAAAACTTGAAAAGTCTATTATGAATTAAAAAGATTGACATTTATATATTAAAATAAATCAAAATTTCATAAATTTTACAGTATGCATTGCAACAATAATTTTGAACTAACCATTAGTATTAAACACTTCAAGTCAAGAAACTAGTACTAGTAGTGCAGACATACAATATTCAATTATTCAATCACCAAGTGTGAATTTCAAGTAACATTTACTACTACTTCAAGATTAATTAATTAGCTAATGTAACAGAGTTTGAACATGGGGGTATTGTGGAGGAAGAGGGAAGAAGTCACCATATGAGAAGCTATAAAAATCTTCTAAATCACTTGAGTTTTAATATATATATATATATATGGGCTAGCTCTTCTAAGTTGAAGCTTAGCATATCCTAAGCTGAAAGAGTGCTGGTCCTAAAGGTGAAGTTGTTTTTTGCATGATGATCGTCTCCAAAATCAAGATAAATCCAATCAAAACTAGATTTTTCAGTTGCACTCATGCAAAAAACATATAAAATCAACTTTGATTTGTGAGACCAGCATTATTCCAACTTAGCATAAGCTAAGCTGCAACTTAGGAAAGCTCTGCTATATATATATATAAGAAGCTTGGGAAGCTCTAGCACAACTTTATAGAACTTCACAGATGATTTGAGAAAGAAAGAAATAAATAAAAGAAGGGGAAAGAAAGTTTTTAAAAAATTACCGTCGACTTAAATTTTGATCGTTATTTTCAAAACATCAGCCATTATGGACCATTATGACAATTATATTAGCCATTATGATAGTTATAGACTTTTTTCCACTATCTTTTTTATGTCGTGGCCGCTAAGACCATTCTATGGTAAATAATGTGATGGTATAGGCCGTTACCGTTTCATAACGGGTGTTATAAGGCCGTTATGAAATGGTAATAGTCGTTTTTTAAAACCATGATAGTTATAGCTTTTTTCTCATTCATACAAGAACGCAATATATAGTCATATCATTTTTTTTTTCTTTTTTTGCTAATGTTCGAGTGCTTAATATTGACCTAGGTCGTTTGGATAAGGCTAAGGTGATGATCAACACTTTGTTAATTGGATGTTGATTTTCTACCTAACAATGAACTTGGATCGCATAAAATTCTTTGTTGGCCAACAAAATCAAAGAAATCATTCTCTTGGCTTACTATTGGTAATGATGGATTTATAGATTGCCTTAGATTGGTCATTGCCTAAAATCAAAGCTTATCCATTATTTTCTTTTTTATCATTATCATCAACTTTGTAATGGAATCTTTTAGACAAAGTTTCCAATGGGGAAGTTAATTAGGTTCTCTTAAAAAATTACTTGACTGAATTATAATAGTATATAATTAGTTATATCCCGAGTGTGTGCAATTAATACTTGTTGAAAAGTACTTTTGCTACCTCTACTAACACATCAAGATATTTTACGTATCGGTTAGCTAAGATATTTTAATATGGTATTGAAACCAACTGATTGCCGGTTCGAGTCCCAAGAGAAAAACTCAGTGCTAAAATGTGCATGTCACAAATTGTGCACCAACTGAATTCCACCCGAGGAAAAGTGCTGAAAAATATTTCCATTGCCTATATAAATTCCTTGAGGTTTTGGTACACAATTAAAAGAGACTATATATAAAAAGATTCCATGTAACTTTTTTATGAGGACTATATCCATTAATCTCATTTCTCATTAATCTCAGCAATTCTCTCTCTCTCTCTCTTGTTTCCTGGTATATCTCCTTAATCTCTAATAATTTGCTTCTAATAGAGTTGAGTTAAAAAATTCATAAAGATGACAAGAAATAGAATAAATTAGACTCTAAGACGGGGAACTTGTCAATCTTTTTGTTTTCTTGACTATTCGTACACTACCTAATGAAGGGTTTGAAGGATGATATGGGAATTGGAGCTCCAATATGAAGTTCTTGCTCTAGTGGCTAACGCCATCAAATAAATGACTCCCTAGTTATTATTAGCCATGATGGCTGTATGGACTCTCATGAGTTTTATCCACCGCTGCTTTTCTTTCCATAATCATCATCATCTTCTTCGTCGTGAAAAATGGGTTGGGCTCTCGTATAGCAACATAGTATTATAATATAGAAAACGGATTCCCTGTTTCGTCCAAACATCATCACCGGCTATCTTCCTATTAGTATTCGCCATGTGTACTGCAAACGAAAAAACTTGAAGGGTTATGACTCAGCGAGGAAATTTTTTTTTGTACCAAACATAAATTTCTAAATTCTACGGAAATCATTTTTCAAGATTTTCATTTCTATGGAATTTGCTGACTTGACAATTTTTCCTTTCCGCAGAAAGGGTGTGTACACAAACGTGCCCCAAGAGTCCCATCGTGTCTCATCTTTATTCAAAGTACAACTCAGTAATTTTTTCTTACTTTTATTCCAAAATGACCCCTCTGTCTTGTTTGTCTCTCCAATCTCTATTTCTTTACACCCGGTAAGTGTCCCACCTCTCTATGTAGCTATATGTTCTTTAGATGATGAAACCAAGATGATCCATCTAAATAACACAATATTATAGAGTTATATTAATAATATAAAGATCGTGCATGGGCATTACAAATTAATAAGTCTTTCTAAATATCTTTATAGGACATAGATCTATTATATCAAATTAATTTATTCATCTAAATAGGACTTACTAGATAAAATTATTTGATCATCTACCAATCCAACGGTTTCATGTAGGAAGGGTAGATGTGTAGAATATGAGAGAGTTTGGATCTGGTGAGGGAAAACTCCAAGGTGACCGTGAGTGAACCATTCATGGCCCGCCAGCCTGCCATGCATCCGTGAGTAGACCATCCGAGCAAGGGCTGTCCGCGGTGATGTGGCAGGCCGTGAGTGGTCCACTCACAGTCATCGTGCGTAATGCCACTTAGAGGATCTCGACTCAATATGAGAGTCCCGTTTGGATAAGTACAAAGGATAAGATGGGTAAAGTGGTATTTAAGTAAAAATAAGATACATAAGATCTTCATCCAGCGGCCCATAGATAGATAGGTATATAAGTGAATGGGAAAGATGTTTCACGAAATTGATCCCACAAAGTTGTGTGAATTGATCAATCTAGTGGGTTTGACATGGATAGGGAAAATGGGTGGATGGTTGTTATATGATTGGATCTTTCATCCAATAGTATTCGTATAATTCGTTAAAACCACCAGGTCCCAAAAATAGAAAAAAAAGGGAACCACTAGATGAAAGATCGACCATCCAATAAAACATATGGAACCACCAAATGCAACAAACTACACGTACACAATTGGCTGAAAAATACAACCATCTAACCATCCACCCATTTTACCCACGATGCCTATGTACCTCAAACCCACTAGATCGATAAATCCATCCATCCATGTAGGATCAACTACATGAAACATCTTGACCATCCACCCTTATAACGATCTACCTAGGGCTACTAGATCAAGTTCGTATGCATCTCATCTTCTCCTAAATGGGACCCTTTAGTAGGTCTCATGTAGATGGATAGATTAATTTGATTTAATAGATATTGGGTCCCACATATATGTCTATAGGCTTTACTTGTAGACCCACAATTATTACATTGTTTACATAATCGCATGGTATCATATAGGTATCTAGGCAGGTGGCCCCTACTATTAGTGTCCTATTAGTGTGGGACACTCGTGAAGTGCTGAGATACATCAATAGAGGGGTAGATTTGAATAAAATGAAAAAAGATACGTGTGTTGGTGTTGGAAAAGTCTTAACTTTTTAAACTCTTTAATGATAGTACATGTGGCAAACTGTGATAGTGAGATAATACAATGCAGCACCGCTGTGTCTGTATGGGAGTCCTGCCCTGAAAAATGTTCAGATGAAGTCTGTAATGGAGATTGTGATTGGTGCTATTAAATGCTGTCAAGTAACTAGTTATATTACCACAATTGTAAAAGTTAAGAGAAAAGGTGTAATGTAATGTCAGTGATGCAACACTGTTTTAACAAGGCTAGAGGAAAAAACAAAATATAATTTACCAAGTCGATCACAACCAGATGGAGCAAGTCTTTCCTGCAACCATCCAGTCATTTGTACACTCTTTCCCATATACATGAATATTTGTGGGGAGAGAGGAAGAAGAGTGGGGTCCCATGCAGAATGGGAAGAATATATGGTGTTGATAGATTCTTTGCTTGGCGGGAGAACCCATCAAACTGACCCAAATTGATTGGACAAGGTGATGATGATGGTGGGCACTTTGCTATGGATGATAATTTCTATTAACTGAGACTGGAGAACTTGTCCCCCATATGAAATTGTTGGTTTTTAGTGGCAACCTAACAAAGATTTTGAGGATGATTCAAGGAACAAATGATTCTCTTTCGGTGATTATGGATGTCTGGACTGCCTCAGGTAGGTCATTGCTTAAATTTGTAGCCTATCCAATGTCTTTCTTTTCATCATCACTATCATACATCTGTCATCAAAGCTGTTGAAATAAAAGTATGTTACTAACAGTAATGGTGAATGGGTTTTATTGAGAGATGAAGACTATCCAGATTACCTTAGGCCTCATTTTACCTTAATGTGAAGCACTGATGTTCTCTGAATTGCCATTTCTACAGCCACCATAAAAGTGGGAAAGTGGGTCTAATCCAAGGTGAGACAGACTCCAATAATTGTCAATCTAGGTAACGATGCCACGAGCCTTTAGCATAAAGTACAAACAGCCTTGACTTGGGTATCTACCCAGGTCCCAGGCTGCTGGGAGGGATGGTCATGCACCAGGTTAGAGGCCCACCCAACTTTTGTTGAAATCCATATTTTTATTTGTCAGGACTAATACTCATGCTTTGTTCATCTTGAAGGCCTAAAATTAAAATCTGGGCTCAGTTCATTTGCAGAGTCTGTATTCATTTTGTGTTGGAAATCTTGGGCTGAGCACTTGTTGTAAAACTCATTTTGACTATACTGGACTCAATATGGTCACAGAGTGAGGCAAGTTGAATGAGTCTATAGAAATTTCAACTGGCTAATCAGTCTCACCAATCCAAGTTCCTTAACTCTGACTGGATTTTTTTTGGCTCTGACCTTCTTAGTCGATCTAGTTTCTGAGTTTTCAGGCATTGGCCTATATCAGCCACCACACCTTTAACCATACAAAGGCCAAATCAGCCCTTTTAACTGTTGAGACAGAATTGGGTCAAGCCCAGCCCACGACTTCAAAGGCAATGCTTGAACCCAGTTTAACGCAGGCTGGGCATGCGCCGGCCTGAACCATGCTAAGTCCTGGCCACAGTTTAAGGATCTTGTTATGACTCACCGCTTAGGTGAGGAATTGGCTCGGTTCAAAAAGGTCCAAGTCTGTTGAGTCCAAGAGAACAACTACTATACTCAGCTCAGAGACCTTTCAAGTTGAGAGCCAGCTTTGAGTTTCATTTATCATGATGCAGATTTGCAATAAATTTTCCTTCTCTGTTGCTTTTGGTAGCAGAGCTCTCTAAATGATATTTAATGATTCAAGTTTTGTACATTCTACACTTAAGATGATAATATGATCCAAGTTCCGTAGACTCTTATAGAAATATTTTCAACCATCCAGCTGGAGTCTGTTTAAGATTGGATTCCTCTTGTGAGAACAGAAAGGAAAGTGGTTCTGGGTCCTCCTTTTTGGTGGACCCTGAAACAGATTCCACACATTACTTTTGTGATAGGAGACTGAAAATAAATTCGGATACCCATTGACATCCTTGGGTGTATCAGGATGTACAGCACTAGATCTCCATTGTGGGCCCACTTCCTAAATCCAAACCATTCAATCAAACCCAGTAACCAGAGTCAATATCAATTTGGTCAAAGTGATATTTACCATTGGATGGAAACAGAGCTGGTGGCAAAATGATTAGATGAGCTGATCACACTGCAAGTTTGGTATTACCACCTAGCTCATGGCAGATCAGATCTGGATGTTCTTCACTCACCTCTTTCTGGCAGGTGCAGAGTCCCAGACAAAGAGGATGCCAATTATCCATCACAAATCACATTAGTAGCTCTACCTTTACCACTATATTTTCTCTTTTCAACTTGTTATATTCTTTTATGAAAACTTTTGAAAAGACCCTCATTATATTGGTTCCTATGCTCTTGTTTAAGCTTAAAAACACCATAAAATAATTAACATGGAAGGATTAGATTAAAAAAGGATTATAAGGCTATTACAGCACCCTGTTCTTTTTATTAGTTCAAGAAAAAGCAGCCCTTGCTGGCAATTACAACATAAAATATCGTGTTGATCAGCTATGATTGTAAAGCATGATCAATCTGACGACTGCTCAAGCTATCTACATATGCTTGGAAGTGTTGATTTCATTGTGCAGGAACTAATCAGCAGGTTCTCATACAGACAATTTCTGGTTTAGAAGTATCCACGCATCATCTATAAAATGAGGCCTCCTGGAGGTGTACAAGTCTCTTCTGAAGCTGCCAGACCATTTTCCTGGGAGATGGTTCTGAAACCCTTGATTTGTTTTTTGTAAATAATTCAAACAATTGGCTGATGATAATCTAACAGACAGCAGCTGCACTGTTGCAAATCAGATAATGCAGGTAATGTTACGACTTATCTGGATTCATTTTCCCTTTTAGCAGATGCTCAAAGTTTCATACCAAGAGTCCTGAAAGCAAACCAGAGCACCAGAACATCCAAACAGAATTTTTCTAGTTGGTGGTCAGCATCAGAAAGTCCACACAAAGGCAAAAGACTACAATCTGTCAATCCCAATGCTGGGATAGTTTTGGGTGAGGATTATTGTGTGCTTCCTGTAAAAGGACCAGACCTGAAGTTTTTGGTTGAAGCTTTTATCAAGAGCTTAAATGTCATGACATGTATTCCTTTTCACAGTAAAATGAAGAAAAATGGATTTCTATAACAAAAATTCTTCTATCAATGGAGATGGCCAATTTGTTTTCAGTAATTTAGAATATCAATTAGGTTAAAATAGCCATCGTTACAGGCTTGTTTGCTTTTAGGGTGCAATCTTTCTTTTAGGCCCTCTCAAAGGCCATTTTCCCTAGAGAATGAATTGTCAATTCGGAGATATCGGCATTCCTGAAAACAAATGCAATCCAGTAAAGGGCAAAAAAAAAAAAATTTGCTTACACAGTGCAGTTATCCCCAGACAACTTATTTCCTCAAAATCAAAAGGGGTAGATAATTCTTTTCCTGGAAAATAGCCCATGAAAGGATCTAATCCTTGTTGGAACTTAGATTCATGGCAAACAAGCCTGTAGAGACATAAAATACTTTGAAATCACTTGAAAAAGAAAAGTTGATCATTTCCAGAGCTCTTAAATACTGGTCGGTGAGCTAGTCAAGATGAGGTTGATACAATCATCCGTGATAGAAGGGGGAAAAGGGTTAAACAAGATAATTTTTAAAAGGGGGGTACCTATTCAGTTCCTGGAATAACAGGTGAGGAAAGTATGCATAAATAGAGTTAAAACTCTAACCCTGCAGCTGATGTGAAACTGAGAACAGAACTAGAATAATGTTATCTCCATTTCTATACAAGTCAGCAGCCACCTACCAAACTACCATTACTTGGGCTGCTCCTATGATCATTGTCTGACTGATGGATGCTTGCAAGTCCAGCTCTCAAAAATGCACTTGGTTCCATTAGTCCATACTTTGAGTCAATCACGTTCGGGGGCATCTCCTGAATCTTTTCTAGCACTAAGGTTGCCACTATACAACCACAATCTCTCCACATCCCTAGAAACCATCTTTTCCAACTTGCCATCTCGCTGCTCCCAAAGACTGCATTTTCCAGGGGGGGTTTGCTCCCTTCCAGGACTGCCATCTACTGGGGTTGAAGAACAGGTTGGAGTCGCAAATGGTGATGCATAAGGAGAGTTATGGATTGAAAAGGGGCTGGGTGAAATTTTCTTCTGTACGGGAAGACCACCAAATCCTCCCCGGCTAAAAAGGGAGACTGATTCTGCTGTTGCAGAGTGCTTGGTCATATCATCAACATATATTAGATCATCAATTCTTGCCATTATGTTGAATGCCAAACTCTCCATAACCCTTGAGTAGCTCTCAAGGATTGACTGGCCAACATCCTGCAATAGAAAGAAAGCAATGTTACTCTTCCTCTGTTTTACCCCAACTGTCACAGAGAACTTGTTGCTTGGGTACAAACATGAGAAATGAATTATTGGGAAGAGTCGATCAATCAGCATAAAGTTTTCAGAGAGACCACATTACATGTCTGGGACCCATGCCGATGAGACATTGAATAAGTGGGGGCCATTAATTGGTGATCTAGACAATTGATCCACCCTTAATTACAGGAGATACCCAATCTTGCAGATTCATAAATTTATACCAAATATTACCAATGCCTTGCCTACTTAATATGATATCAAGATAAAATTCTTTAAAAAAAGGAAAATAATCCACCATCGGGATTTGCAAGTGGCAGAGAATACCCAATCCATGGTGTCCCATTAGTCAATCCTCCGGAAAACAAAACAGTGGCCCATCAAACATGCATACTTCTTGGTGCTTCAGGTCTCAAAGTGAAATATACAGAGAGTTACTAAACATAGCTTTGAAGTTGGATCAAGACATGATCTAGAGAACAATGTAATACAATTTCCAATTGTAAATGTTTTTGGACTTTATAAGGTCCATGTTCTCTCGAAAACCTCATTCCAACTTGCCCTTTTTTTTACTTTTTTTTTTTGTTGTTGTTGTTGTTTAACTCATTTCACCTGTGGGGAGCTCAAAATCTTGCATTTTTGAAGATCAATCCTATTTTTCTTAAAGAAATCCAGCCCAAAGAAGATCAAATGTACTATTCATCCGAAGGAGGGCTTTTTTAGTCAAGAGGTTTAAACTATGCTTTGATGTTCTGATTTGCATACAATGAGTAGATTGGATGCAATGATGTAGGTTTTCCTTAAGTGGTTCACTATATCTTTTGTTGAAAAAAAAATCAATTTTCTAATATTAATATAGAATTTCCCCAAAAAATAAAAAAAAAAAGCCTTTTTTCCAATTCTTTTTCCTAGATTATGAAATGAAAGTGTCTAGCTCATAGATGGTTTTAAGCTTAGATCTATGCATAAACTTTCATAAATAATTTCTTCTCTTTTTTTTATAACAATAAATAATTTCTTCTTTGAAATTATTATTTTTAAAATATGTAAAATTATTACTTTCGCTTGTCAATTTATTAACATAACAAAGTTATGTAGTGTGAAGATCCATGATTCTCACCCAGAACTACAGATTTAGATGAAATATTCAAAATTTTCATTCACTCATGTGATTTTTTTTTTTAGTTCTTTTACTTTTGCTCATGGATCTAACGGAGGACTTGGCCCTAAACAGATTTGATTGGCATCGTCAAATCCATATAGCCACCTAGTGGGAAAAGGCTTGGTTTGGTTTGGTTTCTTTTACTTTTGCTAAATCATGATTTAGAAACAATATGGGAGTAATGTAGTGTGTAGATGAAGATCTATGGTTTCTTACCTAGATCTAGAAATCTTCTAAATTTCATGTGCTTGTTGAAAGCACGTGAACTTGATTTTTTTAATTATTATTTATCTCTTTAAAATGATGATTGTGATGGTTAGATACAATATGAGAGTAATGTAGTGTGTAGATCAATGGTTTCTCACCAGGATCTACACATTTAAATAAAAAATTCAAATTTGTTGTCCTCTTATCAGGATATAAAATATAATGTTCATCTCATAACTCTTGATTTGCATATCATAATTCGCAATGGTGGCCAAAAAAAGAGCAAGATTATGATCCCCAAGTGGGCTCATGGAGAGATGGTCGGTGAAGACTAACATATAAAGTCATAAGTGTTGGGATACACAGATTTAAATGTTATCAAGGACATGATTCTGGTGATGCAAAAGCTTGTCCAAATGTCACTCTTGAGGTTAGACAAGAAATGTGTGCCCTTTTCTACTGGGGAAGGTGAGGACAGGAAAGAAAAAAGAATGGTGAAGTTGGAGTTTTTTGATGATGATGAAGTCGAATGGTCATGATTTTATTAATTTTCTGGATATTAATGGAATTTCCGGAATTTTAGGGAGTTTATTGGGCCAGAGGGGGCAACTTGACCGAGTCTGAGTTTCTTTTCCAATCTTGGGGGTTGGGGGGCAGGGATCCTAAGTGTACGATGATGCTTTTGCTGCACAAACCAGAGGTCATGGTACAAATGGGAAGTGTACGACAATCCTAAGTATCCATACATAGCATCTGTTATCGATGGGGACCACATTCCAAAAACTGAAACTAATTAAACATTACTAGGTTCCCATCCTTTCATCTGGAGAATTTTTAAGAAAATATGGAAACTCAAGAGAATTTCTGTCACTTCTATCCTTAACCAATGAGTTTTTGCACATATATAAAACTACAAGTTTTTTTTTTTTTTGAATGGTATATATATACAAGGTTCCATTTCTAATTAATGAATATTTTATGCACAAATGTTTCGTGAGTCATGAAAAGTTTCTGTATTATTTACTGAATAAACTATATATCAGATAAGAATCCTTTTTTCTCATGTATTCCCAAACAATTAAAGAAATTTATAAAGAAAAATAAATTTGAAGTTTTCAGCAAAGCTGGGAGTGACACCTTATTGTATTGTATCTTGTTCATGTCCAAAATAGTCTGCGGAAGGCCAGGGTACCGAAGCCTTAGGCACTGTAAGAGGCTCTCAGCCCGTTGAACCAACAGATGGCTCTTTTCTATGTCACCAGCAAGAACCTTGACTTTACTGCCCCATGGTCGCCTCCTAGTCTTCTTCTGGGGTGCATGTTTCTTTTGGTCTTTCAGGTTCCAAACATGTATGGCAGCCTCAATCCTGTTTGCTATTTCAAGAGTATGGTGTTCGGATGACAGGTCCAAGCAATCAAGGAGGCATTCTGGTGAAAATTGGCCAGCTGTAATGTAACGGTGGATTATGTCACCCAAGCAAGATTTTCCACTCTGCAGGAGCACCAAAACCACATGTTCTCAAACATAAGACCAATGAATGATGAAAGTACAAGCTTAACCAGAAAAAAGAATAGCTTAATTAATTGATGTTGATCAACTGTGCCCAAGAGCATGAAATTTTCATGCTATCGCTCATTCATCAGATCACATTGAGAATGGGCCACAGACCAACATCACAACAAACCTTGGCCACTGGCAAACAATTAGAACTACGAGACAAGTAGCTACTGTCTACTTTTGTGTCTGTTGGACAGTTAGAATTGTCAGACTAAGGAAGTTCTTGGTTGAGGAATGAAGCATACAAAGGATGCATGATCAAGATCACCATACACCTGTTTGTGTACTGTGTATATCACGAAATGGCCCAAAATTCTCAACTGCAAGGGCCATAATCACCCCCCTAAGATTAATTTCATATGCCAGTTGACACTTGTGTATTTTAAGATTAATTTCATATGCCAGTTGACACTTGTGTATTTAGTTAATTTCATTACCAGACGGCTAGTTAGTAACATTGAGCTAAAGCTAAAGCCATGCTTCATGAAAGATAGGTAACTGAAATGTTTCCCCTAAGATTAATTTCATATGCCAGTTGACACTTGTGTATTTTAAGATTAATTTCATATGCCAGTTGACACTTGTGTATTTAGTTAATTTCATTACCAGACGGCTAGTTAGTAACATTGAGCTAAAGCTAAAGCCATGCTTCATGAAAGATAGGTAACTGAAATGTTTTTCCATAACAGGTATATTTACAATTTACAGTGAAGCAAAAAACAGTTAAGCACCTTTTTAGACAAAACACTGTTTTTGAATGACATGAATGTTTACATCACGAACTAGACTGTAACAACAACAATAGGGAAAAGAAACCAGTTATGCATCTTTTAGATAAAACATCAATGCATGGTAACTGGTATTGGAACCATGAATTTCACATCAATTTTAGCAAAAAGCAATCAGGATAAGAAATTTAAAGAAAAAAAACTTGGATCTAATTAATTGAATCTTTTACAGTAGATGGCAAACCTTCAAAGAAATTGTGACACAATTGATTATAAGATGTACACAATGTTATTAGATGCCTGCCAGAAGAAACTAGTTTTACATGCTTGGCGGTAGGAAGTATTCCAGGTTTTCCACATAATTCAGAGGAAAATTGGGGGAAAAGGTTGCAGAAACATTAGATGAAGTAGAGAAGCATTTATTCAGAAATCAGATAGCTTCTGAATTATTTTTTTTCTCTCTTTTTTTTAATGGTAGATAACTTCAGAAATTGCGATGACATTACAATGAATCCTGTACTATTTCTATCTGAAGGGTATGGCATTTACAATTAAAACCCAGAAAAGAGAATGGCATCTATTTAACCTGCAAAGAACACCAGAAATAATTGTGTTAAGAAATTCAAGGATTTGGGAGAAGGATACTGGCGTTCCACACAAGAATTTTGCTAAAAAGGTCGCTTTCCTTAACCTTTCCAATGTGCTATAATTCCACTTAACTAGTGCTTACAGAGAAAATCAACTGTTCACATTAATATTCATGGGAATAGGGAATTTGGCATAACATTTGTTCATGTGGTCTATCTAGGGTCTCAATTGAGATTCCTGTTGCTATTTGTTCACTTATGATGTTGGGTGTGTATCTGCAGTTTGCAGGAATATGATAAATAACATGTATATGTGTGTGGGTTCAGGGATTTGGGCTGTGAAGATGTCCGGTTTTTTGTAAGCTATTCGAAAGAAGGTATTCAGAACTGGGCTTCATGTTCATTTCATATAAAAAGGTTTAGCCTTTATGAAAGCATTTTTAATAATGAAAATTTTCTTGAAGAAATGCTTGAGATTTGCAAGCATGGAATGGCTTTTGGCTTTTGACAGGGTAAAAATTCAAGGATTTTGATGGCTACAGACACAGTGACAATTGGGAAGCATATTACTACTGGCTCTGGGTTTGGCTAAGTTGTGTTTCAAACTATGATGCCCAGATATGGCATGGATACGGTAGGGACACATCATGGACATCACAGTGACACGGATTTTACATATAAAAAGTGAAGTGTCGGATACGATACGACACAATACGTTGCCCATTTTGAAGTATTCGTGCATCAAAGGTTTCAAAGGTGGGCTCCCCCTCTGCTTGAATCTTGAAGAGTAATATTGACAGGTGGCGACTACATGTGCGCCATGCCCAGTAGGGATTGGAGTGTTGAACGGTCAGAAAGTCACTTTCAGATAACTTCACCATAGATTCAGCTTTTAAAAATGTGAAAGCCAAGAATGTAAAAGTTGAACCACAGAGATCCCTTCTACATCAGTGGAGATAAAAGACTCGTGTTCATCAATGTCAGTTTCCTTTCAACATGCAAAGTGATTTATGCACTTTGCATCTGGAGAGGTATAAATGTACTTACTTTAAATCCATAGATAGCTATTATACCATATCGATTTCTTTTGTACAGTTACTGAGAGATACAATCCTCTCTTTATTTTGGTTTCATCACCAATCTAAAAGAAAAAAGATTTCTTAATCAAGAGAAATTTATCAAATTCAATTAGCCAATACCTCAAATAAAGTTAGTGTTGTGAACTTGTGATCAATACATGGTTGACTGTCGCCAAAAATGATATCACAAAACTCTGCACTGATGCCTTGTCTCTTTCACATAAGCACGCTTTCTTTTAGAAAATGATAGTTTGTTGATTTAAAGGATATAGCTCCTCTGCAACTATTAAGAATAAAGATTTGGAAGGAATGTCTTGCAAAACTACCTCAAAGTCTCACAATGACCCACATTGTGAAGATGACTTCCCTAAAACTCAGATGCAGACAAGTAAACTAGCACTGACCAGAATGCTACAGGTTAGTCTCTCAAGTTACTCAAAACTGCCTACAGAAAACTTTTGCAATGGACATGGAAGGACATAAGCGGAATTTTTCACTGACTAAACTGATTAATCTAGAGATAGGTTCCTGCAGCTAGTGTCTGTGGAGTAGGCAGATCACTTCCCATGCTGTAAAAAGGATCATCAAATCTTATTTCAAGATAGTTCAAACTCATCAAATTCTTTGCACCATGAGTCCAAATCTAGACCATTTTACTTCATAATGAAGATTTCCTCTTTGGTGTCCAGGAATCTGCATAGCAAGAGGAAATAACAGTTGGAATTCTTGTCAGACGTAGAGGTGGCAATCGGGTCGGGTTGTACTAAACGGGTTATACAAGTCTAACCCGCATCCGACCCGTTTATTAAACGGGTCAGAAACCCCTAACCCGCACCCACCACGGGTCAACCCGACCCGACCCGCTTAACCCGCATAACCATTGCGGGTTATACGGGTCAGGTCGACTCGCATAACCCACATCCATCTAGTAAATAAATCGACTCAACTATGGTTCCATGCTTGACCAAAACTGACTTTTAAGATCAAATTTGATCTAATCTCATTTCAACAATCATTTGATGCGCATTACCTTGCTTTCCATTAATAAAAAGCGTGGGGTTGAATTGGTTAAGGTCCATTTATTCTTTTTTAGCCTATGCATTAAAACAATCAAATTCAATTTTAGCTTAAATAAGCAGGTTATGCGGGTCAAGCGGGTCAACCCTAACCCGACCCGCTTAATGGCGGGTCACGAATTATTAAACGGGTCGGGCTAAGCGGGTAATACGCAGGTCGGGTCGGGTAGGGTCATATTTTGCCACCTCTAGACTCAGACGCCCACTTTTTGTGAGAATGGCAATTCAGCAGCCATTTTCAGCTTCGAAGAGGAATAGGCACCAAGACCCACTGATTTCTCACTGTCGCTCCTAAGTTCTAAGAATCTGGAAGTTGGCTGCACCTTCGATGAACAACTGTTTTCTTAATCTACAACAAACATTAACGGTATCTGAATGATTGTTACTAAGATTGAGGAAAGATGAGTCGGATAATGGAGTGTCAAACCTTTACTTTCCGTGTGGTTCATCATCCTAAAAGCTCAACAAGGAAAAAAACAACGTACAGAAGGATCAAGTGGTTAATTCCTTTTGTATCATCAGGGAAAGTAATTAAGGTCACGCCACTAATGGAGTGGATGCATTGCATTCAATGTCTAATGCCTTTATCAAGGTGACACACCTTTTTGAGAATTTTGGTGAGGGCACTTAAAACACGTATCTCCAGTACTGTAGGGCTTCGGATGGGTTGAGAAGGAGAAGAAAAAATATAGGGTTATGGGTGGGGTGGGAGAGAGACAAAAAGTGGGATATTTGGGCTTTGGGAATTTCAGTGGTTGAGAGATAAGAGCGAGAGGATTTTCGGCCTTCTTTTATTTTGTTTTTAGATAGAGAGGTACTGTCCCTTTTTTTCAAACTCATCATGTCCATTGCACAGGAATTTCATCGTACCCGATCATATCTATCCACTTTTAATTTAAAAAAAAAAAAAAAAAAGAACACAAAAACACTGACGGGGCCTTTTTTTCCATCAAGGAAAAAGGGTTTCATTAGATTAAGTAAAAGGTCAAAAGAGACCAAAATACTTAAAGATTAGTAATAAAGAACTCCCTCGCCACAAATGTGGCCAAGATTTACAGACAGTGGGAAAAAAAAAACTTCCTGAACTTGCTTAAGCACAGGTGAGTTCCCCAACTTGCAGAAGCGGCTAAATACCAACATCTTACCAGCAGGAGGGGCACATTAGGTGGGAGTCGAGCCACGTGTTCCAAGTGGCAAGTGGCGTGCGTGGACACGTGGCTTGAGTTCCACTAGACGTGCCCCTCCAGCCGGTCAAATGTTAGTATTTAGCAGCTGCCCCAAGTTCGGGAAGTCACCGGCACTTACACAAGTTCAGAAAGTTTTTTATTTCTCAATCTTGTAAATCTTGGGCACATCAGTGGCGAGGGAGTTCTTTATTACTTTTGGTCTCCTTTGACCTTTTATTTAATTTAATGAAATCATTCTTCCTTCATGGAAAAAAAAAGGCCCCATCAGTGTTTTTGTGTTTCTGAAAACAAAAACAAAAAAAAGGCCAAAAATTCTCTAGCACTGTCTCTCAACCACCGAAACACCCAAAGCCCAAATCCCCCCCTCTTTGTCTCTCTCCCAGCCCACCCATCTCGCCTTCTCTTTCAATGTATAATTTTTATTAAAGCACAGGGATCACAATCACATATAGATGCTACTAAATATATCCAGTGATGACATCTAAGGGACGATACTCAGCCCAAATAGCCTGAAAACATAAAACAATTATTCAAAGCCCACTAAAAGTCCATAAAGAGAAAATCTGCAGATCGTGTAGGATTTTCCTATTTTGCAATTTCGAGAAGGTTTCTTAGAATTTCCTGAATTTCAGTAATTGCTAAGATTTATGACTAAATTAGAAGTTTCTAATTTTATTTAGGCTTGTTTTCCAAGTTAGAGCATAGACTATTCTATATAAAGAGATGTAATTCTCTGTTTGTTTTATTTTATTTTATTTTTAGAATGGTTAAAGAGATGTAATTCTCCATCAATTGATCATTGAATACTGGAATAAGAATTTGAGTTCTTCTCTTTGAGATGTTTTCTTCTCTATGGTGTGAGACCAAGACATTTTTGGATCCCATGGATCCCTAACCCTAAGCCTTTGGCTTGGAGAGTAGCGCGTTGGCTATTCTTGCCTTCCCATGCCGCATCAATTATAAATCTAATCTGTCCCAAAATCAATGAACAAACATAAATCTTGATATAAAGGATGGCAGATGTGTTATTAGGCCAGAGCAGAAAATGAAAAACAACATTCTATTCCAAACCATTTTTTAACTTGCCTGCTCCAAATAAGCATTCTATTTCAGATTGGGTCTGAAACATTTCAAATTATATTTTGGCGACAAAGGAATGGACAAAGGAGCCCTGTGTCCACATGACATTATCAGGGCAACCAAACAAATGTAAGCATTAGTCAACAGCTGCAAGATTCAGATTCAACCAACTTTTCCACCTTCCAAATTTCATGGAACACCAAATGAAAAATGAAGCAGGACATAATAAGCAGCACTGCAGCAGTAAAACAAAGCTTATATACCTTGGGCAAGCTCTCCAAGTAAACGTCAGGAATCTCCATCTCAGCCAGCACACTGCTATTGATCGCCATGGCAGCCTTTAGGATCTGATTGACGCAGTCCCTACACTGCTGCAATCTCTTCCTAGTATCATCGGACAACCCCTTTGATGGCACCCTAGGGCATGGAAGCCACCATTTATCTTCCTGCCTCACCGAAGGCCTCCCTGAGGAGGAAGAAGAAGAAGGGTAAGTGCCAACATCACCATCAAGCGATACCCCTCGATCCATGTACGTGAATTCAGTGTCTTGGAACCCATCTAAAATGCCAAGAAGCATGGCATCTAGCTTCTTAAGCGCAGGGAGGTTCATGTAGAGATCTGAGCGAGGTCTGGCCACCATAACCTCAAATGTACGGCCATCACTGCCCGGGAATTCCTGCAATGAAGGAATGAGCTCCACGATAGAATCGCTCACACACAACAGCCATTCCATCTCACGTCGCCACATTGCCCTCTTCTGCGCGGCCAATGGCTCCAAGCGCCACAGCTCTCCAAAAACAGTGGCTGCCAGTTCCCCCCAACATAATTAGAACTAGTAATAAAAATGCCCAAAAGAATTACACAAGAAGTAAAGTGAAATTCACTGGAAAATTTGTAATGGCATTTCAGAAGCAAAATTCACCACAGATTTCAGATTTCAGTGCCATCTGCTTTGTCATTTTCACCCAAAAACTACTTAAATAAATTAATTGAGAGAAACCCACAAAATTACACAAGAAGAAGGTTAGAAAAAATTCACCAGAGAGATCTAATAATGTTATTTGAAAGCTACATTTTCCCCCAAAATCTAATTGAAATAAATACAATAAAAAGTACCAAAAGTTACACAAGGAGAAGGAAAACGAAATTCACCAGAGAGATTTGTGATGGCATTTGAGATTGCAAGGGCGGTGCAGACTCCCTTCCCTCCGCCGGACATGTCTTCTCCGAGCAGAAGCTTGGCGAACCGCTCCTTCATCATATCAACCTCTGCAACAATGGCAAGAAAAAAAAAAAACAGTAATTACGCTGTTCGCTAACGTGCACCGGGGGAGATTATACAGAAAGCGCAAACAAAACCCATCAAAAGGCGTCAGATAGGCGCTCCCACGCAGCGCAAGTTAGATTTCCCCTCCAATTCACGCTAACATGCGCCGAAAAGAGGGAAGTCAAAAAGAACACCGACGTACCGGATAAATCCAGCTCCCTTTTCTCCGCCTTCCGCTCCCACATCACCACATCTCTCCCGCCAATGACCGGCAGAAGCAGCCGCGACGCCGGTCCGGCCGCCAGGAAGCCGGATCTGTCGGGTCGAGGAGAGGACGCCGGCGAGCTGGAGGCGGCATCCGCGTCATAGCGGAGGATAGAGAAGCTGCTGCAGCTCTCAGACTCGCTCACGTCGGCGCTCAAGCTGTAGCTCCCGAAGATCTCGCTCTGCAGATCGAACGCATCCTCCGACGAAACACTCCCCATTCCTAAACCCTAAACCCCTAATCCTAACTCGAACAAGCAACAGAAGAAGAAGAGAGAGGCAATGCAGATTGATAGATGGAGAAAGAGATTCAGTGATCTGGACCGTCCATCTCCATCTTATCTCGATTTCATCCGCTAGAGGTCGTTTTCATTGTCATCTGCAGAGGCGTTTTTGTGGAGGAAGATAAATCTGAGAAGAGGAAAATGCAGCCAAACAGAGGAAAAGGAAAAGCAGCTTCTTTCTCTCTTCTTCTTTGTATGAATATGAATGATTTCTCTCTCATTTTCTAGATAGAGAGTCTTTGGTGGAGGTGAAGATAAAGTAAAGTGAAAAAGGAGACGCCGATTGCAGGGTTTTTCTTTTCCTTTTCCGTAGTATCTACTACCATCTACACTATACCCCGACATGAACATGACTTTTCTTCATTCCACTGGCCCACCTGCACGTCATCTGCCACGTAGGATTATTCTTGCTTGTGCGAGTCCGCTCCTTCCACGTGGATGAAAGAAGCCTCACGATTCCTTGTTTTTGGCACGTGAGATTGACACGTGCCGTGGAAGTTTTGGGGCGCGCCATGGCTGGTCTTGTCAAAATAGCAAGCTAACCCCTTTCTTTTAAACTACCTGAGCTTAGCCATTTCAAGAAGCCCACTTAAAATCAGTTTTAAGGGTGTGGGTGGTGGCTAACCAAAAAAATCAAATTTATGATAGGGCTAAAGTGATAATCAATGTCTTTATTGATTTGTTAGTTTTTGTCTGAGTTAAAAGCTTTCGGTTGAATGACATTAATTTTTTTTTCAATGATGAATGTTAATGCTTTGATTTCTGTAGAACATTTGCAGTAGCTTGATTTTGATCTAGAGTCCGGGTCGATTAAGAATGAACTTTCTTCCTATGTAAATTTTTTTAGAGAAATCCAATTTAATCTTCATTTTTAACTATCATATGTTTTTGGTTTTTTTTTTTTTGTATTTTAATATAAATAAACAAACAAACTCTAAACACTAATAAAATACATATGAAAATTTTAGTATTTTATAGTGATTATTATGACAGTAAACCCAACTTTCTACATGAGTAAAATTCAATGAGAGCTTATACCAAGAAACAATTTATTTCGAGCAATATCTCACAAATCTTGTCCTCAAGAATCGATACTCTTATTTTTTTTTATTGGTACGTTCTAGTTTTGTTTGGATCTATCTGACTCAAAATCATATAGTTTTTAATATGAGATGAGCACCATGTACTTAAACATCTAGTAGAGCACACTTTATGATTCATTTGAGTTGATCATAAAATAAAGAATTATTTAATGGTTATCGATTTGGCACTCATTTAAATGGACCAAACTACGGGATAGATTATATATAGTTTTAGACAGTGAAATTTGTCCGCAATTAATGGAGTGATTAGAATGATGATTCAGCGTATGAGTTAGGGTATACAAATTGATGAGGACGCATCCCCAAGTGAGTCCCAGGTAGGTTTACTCACATTGGTTGATACAACGGTTAGAGGCCTACGCGCCAAACCTTCGGCGTCACAGCTTCCTGCGCGACACACGTGTTTGGTAGGTTCTGTTGTAATCCGGGCCCATACCAGTGATCACGCGGGGCAGCTGAAATGATGGGGTCACAGTGCGAGGCAGCGGAAAGAGCGGGATCGTAGAGAAAGAGATTCTTTCATTAATTAGGAAGGCTGTCAGGAAGGGGTATGATAACAATGCATATGCAACTGGTGTGTAAATACAGCGATTTATTGGCACAAGTCAAGTGAAACATGAGGTGAGTGAGTGGGCCCCACTCCATGTCATGATGAACAGCTCAATAAAATACAGTAGCTGGTGGTCCAGTGGTCCTCCCTGTTTTAGAACATGAGGGACCATGATTTGACAATCCAGCCTGTAATTGTTCTGGGCCCCATGTCAAGTGTGGACTTTGGACTAAACCATTTTTTCAAAAGTCCTCGTTCTTGGGTTCGGGAGCTCAAGTGGGGCTGATGGGCCAATATGAATTCAAACTCACTTCATTTATACAAAGAAACTATTTGGGGCTCCTTTATCCAAATCCAGAGAATTTCTGTCTGAAAATTTCTTGAGTTCTCATATATAAAATTCTTAATTTTAATTTATATTTGAGAATTAAGAACTCCCACTAAAAATCAAAAGGGCTCGAATTCGAAAAATCTCAAAGGTCATTTAGAAATACTTTAGGTGGCTGAAATTTTAGAATTTCGATGAAAAAAAGTGAAATTTACAAATATCATGGAACAAGTCATCACATTATATCATGAATTTCCGACACTCTAAATTCTTGTTAGAAATCAAAGTAAAGAAATTGCCCCTATAATTAAATTGTGTCTCCTTAGTTCTTTACCTCAATTACATGTGGGAACCTTGGCTACTATCAAAGGTGTGAACAGGAATCGGGCATGGACTTAATATGGGCAATTTCAGTTGATCTTATTCTTTGCTTTTTCTTTTAAATGAGTTGTGGGTCATGGTGGAGTTCTAAATAAAATAATAAAGAACTCATCAATTCTTGATTTTTTATTTTTCATTTTTAATGGGGGCTGCCTATCATTAATCCAAACTTGCTCATACACACTTGCCTTGAATTGACACTTATCCATATTAACCACTGAAATTTACCATTGGAGTATTAGACTGAATCATGATAAAAGTGCACTTATACAGTGACTACGTCAAAAAGCACGAAAAACGACGGATAATATAAGAAAAACGGCGGTTATGACCGTCGGAACAACAGTCGTTAAAAACGTAGTCACTTCTAAAAAACGACTGCTTTTGAACATAGGTAAATTAGAAAATAACGACGGCTTTGCAATGTCGTCTATAGGCGTCGGCAAAAAAAAAAACCTGTTTTGAGCAGTCGTTTTTTCTTTTTGTACATTTAAAAAAAGATATTGAAAAACCCAGGCCTGCCTAGGTTTTTCAATATATTTTAGCTTACAAATGCATTAAAATAACTAAATTTTCATAAAACTATGGGCCCCACTCCAAATATTTAAATTTGGACCTATCAAGCTCATACAAAGGTTATGTACAGTAATCATATATTCAAAGCTCAAACAAAGGCCACATGCACCTTTACATATAATAGTCAAAATTACAAAGCATTCCATAAATCCCTACATAAACAAAGTCCAGCTTGCTGCAACCGGTTGTGGTTTCAATCCCTGCAAAAACAGAAAAATGTACTACATCATCCAATTTGCAACATCAAATCCATCCTACTCATCCATATGAATTACTTCTTATTTAAGAAAAGAGTATGAGTTAAGCTAACAACATCAACCACGTACAACGTTTCAAATAAGAAAAACAACATCAACCTCAATCGTTTCAAATAAGAAAAACACCATCAACCTCAATCTACAACCTGCTCATCTCTTTTGAGAACAAAAAAGAACCCCATAACATGAAAATCAGTAAGCAAGCTGAAACATATATAATCACTTGTTTAGGTACCTATAAAATCAAACATTATATAATCACTTCATACAAACAATCCACAATCTTCAATAACCTGAAACATCTTGGATCAGCTGCAAAAGAACTGTCTAATTCATTCTCTTTCAACTGAGGATGGAACAATAACACATGTTATTACTTTCTTATTAGTCAACCTATAATATAATCAAACATAGCAGATGCCTAACTCATCCGTTTCAACTTTCCTACTACCAACTTGCTTATTAGAAATGCCTCTTGCATCAACAGGAAATTTATTACTAGAATTCTATATGACAGAACTTCATATACTTGCCAAACAATGGCTTGATTACATAAATGAAATAAAATCCCAAAAAATATTTCATCATAGTGGCTACATCCCATTACAGACATAACAACAACATAAGATTCATCCAGCTTCACCACATCCCAATCAATTGTCTCATTCCAAACATACTTTTCAAAATGTGTTAGAATAAAAGCAGCTGTCAGGCCAAAAACGTCCCGAGGCAGAATCATACCTCGCTATAGCGAGGAGGGTGACGCGCAGAGCCCAGTTGGATCCAGACTCTGAGAGAAAGTTTGAGAAAACTCTCTTCTCTAAGTGGATAATTGCAAGGAGTCTTAAGCACGAATTTTGGGCTATATATTGGGTGTTTCTCACAACCCAAAGGTAAGAGAAAAGAAAGAAATCATCTCTCAAGTTTTAAATTAGTGATTTAATTCAGAGAAATTTTCTCTAGAAATTTTTGAAGAGTTGTGCTGCCAAGTACTCTATAGAGCAAGTTTCTTCTGCATCCCTTGTAGAAGATCATCTTCTTGCGTAGAAGATTTGAGGAGTCAAGCGCTGGATCTGTTGCAATCAACGGTATGATATCGTTGAAGCGTGATACGACACAAGGTAACTTCAGTCTTTAGAAGGGGATATCGAGGGAAGAAATCTGAGTTTCTTGTAATTGCAAGACTCATAGTGTTTGATTAGATTCAGTACGGATCGATGATTTTTTACCCGATTTTGGTTTTCCACCTTAAATTTGGTGTCCTTGTGGTGTGTGCAAGTGATTTTATTTCCGCTGCGTAGTTTATTATTTTTTGCACATTAGTGGGCTGATTTATTGAGTAGACCAATTTAGAGATCTCAAACCCTAAACCCTCAATTGGTATCAAAGTGGGTTACACTAATTTGCTGTGTTTGATCTAAAGAGATTTCTAGAATGATACTCAATCAATTCTTGGCAAGAACTTCTATATCTGATGATGATAATGAAGATGAGGTGTCAGATCAAGAACAAGATTGGGAGGAAAAATATTACTCCACGTTTAATGATTGTATGCCGATGACCAAGTATTGTAAGAAGGTCACAATAAAGTTAAAAGCTGCTCAAGAAGAAAATTCTGCATTAAAGAATGATTTAGAGGAAACATTTAAAAAGATTCGTCTCTTGGAAAGTCAGAAAAACTGCATGACTGAAAATTTGACCACTGAGAGTCAAAAACTTGAAAAGGTTGAACAAGAGATTGAGAATATAAAGACAGAGTTGCAGACTGTTAAATCTGAAAAAGAAGATTTGCAAGGAAGACTGAAGATCACTATGTCTGAGTTAGAAATCAAACAAGCTTCACTAAACAAGATGAACACTGGTTCGAAGACTCTTACAAATATCTTGTGTAGTCAGAAGTCTCAGTTTGACAGAAGCAGTCTCGGTTATGATCATGGTGCATCCACTTCAAATGCTAAAGGTAAAATAATTTTTGTTTCAAGTGTTGCACATGCTACTCCAGATACTGCACTTTCAAATAATGTGTCGAGTAGTATCAAGAAAAAGAATGTGTCACGCACTGCACGCACATCCACTTGTCACCATTGTGGAAAGAAATGACACATTCGTCTCCATTGCAAGAAGCTGCAAAGTCTACCCAAGACTAAGCAAATGCGGAAGAATTTTTCTCCACCCAAGACGACTCCAATTTGGGTTAGAAAATCTGATTTACCTAAGGAGTTTGCTCACACTCTGCTGAAAGTTCTAACTACAAAAGTGTGGGTGACTAATCATAAAAAGCCCTGATCAAGGAGGTCAAGTCCCCATCCCCAATGCTGATACGAAGATCATAGTGAGGGGAAGTCAAAATCGAGGGGGAGCTACTGCATCCAGGTTGACGGAAGCTGAATGATTTTTGTTTGTCAATTATGGACAAATTCAGGGGGAGAAGAATGAAGCCAGGGAGAGTTCTACAAGCTAAGGCAATTCAAGATCTACAGTGTTGATTTTTTTTAAATTCATTGTATTTTGTGTTTTTCTTTTGGGTAGATCTTATTGTATTGCTCTAGGAGATTTGTCCAAGAATTGCCAAAAGGGGGAGATTGTTAGAATAAAAGCAGTTGTCAGGCCAAAAACGTCTCGAGATAGAATTTTACCTCGCTATAGCGAGGAGGGTGACGCACAGAGCCCAGTTGGATCCAGACTCTGAGAGAAAGTTTGAGAAAACTCTCTTTTCTAAGTGGATAATTGTAAGGAGTCTTAAGTACGAATTTTGGGCTATATATTGGGTGTTTCTCACAACCCAAAGGTAAGAGAAAAGAAAGAAATCATCTCTCAAGTTCTAAATTAGTGATTTAATTAAGAGAAATCTTCTCCAAAAATTTTTGAAGAGTTGTGCTGCCAAGTACTCTAAGAGTCAAGTTTCTTCTGCATCCCTTGTAGAAGATCATCTTCTTGCGTAGAAGATTTGAGGAGTCAAGCGCTGGATCTGTTGCAATCAACGGTATGATATCGTTGAAGCGTGATACGACACAAGGTAACTTCAGTCTTTAGAAGGGGATATCGAGGGAAGAAATCTGAGTTTCTTGTAATTGCAAGACTCATAGTGTTTGATTAGATTCAGTACGGATCGATGATTTTTTACCCGATTTTGGTTTTCCACCTTAAATTTGGTGTCCTTGTGGTGTGTGCAAGTGATTTTATTTCCGCTGCGTAGTTTATTATTTTTTGCACATTAGTGGGCTGATTTATTGAGTAGACCAATTTAGAGATCTCAAACCCTAAACCCTCAAAATGAAACCTACATATTCAAATCCTATGGACATCTCAATCCAGACCAAACATTAACCTATTACCTATACATAGTCATTTCACATTATTTGACATATAGTAATTCAAAACATAACACCCAGTACATTCAGTCATTCCAAACATCACAATAAAATATTAAAAAACATACATGATTTGTATACTTTTCAACATTCTTAATCTCTACAATTGTATTTCAAACAAATTAAAATTACAACATCCAACAATAAACCAGTTGCAAAATTTCCAAATTCTATAAGTTTATGTCAAACAAATGAAAAATCCTACATCTAACATTAAAATTACAATCCAATTGGGTCCGCCCTTGCATAAAAAGATCCTCTTATCTTCACTTTCTTCCAACTTGACCAGGTAAGGATTCATTCATCTTCATCTTGTTTCCCACTTCATTCAACAGAATGTGCAAATTACTGTTGGCATATCCAAAGAGTGTTATCCACAGCATGAGATAAAATCATGGAACTTAAGCCATCCAAGACACATTGAACTTAAGCCATGCAATATTAGCTGGTAGTTATTACATGAACATATTGCCCTTCAAAATATAATACTCAAACATGTATAGAAACCGTATTCCTTGAGTCTAACCTCAACAATCAATCGCAAACTTAAAATAACAAAAAGGAGATCATGATAGGCACAAATACAAACACAAATATTAAATGCAGATGATTGTTGTGCTTGATAGAACATTTGCTCAATACACAATAAAAATTATGAAATGGCAAAATAAGCATGAATTGATTGCAACATAAGCTATATGATTGTGGGTTCAATAGCGAAGGTAGTGAAAGGTGCTATCCCTATAGCGACATTCAGATTGTGGGTTCATGTTACTACTATTTGAAATGCCCCCCCCCCCCGCCCCCCCCGCCCCCCGAAAAAAAAAATGGTCACCCAATATGCATAATACTATTTCATGATTTAGTAATAACTTGTTGGATTGGTAACATTAACATGATAACAGAGCTCTTACCAAAAAAATAATAATAAAAATAAAAACAGGGCATGTTTGGCAACGACAGCATGTGATTAGGGCTGGGTCTGGGTAGCATAGAGATTGGGGTTGGGTGGAAATGGGTGACATGGAAATTAGGTTCGGTTTGGGCGGAAATGGAACTCTGTTTGGGGGAGGAAGGGAGAGACAGACGGGTGGGTTGGGTTTCGATGCTGGGTGAGAGAAAATAGGGCTGGGTTTCACGTTGGGGCTGGTCTTGGAGAGAGAGAGAGAGAGAGAGAGAGAGAGAGAGAGCTCTTCTACTGGAAACCAAGTCTGGGTTTAGGCGAGAGGGAGGAGAGAGACCTCATTGAGATGTATAACTAAGTACAATCACCAAAGCTAGAAAAATCTCACCAAAGCCACAAAATAAAATCCCTCCAATCATAGCTCCATTCCAACTATCAACATCCCAATTCCAAAAAAAAATAAATAAATAACATTCAAAAGCCCAAGTCAGGAAAGAAGAACAAAAATCCCTAAAAAATTTCCATGTTGTTTTATCTCTTTGAATCCTTAACGGATTCAGCCAACGCCCACTCCGGATTGGGTCAATTTCTTGCCACATATGAGGGGCCTTCATCCGGAATCTGAGACAATCATCTAACCGAAGGGGAAGGGTTTTGAGAGGGAGGGATTTCGGGGTGAGAGAGATTCCATAGGCGACAAGCGGAGATGCCAGAGAGATGAAAAGAGAAAAGGAGATGCCGGTCGTTGAGAAGATGCTGGCCGTTTGGTCACTGGCGGTGGCTCGGGATCTGTAGCGTTGGGTTGGAAGGCAGGGTGCTCTGCCCCCTTCCACGTGATTATCCACCGGTGACGAGGGAGAGAGGGAGAGGGAGAGAGAGAGAGAGAGAGAGGGAGAGGGGGATCGACTGATCGAGTGTTGGCGCTAGTTGAGGGGGAAGAGAAGGGGGAAAGAGGGAATAAAGATATCGATTTTAGGGTTTGGGGTGTGGTAATGAGATTTGGGCGGCATTTTTCTTATTTCATTTCCTCGTTAATGACGTTTAAGGGCCGTCGGCAAAATTAATAATCCGTCGTGGAAGAACGACTATCGAATTAAGTCGGTAAAACCAACGTCCCAGCGTCGGTATTCAGCAGTTTTGACGTAGTGCATACACGATTAAATTTTAGGATGATCTTATAAGAGTGACATCTGGTCAATTTCTAGTCCAGATCATACCCCTTTCATCGTAATACCATGTGCTTGGCATGCGTTAAGGAGACTTAAATGATAAGCTCTTAAAGGGTCTGTTTGGCAATTTACTATTGAAGTAAAATTAATATAAAGCATCAAATCAAGAGAGAATAATTTCATTTTCATTCTTTAGCTCTTTACTGTAAACAATATTTTTGATTAACATATATCTATGTCACATAAGTGGTTTAAATCAAACACTCATAAATGGAGCAAGCACTAAAAGGGCATTATTATTGTAGGTATGATATGGAGCCGAAATTGAGGACAAGCTGCCAAAAAGCATGCCTCGTTTGTTGACTTGAAAGGCCCCACCTTAATTAGATGGTTTATGGCTTAAATCGTAGATGGTAAAATTTCAATCCTTGATTAATAGTCTGGGGCACAATCCAGGCACAGTGACAATCAGAATCCAGATAAGAAGTGTTCGGACTATCTTTTGAAAACCCAATCAAACTTTGGGAGGCTTTGCCAGGGTTTGAACCCTGGGCCGCCACCTTTCCTCGAGTGAACTTGGCCAGCAACCTTCCCTCACTACACCCGAGGTCTACTTTCCTCTCATTAGAAGGCCTCTTATTGAATGGGAGATGCGTCTAAATAAATTAAGCTTGTTGAGCATTGGCACAAAAAACAGATTCGAAATTTTCAAAAATTCTACCTCCACAGAAGTTTTGGAACTTGTACTTCCAAAGTGTTTAAAGTAAATATTTACGGTTAAGAACAACCTCTTATCGCAGTGATTTGATGCGTCATTCTTACCTGGTTGCCTAAGGTTCAATTGCCAATTTTTTTTTTAATGAACTTGGGCAACAACCTTCCCACACTATAAGACTCCCTCGTCTTACCTGAGGTCTACTTCTCTCAATAGAGGGCAGGCCCAGACCCCTAAGCTGGGGACCAAAAAATTTAAAAAAAAGGGAGAATACTTACGGTTATTGAATGGGAGATGCATCTAAATGCTTTGTAATTTTCAAGTGTTTTGAGTGGGAATTAGGTCTCTTGAAAGGCCAAAAAGCTGATCAATTTCCAACGTTCTAATGGCTGACGCATGCAACATAGCAACACAGCTGCATTTGAAATTGACTGTCACATGCAAAATTTAGACTTTCTTGTTGAATTGAGCAAGACAAGTTACGGCGATGGACCCCACCATTACTATATGAACTTGAATTCTTGTGCATTTCCAAACAAGGCCAATAAGAGGACCCAAGATGTGGACCCCACCACGGACAGTAGGATAAATGGAAAATGTGGTGACAATGAAGAAATTACCAACTGTAATCTGTTGACTTGTTTATACAGGGTTTATTTCAAGGGAAACGTTCTTATTACTTTGCACATGATGGATGGTCCTTTTCACTGATTCCCCACATTCTATCAAAGGCTAGGCTAAATTGACAGCCACTAGAATCTGGATTGAAGTTAGGAATGTAAACCAGTTGGGACCATAGGCCAGAATCCTCACATTGCATAAATGCACCCTACTGATTACATTGAGGCCCATTCCTGTACCCAACCCCAGTCTAATGTATAAGAGACATATGTTACTATGATGGACACCTACTGAATCCAAACCCGACAGCAGGCCAAGCTAAATGGCCAATTACGCTATACCAATAAATATAGGACATGCTCATATGAGATGTGTTACACCGACCGTGCGTGCGAGACAACCTTCGAGCCTACCAATCATGGATGAGGTGGGAGATTGAAAGATCCAAACGAGATGAGCTCATATATGAAGATTTTAGTCGGTCCCATCATTCTAATCCTTAATTTGTGGCCTTCGAGCTTAAATGTTTTAGAATGTGCCATTTATTTATTTCTTTCAATCTAACAATCTAGTTTATTCGGATCATTGTAAAACCAAATGAATCCATGACATCTGCACATGATCCTCTGCCTGTAAATATTCATATGTATGAATTACTTATGACATGGATGATAAAGGCCGATCCATGTTCAACCCATTGCCACTGGTGGAAACATATAATAACATGACAGATTATTGCTATACTGATTACTGAATAATCATAATTTTTTTATGCTGCACACTCGTTATGCAGGGATTTAAGTCCGGATATGATTTGATAGACTCCTTACCTAGTCATTAATCAGACTCAAACTGTACACCCGGGCTTAATCATCAATCAAGCCTAGAGAGAGGGGCCACACTGGGGCCGATCCAGGTACATAGGTCTGGGGGCTGAAACACCCTCCCATTTCTGAAATTTAAAAAAAATAATCACCCCTTCATATTCTAAAAATTAATGCATTTTTCCTTTTACATTTGCTCCTTCTCCGATATTTCTTTTACATATAGCCGCCTAATTAAATTTTCTGAGTCCACCCCAAGGCGATGCCCAGATCTTTTGGGTCTGGGCCTTCAGTTCAGCGACAAGGTAATTAGGCGTCCAAATGATATCTCGAAAGTGGTTTAGGTATGAGATCTTTCGAGACTTCAGTAGCAAGTGTCAGCCCTGTTGGCACTTGACATGACTACTCTATCATGGTTCGAGAGGGTCAGAACTCAGAACCATGGGGTAGAGAATGTCCGTAGGGTTCTAAAGAAGCAGCCCATGATTGATGATACTCAATTGACCTCGATGAACCCAGCCCAGTCCATTCATATATGCGATGCAGTACTTTCGGGATTGCTGAAGCTGCTGCTTGTTGGCTTTCCTGGATGAAATTATTAGGGCATGTTTCTTTACTAAAATTTTTAGAATTTACGTTTGAAACTTCACTATAAATTTTAAATGTTGAAATTTTAAAATGCCACTAAATTTTATTATTTTTAAATTTTACATTTCATTTTCATCTGAATTTTTGTCTGAAATTTTCTAAATTTTATGGAACTCATGTTTCATTGCTACATAAATTTTAAAATAGAATTACACATTTTATACATTGTAATACATGGGACTCACCTTTTGTGGTTGTGAACTTGAGACCCAATTGTAAGAATTATAATGTGGACCCACCTCTGGTATATGGTACATGGGCCCATCTTTTATAAACGAAAGTGTGGGACCCAATTTTATAAAGTTGAACATGAACCCATCTTGATAGGAATTGCATGGGCCCAATTTTTATAATTGTGAATATGGGCCCTACTTTATTGTTGGTAGGAGGGTTCATAGTTGGGTGCCGGAGTTCCAACCAAACTTCTCGGAGTTCCATAATTTTGAAATGAAATGCTCTTGGAAATTCCACTTTTTGGCATTTGAAAATTATGGTTACCTTGAATACTGGGAATCCCACCAAAAGAACATTGAATTTATGACAAGAATTCTTGAATCCACAGACAGCCTGAATTTCTGTCAGAAATGCTTGTAAAGAACCAAGTCTTAAGGGCCAAACCTTCCATTGAAATTGAATTCCCAGGAGCTCTAAGAAATTTAATTTTCAAAGCAATTAGAATGAACCAAAGATGAAAATCCACAAGTAATCTTTAGTTAATTGAAAATGAATTAAGGGAGTCCATTCTAGTAATTAAGTCCTAACAGAGTAAGGGCATGTCTATTTCGAGGAATTCAAAGAATTTTCATTTAAGAGAATTTTAAATTCTCTAAGGGGTCGTTTGTCTTTTACGCGGGGATATGTAAATATAATTTACACATGTAAATGATAAATATTCAAATTTTAAGTATGTCACATTTATATATATATATATATATATATTTTTTTTTTTTACAATGTTTGTCTAATAACACTATTTTCACATTATTTACACATGTGATTCATTTTTCTATGTTTTTTTCAATGATATGTGTATATGTATTAAACGATTTTGTAAATGATACTTGTTAATCATTAAATTAATTATTAAATTATATTCTACTATAATGATATGAAAAGGAGACAAAAAAGGTCTGATTTATATCAAATTTTTCATTTGCATTTTAGATCCTTAAAAAAGAATATGTCTTTCAACATGAAATATACTTTTTAAAAATATATATTTCTATCAATGATCACCTTTAAAAACATGCATTCCAACATGTTTGGTTAAGGAAATATGAGTTTATAGTATGATGGTTAAGAAAAATAGGATTATTATTATTATTTTTATTAATTAATATTTAGTTCCATATTATCTTAATTCATTATTCAATTTGCATAAAACTTAACCCATGCATCTCACCGGCTTTATGCTAATATTTTTTTAGAGAATATCATATTGTATTAATAATTATCAGGAATATCACATTCGAGGATTACAAGATCATGAATAAATTGTGGAGTACAGTCTCTCCAAATATTATATTGTATTAATAATTATCAAGAATAAATTGTCGGTTCGAGTAGAGCTTGCTTCGCCAATCTATGTGCCACTTTATTTGCATCCCTCTTGGCATTTCAACATGCCATGACCGAAAGGAATTTAAAACCAATTTAGTAGAGTCAGTCAATTGTCCATAGTGGCTGGAACTCCTTTCTTCACACCTAAGTGCTTTGACAACTTCCAATGAATCACCTTCTAATATCAATTGTTGAATCTGCAAATACTTACAAAAATCTATAGTCACCCAAGCTGTCATAGCCTCAACCACAGTCGGATCACATATGTAAGGTTTTACAACACTCTTACATGCCAGAACATCACCCTTGTGGTCACAAACAACCACACTAACTCCCATTAAGTGCCTTGATATATCTATGGACGCATCCCAGTTTGCCTTCCACACTCCCATCAGAGGACTCACCCATCTTATGATTGAGTTATCCAGATTGGAATTAGTAGAATCCCTGCATTCAAGGGAGGCTTGGTAAAAATCTTCAACAGCTTCCTTGGCCTTACTCATCACCTTTAAAGGTTGAGCAAAAACCCCTTCAAAAATAAATTTATTCCTTCAAAACCAGATCCTTCTACATATTGCAGTCACCAAAAGTAGGTATTCCTCTTCTAAAGATGATTATAAGCCTTGAATGAGAATTAAAAAGTCCTCATCTGCATATGTGAGCTTTTGAATTTTCCTGCTGCATTCCATCCAACAATCCTTCGAAGATGGGCAATTCCATAGAACGTGAGTTACAGTTTCAACATCCCTTTCACATATTGGACAAAGAGGGTTCGGTGCCAAATGACGGGAAAATAAATTTTCTTTTATGGGTAGTAGATTGTTGCATGCTCTCCAATGAAACATTCTGTGAGTTCCAAGGATTTTTAGCCTCCAAATTTCTCTCTAAATCCCACAATGCAACGAAGCTATTGTGCTTTCTCCAGTACGTTGTCTTAGTCTTTCTTTTTCCACATGATAGGCACTCATCACTGAAAATACCCCCATCGATGTGCCAACCCAGGCCAACTTATCATCTTGTTGAGTTGGGCTGATAGGCAAGCTGCAGATTTTAACAACATCATCTTCATTGAAAATCTCCTTTATCAAAGAAACTTTCCACCAATTTGTACTGCCATCAATTAATTCATTTACTTTTGCATCTGCATCTAGTAGTTTGATAGGAGATTGAATAGCATACGCAGATGGTGATAAAAGTCATTCATCCTTCCATATGATAATCGAAGCTCCATTCCCAACTCTCCAAACCAATCCTTCCTTCAGCAAGTTTTGGGCATTCATTATACTCCTCCAAGCTAAGAAGGGTTATATCTGATTTTAGCTTCCAAAAAGGCTTTATGCTAATATTAATCAATTATAGAATGTTCTTAAAATGAGTATTTTGTTACTAGTTCAATTATATTAAAAGTATCACAAATTTATTATGGTTAGATAAAATCGCATTTATACATTATTTTTTAATGATACCTTAATGCTATATAAAATACATTCTTCATTTTCTCTTACATTCATTTATACATGTTTAAATATTTTTAAAGTAATGCAACAATAAATAACTTTAGAAAAATCATTGAGATATTGGAAGAAAACCAAAACAATAAGGTAATTGCTCTAGTTAAAAGTTGATAGAAAAATCATTGAGATATTTATCTTATAGGCTGATGAGTGTTAAATATTGCATATTTTACCCCTCATTAGTCCGGATTTTATCAGCATCTCATATGCATATCATTTGCTTTACACAGAGATTTTATCATTCTATCACATTAAACGGATTATCATGCATAAATCCGATTATTTATAGCGCATTTTTATGAAATTTCTCTTGTGTAGGTGGACACCGCGACTACCCCAACCTTCCGGCTAGTGTCCTAAGGCATCAAGAAGTGTTGAAGAATTCCAAAATAAGATGAGAAGAAGTCATTTTCCAACACAAAGGAGTGGTTGGTGTATTGGTTAGAGCTTGAGTTCCTATTAAATAGGTTATGGGTTCAAATTCCAACAATTATATATTTTTTTTACATAGAAGATATTTCATCCAAAGCGCACATATGCTTTTGGAAGGAAAGTTTGTTGCAACCTATGAAATTGAAGCAATCCTTGTGAAAGCAAAAAAGCCTTCAAGTTGCAACCAATCAAATGGAAGCAATTCTTGTGAATGAAAATGAGCCAATCAAATGTCTTCAAAGTTTCTATAAATTGGAATGTTTTTGTAGAGAAGAGAAGATCTTTTTGGCAAGTTAGTCTTTTTGCAATTTTATTTTACCTTCTCTATACTTTTAGATTGTAATTAGGAGCTTCTTTGTAACTAATCTAGAGAGAGTGTGTAATTGAAGATCATTAATGAAGATTTGGAGCACTTTCTTGATGTTTAGTGGCTAAAGCTCTTGGATTAGGCTCTCCTTTTGAAGCTAAGTAATGTGATTAGTTTAATTCCATGCATGTTTTAGTTTAAATTCCCTACTTGTGCCTTAATTGATTAGTAGATTTTAGATCTAGTTGTGCTAATCTCTCTCATTTCTCATGCTCTATCTCTACACTTGATGCTCGGATAATCTCAATTGATGCTTTGTGGTTGGATTAAGTTCTCTCACATAGCATGCTCTAGAGCCCTTATCTTTGATCTTTTGTAGCTTGATTTTTTATGATTTATTGTTAGGGTAGCTAGATGATGATTTATGATCTTGGCCTTTGATTTTATTTTACTTTCATCTTCATTGTTATATCATCCAATCTAATTAGGCAAGAGATTGCTAATTGGATTGTAGATTTGGAAATTGAATTAGAACATGCATTGTTTGAATTAATTACATACTTAGTGAATTTTGGATTGCCTAATCTATTATTCTTATTGTTGTTAATTTAAATCTTTATTTGATTTGTTATTTTCACTTCTAGATTGTTAGATCTACACTTCACACCACTTGTTTTAAAATCATACACATTTCACACCACATCTTCACCTTAAATCTTCCATTTCCACCACCATTCATCCACTAGTTTAGTGTAGTTTGTTAGATTAGCTTAGACCTTGTTAATTTCATATTTTAGATTGTTAATTAATTGTTTACATTGCATGGTTTAGTAGTTTTAATTATTTACTTTAATTTTCTATATTAGCTATATCTTAGTTCAATTCTCCTTTAATTGGATTCATTGCTTGTTCCATCCTCTCTTCGTGGGATCGATAATCCGGACTCTTTAGTCCTTTACTACTTGACGACACCATAGTCTTGCGGTTAAAAGTTGCACATTTAAGTGTCGATCATAAGCCGTCCCTTAAAATTCTTACTATCAATAGATTTTTTTTTCTCCTTAAAAATCATTGGAGCCACGTTTAAGTCTCATCATCCTACACGTTAAAAAGAGAAAATCTAAAAGGAGAAGAGAATATAGAAAATCAAATTTTGAAAGAATAAACCTACAGAGTAAATATATTTTATAAAGTTTTTTTTTTCTTTTATAGCAAGTCAAGAGAGAAATAGAGAGGTTACCTTCATAAAAGGGATGAGATAGGAGGGTTTTCATTCATAGGTTGCATCGGTCTTGATGCATCCTTTACTATTATTTTGTAAATGCATTGAAGGTGGGTTTCAAACCCAAAACCTCTTTGATAAAAATACCTATTTTTTTTTTTTTTTTTAAATGCGTTGGGGTTTCGAACCCATAACCTCTTTGACGGAAACTGCTCCAAAACCAAATCGTCCGCCTCCAATGGGTATTTTTTGAAATCACAAGTGGTTTGGTATTCTTTTTTTCCCACCTAAAGAGTGTTCAAATCTTGGTGTGAAAATGGATTCATTTTCACACCATTTACACATCTGATTTACACACAAGATGCGTAAATACTTGAAGACAAACATGACTTATGCGTAAATATTACGCATATTCACCATTTACATACGTAAATAGGTGTAGAGAAACGACCCCTAAGGGCCAAGCAAATTTCTCAAATCTTCTAACTCGTCCAAAGCATTAATGTTGCTACAATTTAAAGAATTTGAGACGCCAAAAGTGCCTTTTCAAAATGCTGAAATTTTTAAAGAGATTTAAAAAAAAGCCCTCCTGTTTTATGAAAACCTCAAAAATTAAAGTCCGTATCTTTTATGTTTTTACAAAAAAAAAAAAAAAACCATGGTTTGACTATGTAACATGTGACTGTTATTTTCTTTATAAATGACAGAAATACCCTTTACATAAGCTTAACAAATCTTACTAAGCAAGTTACTTTTAGTTTAGTGGGGCTCACCTAAACATGATGACCAAGGAAGGCATAGCAATGGAAAGATTTGGATGTAAATAAAGAAAATAGGTAATTCAAATGATCCTAGCATTTGGTTTTAGGCCTTCAAAGTTTAAGGGGCTAATTTATCTTTTATCTTTTAACTCAAAAGATAAGTCATTTGAGTATTTCTTAAAGGCAAATAGGTAAAAGAAAACTAAACTGTCAAATTATTTTTGTACAGTTGGACTGTTAGTTAAGGGAGGTTTCTGTAAAAATATAAAATATAGAGGCCTTTGAGGTTTTATAAAAGTATAGGGGCATTTAAAAAAAAAAACTCTTTTTAAATTCTAACAGTCAAACAAGGAGTTTCACCTGATCAAGGAAAGCATTAGAATCATATTCGGGTCCAAAACTAGACTAATATGCATATAAGTTCATAAATCCTTTTAAGATGGCTAAAGTAGTTGTAATATTAATTTGTGGTTTTTTTTGGCTTCTATTGAATGGGAAGAGCACTTCAAAGGGGTGATTCAAATGGCGTTGCATAGACATGATCGAGTATTCATACCATTTGCCCTATTCTGCTTTCTTCTAAAGAGATTAATTGGAGTCCTAGACTTTTTTAGGTTTAAAAATTATTGGCTCTAGGAATGGTGGTCTCAATTCGAGCATGGCTTTGCAGGATTCAAGATTTCAAAAAAGCACCTGTGTTTGAAATTTAAAATTGGATATTGGAATAAGGATGAGTTCGGCTGAAATTTTGTTTAACTTTTTTGGTTTTGCATAGTTAAAGTACTAGCAACAAACGCCGAAGCTCAAAAAATCAAAATATGTTAAAATTTAAGAATTCTTTTGAAATATTGTTAAGATAAAATAAATATAAAATAATTTTTTATTATCTTTGAATATTAAAAAAAAATTATTTATGAAAATATATATAAAATAAAGTAAATTTACATAACACGATGACCCCTTGAATTTAAAGGCATTATCATTACGACCATTTCATTTATGGGTATATTATACTATTGATGATTGAAAATATAAGAAAAGAAAACAAACCAGATGGATCTATATCTACTAAAAAGAACCAAAAGAAATGGATAAAAAGATTAACGTGGTTGATCCATCAGTGGGGGCTACCCTTGAAATATTTTTAACGTGTGGGACCCACTGATGACTCTGCATCCAAAGAAGAAAAAGGGAAGATAAGAAGAAAGGAAATGGAAATCAAATGATTTCATCCTCAATGAGCCACAAACCACATCTGGATTTATGGTGATGGAACAATTGGCCCCCACAGATGATTGATAGTATAAGAAAAAAAAAATTGAAAGAGAGGGGGGCGAACAAGTGTAAGAGAAGAAAAAAACATAAAAGATCATGTACATTGCATGGGATGAGTGTTCGTGGATATAGATATGAGTCATCATAGTATGTTTCTAATAGTTCTAACTCATGTGCGCACAAATGACATTCTAACAATTATCAAAGAAATAAACCTTGTGTATGATACCAACCCAGTCTGATTGCCCACTACGGATACATATTAACCTAGAAAACTAATATCTATGTATAAACCATGAGTGGGTCCCACTGCAGAAATAACTTAAATGTGTGGGGCCTACTAATTGATTTGCATCCATTAAGAAATCAAACAACGGGGCTTGCCTCCGTCCATCATTGGGGCCCACTCTTGGAAAAAAGGGGTTAAGAGAAGGCCATTGGGATTTCATCAAATATTGGAATCCAATCTTGAAATATATTTAATATGAACTGGTGCCCACTACCGGAACCATCCATTTGGAAAAAAAACTGAAAGGCAAGTAAAGGAGCTATATTAATCCATAAGTGGGTCCCAGTGCAAAAATAAGTTAAATGTGCGGGGCCCACTAATTGATTTGCATCCATTAAGAAATCAGACAATGGCCAACATGCTTGCCTCCCTCCATCAGTGGGGCCCACTCTTATAAAAAAGGGGTTAAGAGAAGGCCATTTGGATTTCATCCAATACTGGAATCCAATCTTGAAATATATTTAATACGAACTGGTGCCACTACTGGATCCATCCATTTGGGAAAAAAATTGAAAGGAGAGTAAAGGAGCAACAGCTTGGATTTCATTCATCGGTAGGGCCCACAAAATATATTTAACATGGGACCCATTGATGATTGAAGATCTAAGGAAAAGAAAACAAACCGACTTTAAATATTTGCTTATAATTTGGATAATGGCAAGAAATATGATTCAAATTCAAACGTTCATAAAAATCTCTTATGAGAGAGGTTTTAGGAGAGAAATAGTAGCCCAAAGTAAGGTGGCACCTTAAAATAATGTGGGATTTTTTTTATATTTCTTTGAAATGATAGACTTTTTAGGTTGTTTGGATTGAGATTTTAAGGGAGGAGACTTGTTTGAGAGGAGTGTAGTGGCCCACATTAAACCCAAAGCTCTGTATGATTTTATAAGTATTTTTCTGAAAGGTGAGACTTTTTAGGGATGAGGTGGCACCCCCCATAGCCCACCTCCCCCTTTGTTTTAATATATACTAGCAAACCCCGTGGATAACCACGAAACCACCAAATGCACAGACTGATATGAATTATTTTTAATAAATTTATTAATTAGTAAACTTGTAAGCCCTTTTTTTGTTGCTAATTTGATCTTTATATTTTTTTCCAAATGTTTTATTCTTTAGGTGGGGCATGATTTGATTAAGAAAGATCAAATGATCATAGACCTAATATATTTAAGTGGGACCAAGATGAATGGGGTCCATCATCTCTATTCTAACCATTCATAAAATCATATGATGCGGGTTGGGACCCATTAATTGGTTGATAAAGATCAAATGATCATAGACCTCTAAAATTGACCAAACCTAACCTATTTAAGTGGGACCCCCAAGATGAATGGGTTCACCATCTATATTCTAACCGTCCATAAAACCATATTATGTGGGATAGGACCCATGAATTGATTAAGAAAGATCAAATGATCAAATGATCGTAGACCTAACAAATTGACTTAATGTATTTAAGTGGGACCCAAATGAATGTGGTCCACCATCTTTATTCTAACCGTCCATAAAATCAAATGATGCGGGACGGGACCCATTAATTGATTGATAAAGATCAAATGATCATAGACCTCTCAAATTGACCAAGCCTAGCCTATTTAAGTGGGACCCCCAAGATGAATGGGGTCCACTATATATATTCTAGCCATCCATAAAACCATATGATGCGGGCTGGGACCCATGAATTGCTTGATAAAGATCAAAGGATCAAATGATCATAGATCTCACAAATTGACCAAACCTAACCTATTTAAGTGGAAACCCCCAGATGAATGGGGTCCACCATCTCTATTCTAACCGTCCATAAAACCATATTATGCGGGATGAGACCCATGAATTGATTAAGAAAGATCAAAGGATCAAATGATCGTAGACCTAACAAATTGACCAAATATTTTGACCCATGAGTTGATTAAGAAAGATCAAATGATCGTAGACCTAACAAATTGACCAAATATTTTTAAGTGGGACCCAGATGAATGGGGTCCACCATCTTTATTTTAACCGTCCATAAAATTAAATGATGCGGGCCGGGACTCATGAATTGATTGATAAAGATCAAATAATCAAACGATTATAGACCTCTCAAATTAACCAAACCTAACATATTTAAGTGGGACCCCCAAAATGAATGGTGTCCACCATCTATATTCTAACCATCCATGAAATAATATAATGCGGGATGGACCCATAAATTGCTTGATAAAGATCAAAGGATCAAATAATCATAGACCTCACAAATTGACCAAATATAACCTATTTAAATGGAACCCCCCAGATGAATGGGGTCCACCATCTCTATTCTAACCGTCCAAAAAATTATATTATGTGGGATGGGACCCATTAATTGATTTAAAAAGATCAAAGGATCAAATGATCGTAGACCTAACAAATTGACCAAATATTTTTAAGTGGGACCCAGATGAATGGGGTCCACCATCTTTATTCTAACCGTCCATAAAATCAAATGATGCGGGTCGGGACCCATGAATTGATTGATAAAGATCAAATGATCAAATGATCAAAGGCCTCTCAAATTGACCAAACCTAACCTATTTAAGTGGGACCCCCAAGATGAATGGGGTCCACTATATATATTCTAGCCATCCATAAAACAATATGATGCAGGATGGACCCATGAATTGTTTGATAAAGATCGAAAGATCAAATGATCATAGACCTCACAAATTGACCAAACATAACCTATTTAAGTGGAACCCCCCAGATGAATGGGGTCCACCATCTCTATTCTAACCATCCATAAAACCATATTATGCGGGATGAGACCCATGAATTGATTTAAAAAGATCAAATGATCAAATGATCGTAGACCTAAAAAATTGACCAAATATTTTTAAGTGGGACCCAGATGAATGGGGTCCACCCTCTTTATTCTAACCGTCCATAAAATCAAATAATGCGGGCCAGGACCCATGAATTGATTGATAAAGATCAAATGATCATAGACCTCTCAAATTGGCCAAACCTAACCTATTTAAGCGGGACCCCCAAGATGAATGGGGTCCATCATTTATATTCTAACCGTCCATGAAATAATCTAATGCGGGCTGGGACCCATGAATTGCTTGATAATGATCAAAGTATTAAAGAGAGATTTTAGGGAGGGAGAGATGGAGAATGAGAGATTTTAGGGATTGCATTAGCAGAACACCATTCTAGGCTATTCTAGGCTGGCTGCTGCCACGTGTCCCTCTCCAAGACATGCCAGGTGTCCTCCTCGAGGAATTCTCATGAAGTGTATACATCCCTTTAGTAATATATATAATGTGATAGAATTGAAAAGGTGAGAGGGTTGGAGGATGGAGAGAGACTTGAAAGATAGCATGCTATGAGGAAGATATGGGACTGGAAGAAGTGTCTTGGAGAGAAAAACCCAAAGCACTTCTAATTTAAAAGGTGACAAAAATAATAAACTCTTTTCATCATATGGCTAATGTTAGGAAAAAAGTGAACTTAATTGGGAGGTTTTTTGTTTGTTAGCTGTAGCGCAGACAAGATATCTAGTGTCGACCTCTTAAAAAAAAGGTTTTATTTTAGATAATCTACGTGACCTTTGCTTCTTTTGTGATAAGGAGATTGAGTAAATTAACCATCTATTTAATCATTGTAAGCTTTTATTCTTTGTTTTGAGGCATTTTTTGAGTAGATGTGGCATTTTTTGGCGCTTTCTAGGTTCTTTGGGTGGTGTGTTTGAGCTTAGAGTATGGCTTATTTTAGAGAATTTGACATGCTGCTTTGGAATTACTAAGTGTATGTTTGGGAGGTCTAATTTTTCCCTCTATTTCTCTAAAATTGATGGAGGTTTAAAAAAATAGAGTGTTTAGCACCACCTTTCCGCCTCCACCCATTTTAGAGAAGTAGAGGCCATAGCCCTTTTGATGAGGCAGTTGAGAAGTAGAGGGAAAAAATAAGAGTCGGAGCTACAAGGTTTTCTGCATAATCACGTCTAGTCCAGTTTTTTTTTTCTTTTTTTATTTTTTCTCCAAATCTGCGAGGGTCAATCAAGATCCAAACCGTTGAAAATGTCCACAAGGTCAAACACGGCCATGAATCCAAAGTTCAGCCGTTGAATCATCACCAATCTCGAGATATGTGTTAAAAACCGTGAGCCATTAGATATAATTTGTTATGATCTGTGGGCCCCAAACACAAGATCAAAATCGTTGGATATGTTTGGAATGCTGAAAATGGCTATGTAGTAAGTTTTTATCACATAATATCTTGTGAATATTGAGATATATACAAAACAAAAATAACCATAATCAATATTGCATTTGTCCATGAGTAGTAAATTGATTTAATTTTATTATTATTTAGATGCATGTAAAATAAGATCTAAACCGTTAGTAATGTTCACAACATCAAACATGACTATGAGACTAAATTTCACCCCGTTGGATCATCACCAATCTCTAAATATGTGCAAAAATGTGAGCCATTGGGTATAATTTTGTGGATTATGTGGGCTCCAAACACAAGATCCAAACTATAAGATTGCTTTAGAAGGCTGAGCACGTCCATATGGTCAATTTTCATAGCCTAATACCTTGTGGATCTCAAGAAATATGTGAAAAACTCTCAACCAATAATATAAAAATGTCTATTTAGCATAGACCCTTGCATTGCCAAACACCTCCTTTTATTTTAGCCTCTTTTTTCTATGGCTCTTTTTTGTATTAGTCTATTTTGAATGGTCTTTAAAAAATAGACTAGACCTCCCAAACAAGCACTAAGAATATGGCTCTTTTTCCTGTGCCAATTTTTGGGCTATTAGAGCATCTTTTATAATTCAACTTCTTCATTGCAGGACAGCTTGGAGTCAATTTTGTTAAAAGTTGCTGAAAAGGCAATTGGGATAAAAAGAGTTTGCAACTTTTTAGCCTTGAGAATCTATATAATATGGGAGAGCAGACTTTGAATCCTGGGACATTTTGGACCCTTGGATCTATGTACATAAATCCAAGGGATATTTTGGACGCTTGGATTTAAGAGGGGAATGCAAAATGGGGTAGCAAGTTAGAATTATTTACAGGTATTGCCATCCTTTTTTCATTTAAAAGAAAAGGGGCTAAAAGTTGGAGAAATTTATAAGTTTTTGCCATCCCCATCAAAAGCAAAAAGGTTCAGCAAGTTTGAGTTATTTACAGGTATTGCCATCCCTTCTTCATTTAAAAAAAAAGAAGCACTACTTCATTGATGATGAGATGGGACCAAGATAAGAAGATGAGATGGGCAAATTGAGTGAAAGATTTCATGATTTAGTTTTATTAAGAATAAATGAAGGAATGGAATCATATCATTGGGCAATTAATTGGGGTTTTTTTTTTTTTTTTTTTTGTGGAATCCATTTTATGGTTGGACTTGCTTTTGAGATGCATGGAACCTAGGTTCGGTCGGTCTGAGGCATATCCAAGTCCGGTGGTGTGTCGTGCCTTCAGGCACGGAGAATTTCTAGTGTTCTTATAAATTGGGAGGCATGTCTAATTCTAAGAATATAGTTCGTTTGTGCCAGCTCTCAAAAGGTGTTCTTAAAATTAATATGGATGGAGCGGCTAGAGTCAATTTGGACATGTGAGTATTAGAACGGGTACTTTGAAAATTTATAGAAGAGGTGTTGGTTTCCTTTTCCGTCAATTGGAGTTGGAGATTCTAATAAAGGGGAGGTGCTTACCATTCTAGAGGCGCTGAGAATTGCTTCAAGTTCTTGTTGTAAAATATTGATTGTGGAAAGTGATTCTTCCAATTCAGTTTCATTTGACTTGAGGAATGTCGATGGTCCTGGAAAATTTTCAATACTTTCTTAAAGAGATTATAGTTTTTTCTTCTTCAATTCTAAGGGAGTTCAAGCGTGTTATAGGCTCCGCTAATGATACAATAGACTCTCTAGCTAAGCTGGGAGTTGATAGGGACACTACTCTAATTGTTGTTTGACGTTATTTTATTGTGTTTCTTTCTTTTTTTTCTTCCTTTTTTTTTGTTAGGGAGTGTTTGGTATAAGACTTTTATGGGATGCTTTCATTTTTATGGTTCCTTTTCTTGTAGGGTAAAATAGCCAAAGGTCCCTAAATTTTGTACTTTAAAGCCTCTAATCAATAGGATTTTCGGTTAAAGCCTCTGGTCTATGCGCCTAGACTTATTGCAGGTGGAGGTCCCTAAGTATGCCAAATCATACATTTGCATGACTGATTTGCCCCTTTAACCATTTAAAGTTATGTCACGCATTTAATTCCTAATTTTAAGCTCTTTAACATGATATTTAATGGCTGATTTGCCCCTTTAAACGCATAAAGCTGTCTAATAGATTTTATTTTCAAGTTTTAGATCAAGTTTTGAAATTCAAATGAGACGAAATATATCAAGTCTCAAAATTCAAATGGGAGGGAACAATTCCAAGCCTCTTACACCAATGTACTATTCGCTGTAGAGGCACTACTTGCAGAAGCTTTCATGGATTTTCTTTCCAATCATCAGATAACCCTGCCCCAAGATTTGATCATCAGCCTATTTTTTTCCAACTAATTTTGCCTCACCTCATTGTTGAAGAGTTTCTGTGCATGAGAGTTTCTGTGATCGTTGCCCCACAAGACATATGAGAAGAATTGCACCAAGACATATCAGAAGTATTGAACTAATCTTTGCCCCACACAAGATCAGTATTGACTCATTTTAATGGGTTCATTCTAGTCATGCACGAGAGTTTCTATGATCTTCGGTAGTTTTCATCCTCACGTGGCTACTATATATCCTTTTTTTTATTGTGAGTTTCTTCGAAAAGATATATAAGTTTATCTTAGTTTTTTTTTCAAAAGATTTTATTTCAAACTTAGATAAATTTATTTGAACTTTTGGCAAAACTCAGACAAATTTATCTGAGTTTTGAATAAACTTATCCAAATTTGGACCAAATTTATCTGAGTTTGGGAAATAAAGCGTTTAAGCCCCTGTATTATACCAAAAGGGCCGTTTGAGCCCCTGTACTATTTTTTCCCGAAAAGAAGCCCTCGTACGTTTGTTTTTGGGCCAAATAAGCCCCTCACGTCAGTCTCCGTCAGTTATCTGCTTATGTGGACGGAGACTGAACGAAAGTCTGGTTCACCGGAGGAGGAGGAGACCAGGAAGATCTGTTTTCTGATCTCTGAGCAGAAGACCGGAGAAGGCGATCGGAAGAGACCAGATCTTGTGTTGCAGAGAAGAGATCGGTTCTGATCTCTGGTGGGCCATTGCAGATTGCAAATCGGAGAAGAGACAGAAGTCCGGGTTTCTGCTGCATCACCATCGCCGCTGTGCCTTAGCCGGATAGGGAGCAGACCCATCTGCGCCTGTCGCCAGAGAAAAGGGACATCCATCGCTGCCACCTCGCCGAGACTGCGTGTCACCGGAAAAGGAGAGACGATTATGTCTCTCTGTTGCGTTGCAGCAAGAAACAGAGGGTTTGGTTTCAGATCTATTGGAGATCGGTGGAGGATGCTGGGTTCGTTTCTGACCAGAGAAAAACATCGGAGGAAGCTGTCAGAAATCAGACGTCGCCGCTGCGCGCGCCGTCTTTGAAGAGGAAAAAGAACGGAAGATGCTGCTTCTCCATTCTGTTGTGGTGAGCCCCGCCATCGCCGGATTTTACAGATCGTCGCCAGAGAAGGAGACTGCTGCCTCACCGTAATCGGGGGTCCGTCGCTGCCCCGCCGTTGCTGTGGAAGAAGAAGAAGACCGGAAGAAGGACTGTCCTGTTGAGAAACATGCAATAACCAGGAGAAGAAGAGGACTGAGAAAGGGAAGAAAGGGCTCCGCTACCGCCTTGCGTGTCGCCGCCACCATTGCCGGAGGAGACTGTTGCTGTCGCTGGATCCCTGTGCTGCCAAACCGTGCCGTGGCTGCTGCTCTCTGGTTCCAGAACGAGAGCAGATTGAACTGACGAAGACTGAACGAACTTATACGTCCACGTAAGAAGATAACTGACGGAGACTGACGTGAGGGGCTTATTTGGCCCAGAAACAAACGTACAAGGGTTTTTTTTTTCGGGAAAAAATAGTACAGGGGCTCAAACGGCCCTTTTGGTATAGTACAGGGGCTTAAACGCTTCATTTCCCATCTGAGTTTGGAACAAATTTATCCGAATTTGAAAAAAATTTATCCGAGTTTTGCCCAGTCCCATGTGCAGATTCTCAAGATGATTTTTCCTTCTCAGATAAATTTATCTGAGTTTTGCCTAGTCTCACGTGCAGATTTTCTGGATGATTTCTCATTCATTGAATCGGTTTTCCCCCTTTTCTTTCTCTTATCTGCCGTAATCCTTGATTTGTGTAGTCAAATAATCTTCGCGAAATTGACGGATTTTCTCCCATTTTTTTCTCCAAATAAAACTGTTAACGAAATCAGTTTTTCTTTTTTGTATACTGCACAGAGTGTATTAAGAGGGGCACTTAGGACTTTTTAACCATTTAAAACTTGAAAAAGAACCTTTAGCTCTACGAAAAAAAAAAGTGGACCATTTGCAATAAAAATGAAAGTTGAGGGACTTCCGACCAGATGCCCCTTTCTTTTAATATAAATCTTGTTACTAAGCTAAAAAACTTAGTGATTTTCTTTAAGATATTATTGTGAAAACAAATCCAACAAAACATAATATACCATTATTATAATCATTCTTAAAATACAAAATATAAAAAACTTTGTTCAAAAGCCAAAAAAAAAAAAAATGCAGTAAACTTAGACATGAACTATAATTGATAAACAAAGTTATAAATCTTCATTTAATTTTGCATAGAAAAGATAGAAATAAAATGTGTTAATGGAATTTAATAGATATCTCGTCTTTTACTATAAAATCCACTTAATTCGGATTTCCAAATATATAAACCCTAGTATTCATTGGGAGTTTTAATGAAGTTTAACACTTTTTATTATCATTAAAAGAAAAAGATAGATATATCATTTTTCTACTATCTAACTTTCTAAAAGCTAGTAAAAGCAGTTAAGAATCCAGATTGCATGCAGAACCTAGAGCTGCCTATTAAAATATTTGTACATTTATACACTAATACTTGATGCATAAATTTTATTATATAATTTTAAAGTATTTTTATGAAATTTAATAAAATTATCTTATGCTTAACTTCTCATTTTCTATGTTCTCACTTATTTTTTTAAATAAATATTATTAAAAATGTATCCAATAATAAATTTATAAATAAATATTATTAAAAATGTATCCAATAATAAATTTATTTTGAGCGATTCAGATTTCATATGTTCAGCCGGTGGGGCCCACTTTAATGTGATCCAACGGTCATGATCAAAGTTCATTCCATGATTGGTGAGCATTGCATCAACATCAGATCATCTCACCATCCCCACGTAGCATGTCCAGAACATCAAGAAAGCTCTTTTTCTTCTAAGAGGAAGGAAAGCTTCTAAAACCAAACCAATCCCGAAAAGCTCATTTGCTTCTCTGAGACAATATAACAAACAGGCAAAAGGGGAGAGAACGAACACCTGCAGCAAAAAATCAAACAGCTGGTGGGAGTGCGAAAGGCGACAGAGATCAATCAAATCGATCGACGAAGATGCCGAAGAAGATGGGAACGAACAGCAAGGCCGAGGCCGCTAGGGCTCGGAAGAGCGCGACCGAATCCGAGCGCAAGGAGCGCGATGCCCGCGAGAAGGAGGAGCAGTACTGGAAGGAGGCCGAGGGCTCCAAATCCCGTGCCGCCAAGAAGAAGGAGGAGGAGGCCGAGAAGCGCGCCGAGGCCGCCGCACGAAAGGCTGAGATCCGCCGCCTCGCCGAGCTCGAGGAGAAGGAGCTCGAGCGCGCCGCCCGGAAGCCTGACAAGAAGGCCGGTCGCGTCTCCATCCCCGTCCCCAAGGTCACCGAGGTCGACCTCCAGCGCCGCCGCGAGGAGGAGCGGCTCCAGATCCTCCAGCGCGCGGAGGCCGCCAAGAAGGAGAAGACTCGTACTGCGGATGAGGAGGAGTACGAGCGCACCGTCCTTGTTGCTAATACCAACCGTGATGACTCCGTCATCGAGGCCCACTCCGTCGAGGATGCGCTTGCGAGGATGGCGGTTGCTGAACCGCTGCCCACTGACCGCCACCCGGAGAGGAGGCTCAAGGCGTCCTTCAAGGTATGCTTATGTTGCTCTCTTTTCTTTTTTCTAATTGGATATTGATTGATAACTCCTTGCATGCATCAAAGGTGCAAGGGTTTTGATTAGAATTCTAGGATATTGATTATAAGGAACTATTTGCGAGTAGAGGATGTGTGGAATCTGCAAGGAGATTTGGGTCCTCAGAAAAATGTAAGATTGTGAGAAAAAGAAGAAGAGTTGATTTGGGGTACTTGGATTGCAACAAGTGGGAAAGACTCACAGTGCTGATTTCTACTACTAATTCACCCACCCCTGTGACTTTTTGATGATCAAATTTCATGTAGATTCCTTTACCCATAATGAAATACTTTGGCTTTGAGCAAACGCATTGCTTCCTAGCCTATAATTTAGCTCTTTAGCCCTAGAATTGGGTATTGGGGCTTCTTGGTTATTATTGTTATTGTTTAATGGGTCAACTAATCCTGGAGAGTGGAGACTGATTTGGTATTATCACTTGGAGTAAGGGAAATGGGGGTGTAAGTGCACAAAATTTCACGGACCCGGTGAGGGTGGTGTTCTTGCGACTCACTGAGGAGGACGAAGGCTGAAGCTCCCCGTCTCCTCGTTGAAGATGGAAGAACCGATGCCTGAGAACCTGGAAGAAGGAGAAGAAACAGGTCAGAGGACCCTGGCTGTGGGCAGCGCAGGGCTCTCCGATGCCTAAGTCAGTATGAGTACTGGGCAGTAGGGGGAGATTTTGGGGAAGAAGGTGATACCGGTGTGGTTCTCTCGGACGGGAGAGAGAGTCCCCCCTTGCTGTTCTGGTTTGGCCCCTTTTATAGGGGAGGAGAGGAGACAAGGAGGTGACTCTGTCAGGGAGCTATCCCATCGTGACATGTCGTGTCGCATCGGGCCATACCCGGGCGTCTGTGGACGCCGTTCTGTCAGAGGACGTGGGCGGCATGGGAGGCTCTGTCAGAGAGTATGGGCGTGCCCTTGTCTTGTCGCGCGTGCTGTAGCGTGCATGAGTGCCCAAGGGTGGACAGCTGTCAGGCCCTGCCTTGGCTAGCCTTGGCATCCTGACCGAGGTCAGGGTGTGATGCTGAGGTCGGGGAGCCGAGGGCGAAAACCGAGGGCGGGAAGCCGAGGGCGGGAGCCGAGGTGAGGCTTTTGCCGAAGTGGGAGCACTTGGCCGAGCAGGCGGAGGTTTGAGATGAGCTTTGCCGAGGTGGATTAGCCGGCGCGGCAGCACGGGATGGAGAATCAGGCCAGTTATCCGGTGAGCTAGGAAATATCCCCACACAATAGCCCCCCAGCTTCTGAGCTCAATAGACTGCTCTTTGAGGTCAGAAGGTAAGTATCATGGAGGATGACTGGCTGGCAATGGACCAGAGCTAGAGGTCGGCATCACTGCTAAGCTGTAACAGGGTGCTTCCGCCGAGCTGGAGAGCCACACAACTGCCGAACTGGAGAATGGGTACCGAGATGCGCTAATGGAGATCCCACTGGCTCTTCACCAGGGGCCTGTGCCGGGCATCGGGCGCGGGGCCGAGATGCGCCTGCCGCACAGAATGGAGATCCCACTGGCTCTTCACCAGGGGCCTGTGCCGGGCATCGGGCGCGGGGCCGAGATGCGCCTGCCGCACGCAATGGAGATCCCTCTGGCTCTTCACCAGGGGCCTGTGCCGGGCATCTGGCGCGTGGCCGAGATGCGCCTGCCGCACGCAATGGAGATCCCACTGGCTCTTCACCAGGGGCCTGTGCCGGGCATCTGGCGCGTGGCCGAGATGCGCCTGCCGCACGCAATGGAGATCCCACTGGCTCTTCACCAGGGGCCTGTGCCGGGCATCTGGCGCGTGGCCGAGATGAGCCTGCCGCACGCAATGGAGATCCCACTGGCTCTTCACCAGGGGCCTGTGCCGGGCATCTGGTGCGTGGCCGAGATGCGCCTGCCGCACGCAATGGAGATCCCACTGGCTCTTCACCAGGGGCCTGTGCCGGGCATCTGGCGCGTGGCCGAGATGCGCCTGCCGCACGCGATGGAGATCCCACTGGCTCTTCACCAGGGGCCTGTGCCGGGCATCGGGCGCGTGGCCGAGATGCGCCTGCCGCACGCAATGGAGATCCCACTGGCTCTTCACCAGGGGCCTGTGCCGGGCATCTGGCGCGTGGCCGAGATGCGCCTGCCGCACGCAATGGAGATCCCACTGGCTCTTCACCAGGGGCCTGTGCCGGGCATCTGGCGCGTGGCCGAGATGCGCCTGCCGCACGCGATGGAGTTCCCACCGGCTCTTCACCAGGGGCCTGTGCCGGGCATCTGGCGCGTGGCCGAGATGCGCCTGCGGCACGCAATGGAGATCCCACTGGCTCGTCACCAGAGGTACGAAGCTCTGGACGACTAGTGGCGGCAGAGGACCGTGCGATCAAGGCTGACAGCAGAGGACCGTGCCGTCATGACGGTAGAGGGTCGTACGATCGAAGCCGACAGTAGAGGGTCGTACCGATGTCGTCGCAGCTGACGGCGCCATCGAAGCTGACAGTAGAGGACCGTGCCGCCAGAAATGACGGTAGAGGGTCGTGCGATCAAAGCTAACGGGCGGTCGAAGCTGAAAAAATGATTGGAGGCTTCAGCAGCCCCCCGAGCTGGAGGAGACTTCTGTCATGGAGGCGTCCGCCGAGATGGACGCTACTGCGGAGCTGGAGGCGTCCGCCGAGATGGACGCTGCTGCGGAGCTGGAGGCATCCGCCGAGATGGAGGCGTCCGCCGAGATGGACGCTGCTGCGGAGCTGGAGGCATCCGCCGAGATGGAGGCGTCCGCCGAGGTGGACGTTGCCTGTTGATTGCCATTGAAATGCTTCTGGGCTCGGGCTTCGTCTGCTTCTTGCCTGACGAACTGGTTTACCCTTGTCATCAGCGCTGCCATAGTGACCACGGGGTGCATGACCAAGTCCTTCCGAAGCTCGTTGCCTGGCAGGAGGGCTTGTTGGAAAGACAGGATCGCTATCGCATCTGGAGTATCATCGATCTGGCTGTAGACAGTCCAGAACCTTTTGGCGAACTGCGTGACACTCTCGGTCTGCTTCATTCTGAGGGCCATCAGGTCGGCGGCCGACCTGGGGATGACCCTGTGAGCTTGAAACTTCGTCATGAAGGAATTCCGGAGCTGCTGCCAACTTTTGATTGATCCTTTGGGGAGTGCGCAGAACCACTTTAGGGGGAGGTCCCGAGGCTGGAGGAGAAGACTCTGCAGTTTAGGTGGCCTGCATCGCCCCACACCGACATCCTCTGAGTGAAGTGCCGGAGATGTGCTGCTGGATCCGAGGTTCCATCGTAAACGACGAACCTCGGGACTTTGAAATCTTCGGGAAGGGGGAAGCTCCTGATCTCTGGAGAGAGGGGAGATGTGCCGAGATCGTCAGAGTTCAGCCGAACTCGAGCGAAACCGGCAACCTCCATGTTCTGTTGTACTGCTTGCTCGATGCGTCGATCAAGCCACTTTCTGAAGTCGTGGTTGTTACCCGGGCTTTCGCCATGAGCTTGGGTTGCTTCTGTTGTCCTTCAGGGTGCGCTTTTTGGAAGGTGGAGTCGAGGTCGAACCCTTAGAGGATGAACCCGACTGAGTACCCTGTTGTTGGACGCTCGCTGGATTAGATCTTGCTCAGCTGTGCCGACAGCGTCAGCGGTTCCTTTCCCTTTCTGGTTCTCCGAGGCATGGTGTTTAGGAAGATGGCTTTTTGTAGCGTTCCCCACAGACGGCGCCAATTGTAAGTGCACAAAAATTCACGGACCCGGTGAGGGTGGTGTTCTTGCGACTCACTGAGGAGGACGAAGGCTGAAGCTCCCCGTCTCCTCGTTGAAGATGGAAGAACCGATGCCTGAGAACCTGGAAGAAGGAGAAGAAACAGGTCAGAGGACCCTGGCTGTGGGCAGCGCAGGGCTCTCCGATGCCTAAGTCAGTATGAGTACTGGGCAGTAGGGGGAGATTTTGGGGAAGAAGGTGATACCGGTGTGGTTCTCTCGGACGGGAGAGAGAGTCCCCCCTTGCTGTTCTGGTTTGGCCCCTTTTATAGGGGAGGAGAGGAGACAAGGAGGTGACTCTGTCAGGGAGCTATCCCATCGTGACATGTCGTGTCGCATCGGGCCATACCCGGGCGTCTGTGGACGCCGTTCTGTCAGAGGACGTGGGCGGCATGGGAGGCTCTGTCAGAGAGTATGGGCGTGCCCTTGTCTTGTCGCGCGTGCTCTAACGTGCTTAAGTGTCCAAGGGTGGACAGCTGTCAGGCCCTGCCTTGGCTAGCCCTGGCATCCTGACCGAGGTCAGGGTGTGATGCTGAGGTCGGGGAGCCGAGGGCGAAAACCGAGGGCGGGAAGCCGAGGGCGGGAGCCGAGGTGAGGCTTTTGCCGAAGTGGGAGCACTTGGCCGAGCAGGCAGAGGTTTGAGATGAGCTTTGCCGAGGTGGATTAGCCGGCGCGGCAGCACGGGATGGAGAATCAGGCCAGTTATCCGGTGAGCTAGGAAATATCCCCACACAGGGGGGTTTTAGTGAATGATAGGTGAGAAGCAGATAAGATGGGTTGTGGGTTGTGGGTTGTGAAAGTTAGATTGGGCTTCATTGGATGGCAGGTCATTATTGATTGCGTTATTTTCGGGAATGGGGCTTCTGTTATGGGAGGTGGTGGACATTTGGAGAAGAAAAGTGCTGTGGAGAGCGATTGCTTATACTTGTGGTTTTGATAATATTTAGGGCTTCATTCTTGTTAGAGCTACATAAAGAAAATTCTATGAGCTGGATGTCACATATTATTATTATTTTTCTGATACTATATCCCAGATACAATAAAACTGGGATTTGGTCATGTGACCTCAAGCTTTTGTTTGCAGAGATTAGTGAAGCAGCTATTACTTGGGATGTTGGCTTGTGAATTCTCTATTATTTTCGTTGTCTCGGATTATTATTTTCTTTCGTTTTAGAGATTGGAACTGGACTCGGACAGTTAGACTCCAAGTTCAAGTTGTATCAGAAACAAAACCATAAGTTTCTGTACATTGAGATTTTTGGGAGCATTACTTTTCTGTACATGGTAGAGGACATGTGGAGGATGATCTATTGATTGATCCAAGACTCCTACGAAGAAGAAATCCAGGAACTAAGATTGCGAGCCGAGGCTTTGATCTGTTGCCTTGTGAGGTTCGAACGTCTTGTTCATGATGATGATAGTGATGAATTGGAGGAAGCATTCTATAATAAGTTTTTCTCATTTTTATTGCATATTTTTATGAAGCTCTGCCTAGAGAGCTACATGGAATGGAGATGCAACAGTATCTGGAAAAATGTAGTATAGAGTTGGATGTTAAATTGGAGATTCCTATGTGCTGCAGCAACATGAACTGTGAGTATTTAATGGACTGGTAGAGTGTGATTGAACACATCTTTAACTACAAGGAGTTGTTTGAGGCCCAAGGGTCAATCTTGCTGCCGAAAAGTAGGGTTTCTGCAAAGAGGAAGCAACAACAGAATATGCATGAATTAGGACAGGTTTGCGTGAGTTAGGACAGGTAAAATGAGTTGTTTGGAGAAGATGGAAAAACATTTGAACGGTAGCACAGTTGGAAGGTGGTCATCGTTGCGTCCATGAGGCTGTGGGCTCAAGTCATGTTACATATAGAAGATAAAAAAAATTCATTGGTAGAAGCCCTCTTCTAATGGCTTTGTCTTTGTAACAACTTTAAGAGGGAAAAGAAGGAAGAGATAATAAGAAAGTGTAGAACAGAGAGAGGCAATTTTTTTTTTTTTTTATAATAAATATCTGGTGTGGATAAAACAACCCCAAAGAATCATTTTTTTCGAAGAAGATACTTGCCGATGTTCCTTTACAACTGAGAAAGTGATAGCACAAGTGAAAGAGATCTGGAAGCTAGGGGTGTTTTGAAGGACAAAAAAAGCGGCCATGCCAATCTCTTCCTCGCTTTCAACAATTAGCTATGAATTAATGCTTGGGGGCAGGCTTCTATAAACACCTCTAGGATGTTGGCTGGCTAGATGCCTTCCAAGAAGTTAGCCTTAGACCCGATGATGTTGGCATTGGTCTGTTGGGTTTGACCCTCTCTCAGAATTGCTCATCTCCCATTGGCTTCCCTTCTCAACCCTTTTGGAGCTCGTCTCCCCAACTTTGATAAACATCACTCAGTTATCTTCTGATTATTACCTTTGTGAGGAATCTGCATTGTGATTATCTGTACTAGTATATGCTAGATTCACATCCTTTTGATTTTTTCTTTGATGAAATGCCAGTTAACTCCCACATGCTTTGTTTGCTCATATGATACAATGGATTCTTTGCAATTTTATTGTTGATGTGCTGTCATAACTTTTATCATGGTCCCACCTTGCTTAAAGCGTAATTCTTTTAACAGTATGCTCAACATAACAACTAGCAGTACCCATGAGCCATAGCTCAATAGTCAGCTTCATAGCTTGATTTTGCAACTATCATATGTTCCTTTCTCATGAGATCAAGTTTTCACCAACCATAGTACATACTCCCATAGTGGACCTTTTATCTGTTTTAGATCCTGTCCAATCAGCATCAATAGATGCTTCTAATGATGCCTAGATACGGCCTGGATACGATAGGAACACGCCATGGACACAGATTTTACACAGAAAATGAAGTGTCGGATTTTGAAGGATCCATGCATCATAGTACGCTTCTACTTTCATGTGTCCATAATATGTATATAAGATGCTTTGCTCTGGTGCTTCTTTAAGTACTTGAGAATCATGTGAACTGCAGCCGAATGATCAGTCGGAGGGCATGCATGAATTGACTTACTAAACTTACTGCATATGAGATATCAGGCTATGTGGTGGGTCAGGTAAATTAACTTTCCCACTAGTCTTTGGTATGTTCTTTGATCATGAAGTAGTTCTTCGCTTTGAAAGTATAAACCATGAGTCTATTGAATAGGAGTGTCAGCTGGGTTTGGCTTTTAATTTTCTTGCTTTGAGAAGATCCAGAGTAGTTGTGAGATGACAATTCCTTCCTCGGGTCTAACAACTTTATTTCCAAGAAAGCGTTCCAATGTTCTAAGATCTTTGATTTCGAATTTTGTTCCCAGATAGATCTGAAAATTCTTAATAAGTTTTTTGTAATAATTGCCAGTGACTACAGTATCATGGACATATGCAATCATCATTACTGCTTTAACACTTCTTTTTACAAGTACAACATAATTTGCATGAGCGCTGCTGTAACTGAGTCTGTCAAACCAAGCCTGAGGTGGTTGTTTCAACTCATATAAAGCCTTCTTGAGTTGACAAACCTTTTCTTCTTGTCCTTTCACTATGAAGTTTGGTGGTGGAGTGATGCAATCCTAGGGTTAGGATGCAAGTGCTAGGGCACAATTAGGGTTCCCAGGGAACAATCACACGAGGAAGAAACAGTCTTCAACGATAAATCTTCTCTTAATTCAATTCTCTCTATCTTTACCAATCTCTACAATGCCATATTTATAAGAAAAGAAACTTAAGGACTAAGAAAACAATCTAAACCAAACTAGGAAACCAAATAATAATTAGAAACTAATCCTAATTATACTCTTACTAAAATAAAACTAATTAAAATTAGAATTTCATGGGTTTCACATGTGGCCCACGATGATATGGTATTGCTGCTGCATCATTCTCCCCAGGTTGGAAAAGAGTTCGACCTCGAACTCGGCTCTTCTTCTTGATGTTACTTCTGTAGATAGTGTGCACATGAAGCGCATCCTTGGTGAGACGAGAACATGACCCTTGCTTTGGTGGAGTCGGCTTCATAGGACGGAGTGTAACTTGCGTTTCACCATGCATGAATGTGTATGTGTTGTCGCGCATGCCATTAGTTCCATTTTTGTCATACATCCACGGACGGCCCAATAAGATATCACAACTATCCATGGGTACCACATTACACCAAACTGTATCTGTATAAGCTGCACCAATGGAAAAAGTAACCGGACATGCATATCGGACTTGCACTTCATCACCTGTCATTAACCATCTAGCAAAATAAGGACGATGATGCTTCCGAACTTTCAGCTGTAAGCGATCCACAAAAGCTTGGGATATAAGATTCTGACAACTGCCTCCATCAATGACTACCGTGCATTCCTGACCATTGACTGTTCCTTTGGAGCGGAAAATATTTTCTCGCAACCACTTTGTCGCAGTAGTTGATGGAGCATCGGTAATGATCATGAGAGATTCACCGTCAACTGCAGTGTAAATCTCTAATTCTTCTGTCTCAGCTGCAACCTCTGTTTCTTTAGGATCATCTGGGACATCCTTCTCGTCACTTTCATTTTCAATCAAGTGGATACGTTTGGGACATTCCCTTGCACGATGCCCTTGTTGGTGACAATTAAAGCATGTGATCCTATTTTGACCTTCGGGCTTGGTGAATTCTTTTTCCGATGAATCACTCAGTTTAGAACCGGCAAGTGAAGAATTCTTCTGCATAACCCATTTAGAGGCATTAAGTTTTCTGGCTTGATGATGTGCAATTCCTTCGGCTTTGATAGCATGCTGAACGATCTCATCAACATTCTCAAAATGCTGAAATGTGAGGATATCTTGTATGTCAAGTGTCAGCCCATTAAAGTATCTGTCAACTAATACATCCTCATCTTCAGTCAAACCACAACGAGCTTGCATGGTCATAAATTCCTCAGAATACTCAACAACTGTTTTAGATCCTTGTTTCAAGTATTGAAAACGTGAACGCAGATCTCTGGAGTAATTGACAGGCAAAAATTTTTGCTTTAACAAATTTTTCATCTCGGCCCACGTGTCAACAGGGTCAATTTGCTGGTATCTTCTCTTCTTTTGCAACTCGGCCCACCATATCGCAGCATAATTGCGAAATCGAGTTGCCACCAGTGTAATCTTATGACCATCCGTCATTGGTTTATGTGCAAAAATATTTTCAACGCACACTAACCAATCCAAGAATTCATCTGGGTTCAATTTCCCATCATATTCGGGAATCACAAGTTTAATACCCAAATCACGATCAACGTTGACTACATGTGGATCTCATTGATTGCGATGAGGTCCTCCATCATCGCGATGAGTATCATCACGCCGATTAGTTTCCAAAGTGGTTAACCGGGTTTCAATCCTCTCCAGAGTCGCTTGCATTTGAACTTGCATTTGAACCATTGTTGCAGATAATTGATTAACAGTTACTGATAATTGCGCAACGGTTTCCCTCAAATCATCATCATTGTGAGAGGAAGACTCCGCGTCAACTTGCTTCTTTGGAGGCATTTTTATTTAATGCAAATTGAAAATATCTCACTGACCTGATGTGTAGATCTGCACTCCACGATCACGCTGGCGAAAACGGATCGGAAATCGGACCGCGGATGGCTGTAATAGTGTAAAAACAAGATCCAACGGATGATATTGGTCAAATCTTGGCACTTGATCAAATGTGCTGATGTAAAGTTGATGTCAGCACAACGTGACTGGGCTTCAAACAGAGATGGACCTCAAACAAGATAGGCAATCTTGAATTAGGCCTGGAAGTGACGTGGCCCAAATCCTGATGGGGCCCAAGTGGCTGGCACGTGTGTTTGCTTCTCGGGATTTGTGCAGAGAAGAAAGAAAAACGAAGGAAGGGTTCTGAGTTCCCTTCCTCGTTCACTCTCAACTGACGAAGACGAAACGAAGGGTGGTGCGAGGCGATGGAGATGACTGAGCAGCGCAAGGCGAGGAGATGTCTGGCGATCGCGGTGTACGGTACGCGGCTTCTTCTTCTTTCTTTCTTTCTGCCCTCTTTTTTTTTTTTGGTTGGGATCTGGCCGAAGAAGGAGAGGGTTCCGGTGGGTTTTCGTCGGTGCAGGAAGAGTAGGGAGGCTCGGCTAGGGTGGGTGGGTTGTTGGATTGGGGTTGGGTTCTGCTGGAGCGTGTGAGGAGTTGGGGGGGTGGTTGTAGGGGACTGTTGGGGAAACGGTTTGGGTTTCGGTGTCTCTGGGCTGGTTTGCGAATTCCAGTGGAATGGGGCTCGGCGGTGGGTGAATGGTCACAGGGGACCTGCGGAAGGGGTTACGATGGATCTGGGTAGTGGGTGAAAGGGGTTTTGGTTTCGGTGGTCTGGGGTTTGAAAGGTTTTGGGTTTGAACGAGGATGGGTTTCGGCTAGGGAGTGGTTTGGTTGTGGAATGATGAATGGGGTTCAGATTGTGAATAACAGTGGGATTGTCCGACAGTTGGGAGACGATATGTGAGGGTCTGACGGGGATGAGAAAAAGGTCTGACGGGAACGGGGATGGGTTTTCTGAGTGGGGATATGGGTAACACGCCAACGATCGGGGATCGTTGGGCTCTGATACCAATTGATGCAATCCTAGGGTTAGGATGCAAGTGCTAGGGCACAATTAGGGTTCCCAGGGAACAATCACACGAGGAAGAAACAGTCTTCAACGATAAATCTTCTCTTAATTCAATTCTCTCTATCTTTACCAATCTCTACAATGCCATATTTATAAGAAAAGAAACTTAAGGACTAAGAAAACAATCTAAACCAAACTAGGAAACCAAATAATAATTAGAAACTAATCCTAATTATACTCTTACTAAAATAAAACTAATTAAAATTAGAATTTCATGGGTTTCACATGTGGCCCACGATGATATGGTATTGCTGCTGCATCATGGAGACTGCATATTTGTCTTGAAAACACGGCAAGCAGTTCTATCCCTGATCTTTCAGATTGCCACTAATCCTAATGGTTTTGGTTTCTAACAATTTGAAAAGATTTGGTGGAGCCCTTATGCAGTCTGCACCTTATAGCCTGGGCTGTATCTTTTCCAACCCCTCTTTTTGGCCGTCATAAAGGTTGTGTTCCTTTTAGCTTTTCCATTTTTGTGTGGTGTTTGTAGTTCTTTGGGGGTCTTTGCCTCTTGCTTTCAGTATAATCATTTTGTACTGCTTAAGCTTTCTCTCAATTCAAATTACCATTCAAAAAAGAAAAGAAAGATCAGGGCATGCTTGCTCAAGCTTCCTTTCTCTACACCAGGTCCTTCAAAATTTAATCTACATGCCTCCTGAAAATAATACCTTGTGTTTGCATAGAATGCATCTACAACTGAGCAAAACTGCCTTCCACACATGTGAAGCTTTGACATAACCCACAGAATGCCCGACTATCATCAAGATGGTACTTTTGGACAAGAATGGACATCCAAAGGCTTCTGACCTCATTGCCTAGCTGCCAAAGCCATTTCCCAATATGGCATTGACAGTAACCGGCTGAATATCCATCCACAACGCTTGTATATTGCAAGTTGAAAATTATGTTGATCTGCAGAACTGCTTTTATCCTGGATGCTCGAATTGATTTTGTTAAGTATCCTTGCTTTTTTTAGTGAGATAGGTGATGCAATTTCATTTCCCTGTGGTGATTAATGTGTTCACTATAAATATGTGCAGGCTTTTGAAGAAGCAGAGCTTCCCAAACTGAAGATTGAGAAACCAGGGCTTACTCTCAATCAGTACAAGGATATGATATGGAAGCTATGGAAGAAATCTCCCGACAATCCTCTTAACCAGGTACGCCTGTGGCTTCTGTTTTGGGAAAATCTTGTTTACTTCAAACATATGATATCTTGCACAGGAAAATCTTGGTTTCTTTCCCGTCACCACTTGTTTGTGTGTGCATGCATGTGTTAATAGTTATATGTATGCTTGTTGGTAATTGGTATCCAATACAATAGACCCAGTTGCATTGCCCAAAGAATTGTTTGAACTTTGAAGGACCACCTGTTAAGACCACATTGATTGTGTGATCTAACAACTTAGGTGTGTCCTGATTTATTCTTGTACTGTCCATGTTCTATGCACTATGAATCGGTTAGGATTGCCTGACAGAAGTGATTCTTTGGACAACAAATGAAATTTGACATGATCAGTGAATGAATGTGGCTATTCAACTTCTTTTTTTATCCAATGGATGAGTGAGATTGGCAGCTATGAACCATCCTTATTATTGGCTCCTGATTAGAGGTTAAAATCAGTTGATCAGTGGGGTTTTCAGTGAATGTGTCGTTTGATCTATAATGTCCTGAGTCCTGACTGATGACATTGATAGGGAATTCTGCAAGTGTTCAAAATTGACACGCAACTGTCTTTTTGATGTAACTCATAGTTGGATTTCAAAATTGACACAATGTCCTGAGCCTTTCGTTATGAAATTGACAGTCTTCTGTCCTTTGCAGGTTGTGGAGTGATTTCACTGGTCATGCAAACTTAATCTTCATGGAGATTTTCTTTGGCATCCAAGTGTGGAGTGTGTCGCCAACTTGTGGTTAACCGGTTCATTGAAATCATAGAGAGCATGGTATGATGTTTAGATTGGACACACAGGCCCTTCTTTGAGCTCAGTACTTTCTCTCTTCATAGGATGTATAGGTTGGTTGTCATCTGGAGAAGTGTATGGTAATAAAGCAATTGCGAGCTATTGCGAGCAATGTATATTTTGAGGAGACCGTTACTTATGAAAAATGAAGACTGCTTTATGTCATGGATACTATTTTGGAGGTGGTGTTGGATACTTTTGTTTGTACTGTGAAAATTTTATATTCACTCTAAAAGCTGTACTATTTTGGAGGTGGTTTTGGATACAGAATTTGAAAAGATGGAAAGCCATTGGAGCTTTCCAGAGAATGGTTTGCACTTAGATTACTAATATCACACAAGCTTCTACTTGGTTGATTCTCGATTTTATCTTCAGTCTAAACAGGGTTTTAGCAGCCATTTCCTGTTGTCGGACTTTCATGTTTTAAGCATGCCACTACACTAGTGAACTTTAGATGGAGGTGGCATGACCAATTGACCATGACTAAATTAGAACTGCCCCATCTACCAGGCTTGGCTGGCTTGATGTCGTTACTTTGAACTGTTGGGGGCCTGAATGGAGAGCGGTTCTGTGCTGAAACTACTGTTGATTGTTTCAAATCTCTTCTGTAAAAATTGTATAAACAGGAAAAGATCAAAATATTTCTACCAAACTTATTCTCACATTATTTATTGTCTGGGAACGGAGAAACACACATCCCCATGAGTTTTTTTTTCTCTCTTGCTTAACTTAGCGTGCCAATCTCTGTCTTTTCAAGATGGTTTAAACTTATGGATTAGACTATTAGGTCATGGGTTTGAGATATGGCACCAAACAAAGAGAGGGAGAGAGGAAAAAAAAAAGAAAAAGAAAAAAAATTTAGTGTTTAAACCGGATCACAGAAAGTGAGTCCATTCTCCCTATCCACACAAACAACCAGGAATCCATCACAGTGAGGGTCATGATGAGAAAATGACCAAAACTTGCTCTCTGCATTTTCTTATAGAAAAAGCCCAGAACCATCGGCAAGGATTCCTAGCCTGTGTGGCACTTTACTGTATCCAGTGCGCTAGCCATCCTCCGGTGAAAACTCTTTTTTTTAAAAGAAAACTAGCCATTGTGTGTCTTATCCTGTGACAATAAAGCCTTCTGAAGCTGAAGCTGGATCCTACTACTCTTTAAGTGCTGGGGCCCATATGTGGAAGAATGTGGGCCCCAATTTGTTCAGGATTGAATCCCACCTTATCTAATCTGTGCAAAACGGCAAGAAGTATAAGTTCCTTCCTTGTGACCCTAGAATCTCCAATCTTAAAAAAATCATTTTTTTTTTTTGGCTTGTGGCTCACTGGCCAGAAGGGAGGAATTCAAACCTCTCACCAGGGATCGATCCCTGGTGAGAGGCCTTAGAAGAAGAAGAAGAAGAAGAAGAAGAAGAAAATCTTTTTATGAGGTCCAATTACTGAGTTAAATGGGATCACGGGAGGAGGAGCAGCAGTTGCCGGTGTTGTTATTACCATAATATTTTATTTTTCTCTTTGGAGTTTGGCCTCGTGTTCAAAAAAACATTGTCAGGAATATCATTTTTGGTAATATTTCTTGATTACTATTGAAATATTTTTCAAATTGAGGTTTTCTCGGGATAATATAAGAAAATCTCATGAAAATAATTAGTTTTAAGTTATTGTAACAATAAAAAACACTGTTAAAAAACCAACTTTTGAAATTCTCTCACTTTTCATTCCCCATTTTTTTTTAGATTTGGAAATATTATTATTGGGAAGAAATCATTATACTGGGTAAAAACCACAGTAATTCCCAAGATTTCAAAATATCTCCAATTTGTCTGGAGTACAGCTTCATAGCCACCATCCAGTTGTTCGTGCACCATTTGGCATTTGCACACCACACTCACTGTACAGATGACCAGTTTTATAAGACCAAAAATTGAAGAAGAGAATGATATCTAACACTCACGGGATTTCTGAACTGAAGTGGATGTGTATCAGAATTCAGGGCCCCTTGTAGGGGACAATGTCGAATTTTCTTTTTCTTTCTCTTCTCCCCACCATCCAATGCAGTGGAAGTCCTGTTACCACCAGCCCCCACCCTCCGATGTCCTTCAATTGTCCAACATTTTATTTCCATTCACTTCTCACTTGAAGGAGGGTTCGAGTTGTGTTTGTGTGGGTTCGCCATGGGTAGTGGCCTGGCAGAGTTTGGCCGTTATGGAATGGGTGCCCAACTTTGACCCTGATCAAATCAGGTTTGCCTTCGGCTCAAACAAAATGACCAAACAACTTCAATTTTGATCAATGGCCTAACCGAACACCACCTGTAAAAGAATCCGAATACGTTCTAGATTGGGTTTCGGTTCATTTCAGTCTATTTTGAAAACATTGCTTTATGATTTATAAAATGCATGTCGTCGTTGTCATCATCATCAAAATCTTTTCATACTATGAGTTGAAATTTGAGGATACATGTCTAATTTCATATTTTCACATGCACGGCTGTAAGACCCCGTCCCGAGTTAATGAAAATTAACTCTAGTTAATCTGAATTAAGACTAATCAACCATGTTTAATTAATTTAATAATGGAAATTGATCAAATGGAATTTAATTAGCCTAATATGAATGATTTAGGCTTAATGGAATAATACTTCAGGATTGCAAGTGAATGAAATGGAGTTTTAAACTCAAACATGGAATTGAAGGACTTTTGTGTAAATACGAGTTTCTGCTATTTCGTCGAATACGGAAACTCTTGATGCCAACACGCGTATCTCGAGGAGTACGTTCACTTTCGTCAAAGAATCGAAGTCATTTGATGAATATTGGGTCAAGTGACCCTTCATTTGACTTGAATCGTAATTAATAGATGATTAAGGGCCAAAGTGCAAATCCTAAGTTTATATAAGCTAAGAGCACCTCATGTGATTCTTTTTACAAACCCTAGCCTCCCTTTCATCTCTTTCTTTCTCCTTTTCTCTTCTTTCTTCCATTTCTTGCATCAAGAGTGGATACTAGGAGCTTACGAGTGAGTTGTGAAGATGCTTTCTCTTCATCATCTTCCTCAAGTCTATTTCCATTTGAGGAGTTGCAAAGCTTGGATTGAAGAGGATTTGATCTCAAGCTCAAGCTAAATAAAGGGGTTTTCGTGGATTTAACATCAATAGAGGCAAGTACATATGTTTTCCTATGATTTATGATGTTTTAGGCATGTTGGAACTCAAATGGAAGAAATCCCACGAAATTGACTTCAGAAAATCTGAAGCTCAGAACTGAACTTCTGGGTGTCTGTCGGTCGATCGACAGGTCAACCGACGAGCTGACCGACAGGTCTGGAACCTATTTTCAGTGAATTCCAGCTCTCTGGAATTTGGACCGATGCATGGTCGGCCGACCGCCAGGTCTGGGTCTGTTTTATGTGAATTCCACTCTCTGGAATTCTGACCGACATGATGTCGGTCAGCCGACAGATCGACCGACAACCTGAAGGATTGATTCAGTGAATTCCACTATCTGGAATTCTGACTGACGCATCGTAGGTCAGCCGACCTGAAGCTGTCGGTCGACCGACAGGCCGACCGACAAGCTGACCGACACTGTACAGAAATGCAAAAGTGAGGTTAAATTGTCTGTTTTGAAGCCTAATGTATACAGGCTGAATTTTCTTAATGTCTAAGCCTTCATAGGTGTAAACTCCATTTCCCAAATACATGATTAAAATGATATTCATAAAAAATAGTACGTGTATTGGAAAATGAATGTTTCACTCATTTGGTTGGCTTAGAAGTCTGATTAGAATTAGTTAAATTCCACATCATTATAGTCCTTAACTCATTGAACGAGTTACACTGACATAATGCATTGTATATGAATTGAATAACTGAAATGAAATGGAAAGTTACTAACGGTAACAATGAATTGAATTGAATAATGAATCAATCCTGCTGCAGCAGGTGTGAGAGGCGTTCCGGAGCCTCGTGGAAGTTAGTGATCTCTGATCAAGACACTGACTTATTCCACACCACTTACTAAATTACTAAACCCTATGAAACAGAAAATAAAGAGTGTCTTAGTAGATTTCAACTCACTGATATTACTTGACCAACTTGACTACATTACTTCCGTTGGAAGAACTAATAGGAATGAAATAGGTGTCATAGTAGATATCAACTCACTGGTATTACTTGACTCATTGTGAAATGAAATGAAATGCATGTTAGTTATATTGAATCTTGTAGAACTGTTAAATTGATGAATCGACAGGTTCCTTTAACTGATAACGTGTATGGACATAGATATATATATGTACTTGTTGAACCATCATGTTCATGATGCTATTGATGAATGTCACAGGCCCAGATGCCCGTGCCGATCCTGCAGCAGCCGCGCAGCCAACAGAGAATGCCCGCCCGATACCTATAGGAGGTTTAATCGAGTGGATTTGATTTCGGAGTGCGAATGGAATAAGTTTGGGAAAAGTTAAAAATAGATTTTGTTAATCATTTTGGAATATAAATAGAAGTTTCCCCGTATTGCATTAAGTATACGGAGGTTGACTTTCTTATGTATGAACTTTATGTTTAGTAAAGAAATACTTTTCCGCAATTGTTTGTCAATGTATATCTTCCGCAATTGTATATAGTTGACGGGATAAATGTTTATGATCCCTTGTGAGTTTCGTTTTAGTTTTTGTTAATTCGGAATTTACGGGAGTAAGTATGAGCTTCGCGACTCGGGGTTTGTCCGAGCTAATCAGATATCGGAACCGAGTCGTGACAACGGCAAATAAATTATTCATTGGATGTGTAGAAATAACAAACTAATCATTAATTGAGTAGAATAAAATTGAATGTGTTATTTTTCAAATTTTAATATTTTTTTATATATATATATATATATTTGAAATGGAACTTTGAAGTGTAACATTAAAATCTCAAATTGGGCGAAATATTTCAGGATGGAGCCAAATTGAAACAGGGTCCAAAACGAACTTAAACAACTATGATTGTCACCAGTGTGATTCACTTACTAACCTTTCTATCGAATTCTAGAAAGAGAAGTTCCTTTACAACGTCATCTGCCACTTAAGTGCTACCTGGCTGCATTCTGTAAGGCTACAAGTGGATCAACCGTAGCTCAATGTGAGTAATCCTAATACTTAAATTGAAGAAGCCCCAAAGTTTTAGCCCCTAGATAAAAAGTTCATTAGCTTCTAATTCAATTGTTTGGATATCAACCTAAATAAGTGTCCAATTGGAATGAGTGCCCAACCAACTAGGCGTAGCTATGTGACCGTTTAAATTTATCTCGATGATCTCCATTAAAAGTTCATTATTTTGTAAAAATTCACAGGATTTTCTTATGTATATATAAATATATTTTACTAATGTGTGCATTTTGCAAAACTACATAGAAATCTGTAGAATGTTGTTGCAATAAAGCATCATCTCCATTACAACAATCGCACTGATGCAGTTATTTTGCTACAGGTTGAGCACTGATATGCTTCAGGATTGATTGCGTGGATTGGTGAGCAAAGTATTTCTGCCTGAGCTGTACATAAGGGTATCCAATAAAAGAGAGAAAATGTGCGGGCTTTGAGAAAGAAGAAATCTCATACCAAACCTGGTTGTCCTCATCCAACTCAATCGAAAAACACTCTTCCCCAGCCTGCTTTCAACAAGATATAAATATAACAAATAAGATTCATGGATTATGTTTTAGCTGTTTTGGAAAAACAGAACATTAAAAATGCCAGAAACATGTTAGGATGAAAATCCATAGTCAAGCAAATGCCTCAATATATCCGACTTTAGGGAAGAAATATGGGGCAAAAAAATATGCAAGAAAGAATCTTCCTGTATAAATAAGTGGCACTCCCATATAGATGAGTTAAAGAATCAAGCACAGTACATGAACCATACCCAAAACAAAATTATAGCGCACCATGACAATGTAAGAGGGACTGGACTTGGCTATGTGATTTGTCACAAAAAAAAAAGAGGCAAAACAAATAAGGGAAAAAAAGAAAATTAATAACTGCATTTTTATTCCTCAATTATGTTCTGTTACCCTGTGAATACACCTCTTTAATTATGTTTTGTTTCCCTGTGAATCCACCTAGTCCTTCCCAATGAGTGACCAAGAGAAAGCATTTGTTAAAAATAGTTTTAAGAAATCAACCCAAATCCTAACTTACAGCACTAAAAGCATTAACCAGGGCTCTAAATTCCGATGACCCATTGGAGACCAAGTTGTCTCGGATCATGAATATATCTTGACAATTTTTATTTCATCACCTAACTTGACAAGGCATTAACTAAACTTCTACAGTTGTGTGTAATCTTTCTCCAATGTCCTAACCATTATCCTGATAGTGATTTCTTCCCCTCCCCAAACCTTTGACATTCATGCTAGTAAGAACCATAGTTAAGGAAAGAGAGAGAACGAGAGGGATATTTTGATTGGTAATGGACGACTTGAACCCACAATTCCAAGGTTGCAATAGTGAGCACCTTCCGCTCTGGCATGGGCTCTTGCCAATCTTATATAGAGACGTGCATGCGATGGCATGAAATCCAAGCACTGCTTAAAGACTTTCAAATAATTTCCATAAAATCACCGTAACTAAGAAGAGAGGAAATCCTCTCAATTTATACAGACAATAACCAAGATTATTCAAATTCAAACGCAATCCTAAAATCTCTAACAAATATCTATTCTATCTCTAATAACCAAACCAACCAACCAACCTAATTCTATCTCTAACACTGCCACGAGAAACAAGCATAACTGCGCACGTGTGCGTGCGACATACCACCAAGGAAAAAAAGTTTGGTCAACATGCCCCGACGTGGGTGATGAAGCTGAATGGTTAAAGAAGGGCCTATGTGATATAGGTCCAGAAAACTAGTATTGAACCTACAGATTACAACTAACATGGGTAGGGATATTGATCTTACTTTAGCAATCCAAATTTGTTCAGAAACACATTGGTGCAAAAGAATATAGCAGACAAGATAAATATATATAGAGACTGTAAGAATAGAAATCAAGACGAGATAAAGAATACCAAAAGATTGAACAAAAAAAAAAGTTAAAAATTAAAGGGGGCATTTGGGCGGAGGTCCCTCAACTGTGATTTTTATTGCAAACGGTCCATAACATTTTATCGTACTGACGGTAGTCCTTTTGTAAAAGTAACTCATTGAAAAAGACAAAAACACCCTTGTACACGTCAGCAAAAGCAAAATCAGACAATTTATCTGAGTTTTGGCAAAGCTCAGCAATAATTCAAATGAACTTCTCTTATTCCATTAAGATTTAGATGGCGTTAGAGTTTCAGAACGACAAAGTGGTCTTCATGAAGTTTTTAGAGGACGTCTTAAGCTTTTCAGAAAGGTCTGGTTCACAAAAATTCAAGTTCGTTTGGGCCTCCAAGCGTTGCTTCAAAATAAGGCCGGAAAAAACCGATCCAAAATTCCTATTTTTACCAGTAAACTTCAATGAGCCATAACTTGAGTTTCCGAAGTCCAAATCGGGTGATTCAAAACCCTAGAATCATCTAAACATCTAGGGCTACAACTTTCATGAAGAGACCAAGTCAAGATTCCGCCGTTATATCATAGAAAAATACCTCATAAGCTGGACACAAACTCAGATAAATTTGTCTGAGTTTTATCAGAAATTCAGATAAATTTGTCTGAGTTTTGCCAGAAACTCAGATAAATTTGTCAAATGAACTTATCTCATTCCATTGAGGTTTGGATGGCGTTAGAGTTTCAGAACGACAAAGTGGTCTTCATGAAGTTTTTAGAGGACGTCTTAAGCTTTTCAGAAAGTTCTGGTTCGCAAAAATTCAAGTTTATTTGGGCCTCCAAGCGTTACTTCAAAATAAGGCCGGAAAAACTGATCCAAAATTCCTATTTTTACCAGTAAACTTCAATGAGCCATAACTTGAGTTTCCGAAGTCCAAATCGGGTGATTCAAAACCCTAGAATCATCTACACATCTAGGGCTACAACTTTCATGAAGAGACCAAGTCAAGATTCCACCGTTATATCATAGAAAAATACCTCACAAGCTGGACACAAACTCAGATAAATTTGTCTGAGTTTTATCAGAAATTCAGATAAATTTGTCTGAGTTTTGCCAGAAACTCAGATAAATTTGTCAAATGAACTTCTCTCATTCCATTGAGGTTTGGATGGCGTTAGAGTTTCAGAACGACAAAGTGGCCTTCATGAAGTTTTTAGAGGACGTCTTAAGCTTTTCAGAAAGGTCTGGTTCACAAAAATTCAAGTTCATTTGGGCCTCCAAGCGTTGCTTCAAAATAAGGCCGGAAAAACCGATCCAAAATTTCTATTTTTACCAGTAAACTTCGATGAGCTATAACTTGAGTTTCCGAAGTCCAAATCGGGTGATTCAAAATCCTAGAATCATCTACACATCTAGGGCTACAACTTTCATGAAGAGACCAAGTCAAGATTCCACCGTTATATCATATAAAAATACCTCACAAGTTGGACACAAACTCAGATAAATTTGTCTGAGTTTTATCAGAAATTCAGATAAATTTGTCTGAGCAAACTACTATCTTTTAAATTAGTTGTACAGAGAGAGATTTGGATAGAGAGAGATTTCAAAACCGATTCCATCTTTGAAGAAATGAAATAGTGAGAATCGGAAGTCATGGCATGGTGGCGATGAAAAGTGCTCTGCAACGATACTCCAAACCATGGAAAGGAATGTAAAATGGAAAATGAGAGAGAAGGAGAAGGCAGGAGTTCGAATGAGGGTTGAAAGGGGCAAATTAGTCATGAAAATATATGACGTGGCATATTAGGGACCTTTCACTAAAGTATCTCCAGCTGTCTGGACTAGAGACATTAGAGAAAAAGTTGTTGTCTTTGATGCCTTAGAAGACCGTGCGCAGGGACTTTTGGCTAATTTACCCAAATTAAAGTGATAAAATTCGCAAACCAAAGAGAAGAAAACAATGAGGATTAAAAAAGAAAGAAAGAAAAGAAGCAAACATGGTTCTTCAAAATACTCACTACCTAAAAAAGAAGTATCTTTTACAATGTTTATACACCAGTTCAAGATTTTGAAACCTTACATAACTATGACTGATTGTTATTTCTAACCCCAACTGTCAATTCAAATAAAATAATAGTTACAAAAATTCCATAATCTTGTAATCTCTCTTTACCTTCTATATAATTTTACCATAATTTTGTCAATTTATACTGAAATCACACTCTTGCACACCCATTAGATAAATAACATAAATAGCCATGGAATACAAATTCCCTCACACTCTTGCACACCCACTAGATAAATAACATAAATAGCCATGGAATACAAATTCCCTAATCTTCTGACTCTCCACTTTTAACCTTCAGGTAGAAACCTGGATGGGACACTGCATAAACACACTTTTAACCTTCAGATGAAACACATTTATACCTTCTTGAAATTTTCTCCATTTGAAATTAATCTCTCATATGGGTATATTGCCAAACACCTTACATGCATTGTAACAAACATGCAACACACTTTCAAATTCAAAACAGAGTAAAAGAATAACAAGAATATAGAAAGGGGAGGAAGGATCCAACTTACCAGCAAATGGCCATGGAGAGTCCCACTCCCAAAACCAAAAGTAGCCCTTTTGTGCCCACGGCGACCAACACTGCTGCTGCTATCGTTAGCAACAAAGGAGACCTGAAGGGGTAGCATGACCCAAGGAAGAAGCTCCTTGACGCAGATACAGAACTTGGTCCCGACCTCAATCGAAGTCTTGGGGTCGACAAATGCCCAGTTCAGAGCCAAGTGCCTGCAAATCAAAGAGGTCAGAATTAAGACAGAAAGGAGAAGAGTCAGGAGAGTGAGAGAGAGAGGGAATGAGAGATGGGTCACCTCACCTCCATGTTTGGAGAGCGGTCTTGGCATTTTGGAAGGTTTGGGGACCAGAGCCGAGTAGAATTCGAGAGTGGTTGAGGAAGAATCCGTTTTTGGTGAGCTCCTCTTTGTTGGAGGAAGATAGGGGTTGAGAAGAAGCCCCTTGGTATTTGGGGTCGTAGTTGAAGCCTTCTGATCTGTTGTGAACACTAAGATTATGAGAGAGAGAGAGAGAGAGAGAGAGAGAGAGAGAGAGAGAAGATTTCATTTGAGTTATACTTGTGAATGCAGGCTTTTTGTTGTGCAGGAGAGGGGCGTGTCCAGGACAGGAAAACCATCTTCTTCTCTCTCTCCGTCTTCTCACTTCTCAGTTCTCACACTCTGCTTGATTTTTCTTGGTGGGTAGGTGTTGCATAGATTGAGAATTCTCTCTTGGAGAGATGAAGCCACAGTGGGGGCAGAGGAGATGTGGCCCCCCTCAGGTTCATCATGGAGAAACAAATGCACATTTTTACTCTACTTTGTGCAATAATATCTCCAGGCACTTGTTTGTTTGTATTAAAATAGATAAGAATTGAACACATATGGTGGTTTAAAGATTAAAGGTAAATTTTTAAAATTGAACATCTTCTCTTGATTTTATTTCCTAAAACAAATGTATTTGATGTTCATTTTTAGAAATCCACTTTTAGTCTTCATTTTTTAACCATGTATTCGATTTCTATCTATTCTAATGAAAACAAGTAGGTTCTAAGCTATTGTTTTACTTAAACGAAGAGATCTAAGTTCTTGAGAAGAAGGGACTGAGCAATTGGTTGGGTAGTGTGTGGGGATATTTCCTAAGAAGCCGATATTACATTAGCTCCGGTAATGGTATCAGCTAATCATATCTCAATGTCGGCCACGTGCACCTCGGCAGCAGTGCTAGGGCGCCAACCAACCTCGGTCGTTCCCGATCTCGGCATCATGTCTCAGCCTCGGTCACGTATCTCGGCAACGGTGCCAGCATGTTAGCCAAGACGGGCACTGATGGCTGTATTCAGCCACATCATGGGACGTGTGACAAGATATGAGCACGCGTATAGGTACGCATTACCACCCATCATTTCTCACAAAGCGATTTCCAGCGGCTATGTCCACATCAGAGCTTGGCTCCAGGCAAGATTCGATGGGACTAGGCCCAAAAGTCAGCAGGGTAAGGCCCGATAAGACTCTCATTTAATGAAAAATGGCCTGACAGGACAGCTATTTAATGAAGAGTGAGCTCATGGGACTGTACCTATCAAGTACCATGATCAAATCATGAGCTTACCAACCACAGTCAGCTTCCTTCCTCTATAAATAAGGAAGCCTTCTCCAACCCAGGTATGCACAATATCACACTCATAGTCGTTACTCAGTCTTTCTATATCTCCATCCTACTGTTGAGTTCTTGAACTGACTTAAGCATCGGAGAGCCTTGCGCTGACTAAAGCCAGGGTTTTGATTGTCTCTCTTCTTCTCCATTTTCAGGTTCAAGGCATTCTACCTTCATCTTGGAGAGCTAAATCTCATCCCAATCCCATTTAACTAAGTCCGTAATTTTTAGGCACTTACAGGCAGTATTTCATTTCTCATTCAACAACTAGGGATTCCATCCTTGGATTTCCTTCCGGGAGAAGATTCCCACACTTACTCAAGTCTCTCGCTATCTGTACAGGTAGATATAGAGATTGACCTAATTGTTTATGTGGTAGGGACCAAGGGAGCATACTTTTCTTTGTGCAGGGATTCTTTTGAATGATGTGTGAGATTTTCCTTCCACGCTGTCCGCGAAAGGAAAACACCCTTTTATTTAAGTGTGTGGTATTGAAAAGTATTTCCCCTGCCTCTACTAACGCCTCGAGATTTTGATAGGAATGGCTAGTCCACCACCACTTAACACACAAAGACGCTCAGAATACAGTCGGTGTCGACCTAGTATGGGACTATCAGGGTGATGATAAGCTCTGAGATGGTTAAGAAACCAAAGAGGTTGACCCAGTGTGATTCCCAAAGTAAAGATGCTACAATGGTTTTTATACTCAATGCTATGGCTGAGGTCTTAGGCAGGTAAAGGATGGATAGGAATTCTAATTTATGTGCTGAAGGTAGGCAGTTTGCTCTGTTCTTGCTTGGTGTGGCTTTATATTTTTTTTTGCTTTGGTATAGTTCTCTTGTACCATCTTGTTGGTGTTTTTGGTCTAGGCTATGAGGCCATTTCCCCCCTCTCCTTTTTTTAAAAAACTTTACTTGTTATCATTGATAAAAAAGAAAACCGGTTTTTCATGTACGAGTTGGTCACCATTTCCTTTACATGCGTGAATTGGCAGCAGCCCTCTAATTTGACACTCATCTAGCCTTCACACACAACATTGGTTTGAAGTTAAAAGACCGTTAAACTTTGATGCCATTAAAGATTAGGATAATTTGAAAGGACTAATTTTTCCGCAAATGAAGTTACTATTTGATCCCGCAGGAGAAATTTCCCCTAAAAATGTAGTCGTAGCATTTTTATGCCATGAGAAAATTGATAAACCATTTTGATAGGCTGAGCAATGGTGAACCAGAAAACATCACCTTTGTAGGGCCCACTTCTTCCCCCTGTCCCTAAGATGAAAAATCTTCCCCATTTACGGCCAATGGAACCATTTTAAGCCCATACGAACTAAGCCTATGGGACCTTATGACCAGTCAGTCACCCTTGCATTAGCAACACTTAGTTGGCTAAAATGGTTAATGCATCATATTTTTAATGTTATTTAGATGTTTTCTTTTTGTATTTTGTTTTAATTGTTGTTCTTACCAAACTATTTCATAAGTTCCTGAATTGTCTTTACCAATAATTTACTGTATAACATTTCCTTGTCTATTTACCAAAGTCAAAATAGATGGTAGTTTGTACCCTCACATGCAAGTGTGGTGGTAGGGACATTGACTTGGGTGAGGAGCAGTAGGTTTAAGTATTGTTCAACCTATTCAGAAAGACATGTGCTGGCCTACAAAATAGATGATAGTTTGTATAGAGACTTATGCAAATGTTGTAAAACTGTGAGATAGAATCTAAGTAGTTTAGATAAAAGATGGACACTTTCATATGGATAGCCTACCGTGAAATGACTTATACTCTTAAAGTCAAGTGGACCAAGTTATGTAATTTCAAACAAAACTTGTTGGGAAAGCATATGGATAATTTGAGAGAGACAACATTTGGAGATTCTGAAATAGACATGAAATCTGGAAATTCTATCAATCAAGCAGACACACAATTGGAGCCCTTTTTAATTATTTTTTACGTTAATTAGATCCAAAGGATTTCTTTGAACAAAACAGGGATACAAGACGAAAATAAACCACCAATCAAGTGATTGGAGAGCAATGGTATACAAGGATTATATCAAGGAACACAAGGAAATACAAAGAAAAGACAACCAACTCAAGCATAATACCAAGGAATACAGGAAAATTACAAAGACATAACAACCAACAGAGAAGATCTATCCTCCCCTTGTTTGATGAGGGAATCTGCAAAGGAATTAGCCATTCTTAAAATGGTTGAAGGCCGCAGTTTGATATGATTGTGTAGCAAAGAATAGGTGATTAACAACTTAAGAAACAAATGGAGTCAATCACGACATCTTACATGTCAATCTAAAGGCAGGTAAATCCTTTGAAGGTGAGATTTAGCCAGTTCCAATCAATACATGGGAGATTTAGTGATCGCAAGCCATATGGATTTTAGATGGGCTCCTCGTCTATAGTGTGTTGCTATATAACTACAACAATTGCTCTTTGTCCAATTGTTGTGCATGTGCGTGCAAAAGTGTGATACTGTGTGATTGACAAATCAAGCCATACAATAAGTGAGCAACACAAGAAATTACATGGTACGGCAATTGAGTCCAGATCCCCTGTTTCAACTATTTCAACCTATCCCGGAGCGCCACCTGTATAAAGATGTTGCAATTAAGAGGGTGCAATTAGTGTTACGGGTGGCACTTCGAGATAGGGGATCCGGACTCTCGACAATTTGCCTACATCCACGACCAAAGAGAAACCACTATCTCTTTACTTTGCACTCTTAAGTTTAGGGATTATAGATTATATTATATATAATCTATTTTTAAAATTATGAAATAATGGGATAAAGTAATGCAACAAAAACTTAGGCAAAAGGCCAAGATATCTGAAAATCAATTTGGTTTCATGCTAGAGAGGCCAACTATGAAAATTATCTTCTCGCTTGCTAAGCGAAAAGCAAAAATTTGCATACGATCTTTATCAATCTAGAGAAAGCTTATGACATAGTACTTAGAGATTTAATTTAGTTAGTTTTAAATAAAAGGAGTGTTCGAAGAGGTTATATTAAAATCATTAAAGAAATATATGAGGAAACGGTAACGAGTGTGATAACTGCTTATGGAGAGGGGCGATTTACAGTGACTGTAGATTTGCATCAGAGTCGACCTTAAGCTCTTATCTCTTTACATGGATTATATGAATGAATTAATAGCTCAAATCTAAGAGGAGGTATCCTGATGTATGTTGTTTGCACATGATACAATGTTGGTTGATGAATCGAGAGATGGTAGGTGTTAGCCCCTAAAATGGTCACACTGTGTTGGTGCGCAGATGGTGCGGAGGAATCTACACAAACAGTCCATTGGTGCATATGGACTGTGCAATGATAACTAAACACTGCATAATGGTCCCTTGGTACGGATGATTTCTATCCTTCGGTCGTTGGTGCAATGGATGTTGGTGCCTGTTAATGTTGTGCAGTGAATAGTGTGCACGACATGCTGTGCTGCATATAGAGTGTGCAGTAACGTGCTGCACGTGGAGTGTGCAGTAGTTGTGCTGTGTGGACGGCAGCGTGCACGTTGCTGTGTTGCTGCAAGGGACATCGTTCGCGTGCTGGTGTTGCTGTGAACGACGTCGTGTGAATGCTGCGAGGCTTACATGAACTCTGTCGACGTCGTGCAGGAACTGCGGTGGACGTTGCACAGGTGCTGCGAGAGCTACGAGTGCTGCGTGCAAACACTACGAGGCTTACACAAGCTGTCTGTCAACGTCGTGCAGGAACTGTGCTGTGCAGATTTTGACCCTCGACCAACCTTGTGTTTTATGGACCCAAATGCATGTCTAATGCATTGAAAGGTTGTTAAACATGCTGAACAATCATTGTATAAAAGGATTTCTGCATTGGAGTCCGGGAAGTGCCCGAAAGTCTTGTTTCGTCATTTTTGGACATTTATACCCAGGAGGTGAGAAAGAATGGGTGGCACAAAACTCTGCTATGTAGCAGGTATGCCTGTTGGGTGGAAAAACGGACGGTGTGCACTGTTGGCACAATATATGCACATAATACACTAAGAATAGCCTTGATGGCCTTGGTTGAGCATTGGTTGGGTTGCGGTTGGGAATTTGGTGTGTGGGGTCCACACCCTCGTGCCTGGGCCTGGTGGCCCGAACAGAGATGGTGGCGTGCTGGATTGGTGCATAGGGTTTATTCCCCTTGTGCTGGGGCTGGTGTAGCCCATGTGGAAGACACAGTTGGTGCTGTGTGGCATGCCTTTTCACTTAGACAGTTGCTGGTTGGTTTGGAATGACGTGGCAGCCACTTGGGTGGGTGGTTTGAGAAACTGCCATGGCAGTTTGGTCTGTAAAGTGTGTTGGACATGTGGAGGACTACTTGGACCAACAAAAGCATGACAGGTGGCATGTAACTGCTCAGACAAACTGCCCATTTGTGGGTTATTTCCAGCAAGACATTGGCAACTGTTTGAGGGGCCAAGTGGCAGGCAGTTAGCCTTGGTGGCACTATTTGATTGGCCAGAGACTTGTTTAAATAGAACTGTATGATTGCAGATCTGAATCAGACAAGGAGAGATGGAGAGAAGTCTCAAACTGTAGTCTTAGAACAGAAACTAAGACAGAGAAAGGAGTTAGCCTAAGAGATAATCTCAGGCGGGGCTTCAGGGTTCAGACAGAGATTCAAGAGGAATCTCTGCATGAGAGTGTTACAGAGAGTTATGAGTGGTGATTCTTTGTAAGGGCTCATCCCACAGTTTTGATTAATAAGAGAGGGCTGGTGCTAAATTAATCAAGTATTTGTATTTGTATTGTGTTGTCTGCAATTGTCTCCTTCCAATTCCTTTAGTGCTGTTGGTGTGTGTGTTTGTTGGTTGGCTGGTTAAGAGACTGGTGTCCTTAACGCCACACGGCATAGATTTTTAGGCGAAAAATCTACCTCCGTGACAGTAGGAGTCTTTAGAATCAAAGAGCTTTAAAATAAGTTATACAAAGCTAATATGGATCATAACTTCCGTGAGCATGTACAAACAAACAGAACTACTGTTTCGAAAATGCTATAATTATAAAAAATTTCTAAGGAGTTCCTGGACCTCATATAGTGTTTTTCATTCTAAAAAGTGAGATTCTAAAACTGGTCCTCTTCTATTCACATTCATGGTAGAAAAAGAACACACCCTAAAACAGTATAAAAGAATTCAAAATTTGAAGGCTTTAACTGGATTTGGAGCTGCTACATGACTGCACTGTGCTTCAGTAGTTTTTAAAAGTTCAAATCATTACAACTGGTATAAATAAGTAATCCTGAATCAATCAACCCACAAGATCGTCCATCCAGTGAACCAAAACCATGCCTTCACTGCAATAATATTAACTATTCAAGACATTTTATTTCATACAATTGAAAAAACCATCTATAAAGCATTGAATTGATCTTCATTTCCTTGATAAAATCATATTTAATCATAAAAGAAGGGCAACATTCAGTACAAGAAATCCCTTAATTATAAAAAGAATGTGACCCCGAGATGGGGTCATTATCACTAATAATATGATAACTTATCACCAAAATGAGCTTCACTCTTCAGTAGCAGTCTAGAGAGGACGGGTATGACGGCCTTTAGCCCTGCCGCAGAGAAGTGCATTCATTGGGATGGGATACTCATCCCTTATAGACTCCACCGGCGAATAAACGCGCAAATAGAACTGTTGTCCAAGGTACTGGCGTGCCCAGAACTCAGACCTTAAGTTCCACATTCCTACATTGTCCAGTGCAATATAAATTGCTGTCCATGACTTTGGATACACCTGAAACAGTGAGAGAGAGTATTACAACCAACATCATTTGATGGAGTTCTTGTTCTTCCTATACAAGCACAATTCAGGTGAGGCATTTATGATTCTAATTATCTGAGTTGAACCTTGTAGCAGTAACTCTGGGTATTAATCATCTCTACCAAAAGAAAATTGGTAGACTAATTTTTGGATCAAGGCTTAACAATCAAAGCAATCAGCACTAATTTTTGGATGGTCATGGAAAGAAGTTCACAATTAGAATGGTTTGGATCTCTCAACAGGGACTGCTTGGGTTATATGAATATGACCCATCAATTTGACTGTACAGATTGATGGGCATGGACAATGATAGGATGGTAGAGAGAATTATACAGTGATCCCAGTGTAGACAGTAGAAGTGTAGAACCCTCTTAATCCATGTGTGTTATTCTCCATACTGAATAGTGAATACTGGAAACCAATATCACCAAAGGGCCCATTTTTTGCTGGGTATTGAATTCCTAGGGATTGAAAGCGATGGCTTTCTATAGAAGGGGCTAAAATTGAAGAAGCAAAGGTGAAAGATATCCAAATGGGACTAAATATTCCCCAGTTTGGTAGGAGATAATCACCCAGCAAGTCACTCTAAAACATCAAATCCTTGCGAACAGGGATCCCATCTACATCACCTTATATCCTTTACTCTTCACCTCTTTGATGTTCTAGGAATTCACTGCTGTGTCCGAGTGAACAAAATGGACCCAAAGTGAATACTACCAATCTGCCTACAATCCAGACACATCTCATCTCTCATGTCCTTGTGAGGGGTTGCCACACATATTTTGATGGTTGTGTATGTGATAATCCAAGTAAAAAATGGGCTCAATAGCCAGCTATGTGGCTCCCACCTCTAGACACTCGACACATTTTTTCTCACAGGGGTCTGTGAGATGAGCAATTTCCCTCCATACATTCTACATTTTTTCTTCTTTGGATCAGTTCCACATTCTACCTTCAGTAGGAATTAGTAAGGTTGATTAATCTCACCTGTGTTGTGGAGCGAAACACTGCATCTCTAAGGTTGTATCCGTTCCTACTAGCAGGCGTCCATTGTCCTCCATCCATTCTGCAACATGTATTAAGTTGAAAAATGAGAACAGGGCTTGAATAGATGCACAAAATCAACCTATATTCTATGTAGTCTAGTCAAAACATTAATGATTCCAGCTGAAACTGCCATTTTAGATATACGATGCAATAACTATCAATCACCCCGGATTCTGGTGTTCCATCAGCCCAAAATGAGCTTATACCATGTGACATGGCAAACAAGAAACTTGCCATGTTCGGCACGATTGACATGGTGATAGTGGCTTCTCATTTGGTTGGTTGCACCATATCATGTTGTGCTTTAGCCACATTGCATATGGCACTGATAAATAAAATGTATAGTCATGGTATTCATAGTTGTTACCCGACTACGAAGAAGGCATAGCCATCAAGGTGCCAACTCTGGATGATATTTTCATTGTTCTGAAAGACTATCTCTATGAATGCTCTGAAATCAGCTGCCATGACAGAGGTGTCAAGGTACAACCCTCCACCAGTGGGTTTGTCTGAGATGCTACCAAGGCGGAAGACGCCTCCAATCTTGAAGTAGTCTGCAATTTTCAGGGGTGTGTCTGCCGGAATAAATGATACACTGTTGACTCCATATCTCTGTTTGCCATTAACTTGGCCAGCTGAATTGGCAAGTATAATGGTCCGGGTGGTGTTGATGAGGCCATAGTGGTATGAGCCTTGTGGGTTCGGTCTAGGCCCACTTGCAGTAAGGTTTGTCCTGGAATTCAATGAGAAAACTTGAGTTGATGAAGAATAATGGGCTGTCATTAAGTAATAATTCTCACATTCTCATTAGTTGCAAATTTGAAGGCTGTTTGATTGCAAGAACTTGGAAAATTTGTGATGTGGGGTATTCCTAATCTCCCAAGTTACTGTCAGCTAATTCTCTCTTGGAATTCTTCTAATGCCACCTCCCCATGGGCATTCTAAATTCTGGCTTTCAGAAAACTCTCAAGTAAAATCAAGGAATGTGTTGATGGACCCAGGTGGCCCCCCTTGGCTCCACCATGCTTGCAATTGAAGAGGCCCCCACCCTCTTTAGTATAAAATGAAAATAACATGAACAAGAAAACAAGAATTCATGGATAAAACTTCATATAAAATGCTTAAAACCATTGTTCTTCAGCAGTCAGAGGGCTAGACCAGGATTGGTTCAGGCCCGGGATTTGAAGTGGTTGAGAAGGGCCTCAAGACTATTTAAATTTTGGCCCAAGCCCCTAGCCAATTGACAGCCCTATATGGTTGTCACAATTACAGGTCAGGATTACCTCCACCTAATTCATGAGGTTTGTGGCCTTAAGCTACTGGCAAAAACCATCCAATTATCAATGGAAAGTTATTACTTGAGAGAAGCACCATTTTTGAGAAGATGTTAAAGAATTACTAAACTATCACAAACCTAATTGAGCGGGCCTGGTTGAGAGACCAATCAACCTGGATCGTAGGACCGCCTGGAGGTGGGCCGGACACTTTACCGGCAGAGTTGCTGTAATGCAGAACACTTGTAGTGGTGAGAACCGGATTGGTGAAGCGGGTGGAGACAGCAATGTAGTAATCCTGGCCAGGTTGATCCATGGTCACTAGAACAGAGTAGGACTGGCCCACGTGAACATCAAGGGAGGAGTAGGTAGTTTGGAGAGTGTGTGTGCCTTCTACTTCAACCAGCTTCATCTTGTGGCCTTGGAAACGGATGTTGAGGGAATGTTGCAATCCCACATTTGATATCCGGAACCTATAAGTTTTTCCTGATGACAGAAATCTCATTGTTAATCACAGTTTAAAAGTTGTGACATAAAGAAAATATGAAATGTCACATGGCTTGGAAAACATTTGATGAATTTATATTGCATTAGTAACATGATTATGTTTCAATTTGAATGTGCTTCGATCATTAAAGATCTTTTATCATGAGGGGCCGTGAGAGTGTTCCCCACCTATAACAACTATTACATCAACATTAGGCTATTTTTTCCATGTATATAATAGCACTCCAGAAGTAAAATAGGCAGCATATATGGTTGTAAATGGCTAAATCTAGACAGTTTTGGACACCAAAAAAAAAAAAAAAAGCCTTTTAGCAGGGTCTTGATGGTTTAGACAGCGAATTTGATTGGTCCGGAGTCCAGGCCATTTCCTTGCACCCTCTGTGTGTGTGTGTGTGTGTGTGTGAGAGAGAGAGAGAGAGAGAGAGAGAGAGAGAGAGAGAGAGCTAGTTTTCAATATAATTAGTAAAAGTCCTTAACCCAATCCTAGATTTAATAAGGGTTTGATGACGACGACGATGAGTCTGGACCTATAAGTAACAGCCCTATCTGTTTAGGCCCAACCCATGAGTCAACACATGCAAGCCCATCCTGGCCATTAACTGAGATTGAGCCATGAACTACTTCTATGGCCCTTTTTAGAAAGAAGTTTATACAAGGTCTGACCATATATATCAGGCCTGGATACTCAATGCTTCAGCTCAATCTGGCAGTAAACTGTAAGAAAGGAAGAATATTGGTGTTTGGAAAACAGATAGTACCTTGATCGACTGTGAAAGATGAACCATTGGGGCCCCGTCCATTGATGAGAATTCCATCTGGAAAACGTAGCTTTTTACCACGGTCAAGAATGGCTTTGAGTTTCTGAAATTACAAAGTCATGAAGGATATATATCATTAATGAATAGCTTGATAAATCTTTGGAAGAGGAATTGCTACATAATATACAAACTCAACATTGGTGAACGAGTACAAGAACTGCTAAAATCTAAGATGCAAAATGTGATAGGCCTAACTGTTGGGTTTTGTCTTGTATTTTGGTTTAGCCGGGTTGATTTGTTTGAGTTAGACAGGACCGAGGATTAGGATTAAGGGCATTTTAATCATTATGTATAGCATTTCTTGGAGGCCAAGAAAGTAGGAATTATATCAATATAGATATATATGATGTAATCTACAATTTTAGACTCTGAAGGAGACTTCGAATTGAGAGAGGTGAGACCTCTCCCCTTTGGATGAGAGCCACATTGGGCTGAGTAAGGAAAGCCAACTTTCTTTTCCATGGATGTATGTGGTTTTGCTGAACTACGTAAAATCTCTGTGTTTATGTGTGTAAGGCTTGATGTTATTGTGTGTTTGTTCATTGTGGTTGTGACCGTCGGTCACAGGTATTAACCGTTGCGCCGCTTTCACCAACACTAAAACCGAACCAGCATGATTTGAGCTGTTCACCTGGTTGTTCTAATCAACTTATGATGCCATAGGTCTTAGCACCCTCAGCGGATGATCCTAACTATTATATCTGAAGATTTGGAAGTGTGGACCGTGCCTTGGTCTGTCCATACCAGCTCTTAATCCATAGACTGAATGTGATTTTCAGACAATGGTATAGGGCAATAAGGCCTACTGTGACAATGGCCTAGATCATGTGGGAGTAATGTTTCTGTGGGCTCAATTATTAGATCTCCACCTTAAGCATACAGAGGTGCCGATCAACTCAGCTGAGCTAGCCAAGTCAAGTTTTTGAACTATGTAAAGGGCTGGTATCACCCATTTAACACAACTAAGCATCAAGTCATGTAACTCTAGTGAATTTAATGGCAGTTTGGTAGACTTCATCAGATTCATTTCACTCAAATTTCCTTCAAGTGGCTTCAACTCAACCGAGCAGGTCGAATTGAGTTTTTAAACTATATATGTCCCCAGGGCTTTTGGCATCAGCTTGGTAGAATTTTGCAGAAACAAGCCTCTTCCCACCAACTGGCAACTGGAGCAGTTAATAAGGTCTGCCTGATTCGGTACAACTAAGAGTAGCAAACCTCATTAATCCACATGGTCCCACAGCCCAATACCGTCTTCTTTACTCCAAAAGCACTCCATCTCAGGCAATTCCCTCCTGGCGCCGACACCAGCACATGATCCATGCATCTGTCCCCACTTTGGCTTTCTCTGACATTACCTTTACTTTATTCCTTCTTCAGTCATAACTAGTGGCTGGGAAATGGTTAAACACTCAGAAGACTTGGCCTGGTCCAGGGACTAGAGGCACCAACCACACAAAGAAACCTTCACCCACCTAATATCAGAGTGGCCCACTATAGACCATCTTTTTTAGGTGGGTCACAGTGCACTTTCACCATGTCCCTCTTCATCAGATTAGACCAGCACATTGTAAAGTCTCAACACCATGAGGCCTTTATGACTCCCAAGTGATTCACATGTGAACATGATAATCATCATGTCAAACTAACTTTTATTTTTAGAACCCATTACCTACATTATATTAAAGCAATTTTTCATGGAAAAAGAAAAATTAAACTTAAAACTCTGAAAAATGGGGCACTAAAGAAACTTTAGAAATCATTGGTAGAGTGCTTCGTACGGGATGTCACTTTTATTTTTGATGCAAATGCGCTTCTTCGCGAAGTTAGTGAGGAGAAACATAATAATAGCATTAGAAAGGGAAATGGGAGAAGTGATTACAGTGTGATTTTTGGTGTACCAATCGCCGATCAGAACAGTGATGTCTCCTGCTGGATCCGGGAATGGAACAGGAATCCTGGGCCTGCTGAGGATTTTAATTCCTCCGAATGCACCAGCTGCCTTGTGGAAGGCTAGAGAGGGGAAGTAGAAGAAGCTGCCAATTTGATCCTTCACTTGAAGAATGTATGTGAAGTTCTTCCCAGGAGGGATGGGGCAATTAGTCCCATAAACACCATCTTGCCATGAATTCCTCCTTTGTTGAATCCCATTCCTGTTTTGACATTACATCAACTCAATTTCAACTTCCTCTACATGTATACTAAAATCATTAAGATAATAGGTGAGAGTAATTCCCATCTGAAGTATGACAATGAGATATCACTTTTTTATTTTTTTTTTCAAACATGGGCCTTAATTGCATTATTAATATCAAAGGAGGCCCACACATTTGAAACAAAAGTGATAAAAGGAAAAGTGGATCATTTTAAACACGCCTAATACCGCTTTAATTTTCAAGCAAGACACCGAAAGAAAAGGTGGTGTCGGCCCAGCATGGTTTTATAGTATATACAAAAATCATCCTTCATACTCTTTTGTAGCTATACAGTTTTTTTTTTTTTTTTTTTCTTCTTTAGACAAAAGAAAGCAAGTAGTAAAATGTGTCTAGTTTATCAATGCAACCTAGTGTCCATGGGGTCCACTTACATTCGTCGAGATCAAGTGGTGCGGAACTCCTAAGGGTAAGGTTTGACCAAATATTATTTTTCAAATTACTTTATTTTCAAATCCAAGGAATAGCTTAGTTGGCCGAAGACCGCATTTTGCTCCGAAGAATTGGAAGAAAGTGGTTTTATTATTATTTTTTTTTTGGTAAATAAAGTGGTGGTTAATGCACAAGATATCATGAAAGAGAACCATGCGAGCTACCTACCTATGGTCGCACGCGGAATATCTTCAACTTGGGTGTTACAAGTCCCTTTCATTTATGATTAACACATTGCCTGCAAAGGAAGTATTCCATTTTACAGGACACACAGAGGTGACTAATACAGCACCCAATTTCCCTGTATTCGATTACCCACGTCACATATCAGGAACGTCCATTTCAAAGTCTCATTGTCCAGCAAGTCGAAACTAATCCATTTTCAGCATAAACCATCACTCTAATACCTAAATGAATTGAATAATTACATTCATCATGACTCTGATGGAAGCCATGAGCAACCCAAAGAGAGCCAAATAAATGATATGAGGGTTAAGATCATCCTGTCTGGGACTTTCTCTAGCTTGCCAATCAAAATGGGTCAGGATCAAATGGGCAGTCCAAGCTTGCAATATGGATGATTATAGTAGTAGTGTCGTTTTGTACTTTGCTATCACAAAGGACAAAAGAGAGCACAGGACTAGTCAAAGGAAAGAGAAAACAGACGAATTACGGAAAGCGTCTTCATCATTAGCATAAAATGGTAGGCAAATCCTAGGCCCCACCCATGTTCAAACCTAACCCCTTTGGGGCACAGTTGTAGAACAGCAAATTGGAAGAAAAGTAGCGGACTAAGAATTGGGTCTTGTTAATAAACAATGCATGGTTTATTGCTAAGGGACTCTCCACTAAAAGTCAATTTTTTTAAATTAATTTTTCCCCGCTTTGATTTAACCCTTTGAGTTGGCATTGACCCTAATTTAACTAAGCACTAATACTTACTGTTGCATTTCAAGATAATAAATTTGGAGCATGCAGCACAAATGTAAATGGTAAAACCTCTTAGTTGGCATTGACTTAGCAATAAAGAGAACTGCTGTTTTCCAAGATAATAAACTTGAAACATGCACCCATTTAAAACCTCTGAGTTGGCATTGATCCTTTCTGCGTATAGTCGTATACATAAAAGATCGAAGTCGAAAAGAAACAATGCAATTAAAGTACTATGGGCGCATAACGCGACATTAGTCCTAGCTGGGACAACTGGACTCATCTATATAGACATATGGCTATAGTTGGTATGTGTGGCAACTGTTCCAGCACTGGCATTAATATATAGTTAGTACTCATGCAGAGTACCAAACAGGACCACATACACTGGGTGGCATTCGTCTGAACTCTGAACCCAATACCACGTTCCCAAATCACGCTAGGGAGTAGTTGTCAAAAACATGTCGAGCTAATGATGTTTGGAAAGACCAAAATGCCAATTTCTTTATAAAATCCGGGTACAAAATGAAAACGACAGTCACAATCGCAGAAAAATACCTTGATCTCTACAAAATAACTTGGATCTAATCTAACAATATCCTTTCCAAGTTAAAGTATACAACTCACCAAAACCCATGAGATTATCTTAACAATTTTTTACTAATGAAATGATTAAGAGGAAGAGAGAAGTATACCATGAGAGGAGGAAAGGGTCTGGCAGGTTGTTGTATACGTTTATAATCAGATTGTCGTTTGTCACAGAGTAGATGTCAGGACCCGGGAACTGGCCATTGATAAGTATGCCCTGTAACAAAACACGTCCAAAATCAGTTCAATGATGCTTTTTTTTTTTTTGTGTGGGGTGGCATCAATAGATGTATGCCCTGAAGGAAAACAAGATCAAGACTTTGGTGGATCTTTTCTCCAAAACCAATCAATATCAGCATCAAAGATGAGAATTACGAGATCTTCATTTCCTTTTCTTTTACCTGTTGCCGGACTCCAAGAGGATATATGTCTCCATATGTAATGTTCCAGGTGAAAAACCTGTATGGGTCTTCTCCATTAACGATTGTAATGAAGGACACCAAAGAGATAGAGAGAAGAAGAGAGAGAGCCGCTAGATTAAGCGGCATTTTTTTTTTAAAGAAGACGACGAAGAGGGATATGAGAAGAGGGAGAGATGGCTTATGGCTGATTCTATGTTCTACTCTTCGCTGCTTTAGTGCGTCTACTATATAAATGGTGAAGTGGTATGATGACGCGGAACATCGCGTTCAATATTAAGTGCATTACAGAGAGAGAGAGAGAGAGAGAGAGAGAGGGAAAAGAGTGCTGTGGGGTTTAGAAAGAAAAGAAAATTAAGAGAGATCAGCGTCGGTTGTGGCGCAAGATGGGGTGGGTGGTGGGCCATCTCTTACCTTGCTGCTCACATGCATTTGTTTTTTCAAGTTCGTTGAATTTTAACTACAGCCACGGATCGTGCATGAGCAGATCATAAAATTAAATATAGTCCCTGAGTCATCAGAGAATGTATAGTTTTCTGAACCATATCTAGTACATTCCAACCCCTTATGGGCCCCTACATTTGTGAGTAGTTTAGCAATGTTTTGAAGTTAAAATAATGGGAATTGACTCGGCTCTGAGGGGACCAACTCGGGTGAGTCTTTCCTAAATGCTCATGCACAGACTCATCCAAATTGCCAGACTCGGCTGCTACCAATCTGAGTAAACACGGTTTTGTATTGGTAGACCCAGCTGTAAATGTGTCAGGCCAAACGAGTAACAGGGCTTAAAAAATAGAAGGCCTTGGATCACAAAACATCAAAAAGAAAAAGAAAAAGTTATGTTTTTTGAATGGAGGACATGTATATACAATGTGAGATTAGTTGGCCCATAGCAGATTATAATGATCATAATATCATAAGCGCGAAGTTATTATTTATCAATGGTTGTGTTAAAACATCATTTAGTGTGTGATACTGGTAGGTATCCATGCATGTCGACAAGACTTCTCAGTGTCATTGCTTGTCTGTGTAAAAAGGCAAGCATCAGGTGGCCAGGTGGGGTGACAAACCGAAATGGACGAGGCAATCAAGTTGAATTGACAAGTATTTTGCCATGTTGATTGTCGGATAAGGTTTATGTCAACAGATGGTTAGGATTATCCATCCGAAAGATTTTCACTGGGCCATTCAAAGTGGGGTTCATCACCATATCATAAGGTGGGCCTCACTTGTACCATACCCTTTAAAGCACAGAGCATTTATGATCAAATGCATGCGTCTCGTGACGCAAGTTGAGAGTGAATAATAATAGATGGATCAGTATCTAATCCAACAACCACTATTGAGAGGTGCTTAATTAATTGTTTCAAGAATAGTCCCGCAGCATCTATGTAGAAAATCATCAGCCTTTGGATCTATGCCGTACACGTCATGGCAATATCAAAAGCATCATCAGATCAAGCCATCAGGGCTCACTCAAAAGGGGGGCGCCATAAATTACAACACCAATCTTATTAATCTCCTAATTAGAATAGGGTGATTTATTCAATACTTTGGCTTTGGTGCTTAATCAAGTGGTTTACTTTGGATCAATCAGAGATATTGATTATTGATTATTGGGATCATCTCAAATTAGTGTAAAATTTAATTTTAAGTGGTTTAAATCATAAATGTTAGCTTCTCCTCAAACAAATGATCCATCCAAACTCCAATTGAAAATCAATCTCAATTCTCAACTTCCCAAATGATAGTGCCCATCATTACTACTGCACAATCTTAAGGATTTGATCCTGCGTGTTTCAATGAGATTTTTAGCCTTGGGACCAAGTACTGGACTGCACATTGATTGGACAGAGAAGATGATGAATTGATGGGATTTTTTTTAGGCCATTCTACGTCAACAATGGATTGATGAATCTAACCACGTTTAGAGCAGTCCACATATGCGTATTCCGAAATTGGTGCATACGGATACGGTCACGTACCCCCCGGTTGACTTGAGCAAAGTCTAAAAACCAGATTTTCCCACACGCCATCCTTACTGTATTCCTATTTTCTAATAAATCTACACTATATTCCAATGGACCCACCTTAAAAGAAAAATCCAATTAGCTCTTTTTTCTCTAATGCACACGGGATAAATTTGGAGTAGGTTTTGAACGAAGAGGCTTGGGCAAATCCGAGCCTTAGGCCACTCCACCAACCCTCACCAGCGCAAAAACCTAATTAGCTTTATTTTTATTAGTAAGAAAACTTTTACTTAAATAAGAATTTAGGGTGTTGATTGATCATCTAGACTCCTTGGTGCTTTACACCTCTTCCCTGATTCACCTCTAAATCCATCCATATCTCCTCATCGCCGTTGATGGCCTTGCATGCAGCTTGGCCCATAGATTATATATTTTTGAAAGTCTCCAATCTGAATAAAAACGCGGCTGGAGTGACAGGAGAAAGCTAAATATGAAAAGAAAAAGATGAGTATAGACACAGCCAAACATGTGATTGGTGGTTGACTCACCAACACAATCATGTTGTGCAAGGGGATCATGAGCTGTGTTGTGTTATGTGACACTAGATGACCCATTTGGGCATTCCCATAATTGCAGGCGCACATGCAAATTTTCTGGCATCTTTCTGGATTATACCGCGTCTGGTGATTGAAATTTTCTGGAAAATTTTTGATGATTGAGAAAGCTGGAAACTTCGGTTCCATTTCCTAAACAATCAAAATAAGACGCGCTTACGCGTTTTGAATTTTTGAATCCTTGACAAGGAAGGTGAAAATCAAGTCAGATAGCTTTTTAAATGTTTGAAAGGAAATAGAGTGGGAAAATCTTGTAGAAATCAAAAGGTGAGGTTTGTTTTTCTTTTGTTCCCTCTACTTTGCTTTGTTTGCCTTGAAACGCAATCTATGCAAAGGATTTGAAAAACGCCACATTAACATTATTATTTGCTCTTCATAAAAAAAAAGGGCATTTGGTGAAAGGTCCCTCAACAGTACGTTTTATAGCCTGTGGTCCAGGTCATTTTCTCATAAAGGCAGCGGTCCCCTTTTAACATTTAATAAGTCAAAAAGACAAAAAATGCACTCTCTTTATATACTCTATAGTAACCAAACATACATTGCTTTAAAATAACCCGTCATACACTCCGAAATCTAAGCAAAATAAAGATTCTGAAATCAAAGATGAAGGAGACTGCAGAAAGAAGCAAAATCAACTCATCAGTGACCTCAAGCAATCGAATCATCTTGACTTAAAATTAATTGAGTTTGACATAAGTTTATCTAAGTTTTGGTTTGAATTTATCTGAGCTTGATATGAAATTATTTGATTGTGACATGTATTTATCTAAGCTTTATATAAAGCTACCTTAGTCTATGATCAATTAAATAGGACTTTAAATGAATTTATCTGTATATTACATTATCTTTCTGAGTTTAATTTCAATTTAACTTCATTTCTTATTAATTAAACAATGTTTCAAATGAATTTATGAGACTTTAAAATGATTTTCTTTGATTTTTTATTAACTTTAGCTGAGTTTCTTATGAAATAATGAGTTTGGTATGAAATTAACTGAATTTCACAAGATTTTATATAATGTATTCAACTTAGTTTTAAATGAGTTTGCTGTGAATGTATCTAAGTTCTGTATGTGTTATCTGACTTTGGCATAATGTTATTTGACTTTGGCATGATGTTATATGTGTTTCGTATGAATTTATCTAAATTTGATATGAATTTATTTGTGTTTACTTTGAATTAATCTGAGTTTAATACGATCTAAGTGAATTTATCTAAGTTTGTTGTGAATTTATCCAACTTTGATGTATGTGTTATCTGAGTTTTGTATGTGTTATCTTACTTTGGCATAATGTTATTTGACTTTGATATGATGTTATCTGTGTTTGGTATGAATTTATCTAAGTTTGATATGAATTTATTTGTGTTTGCTTTGAATTAATTTGAATTTGATACGAATTAAGTGAATTTATCTGGGTTAGCTGTGAATTTATCTAACTTTAATGTATGTTTTATCTGAGTTTTGTATGTGTTATCTGACTTTGGCATAATGTTATTTGACTTTGGCATGATGTTGTCTGTGTTTGGTATGAATTTATCTAAGTTTGATATGAATTTATTTGTGTATGCTTTGAATTAATCTGAATTTGATACAAATTAAGTGAATTTATCTGAGTTTGTTGTGAATTTATCTAACTTTGATGTGAAATTATTTGACTTTGGCATGAGTTTTTTTTTTTTTTTTTGCTGTGAATTTATCTAAGTCTTGGCATGATGTTATATGACTTTGGCATGATGTTATCTGTGTTTGGTACGAGTTTATCTAAGTTTGATATGAATTTATTTGTGTTTGTTTTGAATTAATCTGAATTTGATATGAATTAAGTGAATTTATCTGAGTTTGCTGTGAATTTATCTAACTTTGATGTGAACTTATTTGACTTTGGCATGAGTTTTTCAGAATTGTTAAATGAGTTTTTTTTTTTTTTTTTAGTTTGCTGTGAATTTATATAAGTTTTGTATGTGTTATATGACTTTGGCATGATGTTATCTGTGTTTGGTATGAATTTATCTAAGTTTGATATGAATTTATTTGTGTTTGCTTTGAATTTATCTGAGTTTGATACGAATCAAGTGAATTTATCTGAGTTTCGTGCGAATTTATCTAACTTTGATGTGAATTTATTTGACTTTGGCATGAGTTGATTTGAGTTTATATGAATTTATCTGTGTTTGAAATCACAACCAATTTGAAAACAAGTTATGTCACTTCGATATGAGATTATCTAACTAGATTTGGTTTGGTTTGACTATATTTAGTTTAAATTTATATAGCTTTGATAAAAATTTATCTGAATCTAGTAACCTACCCCATGTGACTTATGCAATCAGTTGTTCAAGTAATTTCTTAGGTTTTCTTCTTTAACTCTTCATTTCTGTTGGAACAGTGTCTTCCATCAAGGTGCTCTTCCAATGTCGAGAAAGAAAGACTTTCCTCAATGCTGTTATAGAACTAGCCATGAGGATTATGAAGTAGTTCATTTGTCATGGTGCAAGACCCAACCCGTTACAGATGGTAAGGACCTTGTAAAAATAATCCGGAAAAGACAGTGATGTCACATGCTTAGGGACCACACACCCATTTAAATGGTTAGAAGGGCAAATAAGTCATAAAAAATCTGATGTCACATGCTTAGGGACCACACACCCATATAAATGGTTAGAAGGGCAAATGTGTCATAAAAAATCTGATGTCACATGCTTAGGGACCACTGCCTGAATTAATTCCATGAGCAAGGGACTCTAGGCCTTAAACAGTAATGCTATGTCCTAGAGACTTTATAGCCCAATAATGAGGGATCTCTCCCTAATTTACCCTAAAAAATATATTATATGCTTAAGATCAGATCTATGGCGGGATTTGCGTTTCCTATCATTTTTGAGTTTGTCCTGTATTTTTGGTAGGGTTGCAAATAGAATGGTTCCGAATCGGAACCATAGTGGACCCGACGGTTTCGGATCCAATTTTGACTCGGAACATGTTTTGTTAGTTCCAGTTCCAGATCTAATTCCGATAGGAAAACCCGGATCCGGTTCCGAAACCGGGTCACTTGTATTATATACAAAAATATATAAAAAAAAAGTTAATTTTGAGGTGTAATTTGTAATATCAAAGACTCATATGCCGGGTCCCAGTCCACGGGTCGGAACTTATATGGACCCGGAACCTGACCCGTTTATCAATCGGAACCTAAATTGCATTCCAGACTCAGACTCGTTTATGAATCGGAACCTAAAATAGGTTACAGTCCCGGTTTTTAACAGGTCGAAACTTCCAGGTAATCGGAGAATCGGATATCCGTTTGCAACTCTAGTTTTTTAGAAACATCTAAGTGAGACTCTTTAAGTTCTTTATCGTTTTTTTGCTAGAACATGAGAGAGAATAGTAAACTACCCAATTCACTTGCCCAGGGGCCTCCCTAGGATGCTCCATGCGTGCTTTGCTGTAGAATTCACTTTCTCCGCACTCTACCAGAGTACGCCTTCAGCCGTGCCCAGTAAGTGCGGGGAACTAATCATCTGGTGAGGTAAGGGAGCTCTTTGGTGAGAGAAGGTTGACAGCCAGGTTAGAATTGATGCATCTTACCATTATGGTAAGAGGCCGATCTTAAATATCATTCACATGAGTTTGGTGTTAACTGCTCCTAATAAAGCATATTTACAGACAATGTACTCCCTTCTCTGCCTCTTTATAAGTGCTTGGTGTTTTTCAGATAGTGACCCGCCTTTGATCAATCAGATATTTAAACTATCGATTCCTTCTGAATCAGTAGTGGTCCTAATTTAGAATTGACTTAGACATTAACCACCGATGAATTTCATCATAAGAAGATTGGAAGATGTGTACACATTAATTTTAAGGACCTAGGATTATTTGATTAGGATGAAGGAGTGGGAAAACTTAATTAACCCGACCCCACTAATGTTTTTGTGACCCATATCTAACTCACAGTTGACCCGCATAACCTGATCCACAAGATATATAGTCTCGTCATGGGTCAGGGCCTTATGTGACACTCAGGGGAGCCTGATTCGCTTTTAATGGGTTGTGTTGGGGCCAATTTACTAAACCCATTAATGTGTCTAACCTATTTAAATGAGTTGGTTTAGGGCCGACTCTCATAGAGACCCATTCATCATTCAAACAATTTAGTGGTTTTTTATTTTGGTAATTAGGATAGTTTGTTTTTATATAATGAGCCAAGCTCGTGTTGCGCTTTCCTTAGGCTCGTAACTTAACTCAATTATAGTTGGGGTTTGGGCCAAGCTTACACAGGTTGGTCAGGTTAAATGGATTGACCTGTATTGAATGTGGGTTATGTGATCGTGTCAGGTTGACCTGCAATGAGTACTAGTTTTTTTTTTTTGGTACTCCAACCAAGCTGTGGGGCTCGGACCCAAGAGAGTGGCCGCATACATGTAGGAAGATAGCCCACTCAAGTGGGAAGGAGGCTCGCACAAGCGAAAAGAAAGCTCGCACAAGCAGGAAGAGATGTCGTAATCGGGATTCGAACTCTGTACAGCCAGGTAAGAACTGACGCTCTTTACTACTCGGGTAATGTAAGATATGGCTTGTTCAGGATTTGGGAGGCCAGAAATTTCATTATATATCAAGGGAGGTGGCTGTGCAAAACAAATTTCGTTGGGAGGCCCAATATAAAAAATTTAAGAAACTTATTGATACATTAAGGGTGGTTTTGAGTAAGGGTGTTCATGGATCGAGCTAGTCCGAGCCTGGCCTGGGCCCAACCAGCTTTGGGCAGGGCTTGGGCCAAAGGTTTTCGTACTCAGGCCGGGCTCGGACGTTTCATTTAGGTCCATGTAGTAGATGGGCCAGGCTTGGGTTCATTGGCAGAGATCACAAGTCCGGCCCGAATAAAGAATATTTCACTAGAGAGTGTTGGAGAGGGAAGCCGAAGACATTCATTCCATCTCGAATGTGCTTGTGTACCATCATCACCACCACTTGAGCTACCCCAATGAATCATACAAAAAGCCCTATTTTATTTATATAAAGTAAACTCGGACTGGGCCCGAGCTTACTCATTTTCAGACGGGTTAGACTTGGGCCAACCTCTCAAGGCCCGATTTGGGCTTGAGCCGGACCTGAACATATATTTTAGAAGTTGGGTCAGGCATAGATATACGTCAGTCCGGCCCATGAACACCCCTAGTTTGTACCCCTGTTAGGGTTGCATAAGGAATGAGTTGTCTCTTGTATTTCTCTATTGTTCTTCTTTCCTTTGCTTTAATGAGTTTTCCTTTCTCCCATAAACAAAAAATGAATAAATAAATAAAACTAAAGGGAGAAAAACAGGTGGATTTGGTCTTCCAACCTGGTAGGTTTCCTTCTTATGGCCACTAAACAAAAAAAAAAATGGATGATCACATGAGTAGCTTACATTAATATGTTCGCTACTTTCACTAGGAGCGCATCTGTAATCTTGGACGTACCTATGCAACGCAGTGCGATCCTTTATTACTACTTGGGTGTGACAGGGGAACATTCTTTCTCTTGCTTGCTCTTGGACCAAGGTTGGGGAATGGCATGGCGGATGCTAATTTGGCTAAGTTGGGGGTAGAAAGAGAGGTAGCTTTGCTTGTTTCTTTGTAATTTGTTATTTTGTTATTTGTTATTTTATGTTGGTATTTAGCTTTAATACCTTCGCATGTCTTTTCTTTCCATCTTCTTTATTGTACCTTTCTTAAGTCTTTAATATATTTGACCGTTACCGATAAAAAAAAAAAAAACCAAGGTTGGGATTTGCCTGAAAATTAACTAATGAATACTCCCATTTAGAATCCTAAGATGTGCGTATTTGGTTTCTGGTCATCACTTGCAAAATCAGTGGATAAATTGGAAGTAATCTATGGATTCTCATTGGTGGATAATCAAGAGGCTTGCTAGCTCTTGAAGGTGATGGCCCTCACATGAAATGGACAGATTCTGAACTGTACATTTGCAAATTCATATATGCAAAAAGATCTTAAAAAAGGATATTTACTTCAAAATATTTCTCTTGAAACAACCCTGAACTTATAATACAAAAGGACAAGTGGACATAGTGAAGTTAATCTCATAAATCGTTGATGATGTCTTCCATTGCAGCCACCCATAAATTCTTTGTAGAGTCTGGCACCTCTTCATTGTTGATATAAGGAGTTCATAACCCCTTACCAGAGTTGCTTAGAACCCAACTGACCTTAGCTGGGCAATTCTTGATATCATGCCTCAAATGATTTTCCTGTTTCAAAATGAAACCAATTTGATTAGGAGATCTGAAACTGGAATATGCATGGCTAAAAACAACAGAGAAATAAATGGAAAGGCTTAAAAATGGTTGTTTAGTAGACTTTCAACCGAATTTTTCTCAGGCTTACATTTCTGTCATTAGGAGATTCACCTTGCTTAGATTCTGGCTTGGAGTCTCCGATTGTTTCCGTCTTTAAAAATCTCTCGACCTCTTTCCTCGATCGGAAGCGGTGATGGATATTCGGATTGTAGTAATACTGCAAAAGACCATACTATAACCATGATTATTCCAAGAAATTACAGGTGAAGAATTATAGGTTCAGAGCCTCACACAATTTGTTGAGACATTAAATCCCACACATATTATAACCACGACCAGGTTGATTTGAAGGGACTTACAATCTATGGACACACATTAAGTTTTGAGTAATGCTACCTGGACATACTTTTTGGCATGAGTCTGGGACAAACCCCTATGTTCAAGGGGTAACATAGGGGTTTGTCCAATATTCATGCAAAAAAGCATGTCCAAATAAACTTTTTGCTAAGTTTTATAGGTGTAGTAAATAGGCATAACAAGTAAAAATATACACTTTAGAATTAAAGGTTGCTCTATTTGTTGGCAACCCCGCCTCTCACTCAGATACCAAAGATCAACCCTTGTCTCCCCTCACTTCTCCGGATGTGCGAGTTTCCATTCCTCACATGTGTTAGTCTTACTCCCCGCATGTTTAGTTCTCTCCGCACAAGTATGAGTCTCTCGGAAGAGTCCCAGCCCCCTTAGCCAGGATACCCTGAAAAAAACTATGAATACAAACTTTCTTATATGGATAAAGCTTTATATAAGGAAATCAAGCTGAAAATCTAAAGTTTCAAACGTTGTCCTACCATAAAAGAATAAAGACGCAAATGACACTTCATATTCAAAGTAAAAAAATAAAAAATAAATATACTCATATCATTGCTGAATGCAAAATTTTCATAAACCTTGTAAACAAAAATCCATCTCCAAAACTTTAAGCCAAGTATTTCGAAAAACCAGAATATATGCATAACCGGCCGAAGAACCCAAACATCAAATTCTAGACCTCAAATTTTCATATATGAAAATAAAACTAATCCCAGTGAGATTGTATTACCCAATCTCTATATCCCTCCCTTTTGCTTGAAGTCCTTCCTCTGACTTCCATTTTCCAGCCATCTGGCAGCCATGCGGGTCTTTCTTCCACTATTTCTACTGTTTTACACCTTTTTGTTTGATTCTTCAGAGCATCCCATGGAACTATAGGAAGTTCCGACCTTACATCTTTAGTCGCCGCCGGCTTGGCAGCAAATGTTGGCAATAGATCATGGGAAGATTGCATAGGCATTTGGTTGGAAGAAGGAGCCATTTTAGATGCCTGAGAAGATATATGAGAGATGAAAGAGTTACTTAGAATAATTCACAATTGTGGACTTTCAAAGAGAACTTGAGAGTTGTGGATTCTTTTACCACTTTGGCCTTTATATAGAGGAAGGCATGGAGGAATGGAGCCATTACTTTAAAATAAGATTTATATATAGCCCTCTTATTTTTTTGGGAATTACACATCAGTTCCTTCTTCACCCTATTACACACAAACTTTTTAAAATTATAAGTATACTCAAATAAAACCCCCTGACTTTTGGCCAAATAAGCTCTAATTAAGGGTTTTTTTTTATTCAATGTCTCTTCTTACTATTATCTTTCTCACTATCATTTACTTCCTTTTTTTTCACTATTTATTAGCACAAGATGTTGATGGGCAACCAAAAAATGAAATCTTTAGAATCTATAAATTAATGTAAAAATATAAAGTATGTGATGGGGGTCCCTAAGACCATCTACCACAACACTATAGATAGAGGGAGGGCCTGGTTATGTTTCAAAATCAAACACCCCAATGTCAAAGATAATGATGATATAGAAAAAAAAAATACCATGATAATAGCACAATATGCGCCTTAGAACAGTGTTTTTTTTTTTTTTTTTTTCAGTAGTGTGCTTATTGTGTCGCTAAATTTAAATGCCATGTAAAATCAATAATAACACACAAAAAACGAAATTCGAACTTAGGCGGATGGGATCTCAATTTTCTTTATCACTGTATACTAATGACAATATGAGATCATTTCTTATGAATGAAGCTATATAATCAATAATTGGAATCATGTGATGAAAGAAAATAAATATACCAGATCGGCACACTTGTTGAGTCGAATATCGAGCTTATGGCCAAAATCGAGAATTCTGCATAAAAAGATCGTTGGTCTCTGTTGCATTCGGAGAAGGCAGAAATGGAGATGACAATTATGTCTTTTGAGACCCCAAGGTAGTTGCCCAAGGATTGGGCCATGAATGTGAAGGTATTCATGACTTTTCATTTCATAACAATGGAAGGGGAACTAAAACGACTAGATTTTGGCTCTAGAATTAAGGTACGTACGTTCAAGAGAGCTCATATGGCTGGTTTAGATCCCAACAACGGATTGTGTATTGAATGTTTGGATTGGGCTGTATTGAGCATGAATCTGAAGAAGATAAAGGATATATATGGCGTTTCGAACGAAGGCAAAGTGACGAGAGTCGGAATGGTAGCTCAATACTTGTGTTTAAATTTCTTCCACTTCGAGTTAATTTGTTTATATAGATAGAGGGACGAAGGTGTCGATAGAAGCGTTTCTTAAAGAAATTAAGATTTACACGAAGCCCCTTTATTTTTACCACAATTGAAATTTGGCACATATTTTATCCAATTACAAAAGAAAGAAATGGTCCGATCGATTTCTCCAATATACTCAAATAACCCTCCTTGACTTATATTCAATGGAACAATTTTTCTTGGTAACACTTTTTTTTTTCTTCCTTTAAATATCAACATACTTGTTGTAGCTTATCAATATGTGAATTTGTCTTATAATGATCATATGTTTCCGATATTGTCATAATCTTTTATAAAATTGCTAAAAATGAAATATCATGATAAAATAATGAACCGATTAATATAAATTGTTCTTATAATTTAATAATAAATTACTTTCTTCTAAATATATATTAGATAATTTTGATTTTTAATCAAATAAATTATTCTCTACGGCATTTTCACTAGTTAGTCAACCTAATGGTCAAACGCTCCTATGAAAGAGAATTTGTCTCAGGACTTGTGATGCAGATGTTTTAGGGCAAAGAATAATGTGACTAATATTGGGGATAAAAATTAGTCAAGACCACAATGCCTTTGGACCTAACAAAAATTAAAGCACAGATTGGTAACAAATCTGAAGTTTATAATGGACCTAAATTAAGATCCATATTTACAAATTACTCCTGCACCATCAAGATATGTTGTACATTAATGCGAAATCTTTCTCTCATGAATGCTTTCTTTTCCAATCGTTTTCCCATATATCTACAAGAGATATGGAGGAGTGATAGCAAATTCTGAATTTGCTTTCTACAATTGATATATAGAGAACTAAGGAACAAATATGCTAGCTTCTTTTTGTAAAATAATACTATAGCATTAGCCGTACGTAGGTGGGAAAATACAAACAACAAAATGAAAGAACACTTGGTCCGTTAGCTATAAGTTTTAGGGTCTCATACTGTGCATCTTCAAAAGTCTGAAATTTCTAAAATTTTAATAAAATGTCTATTCTTGTTCCCTTGTTTGAGAATATATGACTTCCGATTTAATGTCCTTTGACCGGAAATCATATCAAATCTCAAGGCAGGCTTTAAATTCTAGTAAATCAAATCAAATCAAACAAGTATATTTTAGTTAAGTGCATAAATATGCATTAATATTATGTTTATCTTTCAATGAAAGAAACAAATACCAACAGTCAACAAATACAACTTGGAGTGCTTTGATCCGAATTAGAAATATCATTACTATCTTACATCAAAAGAAATAAACAAATATCCAAAGTCAATGATCGAGCAATTCTTAGAAACCATGAAAAAAAAATAGTAAAAATACATTAATACTATAATTATCTTCAAAGAAAGCATTGGCTCAAAGTCAAAAGGCAAAACTTTGAGTCTACAAATTAAGATTAGTTAGTATACAATATTGTATTTATTTTCAATTAAACAAATTGATATTGTGTTTGTCTTTCTATGAAATTAATAAATACAAAAGTCAACAAAGAAAGATTTAGAGTCCTTTAACCAAATTAATAAATATACATTAATATTATGTTTAAAAATGAAGAAAATCAATATTTCGCATATCTTCAAATGAAAGAAACAAATAGAAAAAGTCGACAGGCATAACTTATAGTGCTTTAACCAGATTAAATTCACATTAATAATGTGTCTATCTCCAATGAAATAAATTAATATCATGATTCTCTTCCAACGAATAAAATAAATGTGGGCAAATCCCTGAGTCCTTAATTCAACCAGAATTGGTAAGAATATATTAAACATTATAGTTATCTCCAAATCTCCAATGAAAGAAACAGATTCCAAGTAAAAAAATATTGTGTATCAGTGGAGAAAATTAATACTGTGCTTATCTTTCATTTGAGAAACAAATACCAAAAGTCAAGAGGCATGACTTGGAGTTCCTCTACCAAAATCAGTACAAATAAGTAAAAATTGTGTTGATCTTCAACAAATGAAACCGATACAAAAGCTTAATAATCAAACCTTGGATTCTTCTGACTATGATTAGTAAATATTCTCTAAATAAGCACTAAAAGGCCAAAGTGATTGTAGTTTTTTTCTTTTTGAAGGATAAATCGATTTTAGTTATTATAAAGAAAGACCAGAAGTGAAGTGAAAGGTCACTTTCTTCATCCTTAGGTGATAGTTGGACCCATCAGATTTTGTTTTGCTAATGAATGTTAAGGCCATTTTTCCCTTTAGTTGAGTACTAAAACCATATGTAATGAAGTTATTCTTTTAATTAAAATCAACAACAAAGTGTTAATATGATTAAAGGTCAAACTTATTTATTAAAATCTTTGTTATAATTAATATATTGGTCATCTATTTTGCATTCTAATGGTTGGATGATTAGCATTATTCCATCTCACAGTGATCAAGCAAATATGGTCCTGATGAGTGTTAAATATTGCATATTTTACCCTTCATTAGTCCGGATTTTATTAGCATCTCAGATACATATCATTTGCTTTACATAGATATTTTATCATTCTATCACATTAAACGGATTATCGGATTATCGTGCATGAATTCAATTATTTATAGCGCATTTTTATGTAATTTCTCTTGTGTAGGTGGACCCCACGATTACCCTAACCTTCCGACTAGTGTCAAGAAGAAATTTCAATAAAGAAGTTACATGAAGAAATCTTGGTGAAGTGTTGGAGAATTCCAAAATAAGAGGAGAAAACTTTATAGATAAAAAAAAGTCATTTTCTAATACAAATGATTTGTTGGTATATTGATTAGAACTTGAGTTGGTACATCGATGTGAACAGATATGAGCCAGTCAAAAGCCTTCAAAATTGAGGACCACAAAAGCAAATGAGCCAATGTCTTTGTAGAGAGAGGGAGATTTTTGGCAAGTTAGTCTTTTAGCAATTTTATTTTACCTTCTCTATGCTTTTAGATGATAATTAGCAGCTTCTTTGTAACTAATCTAGAGAGAGTGTAATTGAATATCATTAATGAAGATTTGAAGCTCTTTCTTATTGGTTAATGGCTAAAGCTCTTGGATTAGGCTCTCCTTTTGAAGCTAAGTAATGTGATTAGTTCAATTACATGCATGTTTTAGTTTAAATTCCATATTTGTGTCTTGATTGATTTGTAGATTTTAGATCTAACTGTGCTAATCTCTCTCATTTCTAATTCTTTATCTCTACACTTGATGCTTGGATAATCTTAATCGATGCTTTGTAGTTGGATTAAGTTCTCTCACATAGCATGCTCTAGAGCCCTTATCTTTGATCTTTTGTAGCTTGATTTTGATGAATTACTGTTAGGGTAGCTAGATGATGATCTATGATCTTGGCCTTTGATTTTCTTTTGCTTTGATCTTCATTGTCATATCATCCAATTCAATTAGGCATGAGATTGCTAATTGGATTGTAAACTTGGGAATTGAATTAGAACATGTATTGTTTTAATTAATTACATACTTAGTGGATTTTGGATTGCCCAATTTCTTTTCTTGATTGTTGTTAATTTTAATCTTTGTTTGATTTGTTATTTTCACTTCTATATTGTTAGATCTACACTTCACACCTCTTGTTTTAAAATAATACACATTTCACACCACATATTCACCTTAAATCTTCCATTTCCACCACCATTCATCCACTATTTTAGCATAGCTTGTTAGATTAGCTTAGATCTAATTAACTTCATATTTTAGATTGTTAATTATTTATTTACATTGCATAGTTTAGTAATTTTACTTGTTCACTTCAATTGTCTATATTAGCTATATATATATATATCTTTGTTCAATTCTACTTAAATTAGATCCATTGCTTGTTTCATCCTCTCTTCATGGGATCAATAATCCGGACTCTTTAGTCCTTTACTACTTGACGACACCGTAGTCTTGCGGTTAAGCGTTGCACATTTAAGTGTCGATCAGGACCCATCAGATGTGAAGGCTAGGATTGGACCAATTGATACCTTGAAAAGTATACCTCCCACGATCGGATGATTGCCAACTCTTTATGGGACAACTATTTAAGTGATGGCCTTTCCAAAAACAAAGTGATTATTGAATGATATCAACAGTTTAATGTGGGAACCAAATAACTGATATGGGAAAAGGGCAGCGCTACACAGCGCCCGGATAATTTTTAAGAGAAAATGCCCCTCGTAGTTGTTCCCATTGGGATGCATGATGATTACGGAAGTCCACTGGATGGAAAGATTCATATGATGCCTACTTATATGTAAAATCTTGAGTCCATATAATCATCCTAATCTTTTGATCCATGACCCTAAAATTTAATAGTTCAGAGGCATCATTTTATCGTGATTTCAGTCCAACGGTGATAAAAAGTTGAATGAGTGTCAAGCTTGGACTTGTGACTATTCATGGTGGGGTAGTGTGTGTGAAAGGATTAGATTGACTCACCCTAAACCCCATGAAGGGGCGTTTTTTAGAATTCCCCATGGAGAAATTGGTGAGAAAATCTGTTGATATAGTTGATGATGACCCAATCCATCTAATTCTCTTTATATTGACTTATTCTTAAATGAACACAATGGTTTGCAATCATTGGTGGAGAACTCCAAAGAAATCATGTCATCCTTTTCATTAACATAAATCTATTTTAGCACTTAATATTAAGGTCATGTTCTCTATGATCACTAAAAGAAAAAAGAATTTGGGTGTTCCCTTCTCGAAGAAGTAAAAATTACAATAGCAGTTTTCCGTCGTAACGACTGCTAAAACAGTTTTAGAGGCGCAAAACCACTTCCGCCCCCTAAGAATAACAATAGCGGAAAAAAAGACCCGCTGCAAATATGTTGATTTCCGCCACTAGAAAACTATACAAGAGAGTTTTCCGTCCTAACAACATATTTGTAGGGGTGGATTTTTCAGGCCATAGCGGTGGTTTTTATTCGCCGTGATTAATTTTTTTAGCGGTGGAAATTTTTTCCTCTGCTCAAAGTAATAGTAGCGGCACCTTTTAACGACAAAAAATAGAAGCGGATGTTTTTCCGCAGCTAAATATTTTTGTAGCGTTTTTTTTTTTTAGGGGAAGAAAAAACACCTCTAAAAGTGACTTTTGTCGTAGTGAATAGGAAGGATATTATTTTGAGTAATTTAGATTTTTAATAAGCAGGTCTTACTATATATAGAGCCTCATAAGTTTCTCATTTGTTGAGCATCCAAGAATGTGACAAGAAGCCATACCAGGTCTGATTAAGCGCACTTTCATTTGTGTGAACTCCTAAGTTTCCTATATATCTGGCTGGTTAGAATTAGCTTATTTTATTCAGAATGAGATAAGGTTGTGTTGGGCTTTTCTTGGCTTGTAACTTAATTCAAATTTTGCTGGGTTTTGACCAAGCTTATGTAGGTAGGTCAATTTAAATCGGTTGACCTTCAATGCATGATGTGGAGTCAGGTTGACCCACTAAAGGTGTGGCTTGAGGTTGCCTGAATGGGTTGGATATGGGTTAGACTTCAACCGATACATATGCCTTCCGTCCAACCCAAATTGTTTACCACCTCTAATTATAATCTTCATCCACACCCAAACCTATTCAATGAGATGGTGAATGTTATTAAGAAAAAATACTAGCAAGAGGTAAACTATTCCAATATTGATTCATGGCAAATGTGAAATGTCATGACCCTCTCGCCAAATCAAATAGCTGCCGATTATAAATGATACAGTATCGATATTGGTACTGCTTTTTCCAAAAAGAGAAAACTACCACCATATTTAAGATAAAGCTCTGCTATAGGGCCCGAAAATCGGGCCCGACAGGGGGCACGGCTCCCATGGGAGCCGTGGGATCTCAGTTGCATGCTGGGATACCACGGCTCCCGCGGGAGCCGTGCCGTGCCCCCTGTCGGGCCCGATTTTCTGGCCCGATAGACTTTTTGTTTAAGATATGCAAATGCTTACATTGTACCACATGGACCAGTGTCGGGCTACAACTCGACCCTATTTTTAATCTGATCTTGCAACAAACTTGTGTCCCAACTTAAATAAAAAGACCGGTGCATACTAATACCTCAACATATGTCACCAGATGCCGTTTTACATGTGATGAGTCAAGCCCAATCCGGATCGCGGTAATGAGTCAGGTCCAAGTGACCCGGTCCGTCTAGGATCATGGGTCAGGCCAGAATAGCCCCGTTGAGATCCGGGTTTCGTTAAACGAAGCCTCGTCACCTCAGGCTCCAAGTCATCACGACGAAGTCCTCCCCTCACCTGCATTTACCAAGTCTCACGGAGAGGATCTCACCTGCCTCTCACCTGATTCGTTCCTCGAGGACACGACTGAGGCTCCAAAGAGACGTTGAACTGATCGCATCCCCACCTGGTGGGGAAGAGTTATAAATAGAGCCCCCTCATCACTGGAGAGGGGATGGTTTTTTCCCTATTTTCTCATATCTGTAACCCTCTACATCAATCAAAGATCACCATTTTGGAAGTGGACGTAGGTCACGCTTGACTGAACCACTATAAATCTCTCATCTCTCTTCAATTATTGCATAGCATTAATTACCTGACCGGTGGTGTCCGAATTTATCCTTTTTTGGCATCATCAGTTTGGCGCCGTCTGTGGGGACGAAAAAATTCAAACCCCTTGTTAGAATCATGGTGATCAGCACGAGGTCTGTAAGACGAGAGGACAACCCTGGCCTAACTACGGGTCCGGGCCCTACCGTTCAACCAAACTCTCCCAGACAGGGAGAGAACGGTCCTCCACCGGGTAATCCTGTCCCGATTACTCCCGCTCCTACTCCCTCTCCACAGAAGATGATGGAGACCATGCAGCAGCTGGTGACTCAAAACCAGCAAATCCTCCAGCTCATGCTCGCAGGGCAAGGAGGAGCGCCATTCGGTGGGATACAGCAGCAGGAGGCGACGCGCTCGTGGGGCCCGATTGCTCCGCGAAACGGAGCGCCTCACCCGGGCGCCCAGGCAGAGGACTTCCTATGGGCGCCCAGCCCAATCTCCATCACCTGGGCGCCCATCCCTATGGCGCCCAGGGTCGTGGAGTTCCCCCGATGATGCAGTTCCATCGCGCCCAGGATGCCTCTGCCGGCGCTCCCTTGGACCCCCCACCTGGCCCGAGCCTGGTTGGTCCTCAAGGTCATGCTTATTACGCAGTGCCTCCACCTCCAGGTGGAGCCCAGTTTGCAGAACCTCAGGCTGATGATCCCCACTTCCAAGAAGGGGGAAGTGAAAATAATACAGTGGGGGAAGAAAGCAATCTCCCTGGTTCTTCCAGAGAACCCCATAATCAATGGGAGGAAAAATTTAAGGAGATGCAGAATCAAATCAGGGACGTCTTCGATGCTATGAGGGCGCAGGCCCCAGAGACGGTAGATTATCTCGTCGGACGAACGAACACCCCGTTCAAGTCTGATGTAGTAAACTAACCCCTTCCTCCTAGGTTCAAAATGCCGTCCATGGAGACCTTCGATGGAAGGAAGGATCCACTGGATCACCTGGAAACTTACAAGACCGTGATGCAGTTGCACAATATCGCTGATGAGATCATGTGCAGAGCATTCCCGACCACACTGAAGGGCTCCGCCCGACAGTGGTTTTCCAATCTCGCCCCAGCTTCCATCGCCACCTTCGAAGAACTAAGCAGGTCCTTCGTATCACATTTCATTGGAGGACGCCGCCATCAAAAGCCACCCACACACCTGCTGAGTGTGAAACAGGACAGTAATGAGAGCCTCAGGGCATACCTCACTCATTTTAACGAGGAGGTACTTCAAGTGGAGGAACCCGATGACAAAGTGACCATGACTGCTTTCTTGGGAGGCCTCCGTTCATCGGGTTTCTACTTCTCAGTAATGAAGCGCCCACCCAAGAGCATGACGGAGCTGTTGGCGAAAGCCCAGAAATATATGAATGCGGAGGACGCTACTAGGGCCAGGCGGGGCGAGTCCTCCAGAGTGGCGGATAAAGGAAAACACGATAGAGACGACAAGAAGGAACCCAGCAATAAGCGGAGTAGAACCGAGAGGATACCTGCCAGAGACCGACTCGGTCCTGCCCCCCCGAGAGACCGATCCTTCCCTGCTCCGCAGAGAAACCAACAAGCTTTCACAGCTCTCAATGCTGCAGTAGGGCACATTCTACTGGAAATTCAAGATGATCCTGCGATAAAATGGCCGGGAAAAATGAAATCTCCACCAAATCGCAGGAATATGACCAAATATTGTCGCTTCCACCGCGATCACGGTCATGACACTGACGATTGCTTCGACCTCAAGAGGCAGATTGAAGATCTGATCCAGCGGGGACACCTGCGCCAGTATGTTGCTGGTAGGGGGCAGGCGCCGCCGCAGCCTCACAACGTCGAAAATCAGCACCCTATTGGAGAAATTCGTACTATCTCTGGAGGGACAGCGGAGTCATTCTCCGCCATGAAAGCCTATGCCAGAAAGGCGAGGCATCCTGATGAACCACGCCCGTCAAAAGTGTCGAGGCACGGCACTGATGAGACTATATCCTTCTCGGATAAAGATCTAGAGGACATCCAGCACCCTCATGACGACCCTCTGGTGCTCTCTATGACCGTCGCCAATTTCCAGGTGCATAGGATCTTGGTTGACTGTGGAAGTTCCGCAGATATTTTATTTGTGGAAGCCTATGATAAGCTGAAGTTGGGCCGAGAGAGATTGCAACCAGTCAAGTTTCCTCTCATCGGTTTCTCGGGGGAAAAGGTATATCCTTTGGGGGCCATCACGTTACCGGTCACGGCCGGAACCGCCCCCCGAACCTCCACCACAATGGTCAATTTCCTGGTGATAGATTGTCCATCAGCGTACAACATCATCCTGGGGCGACCCACTCTTAACTCCTTGAGAGCCGTCCCTTCCACATATCATCTCATCCTCCGCTTCCCAACCCCGAATGGAGTAGGGGAGGTAAGAAGAGACCAAGTAGCAGCAAGAGAATGCTACGTCACCTCGATGAAGGCCAAGATGACGCAGGAGGCGCTGCAAGTGGAGCTCTTGGACCCAAGAGATGAGGCCACCACAGAAAGAGGGGAGCCGGTTGAAAAACTCACCCCTATAATCTTGCATGAGGAACATCCAGAGAGGAAGGTGTATATTGGCTCTTCACTCCCGAAAGCTCTGGTTGGCCGATTGACAGATTTTTTGAGAGATAATATGGGCATATTCGCATGGTCACATGCTGATCTGGAAGGGATCAACCCAGCCGTCGCCACCCATCGCCTCAATGTCAGCCCTCTCCACAAACCTGTTCGGCAAAGGTTAAGGGGCGCCTCCACTGAAAGGGCCCAAGCAATAGAGAAGGAAGTGGGAAAGCTGATTGACACCGGGGCAGTCAGAGAAGTCGCGTACCCTGAATGGCTCTCCAATGTGGTGATGGTGGCCAAAGCAAATGGGAAGTGGCGCCTCTGCGTAGACTTCAGCGAACTCAACAAGGCATGCCGAAGGACAGCTACCCGTTGCCCAGGATCGACCTTCTCATCGACGCCACGGTGGGACACGAGCTTCTTTCCTTCCTGGATGCTTATTCTGGATACAACCAGATTAGCATGCACCCTCCAGACCAGGAAAAAACATCCTTCATCACTCCGAAGGGCACCTACTACTACAGGGTTATGCCCTTCGGGCTAAAGAACGCTGGAGCAACCTACCAGCGCCTGGTGAACAGGATGTTCCACTCCCAGATCGGGCGAACGATGGAAGTGTATGTCGACGACATGCTAGTTGAAAAGCTTGGCTGCAGCAGATCACTTCGGTCATCTTCAAGAGACCTTCAGTGTTCTTAGGACCTACAACATGAAGCTGAATCCCGAGAAATGCGCTTTTGGCGTTGGATCAGGAAAGTTCTTAGGGTTCATGGTCAATCAGAGGGGGATTGAGGCGAACCCTGACAAAATCAGGGCCATACTGGATATGAGGTCGCCATCATCAACTAAGGAGCTGCAGCGCCTCAATGGGAGAATTGCAGCGCTCAACAGGTTCGTCTCCAAATCTGTAGATAAGTGTTTGCCCTTCTTCAAGATTCTGAGAAAAACTTTTGAATGGGGATCTGAGGCTGAGGAGGCTTTCCAAAAGCTTAAGGCATACCTGGCCACACCCCCTCTCCTCTCACATGCTTCACCTGGGGAAGTGCTGTATTTGTACCTCTCTGCTTCTCCCTCAGCAGTAAGCTTTGTCCTCATTTCAGACCATGGTGGGATACAAAAACCAATCTACTATGTGAGCAGAGCATACAGAGGGGCAGAGGTCAGATACCCCGAATTGGAAAAACTGGCGCTCGCCCTCGTTTCAACTGCGAGGCGTCTACGTCATTACTTCCAGAGCCACACAATCACTGTCATCACGGATCAACCTCTGAAAAGAGTTTTGGCAAAACCTGATGTTGCTGGAAGATTGATTAAATGGTCGGTGGAGCTGGGTGAGTTCGACATTCACTATCAACTAAGGCCTGCCATCAAAGCACAGGCTTTGGTAGACTTTGTAGCTGAACTTACATATGCTGAAGAACAAACTGAGGATCCTCCTCTGCTTACACTGGGCGCCCAGCTCTCTCCCCCAACGGGCGCCCAGCTCTCCACCTTACCTCTGGGCGCCCAGCTCTCCTCTCCCACACTGGGCGCCCAGCCCTCAACGGGCGCCCAGCTCTCCTCTCCCACACTGGGCGCCCAGCCCTCAACAGGCGCCCAGCTCTCCTCTCCCTCAACGGGCGCCCAGCTCTCCACCTCATCTCTGGGCGCCCAAGCTTCTCCCCCACTAGGCTCGCAGGCCTCTCCATCTGTGAATGAAGAACCTCTCCAAAGTGCCCAAGCACCTCCTGAGAGGTCCAATGTCTCGCCACTACCAGCCTGGAAACTTTATGTTGATGGCTCAGCAACCACAGAGGGAAGCGGAGCTGGCTTAATCCTAATAAGTCCTGATGGTACACCCATCAGATATGCAGTGAAGCTCCACTTCATTGCCTCAAACAATGAAGCCGAGTATGAGGCCCTCCTATCTGGTCTAAAATTGGCGATTGAGATGGACGCCAAATCTGTTCTCGCTTACAGCGATTCACAACTGGTGGTGAATTAAGTAAACGGCGAATTCGAAGCAAAGGAGGAAAGAATGCAAGATTACCTCAGCATGGTGAAGGAAATAATCAAAAGTTTCCAATATTTTCAGCTCTCTCACATTCCTAGGGGAGAAAATGTTGCCGCCGACGCACTCGCCAGGCTCGCCTCATCATTGGAGGCCTCATCTGCAGAACCGACACTCATCGGGCATCAGTTGGAGAAGAGTAAGTTAGATGTAGTGATCGGAAACATCAACTGTGCATCAGAAGGCGACGAGCCAAATTGGATGACCCCCATAAAAGCCTTCCTCCAAGAGGGCACCGAGCCAGATGACCATCTTAAAGCTAGGAGACTGAGGATGAGAGCTTCTAAGTTCACAATCCTACAGGAAGTTCTCTACAAGAGGGGTTACAACCTACCGTTGCTGCGCTGCCTTTCCCCAGAAGAGGCTGACTACGCCCTCAGAGAAATTCATGAAGGGATTTGTGGAAATCACTCGGGAGGACGCTGCCTCGCCCATAAAGCGCTTAGGCAAGGGTACTTTTGGCCAAGCATGTTGAAAGATGCCAAAGACCTCGCCAAGAGGTGTGACAAATGCCAGCGCTTCGCCACTGTGACACGGCAGCCACCAGAAGAGCTGACTACCATCCTCAGCCCGTGGCCTTTCTCCAAGTGGGGCATCGACATTTTGGGCCCCCTGCCTTTGAGTAGAGGCCAGTGCAAATTCATAGTGGTCGCCATTGACTACTTTACAAAATGGGCGGAGGCGGAACCCCTAGCGAAGATAACAGACTACAAGGTGAAGGATTTCGTCTGGAAAAACCTGGTCTGTCGCTTCGGGATACCTAATGCCATTGTCAGCGACAATGGCAAACAATTCGACAACAGGCGCTTCAACTCCTTCTGCGCAGACCTTCACATAAAACAACCTCACTCCAGCCCGGCACACCCCCAGGCAAATGGACAAGCAGAGGTGATGGTGAGGACAGTCCTGCGCAACCTCAAGACAAGGCTCGAAAGAGCAAAAGGGCGGAGGCGGAACCCCTAGCGAAGATAACAGACTACAAGGTGAAGGATTTCGTCTGGAAAAACCTAGTCTGTTGCTTCGGGATACCTAATGCCATTGTCAGCGACAATGGCAAACAATTCGACAACAGGCTCTTCAACTCCTTCTGCGCCGACCTTCACATAAAACAACCTCACTCCAGCCCGGCACACCCCCAGGCAAATGGACAAGCAGAGGTGATGGTGAGGACAGTCCTGCGCAACCTCAAGACAAGGCTCGAAAGAGCAAAAGGTCTGTGGGTTGATGAGCTTCCAGGAGTATTATGGGCCTACAGGACAACTCCGCGTACTCCTACAGGAGAAACCCCTTTCTCTCTTGCTTTTGGGACTGAGGCGGTAATCCCTGTCGAGATAGGGGTACATTCCCTAAGGGTCCACCAATACGACCCTGCCACCAACGAAGAAGGACTCCGCCTCAACCTCGATTTGATAGTGGAGGCAAGAGAAATGGCTGTGGTTCGTAATGCGGAGTACAAACGACGCATGGCCAAGTACTACAATTCGAGGGTGAAGCCTCGCTCCTTCCAACCAGGAGACCTAGTCCTCAAGAAGGTGATTCTCGCTACGAAGGACTCTCGGGAAGGAAAGCTAGGACCAAATTGGGAAGGTCCGTATCTCATAATAGAAGTGGTGAGACCAGGCACCTACAGGATCCAGAACTCTGAAGGAAAGGTCTTACCCCATCCGTGGAATGCAGAACACTTGAAGAAGTACTACCAGTGAAGAGGTCTAGAAGGGTGAATTAGGGTTTTTGTTAAAGGACTTAGGTTTGCACTTTTTATTTCATTTAATGTTGCAAAACAATGAATGGATAAATAAAATTACTTTTATTACCAAAAGTTGCATAAATCAGGCTTATGCTGCCTTTACAAAAGTCAAGCTACCTACCCATAAAATCCCTGTACACTAATCACTTTCATCCCCTTCCTCATAATCCTCCTCTTCATCGTCCTCATAATCACCAGAGCTGCTACCACCATCATCAGGCGCCTCCATCGGCACAAAGCCTGATATGTCAATGTCTGGAAAGGCGGCCGAAATCTTCCCTCGAAGCTCCTCGTAGCCATCAATGAAGGCATCCGCAATGCCAATCTGCAGGTCTCTCTCAGCTTGAGAAGCTCTCTCAGACGCTGCCCTCATCTCTGCCTCTACAGCAACTTCTCTGAGCCTCACCTTCTCAAGGGTTCGAGCAAGCTCAGCCTCACTGAGCGAAGCCCTCTCACGGGCCTTCATCAGCTCAGCCTCACTGAGCGAAGCCCTCTCGCGGGTCTTCGTAAGCTCAGCCTCGGTGAGCGAAGCCTTCTCGCAGGTCTTCGAAAGCTCATCTTCTACCTCGGCCGCCCTCTTATTGGCTGCTGAAAGCCCGGTCTCAAGCTCGCTTACCCTCTCTCGGGACGCAGCAAGATCGGTCGCGGAAATCCTACCAGCGGCCTCTTAGAGCAATAATCTTCTCTCGAGCAGTGGAGAGCTCTAACCGCATAGCCTCTTTCTCCCGTCTCATCTGACCACAAGACTGGGCTCGCGACAACAAGCAGATGGATGATGTGGAAAGCTGAAAAGATACCAAACGAGAAGTGAGACAGTTGTAAAGAAATAAAGGGGTAACAATCTGGAGAAAAATAAATAATGAACTTCACCTGAGTCAGACCCTCTACAAATGAGTCAATGACCCCCTCGGTGCCCAAGGCGGTTAACCCGAGAGACCTCATGCGCCAGCACATATTTTCCTAGCCTATCCCGCATCTCCCATGAACGACCCCGCCTGGGACCGGTCCCGGTGGGTGCCCCTGTAGAAGTACCCGGTTGTGGAGGACATAGCCGAGGGACAGGAAGTGTGGCTGAAGAGGAAGGCTGCGAGACAACAGTCTTAGCGGAGGAGATCCCTGCCTGAAGAGATATCTCAGGTAAAACCACTCGAGTAGGAGACACTCGGGGCTCAGTGCGAGAAGCCAATAAAGAGGTTCCTGGTGAGACATCGCCTGTTCTCGCCACCTTCGAAGGAGGGGTACCCCTATCCGAGAAGCGGGTCGAAAAGCGGGCTCCAATCATCTCTCTGCTTACCTCCGTGCCTATTAAGAGAAGTATTAGCAAGTGAGACATGGAAACAACACCTCAGATAATGTTTAAAATTATGGCCAGAGCAGATTTAACTTACTTTTTCTCTTTGGTGACGGTCCTGAAGAAGAGCCCGGAGAGGGTCCACTGGCCTTACTGCTTTCTTTGGGAATAAGAGCTCCCAAGTCTTTCTCTGGATGATCCCTCACCGCTTGCAGCTTCGCCTCTTGATCCTTGGAGAGTATGGGAGGATCTGCGGAGAAACGGTGAGCATAGAAGAACAATGTATATATACATTTATATAAGTATGGAGAAGTGAGCAGGGAGACGTACCCAGTCTCTTGGCGCCAATCCATCGTGTGGGCACCAAAGCCTGATCTGCTTGTGAAGCCCACTCGCCACCTATGAAGAAGAAACGAGATTTCCAGCTGTGACAGTTGGAACGCATCCCTGTAAGAAGCTTACATCCCCTGGAGGTGAGATAATATCATCCCCTATTTGGGGCAGGAGACTCTGTCAAGTTGTAAGCGGCGTGAAACTCAACTGGAGAGGCATCCTGGCCATTCACCTTCCTCCACAACGCCAGAAAACCCAGCAAAGCCCTCCAGCCGTTGGGCACGAGACGCCCCGGGGTTAGAGAAAAATAGTGAAGAATCCGGCAAATGGAAGAAGACATTGGGAATCTCAGCCCGGCCTCGAGCATCTCCTCATAAATGAGGATCTCACCTGAGGAGCTGTCGCAAGCTGGCTCATCTTTTTCAGCAAGACGACACATCACCATGGGCGGAATGCGATACAAAGTAATGATTCGGGAGATGTCACCTCCTGTCCTAAAGGTGCTGAAAATTGTACTTACTTTGGACCCGTCGTCCTCAACGATGACCTTCCCTTGGTATCTCTTGGGACGAGGACGCAATTTTTCTCTCGCTGCGGAGACCGATGCAAGGTCTCGTGACCCCTTGCCTGCTGCGACACCTGAACGAGAGGTGCCGTGACCCACTTCCGGTTCGGTCCTGATCGCTTGTGGAAGAGTACGCTCCCCCTGAACCTCCTCACCCTCGCTCAGTAGACTCCCAGTCCGTAGGCTCTCGCCCCGCCAAGCCTCGGCCTTGCCCCCCATGCCTCGCCGCAATGGGCCCTCGCCCAAGGCATGCACGCCCATCAGGCCGGCATCGCCAACAAGGCCAGGCCCCTCGCCCTTGCTGCTCGCCCAAGGGGGCATCTCGCCCTTGCTGCTCGCCCAACAGGGCCTCTTGCCCTTGCTGCTCGCCCAAGGGGGCCCCACGACGCCGCCCATCTCCTCCTCACCCGCAGCAGCCCCCTCGCCGTGGCTGCTCGCCCAGGGGGGCCCCACGGCAGCGCCCTCGCCGCGGCTGCTCGCCCAGGGGGGCCCCACGGCAGTGCCCTCGCCCGCGGTGCCCGCTCCCCCCTCGCCTGCGCCTCCCTCGCCCGCAGCAGCCCCCTCGCCTGCGCCTCCCTCGCCCGCAGCAGCCCCCTCGCCGCGGCTGCTCGCCCAGGGGGGCCCCACGGCAGTTCCCTCACCCGCGTTGCCCGCTCCCCCCTCGCCTGCGCCTCCCTCGCCCGCAGCAGCCCCCTCGCCGCGGCTGCTCGCCCAGGGGGGCCCCACGGCAGCACCCTCGCCCGCGGTGCCCACTCCTCCCTCGCCTGCGCCTCCCTCGCCCGCGGCAGCCCCCTCGCCCAGCACTGCCAGCGCGCCGCCCGCGGTGCCTATCTCATCCTCCTCACCTATTAAGGAATCGCCGGCAACGCCAACGCCAGTGCCTACCCTGCCGCTTGCCACCATCTTCTTCTCTCCCAATGGTTTTTCTGCAGAACCAAGTTTCTTTTTTTTGAAGAAATCATGCTCTAGGGCTTATTTTATAGCCAGAGTTTTCAAAGAAGAGTAACTCAAGCCGGGAGGACTCTCCGAAATACAAATCTACAGGAGTAAGCAAGGTTAAAATCGGGAAGAAGAAAATTTGTCAAGAGAGACGAAGTTGGAATTTATCAATGCCCCCTTTCGAAAAAAAAATATTATTATTTGAGCACGGGGTATTGAGGGGGCAAATGATGAGTGAAGCCCAATCCGGATCGCGGTAATGAGTCAGGTCCAAGTGACCCGGTCCGTCTAGGATCATGGGTCAGGCCAGAATAGCCCCGTTGAGATCCGGGTTTCGTTTAAACGAAGCCTCGTCACCTCAGGCTCCAAGTCATCGCGACGAAGTCCTCCCCTCACCTGCATTTACCAAGTCTCACGGAGAGGATCTCACCTGCCTCCCACCTGATTCGTTCCTCGAGGACACGACTGAGGCTCCAAAGAGACGTTGAACTGATCGCATCCCCACCTGGTGGGGAAGAGTTATAAATAGAGCCCCCTCATCACTGGAGAGGGGATGGTTTTTTCCCTATTTTCTCATATCTGTAACCCTCTACATCAATCAAAGATCACCATTTTGGAAGTGGACGTAGGTCACGCTTGACTGAACCACTATAAATCTCTCATCTCTCTTCAATTATTGCATAGCATTAATTACCTGACCGGTGGTGTCCGAATTTATCCTTTTTTGGCATCATCAACATGCCCTAATTTAAACTATATCCAACTACCATTCTAATTGATCCGAAACAATTTGAAGCTTGAACACATGATACTAATCATTGTCACACGAGAGAGAGAGAGAGAGAGAGAGAGAGAGAGAGAGAGAGAGAACTTGGCAAAAAAAAAAAGCTCTTACTTTTCATGTTTTGGAGCTAGGGGAGTGGACCCAGTCACACGTTTTGTTTTGACTTGTCTCTTGTGTTTCTCTATTGTTCTTCTTCCTTTTGTTTTAATGAGTTTTTCTTTGAGGCATTTGGCGACGGGTAACATTTCACTTTATAGCCTTAGATCCGTAAAAAAAAAAAGTCATAGACCCAAAGGTCCCTCCCACACTTTCTCATAACTGAAATGTCTAGTTTAATCTTTCTTTAAATCGTAACCCATGATTGGTGGGATATCCTGTTAATAATGGCCAACTAACATTTAACAGCCCATGATTAATGGAATCTCCAGATTTTCAAATAAATTCTAAAAACACACAAATAAATCTCAAAATAACGAAAATAAATTTTAAAAAATAAAATAATTTTGAAAAATGCAATTAGTTAAAAAAAAGTAATATATAATCAAATAACGCAGATAAATTTAAAAAAATGCAAATAAGTTTCAAAATATCCAAATAAATTTTAGAAAATTTAAATAAATTTCAAAAGACTCAAATAAATCTCAAAAGATCCAAAGAAAATTTAAAAAATGCAAATAAATTTAAAATTAAAAAATGCATATAGATTTGAAAAAACATAAATAAATTTGTTAAAACTCAAATAAATTTTAAAAAAAACTCAGATAAAATTACCAAAAACAGAAAGAAATATGACAGAAGACAGATAAATTTGAACAACAATCAGATAAATTTGACAAAAACGCAGATAAATTTGAACAAAACTCAGATAAATTTGACAACAACTCAGATAAATTTGACAAAAAAATAAATAAATTTGAACAAAACTCAGATAAATTTGACAACAACTCAGATAAATTTGACAAAAATATAAACAGAACAACCAAAGAGCAATCACCGGAGAGATGTAAGTCCTCCACGGAATGTAAACAGGTCAGGTCAACTCGACCCGGAACCCATCCTGGGCCTGGGCAGAACCTGGCCCAATTCTCTTATTCCTCTTCGTTCTGGTTTTGGTTTCTGTAATCAGAATCGATCCAAAACCACTGCTGCCTTCTTCCTCGAGTCAGGTGGAGGCGCAACAGTAGCGGGACGGCGGCGGAAGCCTCCTGCGACACGCAATGAACGGCAATGGCGACAGGCGCTGCAACACGATGGCGGCCCTCTACAGCAGGGTTGTTTCAGGTTCCGTATCGGAACCCAGTTAAAGAGGAATCGCTACCTGGGCTCCGGCGATGGGCAGAGCAGTCTAGATCTACTCCGGTGATGGGTGAATTCAGATCCTTTGTAATTCTGGGAACGGGCCTGCAATAGGGAATTTCAAGTTCTGCAAATCGAGATTGATAGCACATCACACGCTGTCTTCGTCGTTCAACTGTACAGGGATCCACACAAAATGGGGCGATCTTCTCTTCTCCCTGTTTTGATCTGGTTTCTGTAACCAGATATCGAAGGACAGCAACTGCGACTAGGCCTCCCTCTTCTCCCTCATTTTCCTTTCGAATATAAAGAACGAAAGGTGCGGATCTGATCCTCCGAGAAGGGGTGCGCTCATGCCGGAACCTCTGGATCGAGCTTCATATTTAAATTCAAGCCATTTTTGAAAATCTTGAAGGCTTTCAGAGAATAAGGGCTCAAGAGTCTCAAATCCTCTGAATCAATTCATCGGAGACGGCGGATTCGAGGAGCGATTCAGCTGGCGGAGGCTCTCTCGGATGGAATAAAAGGAGGTTTTTTTGGTGACGATGGCGGCGACGGAGTCCTCGGCGGGTTTTCCGATGAGTTTGCTATTGTAGATCTCCCGGAAAGAGATGGGTGGTGGAGAGGAGGAAACCTGGGTGGTGGATTGGGATGGAGCGGTGGATCTGCGGGGAAAAGGAAGAGGAAGAGGAAAGTCGGTCACTGTTTATTCGATTAACAATGTGGCCCACTGTGACTGTAACTTCTGATCTCTCATTTGTCGACATGTGGAGTTGATCGAGAGGAATAGGAAGGAGGGAAGATTTAAAATTTTAAATTTTAAAATTTTATGTCAAAAAAGGTTGAAAGGGCAACTAAGTCATGAAAAATGAAAACATATGGGTTAAGGGACCTCTCGCTGCAAACAGTCTAGCTGAGTGGACCATAGGCTTTAAAAAGTTCTTCCTTGGACTGGAGGCTGGATACATTCACTTATAGGGACCTTTCGCTAATTTTGCCTTTTCTTTCTACCATAAACGAAAAATAAATAAAGAAATAAAATTAAAGAGAGAGAAACAGGTGGATATGATGGTCTTTCAACCTGGTAGGTTTTTTTCTTATGGTCTTTCTTCCTACTATTTATTTATCAACCCATGATGTAGACTCCACTTTATCGAACACATTGATCCTACCAACCATATAAGTGAAACCCATTCAATAATACCATACTGTCTATCAATCCAAGCATCGTGCTAATCTATATGGAACTTATTAGGTAGAAAAGTCAGAAAAATGAGTCAAAAAAGGCTGCATGTCAAAAACAGTTGTGCTGAGAACTCAAAAATCCTGTCATGACACAAAAATCATCCTGAGGCAGAGACATGCCTCGCTATAGCGATGATGAAGCTCGTTATAGCGAGGGTGACGCTGGAAGCAGAGTTGATTCCGGACTCTGAGAAGAAATTTGAGATGGATTCTTATTCTAAGTGAAATATTATTAGGAGTCTTATGCACGAATTAGGGGCTATATATTGGGTGTTTCTCACAACCCAAAAAAAGACACAGATCATCTCTCAAGTTCTGAATTTGTGATCTAATTGAGAGAAATATTCTTCTAGAGATTTTTGAAGAATTATGCTGCCAAGTACTCTAGAGAGCCAAGTTCTTCTGCATCCCTTGTAGAAGATCATCTTCTTGCGTAGAAGATTTGAGGAGTTAAGCGCTGGATTGAATCTGTTGCAATCAACGGTGTGATGTCGTTGAAGCGTGATGTGACACAAGGTAACTTCAGTCTTTAGATAGGAGATATCTAGGGAAGAAGTCTGAGTTTATTGTAATTGCGAGATTCATAGTGTTTGATTAGATCCAGTTTGAATCGGTGGTTTTTCACCCGGTTAGTGTTTTCCACCTTAAATTTGGTGTCCTTGTGGTGTGTGCTTGTGATTTTATTTCTGCTGCGTAGATTATTATTTTTTGCATACTAGTGGGTCGATTTATTGAGTAGACCAATCTAGAGATCTTGAACCCTAAATCTTCAATTGGTATCAGAGCGGGTTACACTAATTTACTGCGTTTGATCTAAAGAGATTTCTAATATGGTATTCAATCGAGAAGGGACAGCAACTTCTAAATCCTCTTTGCTAGATGGTTCTAATTATGCATATTGAAAGCAAAAATGATTAGGTTCCTTAACTCCATTGATGATGATATTTGGGATATTGTTGAAGAGGCCTACTCCAGACTAACAATTGTGGTTAGTGGACAAACTGTTCCTAAACCTAAAGCTGAATGGACTAAGGATGAGAAGCATGCCTCCAATTGTAATAACAAGGCAGTGAATAGTATATACAATGGAGTGTCTGCTGAAGAGTTCCGTAGGAATTCCACTTGCAAAAATGCAAAAGAAGCGTGGGAAGTCTTACAGACAGTGTATGAGGGTACAGACATGATGAAGCAATCTAAATTGTAAAGGCTGACTAAAGAATTTGAAACCATCGTGATGTAAGAAAATGAGACCTTTGATCAATTTTTTGCTAAATTGAATGATATTGTCAACTCTGTTTTCAATCTGTGTGAGGAAATTCAAAAAAACAAGATTGTCAAGAAAATTCTAAGGTCTCTACCTTCGATGTTCGATTCCAAAGTTGATGCTATTGAAGAAAACAAGAATCTTGATACCCTTAAGGTAAACCAGCTGGTTGGAAATCTTCAAACCTTTGAAGCAAACCATTTGGATAAAAGAAAATCAAAATAAAAAGGTAATGTTTGAAAGCTAACTCAAAATCAAGAAAGAAAACTGAGTCTGATTCTGATTCTGAATCTGTGGTTGAAGATGTTATGGCTGAAATATTTAATTGCTTCAAGAAGTACATGAAGGCAGAACAAGTCAAATGAAAAAGTTTAAAATTTGAGAAGAAGCATTCTGCAAAAGGAACTAAGTGTTTTGAGTGCCACGGCTATGGTCACTATGTTAATGAGTATGCCAACAAGAAAAATGGTGCATTGAAAAAGGCTCTCAACACAACTTGGGAGGAAAAGTTATCAGAAAAAGAACAAAATCCTTCAATTGGAACTTCTGAAACTGTGAATGGCAGGTTTGTGGCTTTCATGACTAGGTCTCTGTGTGACAATAATACTGATGAAGATCATGATGATGAGATGTCAGATCAAGAGAAAGATTATGAAGAATTGTATCATGCTACATATGCTGATTGTGTCAAGATGACAAAGTATGGCAACAAGATTATTATCAAGCTTCAGGCTGCTCAAGAAGAAAATTCTGCATTGAAAATTGAATTAGAGCAAGCACTTGAAAAGGTTTATCTCTTGGAAAGTCAGAAGATCTGCATGGCTGAAACTTTGACTACAAAGGGTCAAAAACTTAAGAAGGCTGAACAAGAAATAGTGAAACTGAAGAAAGAGATAGTGTTTGTGAAAGCTGAAAAAGAAGATTTGCAAAGAAGATTAAAGATCACTCTATCTGAGCTAGAAGTGAAACAAGCTTCACTAAACAAGATGAACACTGGTTCGAAGACTCTTACAAATATCTTGTGTAGTCAGAAGTCTCAGTTTGACAGAAGCGATATCGGTTATGATCATGGTGCATCCACTTCAAAAGCTAAAGGTAAAACAATTTTTGTTTCAAGTGTTGCACATGCTACTCAACATACTGCACATATACATAATGTGTCGAGTAGTTTCAAGAAAAAGAATGTGTCACGTGCTGCACGCACATCCACTTGTCACCATTATGGAAAGAAAGGACACATTCGTCCCCATTGCAAGAAGCTACAAAGTCTACCCAAGACCAAGCAATGGCGAAAGAACTTTTCTCCACCCAAGATAACTCCAATTTGGGTTAAAAAATCTGATTTGTCTAAAGAATTTGCTCACACTCTGCTGAAAGTTCCAACTACAAAAGTGTGGGTAGCTAATTATAAAAAGCCCTAACCAAGGAGGTCAAGTCCCCACCCCCAGTGCTGATACGAAGATCATAATGAGGGGGAGTCAAAATTGAAGGGGAGCTACTGCATCCAGGTTGACAGAAGCTGCATGATTTTTTGTTTGTCAATTATGGACAAATTCAGGGGGAGAAGAACGAAGCTAGGATGAGTTCTACAAGTTAAGGCAATTCAAGATATATAGTGCTGATTTTTTTTAAAAAAATTCAATGTATTTTGGGATTTTCTTTTGGGTAGATCATATTGTTCTAGGAAGATTTATCCAAGAATTGCCAAAAGAGGGAGATTGTTAAGTAGAAAAGTCAAAAAAGGCTGCATGTCAAAAACAGTTGTGCTGAGAACTCAAAAATCCTGTCAGGACACAAAAATCGTCCCAAGGCAGAGACATGCCTCGCTATAGCGAGGATGAATAGATTATTAAATTTGGTGTCCTTATGGTGTGTGCTTGTGATATTATTTTCACTGCATAGATTATTATTTTTTGCACACTGGTAGGTTGATTTATTGAGTGGATCAATCTAGAGATCTCGAACCCTAAATCTTCAGTACTCATTTGCTCCAATCCATGGCTCCATCTACGTGAGAATATCATACCCCTCCACCAATATTAGTACACACCCATTTTCTTCTTTTTCTTCTTTTATAACGGAGGGTGTCTCAGCCTTTTAGACCAGAATAATCCCTATGGGCACAGGGGGAGCGGGATGAATCCCTTATGGCCCATTGTGTAGTGCAGTTTCGAACCATCAACCTCCGGGTGCAAACCGTGGTCCTAGGCCAACTGAACTACACCTCAGGGTTTCCCATATACACCCATCTATGTGGGACTTGTTGGGTAAAAGATCATGCATATATTATATACTTGGCACCAACTAGATTCAACCATTTGCTTGGGACCAACCAAAGACTTGTTAAGTATATATATTTCCAAATAGAAGGAAAGATATATACAAGAGGATTTTACCGGTAAAATTCTCAAATACTGCCATTTATCCCAATGGGTCCTCGCCAAATATGCAGCACTAATTTGGTCCCTCAGTACTATTTGTGTTTTTTTTTTAACCTAAGATAAGTGACGCTGGCGTCATTGCCTCACTAGGTTTCAGACGATGCTAAGAACAGAGAAATGTTCTCCCTTTTTATACTCCTCATTTCCCATCACTTTCAATTCCTCTGGTTCCAATCTCTTGGACAGAGCCCGACACAACACTCCTTCTCCTGCTTCTTTCTCAACCGGCTTCCTCACTATATTCCCCATCACCCCATTTCGATTAACCCCTTTCGCATTCTCCTTCTCCCTTGCAGTCATTGGGAGATAATCAAGAACATTGTTTGAATTGGGTTGGTTTCCGGGTTGGCGTATGTTACCCAAATGGCTAAAAACCATCATGTTACTGGAAGTGGCTCGAACCAGAGTCCCATTCACCTTGGAGCGATAATCTGGAATGTAACTATCTAGCTCTCCAGAGAATGTAATTTCCTTTTGCACCCGCCCTGTCACAGTCTTCGTTTGGCCACCTACATTTGATTCAGGAACTATGGCATTGGAAGGTCTTCTCCCTACTACTATGTTTTGGACATGAGCAGGGGAGGGGCTGTTGTAGAGTATTTGATGTTGGATTTTTCAGTTTGTTTCGTCATCGTCGCCGTTGTCCCTGTCAGAGGTTCTTCTGATGAACTTGTAGATATTTGTACCTCTTCTTCTTTTTGAATTGGAGGAGGTGTCTTTGAGGCTTTCATTGGGATCAATGGAGGGGATTGAACCAGAAGAAGCTATTCTTCTAGACCAGAAGTTTCGATGCGAATGGCGACGATAGCGTCACTCAATACGACGATAGCGTCACTCAATACTATTTTGAGTGACGCTATCGTTAGTAAGAAAAAAAAAAATAGAATGTGGCGGGAAGACCGCATTAGTGTTGACAATTTGGCCAGGACCCATCAGGATAAATGTCGATATTCTAAAATCCTCTATATACAATCTAATTTACGTGTTTTTTTAATTAATACTTAAATTGAATATTGATATTAGTTTATAGTTTAATTTGTATGTCATGCATCGCATATGGATTTCTTTTTAATTAATTATGTTATAATATGAATTTATACATCGATGATTATAAAAATGAGCTTATTCTTTACTTGATTAACATGTTTTAATTTGGATATTAATTCTAATGTATAATCCAATTTGCTTGAGACTTACCCATGCATCATACGGGCTCTAGTATCACATTAATGCTTCATCTGAGTCACTCCAGGTTTGATTTCTATATTTATTAAAGAGATTGAATTAGAATCATTGTATGAATTTTCTTTCTATATTTTAGTAGAGAGGGAAGGGCAAATACAGAACTTAAATTTAGTAGAGAGGGAAGGGCAAATACAGAACTTAAATATCCTTAATTTACATTTATAAATTAATTATGCAGTGGCGATCTTGTACTGCTTTTGAAAAAAAAAAAACTTCCACCTTATTTAAGATATGCTTACATTGTACAGTGATAGCACTCAAATAGATGGATCAATGGTTATAAACCATATCGACCAGTTTCGGGCCAGAACTCGAGCCTAATCCTAATTTTTTATTCTGATCTTGCAACAAACATGTGTGCCAACTTAAATAAAAGGACTGTCGCATACTAATATCTCAACAGATGTAATTAGAACTGTATCCAACAACCATTCTAATTGATCTGAAAAAATTTCTAGGTGGACAAATACAAATCACTGGGAGGGTGTTGTTTTCTTTTTCTAAATGGTAAGAAGGCTTTCAAGAAATATAAGTACAATAACAATGCATATTCAACAAAAAGGAGCTAGAAAGTAGAAACACAGGTGGATATGGTCTTCCAACTTGGTAGGTTTTCTTCTTAACGTCACATACAAGAAAATGGCTGACCACATGAGTAGCTTACATTACAATGTTCCTAGACAAACGATCGTTTTATATTGCGTTTTATATTGCTACTTGGGTGCGACAAGGGAACATTCATTTTTGCTTGCTCTTGGACCAGATATGCAAGAAAAATTAACTAATGAATACTACCGTTTAATAACCACCGAAGATATATGTGGGTATTTGGTTTCTGGTCATCACTTGCAAAATCAATGGTTTCAGATATACAATAAATTGGAAGTAATCTACGGATTCTCATTGGTGGATAATTAAGAGACTTGCTCTCTTGAAGGTGATGGACCTCACATGAAATGGACAAATTCTGAACTGTACATTTGCAAATTCATAAATGCAGATATATAGATCTTCAAAAGGATATTTACTTTAAAATATTTCTCTTGAAACAACCCATAATTTATAATACAGAAAAAGTGGACATAGTGAAGTTAATCTCAAAAATTGTTAGCATCGTTGATGATGTCTTCCATTGCAGCAACCCATAAATCCTTTGTAGGCTTTGGCACTTTTTCATTGTTGATATAAGGAGTCCATAACCCCTTCCCAAATTTGCTTAAAACCCAGCTGACCTTAGCCGGCCGGGCAAGTCTTGATATTAAACCTCAAAGGATTTTGCTGTTTCAAGATAGAACTAATTTGATTAGGAGACCTGAAACTGGTATATGGCTAAAAGAAGCAGAAAAGTAAATGGAAAAGGCTTAGAAATGGTTGGTTAGTAGACTTTCAACTGAATATATAGTTCTCAGGCTTACATGTATGACATTAGCGTGCAGATTCGACTTTCTTAGGCTTTGTCTTGTGTTCTCGGATTGTTCCGGTCTCCAAAAAGTGCTCAACCTCTTTCCTAGATTGGAAGCAATGGTGGACTTTCGGATTGTAGTAATACTGCAGAGGTCCATACTATAATCATGATTATTCCAAGAAATCGCAAATGAGGAAGCATAAGGTCCAGAGCCTCACACAATTTGTTGAGACATTAAATCCCACCCATACATATATATATATATATATATGTATAATAACCATGACCAGGTTGGTTTGAAGGGACTCACAATGGATGGAAAACCATTTTTATAGGTGCGGTGAATAAGCATATCAAATATAACTATACACTTGCAGATAAAGCTGCAAAGATAATGATACTTAGTGGTGGTAAAAACACACACACCACACCAAAAATGGAAAATTAAAATGGATTATTGTTCCTAATCCATGTGTTCCTAATTCGTTCAACCGTTCCAATTTCTTGTTTTTGGAACGGATGGACGGATTAGGAACGGTTTAGGAACGGATGGACGGATTAGAAACACACGGATTAGAAACGGTAATCCGTTCTAATTTTTCGTTTTTGGTGTAGTGACACTTAGAGAAACAGTGAGTTCTTAACCACCTTAAAAGATCAATATATATGCCAAAAAGAAACTTTAATGAACAATTTTATAAAAGTAAATAAATCCAAAATTAAAACCTCAAGTTTCAAATGCTATCCTTCCATAAAATAAAATAAAAAAAAGCAGCTTATAAAGTAAATAAGAAAAAAAAGTCATATGATTATTGTTGCTTATGATTATTGTTGCTTTGGAAAATCCCATAAACCTTGAAAAAGTAAAAACATCTCCGAAACTTTAAGCCAAGTATTTTGAAAACCAAAATATATGAATAACTAGCCAACAAATCGAATTTTAGAATTCAAACTTTCATATATCATGAAAATAAAATAGAGGAAACAAATTCCAGAGAGATTGTATTACTCGATCTCTAAATCCCGCCCTTTTGATGGAAGTCCTTGTCCTTACTTTCATTGTCCAGCCTTCCGGCAGCCACTCTGGCCTCTCCTCCATTGTCTTTATTGTTATACACCTCTTTGGAGACTTTGAAGCCTCCAACGGAACTGTAGAGATCTTTCTTCGGCCTCCCGTCTACTTGACAGTAGATGTTGGCAGCAAATCATGAGATGGTTGCATTGGGATTAGGTTGGAAGAAGTACTCATTTTAGATGCCTGAGAAGATACATGGGAGATGGGAAGAGACGACGTTACTTAAAATAATACACAGTTGAGGACTTTCAAAAAGAACTTGAGAATGGTGGATTCTTATTCTTTTGGCCATTATATAGAGAAAGGAAGACAAGGAAGAAACCATTACTTTAAAACAAGATTTATATATAGCGCGCCCCTTTGTTTTCTGACAATTACACATCTATCTCTACTTTTCCCTATTACAAATAGACTCTTTTTTTTTTTAATTATAAGTATACTCAAATAAAACCCTTTACATTGGCTAATTAAATGAGCTCCAACGAGGTTTTCTATTGAATGTCTCTCTCTTTAACATTATTTTTTCTTTACTGCCTACTTTGTTTATCATTGTTTATTAGCACTAGATATTGACCAGCAATCAACAAATGAAATATTTAGATCTATAAATGAAAAAATATATAGTATGTGGTGGAGGTTCCTATTGTTAGGCCATCGATCTATTACAGTAATCTATAGGGAGGAGGGCAAGCTTTTGGAAATTTAAACATCAATGTCACAATTATTAATGATATAGAGAAAAAATACCATGATAAAAACATAATACTTTCCTTAGAACAATATTTTTCAATAGATTTTTTATTTTCTCGTCAAATCGAAATGTCAAGAAAAAAATCAATAGGATCATCACAGTGAAAATAATAAAATACATAGAAAATGAAAGAAAAGCTGAGGTAGATTGGAATATCTCAATTTCCTTTAGCACTATTCTATCTCGAATGGTAGCAATCTGAAGGGTGGTTCTTGTATATAGAAAAGGATCAGGCTCTTGTCCCCCTATCTTCAGCTTAATAGCAGATGGATCATTGGGAATGGTCGCTTCATTAGCTTGTGGTTTGATCTTTGGATCGATCATGACCCTATAGCAATCAGATTTCCTCACCTCCAGTTCTCTGATAGATACCTTGTTGCTAATATCATTCAGAACAACTCTTGGCTCATCCCAGATGATCTCCCGGCTGAGCTTAAGGAATTCCTTCACCATTCCACTAGCCTAATGTCAATTGGTGGTAATGCAGCTCCTGACATCTTGTCCTGGCTAAGCAACTCCACAGGTGCCCTCTCACTCAAAGAAGCTTGGAATATCCTTCGTTCTAGAGCAGCTGTAGTCCCCTAGGCTGGTCTGATTTGGAGCAAGTTTTTCACCCCTTGTCTGGCATGCCTTTCCTGGCGTATCCTGCACAGAAAAACTCCTACTGAGTCTTGGGCAAAAGCTAGGGGTTGGTCCATGGTGTCCAGATGCCATAACTGTTTCAGCAATGAGGAATCTGACTCCCACCTTTTCTTCTCTTGCAAGCTGGCTTTGCAGTTCTGGTCTTGGCTTCTCAGCCTCAATGGGAATTTTTCAATTCTCCCTTTATCTGCTTCAGTTATTTGGTTGGCTATGACTAAGGATAGAGATGTCACTGGAAGGAAATGTACGGCTGCTATTTTTTTCTCTGCCCTCTCAGCTTTCTGGTCAATGAGGAATGACTCTAAGCACAACAACAAGAAGCCTTCTCTGGGTAAAGCCAAGCTGATTTTCACGGACAGGCTAAAGGGTATGGTCTGCTCTTTTTCAGGCGCAGGTCAAGCTTTGCCCCCTCCTCCAATTTTGGTTGCTTTGGGTTTGCTAAACTATCACTGAGGTATATATGTCAACTTTGTGTTTTCTCTGGGGTTAGGCAGCGCTGGTTTTCTTTTTGGTCAGTCTGTTTGCCTGGATGGCAGTCAGCCTTTTGCTGCCTATGTTGTTGGGTCCTCCTTTTTTGGTTTCTGTCTCCTCCTCCTTATCAGTTTTTGTTGTAAAGTTTCTTCTTTGGTAGCTTTGTTGTGCAGCTTGGCTGGGTCGGTTGGCATTTTTTGTAAGCCTCCCTCCCCTTTGTTTTCAAGTTTTGGGGGTGTTTAGCCCTGTTTTAATTTCTTCCTTTTAATACTCAATTACCATTAAGCAAAAAAAAAAAAACTATACTAATCAATACGGGATCATTTCTCAAGAATAAAACTAATCAATGATTGATATCATGTGACTCAAAAATTATTACCGAATCAGAAATCATCAAGCTTACAACCAAAGCTGAGAGTTCTAAATAAAGATATAGAGAAGGTAGAAATGGAGCTGACAATTATGCCTTTGGAGACGCCAAAGCAGTTGCTCAAGGATTGTGCCTTGAAAGTGAAGGTGAGAGGACTTTTCATTCCTTAATGCTAGAAGGGGTAAAAAGACCGGATTTTGGCTATAGAATGAAGGTAAGTGCTCGAGAGAGCTCCAATAATCGGTTTAGATACTAACAACAGATTGGGTACCGAATGTTTGGATTTGGGTTGTATTGAGCTTAAATCGAAAGATTTAGGATTTGACGATTCGAGTGTAGGCAAAGTGAGGAGAGAGAGCTAGATAGGGTAGTTCGATACTTGTGTTTCAATTTCTTTCACTTTGGACTTGTTTATATAGAGGGATGAAGCTATTGAGGGAAGCATTTCTTAAAGAAACAATTACATGAAGCCCCTTTATTTTTATCACAAATGAGAATCGGCAAAGATTTTGTCCAATTACAATTAAAAAGTCTAATTTCTCTCATATACTCAAATAAACCCCTTGACTTATGGTCAATGGAACAATTTTTTCATGGTAAAGATTTTTTTTTCCTTTATTTAATATTAACTTAACTATCATAGCTTATGAACATGTAAGGTTTTTCATACAATGGTATTTGCCCAATATTATCACATTTTTTTTAGAAATATAACCAAAACTGAAATATGATGCATGTGAAAATTAAGATACTACGAATATAAGAAAATTGAAAAAGGAGAAAATGCACAAAAATTAATTTAAAGATAATTATACTTTTTAATGACTCTTATAACTTAATAATGAATTGTGTTTCTTGATACATATATAAGTTAATTCTGATTATTAAAAAATAAATTATTCTCTGCACCATTATTATATGTTGATCAACCTAATGGTCAATACACTCCAATGAAAGAGAAATTCGGGCTCCTATCTATTCATTTAGGGCATGTTCTATAGATGCCCTAGATCAAGGAAAAGTTCGACTTATAGTAGGGATGAACACTGGTCAAGACCACAATGCCTTTGGACCTGACAAAATTTCAAACCCATATTGGCACCCAAATCAAATGTATAGAATGGACCTGAATTAAGATCCAAATTTACATATTACTCCTGCACCAAAAAGATATGTTTTACATTAATACAAAATCTATCTCTCATCAATGCTTTGACAAATTCATCCCCCAATTGTTTTTCCATATCTAGAAGAGAGATGGAGAAGTGGTAACAAATTCCAAGTTTACTTTCTACAATTGGTATAGAGATAAAGAACAACCATTTTACATTAATACAAAATCTATCTCTCATTAATGCTCTGATAAATTCATTCCCAATTGTTTTTCCATATCTAGCTGGAAGAGAGATGGAGAAGTGGTAGCCAATTGGAAGTTTGCTTTCTCCAATTGGTAGAGAGACAAGGAACAACTATACATCTTTTAGTAAACTAATAAGGTAAAATTAGTGAAAGGTCCCTATAGTGGATTGTATCCAGCCTCCGGTCCAAACAAAAACTTGTTAAGGCCTCTGGTCCACGCAACCAGACTATTTGCAGCCATAGGTCCCTGCATCCACATGATCACATATTTCATGACTGATTTACCATTTCAACCGTTTTAATTAGGCATAAAATTTTGAAATTTCAAATCTTATATTATCCCTCTTCTTCTGGACCTCAATTGGCATCGGTAGCGGTTAAGACTCGGTGGGCCATCATTGTGCACGATCACAGAACCCAGTTGTAGATACGAACTCTGGGGCTTTGTCGCATCTCGCTGCTCGCAGGAGAAGAAGGTGTATGTGGTTCCGTTTCCATAAGACAAAGGGAATCTTTTCTTATTTTGACAAGTGTATAGATTAAGATTAAAAAAAAAAGGGCATGAAGTTGTTTTCTCGATTTTGGAAAGTTGCAGAACTCATTTAAGTTTATGATCGCCGTCACACCCATCATCGCCGCAGCCGTCGCCGGTTTCTCTTCCCCACCACCGCCGTCTCACCAATCCAGCCGCCCGCTCAGCGTCGTCGGAGAAGACCACCGCAGGAAGGAAGGGGCTGCAGTCTATGCTCTGTAACAGAAATCGAAGGAAGAAGGAGACCCTTCTAGGTCGGGTCTGTTTGGTCAGTTCCAGCTCTGCTCGCTCCAGAAGCCCAGCAGTAGTTGTGAGTCAGGTCCAGGACAGTTCGACCTTACCTATTTTGCAGAAGCCCAGAAGCAGTCAGACCCGCAGGCCAGAATTACTTCTTTTGAGTAGCGTACGGACTGTGTGATCGATTGAGAAGGAAAATTGGTCTGTCGGTGTCGTATTTGACAAATATATATGAGTATGTATGAAATTTATCTGAGTTTTACGTAAATTTATCTGAGTTCTGAGTTTTTTATAAAAAATTTCTAAGCCTTGTATAAATTTATCTGAGTTTTGTCAAATTTATTTGAGTTTTGCATAAATTTATCTGAGTTCTAAAACAAATTTCTTTGAGTTCAGGACAAATCTATCTGAGATTTTGGTTAATTCCTCTGAGTTCTGGAATAAATTTATCTGAGTTCTAAAAATTTTATATGAGTTTGTGGCAAATTTATTTGAGTTTTTGAAAAATATAGCTAAGTGTCTAACAAATATGTCTCCATTTGGCAAATTTTAACTGAGTTTTTGAACTAAAATCAGGCTCTTTTGAGATTTATTTGCATTTTTTGAAATAAATTTAACTGACTTTTGGCAAAAATACTTGAGTTTTTGGCAAATTTTTCTGAAATTTGTTTAGTTTTGGCAAATGGATTTGCATTTTTTAAAATTTATTTTAATTTTTTAATTTTATTTATGTCTTTTGAAATGTATTTATGTCTTTTGAATTTTATTTTCATTTTTTGAAATTTATTTGGATCTTTTGAAATTAATTTTCATCTTTTTGAAATTTATTTATATTTTTTAATTTTATTTATATTTTTTGAGATTTATTTGCTTCTTGTTAAATTGATTTTCATCTTTTGAAATTTATTTATATTGTTTGAAGTTTATTTGGATCTTTTAAAATTTATTTGTGTCTTTTTAAATTTATATGCTATCTTTTGAGATTTATTGCATTTTTTTGAAATTATTGCATTTTTTGAAATTTATTTGAGTTATTTTGAAATTTATATGTGTATTTTTAGAATTTATTTGAAAATCTTATTAATGGGATTCCATTAATCGTGGGCAATTAAATGGTAGTTGACCATTATTAATGGGATATCCCACCAATCATGGGATGTATATGATTTAAAGAAAGGGTAAATTAGACCTTTGGCTGCATGACTTTTTTAATTATGGATTGTTTGCAACAAAGTTATGATTTGAGGGACCTCCGACCAAAGCCCCCAATTAATAATAGCATTTGCTGTAGGTGGGAGGATAAAAACAAAAAAAAATGGCAAAACATTGGTCCTTAATTTAAGGGGTATTTGGTCGGAGGTCCCTCAACTTTGGGTTTTATTGCAAACGGTCCACGTGTTTTTTCTGTAGAGCCAAAGGTCCCTTTTCAAGTTTTAAACAGTTAAAAGTCTATAGTGCCCCTCTGAATACACTCTGTGAGGTATACACAAAAAGAAAAACTGATTTCGTTAAGAGTTTCATTTGGAGAAAAAAAAGGGAGAAAATTCGTCAATTTCGTGAATATTATTTGACTGTACAAATCAAGGATTACGATAGATAAGAGAAAGAAAATGGAAAAAACTGATTCAAAGAAGGATAAATCATCCAGAAAATTTGCACGTGGGACTAGGCAAAACTCAAATAAATTTATCTGAAAAGGAAAAATCATCTAGAGGCACATGGGACTGGGCAAAACTTAGATAATTTTTGTCAAAATCGGGTAAATTTGTTCCAAACTCAGATAAACTTGGTCCAAACTCAAACAAATTTGTTTCAAACTCAGATAAATTTGGTCCAAACTCAGATAAATTTGTTCGAAACTCAGAAATTTTTTTTAAAACTCAGATAAATTTATTTGAGTTTTTACAAATTTTTCTGAGTTTTTGTCCAGTTTATCAAAGTTTCTGAGAAATTTATCTGAGTTCTTGGCAAATTTATTTGAGTTTCCTAGAAACTTTGATAAATTTTCAAAACTTAGATAAACTTTCAGCAAAAGAAGTTTGCTGCTATGTGATAGGCTTCTGCTAACGGGTCAGAGCAAAACAATTCAGAAAACGAAACAGCAAAATCCCCTTCCAAACTACTTATTTTCCAAAAGCCCCAAAAAATTTTGAGACAGACTTACACGAAACGTAAAAGGCAAAGAAAAGGCAAAGACAGCAACGAGTTTTTGTGTTATGCAGAACCCGTCGCCGGAGAAGGCCCGGACTGGTCGCGTTTCTATCGTCGGGCAATCGCCATCGTGGTTGGTGTAGTCGGAGATGGCCCACTTCGATTTGCTGAGCTCTTTAGTGAAACCCCTCGTTCATAGAGAAGAAGACGAAAGAGGTCCTCCGGGACAACAGAGAATGAGAGAGAAAGGGGCAAATTCAAAGTTTTATACTCAAATCATTGAAAGGGGTAAATTCGTCATAAAAATATTTGATGTGACTTATTAGAGACCTCTCACCAAAATATCTCCAGCTGTATGAACTATAGACATTAGAGAAAAAGTTGTTGGACTGGAGGCGAAAGAAGACCGTACTTAGGGACTTGTGGCTAATTTACCCTTAATTTAACTTCAAATTTTGTTTCTTTTCAAAGAGAGATAAAAATATCTAATGTCAAAAGGAAAAAGGAAAAATTATGAATCCATCAGCCAGAATTAGTATCTATATATAGATTAACATTGAGTTTCTTTTTAAAGAAAGATGCAAATACCAAAATCGAAGTCCTATAACGATCTCTATCAAGTGTAAACTACATTGAGTTTCTATTTCAAAGAAATACTAAAAATATCAAAAGTAGAATGAAAAACACTTTGAGTCGTTTTACAAGAACTACTAGCATAAAGCCCATGTGATGCAAGGGCTATCTCACGCAAATTAATTAATAAATTAAACTTGATATCAAAATTAAGTAGTATAGCTAAAAAGGTACATGATTAGAATATTGAAGGGGAAATTTCAAAATGGCTAGATCACTCCATTCATCATAGGAAAATTTAATTTAATGGACTGATTTGGGCAAAATGGGACTATTAGATTATAAAATATATAAAAATAAAAATAAAAAAAAATATCTGATGAACTTTTTAAAATAGGATACTATGGAGATAACTCTATCTCCATTTATTTTCTTCCTACCCGTTGCTAACCTATAGTTGGCAGACTTTTCAGTACCTGCGGGAATCCCATTTACGGGCAGATTTGGAATCCTAACTGCCATCCAGAAAGAGATTTCCTTGAATTAGACGCTGAGACAGAACATGCTGCAGGGGAACCAAATCCTCCATTATCATTACTCAGAAATTCTCATGTCATGGGAGTCTCACATGCAAAAGGAAGATGTGGGATTTTCAATCATCATCGTCCTGTAAGTACCGTTTGGAATAACGCCTTTGTATTGACTTTACTTTACTAGATTTTATAGTTTTATGTGATGAAAAAAATAGTTCATCGTAAGAAAATCGGCAGCCGAAGAAAATCGGCAGCTGAACTTTATTTTACCACACTACTTTTTCATCCACACATGGTAAATTTCATTTAAGTTAAGTATTTAATGAGAAACTATTCTAATAATGAACTTTACTTACTATGATCAATAACATTAACTTGTTATTTTGGATTTTTTAATATATATTAAGATCATAACACCTTCCAAACAACTCAATTTAAAACTAATAATATTCTTCAAAAATCATCAAACACCTAAAAAATTATAATATTTTAATGTTACACTATTTTATTCTATACTATTTTATTCTTATAATATTTAAATCTATAAATATTGTATGCTGTAAACATCCAAACAGGCCTTTAATCACCACCTATCACATTTCCATCATGCACTCAATTGGTTAGTGGAATCGACGTTTATTAAAATAATATTTTTAATGTATGTCATTGGAGGGGTTAGCATTCATTTTAAACTAGCCAGAAAGGCCTGTGTTAAGCCCGGGCATAAAAATATAAATAGAAATGCAATTTTATGATATACATTCAGCAATTGTATAGGTAAAAATAAAAAATTATAAAGCATATCTGATTTGTAAAGCATGGGATTTTGTTGATAGTTCAATGATTAAGAGAATTTTTAAAGCATTCATGATTTGAGAAAAAACATTTTGAAAATTTAAAGGCGTGAAATGAAATCATAATAATCAAGCCATGGAAACAGCACATATGTGGCCCATTCACTCAACAGGCCAAGAATTGCAGACCTAAGAGTACCAATATGGTCCATAAACAGGTTATAACACATGATTTTAATAACTTGATATAATTACTATTCATTAGGTTGGATAGCGGTGAGCCTAGCTCAACCAGTTTACTGGATGGTTCTATCGTTGACTCCAGAACTGATGTCTGGCCTATAAATATTGTAGACCAAGTCCAAACTTAAAAGTTGGTATGATAAGCTAGCTTACATAACAACACAACCCATCAAAGTGAACAGGTTTTCTTTCTCTCTTGTCTTTTTTTTATAGAATATATGAACCTACCAAAGAAGGCCCAAGAACCAGTTAACAGAAGATAAAAGGTGTAGGCACTTCCAACGGCTAGGGATGAAAATGGGGTCCTTAAATGCTTATCATGAGCCCGAAAGATCCCAAATTGAGAAGGTTAGGGTGGTTTGGTTCACAGCTCAATAATGTGGGCTCCATCATCACACAATGAGGGGCCAAGTCAACCGATCCAAAATTAACTCTACAATTTTCTTTTCAGAGTAGCACTGTCCCATGTTGTAGAATTTGAATGACGAGGGGCCCACTTTTATATATGTTTTTTTAGAAAACCAATGGTTTGGTTTAGAATTCAAGAACATGGGCTCCATCGTCACACAATGAGAGGGGCAATTGGACCGATCATTTTTTTTTTATTATTTATTTTTTTATTTATGAAGGACTGATCCAAAATTAACTCTACAAGATATGGACTACAAAAAGATATGCAACTATTGATTCTTTCAATTTATGTTAAACCGAATGGAAAGGTTTGCTTCGGATGAATTTGGGGCTCATGCATCATTACCGCTGCTTGTATAGGCGGTAATGTTGCTTTTGCAACTTTTCAAGCGGAGGAAAACTTGCAATTTGTGGATATATATTCCGCTGATACATATATATACCACGGGAACGTTATAAACTGATTTTTTCCCGCCCTGTTTCCACATCTAGTTAGGGTTAAGGGTTGGGGCTTAGTTCCACACAACGATGGATGGAGTTATATGATTAACGTTTAAATACAAAAATATCAAATTACAATAAATACATAATAAATTACTTGTTTGGTAAATTCATTATACTGGTGAAGTGAAGTAAATGGTCAATACAAGAGAGAACAAAACTAAAGGTTTAGTCAAATTAAAACGTGAGAGAGTGGCTTTTCTAAATTTCTTTTAAAAAGAAAAGTGTTTTCGGTAAGGGTGCTCTTAGGTTGAGAAAGTTTAGGTTATAACAAATGAGTCGTGCTCTCAGAGGTTTTTTATTGGACTCGATGGTTGAAAGCCGGAACCACCGCTCGGCCCAAGGTTCTCCTAAGCTCGAGCTTAGGAGAAAATTTTCGTAAGCTCACGCTTGTGGGGCCCACCTTTGGTCCATCCAAATGGACCAAACACATGACCCCCCTAAATTGCACATGTCCACCAACTTTCGATTAGATCCGAATTTATTGGGCCATTGGATCGACTATGTATCGATTCGAATCGACTGTTGACCATTAAACATTTGGGCTTATATGGAGATGATGAAAATCACAGTTGGGGCTGATTTTTTTTTGCAGATAGGAGGATCATAGGGAGTCCTTAAAATCCCCCCATTCCCACCCCCATGCGGGTCCTCGAGTGGGCCCCACCACACACTTGAGCTTACCTTATGCTTAGGAGAGCTAGCCCCTATATATATGTGTCTATATATATATATAGGGTAGGGGCGGGGCGGGGGGGGGGGTATGACCAAACCGGTTGAGTTGGCCTACGACATGGTAAGAAACTCTTCTTCTTCTTCTTTTTTTTTTTGTTCTACAAGTCTAACATGGGTTGGGCTCGAGCTTCATCATTTCCATCCGGGCTAGGCTCAGGCCAACAACTTCAGGGCTGACTCAAGCTTGGGCCAGGCTTACGCTTCTAGTTTAAAAGTCGGGCCGTTTTGGACAATCCTCAGTCCAGCCCAGCCTGGTCCATTAACATCCATTTTTCTTTTGTCATTCAATGGCATGAGAAAGTATATTTTCAATTTTTTTTTTTTTGTTAAAAGGAATAGGTACTGATTTTTGGAAGTTAGTAATTTTTTTTTTACCCCTCTTTTATTGTCTCTTGAATTAACCATTCACATTAATTCACTGGAAAAGTAAGTTTACCAAATACAAAGTAGTTGGTGAGTGAGAAGTGAACAAATAGGGTGGTGTCCACTTGTGATTAAATCCTAGGTCAAAAGTCCATATCATCAGGGTTTTGAGGATCGGGTCCTTAATGATGAAAAGTGAGTTTCATTATGGAATCGGTATTAGCGGAACGGGCTCTCTCAAACTAAGTACAAGATGGACTCGATGCGAAAAAACTGATCCGGTACGGGCATGCTTACCTCAATTTAGGCCGAGTATGAGTTAACCTCATTGATCTAGTCCTAAGTGGGCTACAATTTCCATCTTTAGGATAGGCATATCTCAGTTGGCGAAAAGGTTTCTCAGGGTTTGATCTAGCCGAGCCTAACTTGTGTCAGACCTTTTTGGTCTTCAAGAAGTCTATGGGGAGTTTCCCGCTAAAATACTTTCAAAAAAAAAAGAAGAAAAATTCTCAGACAACTTCTTTTTTCTTCTTTTTTTGAAAGATAAGTTTGTCTTTCATTTTCTCTAAAGATCAAAATTTACACAATGATAGCTTTTAAATCGAAAGTATCCAATGGGCATACCCCATTGAAACAAGACTACAAGAAATAGCCCACATCCCAGGCACCGGAAACCATAAAAGAAAAGCCTACATCCCAGGCACAGGAAATCAAAATATGAGTAGCCCACATCTCAGACCTCGACTCTATTGATCACCAATCATATTCGATTTTGTTGAGGTGAAGTGAGTTGGGATCAAAGTGACCTTTTTTATTGTTATTTATCTATTATCTTTGCGGTTATTATATATTTGATCGCCCATTCAATTATGATTGTTTAACCTTTTCTTTCTTATTGCATTTTTTATTTTAGCCCATGTACTGCACAGAGTTTTTACTAGTCTAAAAGTGAGAATGAAGTCCATTATAATTATGTGTTTAAGTGTCTAATCACTAATGCCAATGCAGATCCTATATTTTTCAAGAAATTCCCAAACTAAACATATCTTGAGTCACTAAAAGGGCCTTTTTGTGCATGTACACATCAATGTATTCTTTTGTTATGGTCCTAAATAGTTATAGGGTTTGATTTGACGTGTTCCATCAGTCCTAGGGCTTATAGGTTAGGTCTATATAACATTTGGTATCAATGCCGACGTCAATGTCTCGAGCTTTAGAGTCACGGAAAGGGCTTTTCTTGTGCATGTCCAATAAGAAATGATGCCGATCAAAAAACTAGAAATTAGGAAAAAAAAGAAAAAGAAATGCTTCGCACCTTGATTCTTTCATTTCATGTTACAGGAAATGATGGCAACGGGTGCTTAATGAGACTAATATCATCCTTCTACCAAAACGGGAGGGGGCATCAAAATTGGAGGAGTTCCGACCAATCAGCTTGTGCAATGTTCGTTACAAAATTATCTCCAAGTTGTTGGTCAACAGAATCCTGCCATTGATGCCACGCTGCATCTCAGAAATGCAGGGCGCCTTCATCCAGAGGAGAAGGCCGACCGATAATATTATCATCGCAAAAGAGCTGTTGCATATGATGAGCAAACTTAAACTCTGAAAAAAGTACTGCGCGGTGAAATTGGACATAAAAAAAGCCTATGATAAACTGTCCTGGTCCTTCCTTCGGGACTGTCTGTTGAATATGGGTTTCAACCAGCACCTCACTACACGGCTCCTTACTTGTGTCTCCACAGTTACCTACCGCGTGGTGATCAATGGTCATCTAACTGAACTCATCAAACCCAATCAAGGACTGCGTCAGGGAGACCCATTTTCTCCATACCTGTACATAATTTGTGCAGAAGCTCTGGCACGAATGGTTAATACGCTGGCAGCACAAAAACCAGCCTTCTTCCCCATTCTTGCACCAGGGAGAGAACGCCTTCCAATCCTTCAATATGCAGACGATACACTCTTGTTTATCAGTGCGTCGCGTCAAGTAGCGCTGAATATCAAGAAAATCCTAAGGTTTTACGCAGCGGAGGCATGACAATGTACAAACTTGTTGAAATCAAGCCTCACTCTTAGCTGTCAAACTGACAGAGCATCGGTCAATTTCGTTAGAGCTGAACTGGGCATCCCTTCGGTGCATGACTCGTTCTCCTACCTTGGGGAGGACATAGGCATCAAAGTTCCAAGAATCAAAACATCACAAATTATTCTTTCTCGTCTATCCAAGAGAATAGGCCATTGGAGAGGTAAAGCACTGTCTTTGGCAGGACGCAGGATTTTAGTGCAATCAGTCCTGACAGCAATTCCCCAATACTGGACCGCGCTTCAAGCCATCCCACAGAGCGGGACAAACCAGATTCGCTCAGTACAGGCTTCTTTCCTTTGGAGGGGTCATCGCATTGTGGAGGTTGGCGTCCCGATGGCTTGGGACAAACTTATTCAACCAATTACAGATGGAGGACTGGATATCAGAGATGTAGCCATACAAACCCAAGCGGGGATGGCCCATTTAGTCTGGCAGTTCCTCATACAGAACAAGGCTTGGTGGACTAGATTGCTTTCACACAAATATCTACGGGGCAAAACTTTCAATCAGTGCACCTTCACACGGGGAGACTCCCCAATGTGGAAAGCTATCCTCTGCCATAAGGATACAATCCTAAACCATCAGACTTGGGTGATTGGCACAGGGGCATTGGTTAAGGCACTAGATGAGCTCTGGGTTCCAAGAACGGGCAGGTTGAGAGACAGTTTGCTCTGCTCAACTAATACAGTAGCTACCTCCTCATCTCCCACCATCCTAGATCTACAAAGACTGATGGTGGACAGTCTAATCACTGCCTCTAACGATGGCCCAACATGGGATTTGTGTCTTCTTCGCGCACTCTGGTCAGAAGATATTGTTCGCACTATGCTCTCCCTACCTTTGGGAACCAATGACATGCGGTGTTGGAAGGAGGAAGCGGCACCTGTACAAGCATCTCCTACCAAGGCAAATCGGGCCCGCTTTGCCATGGTCGTTTGTCTAAACTTGATGTTCCCCAAAGATTGAAACTATTTTGTTGGAGGTTATTACTGGATAGACTGCCTACTCGAGCACGACTTGCTAGGTGGATCCCATCAGTTGATCCAATTTGCCCCATTTGCGCCCAGGCAGAGGAAACCGTTAACCACATTTTTGCATCCTGCACCTTCTCCCAATCTGTTTGGGCAATATTTCCTATCCTTCTCCCAATCTGTTTGGGCAATATTTCCTATCTCAGCTCATATTTTGCAGCCCACCTCCGATATTGCCAATTGGTTTTGGAACCTTGCCTCCCCGGAACTACGCAACATGGGAGTTTTTGTTTTTTGGTATCTTTGGAAAACTAGGAATTATTATATTTTCCAATATCATCCTGTTAACCCTTTCCATGTTTTCTCTAAAGCCACTAATGCCTTACTTGAATGGAATATGTCTCGTTTGTACACAGGCTTCAGAAGCACTCACGTTGTTTCAACGGACTGGTGGCTGCCACCTCCCCCTGGATGGCTCAAACTAGATTTTGATGGTTCTTTCCATGAATCATCTGGCTAGGCTGGAATTGGAGGCCTGATTCGAGATTCAATGGGGAAGCTAATCATGGCATATACAGCAGAAGCACCTGCCAAACACCCTTTGGAAGCGGAGTTGCTTGCTTTACAAAGAGGTCTCTTCCATATCGGTGAGCTTGATGCATCGGCCATACAAATTGAAGGGGATTGTCCGGCACTCATCACAACTGTGCAGAATTTGACCACTGTAGCATGGGGCCTAATGCCGACTTGGCAGCATACAATGGGACTCCTCACGAAATTGGATACATGGACAATTCACCATTGTAAACGCACCGCCAATCGAGTGGCGGATCTACTGGCAAAGTTTGATCTCCCAAAAGTTCTGGCGGAGCCAACATCCCTATCCCCTTATATTAGAGCAACAATCACTGATGAACAACTCAGGGATGAAAGCTTCACGAGGAGCTTCTTTCACCTGCACCCAGAGCAACAACAATCTTCTACTAACTGGTCCTCTGAGGACTTCGCCATTAACATTTCACCCAGTGGACATCGGTGTCATTTTTACTCTATCGGCCCATCCAACTGGGCTGCCCCACCCTTGCCGCCTGGAGAGGATTCCACTGGCAGTAACAACGGACAGCCATCAAGGGTCAAACGGAATTGTATTACTCTTGCAAACCAGGGAAGGCTTTTGGACTCATCAATCATAGGTTTAGCTACTGCAGTTAGTTTACTTTGTACTTCTGTTGGTTTCCTTTACCTTTTTTTGTTTTTACACTCTTGTATGCTAGGACTCGGTCCTAACCTTACTATCTTAACTATCTTTGAATAAAATTTCCTTTTACTAGCAAAAAAAAAAACGGGTGCTTGCAGTCAACAACAAAAATTTGTTACTGCAAATTTTATTGTTTGTTTGATCATTAAGTTGTTGCTAGGAGTGTTTTAGGGTAGGAAGAAAAAGATTTGGATCATAACACATTACTTACTGTCCCAACTGCTAGACTTATACGGACATGAATTTGGGCGCTTATGCAGCTGTAAGCTTTTATCTTCTACTTTACAGCTGATTCATATGGTGGTGAAACCGTAATTGCAAGTTTACTGCTGATGAATAATGCGACAATTGCGAACTGATTTTTTTTTTCTTTCTTTTTTTTATTACCTGGGGTTGGGTCATGGGCCAAAGGTCATGTCCACACAATGATGGATGACCATGTATAATTAACATGAATATTAACTATTATGAGATTTAATTTGTAATAAAGAAGTTTAATGAAAGAGCCGTTATGAAATGATAGAGATGGGGTGTGTGGTTCGCTGGTTTAAGGGTTTTGCATGCGCACCATGAAAAATAACATAGTGAGGCATTTGGAAGAGTTTAAAGAGGAATTTCGATGGACATTTAGGAAAGTCAAAGTTAATTTCAACCAGTCAAAATAAATTAGGTTGGTTTTTCAATTCAGATTAGCATCTTTCATAAAAATTAATGGTTCATATTATCATTATGTGGGACCCTTAATGGATTCTCAGATACTTGTAAGTTAACATATAATAGCTAACAGACAGTCATCACCATCTAATCATATTTCCATCATGCGCTCAATCGAATGGTAGGATCCACGTCTATTGAAATGAGAATTTAGTAAATATCATTGGAGGTGTGTTTCAGATTATCATTAAACAGGGCCCATAATAGATTAGTAGAGTGTGAGAGAAATTTGAAAGATATAGAACATATAAAGGTTGTCACTGATGTAGCTCTAAAATGAGTTTGAGTGAGTTCTGAATGTATTGAGACTTATCTTCTTATCATGATGAGATTATTCTCATTTGAAAAGACAAGTCAAAACTGAAATTCAAAATAAAAATTGAGAGTGAAAATGCATCAAATTGAATACCAATTTGCAAATCATAATAGACCATTAGACGACTCTGGAAACTCTACCTCATATCCTGTTGCTATAAATCAGTAGGATTCTTTCAACAGCTTGCATAGATAAGACAATATCAAAACCATTTTTTTTTAATTATTCTATTCGCCAGGTTTACTGGCATTTTAAGGTCACGCTTGCACCACCACTTTTCCCCGCAAGAAAACATGAAAAATAAAAATGCTTTTTCACAGAATTTCATTGAAAGCTGCCACCTTATTTTATTTAATTTTGTTTTTGTTTGCTCTGGTTACCCTCAACACCTTGATTGGCCCGCTTTAAAACAGTCTTCCCACATTATAAGGCTTGATGAAATTTCACTCCAATGTCACCAGAGCTAATTTCACTTCAATCTGAGTTGCCACAGCATATAAGACATTTGGGTAAATTAGGTAAGAGATAAAATAAATGAGCGTTAGCACAAGATCAATTTAATGGAAGGGGTCTCCTGAACTGAAATTTTATTCCAATTTGGGCTGGACCACCTTCACATTGATCATCTTGTGTGAAATACATGATTTAGGGCTATAACTTTTTTCACGTTTCCCACCAATAAGAATTTGAATAAAAATTTCTATAACTTGCTACTAATATGAGAATAATGTTTTTTTCTACACTACTGAAGGTTTGAATAAATAAAAGTTGTCAGGTATTCCATGTCACTGAACAGGGAAGGACACAGGCCACATCTCTCCAAGTGAAAATTCAAGACAATGCTGCATTACACAGAAGCACAGTTACCTTCCTTTAGCAGAAAAAAGATCATTGCTCAGGGGGGTTAGCAAGCATAGCTTTAAATTTCTAAGAATTTGATATCGAGAAGTTCTTGTAAGGAAAAATCACAGTAGCTAATCTAATGCATTCTTATGCTCCTGAAATCTCCAACACAAATTCAAGCTCTTCCTCTCAATTTTCAGAAATTAGAACCTTCTAAATGAGAGAGAGAGATAGAGAGCACCTTGGTCAAGAGGCAACCTTCTCCTGTGTCTGACCCTCTGTTCTAGACTGCACAGAGAAAGGCCCAACCTTCTCAAATTCTGCAATGAGCTCAGGATCCACATTCTCCTCAGGCTCCCATGTTGCCTCTTCAATATCCGCCCACTTCACCAAATACTCCTTCTTCTTTTTCTCCTCCTCACCACCCTCTCCTTCTTCTTCTGTACCATCTCTCACTCCCAAGATCCCTTCTGCAATTCCATACTCTAAACCTTCCTCAAAATCTCTCACCAGATCCTCAGCAACCCAATTCTTCCTCACCCACTCCCTCCCTCCATCTCTCCACTCCACCAAATATTCCTCCCTCTCCCCTTTCCCTCTCTTCTCCATCACCCTCTCCACCTCCCCATACTCATACAACGCCGCCTCCAGCTCCCTCACCACCCCCTCCAGCGACACCCTCCTCCCGAACGTCATCGGATTCCCCTTCGGCGTCGCTGCAAGGACCTCCCTCGCCAGTGCCAGCGCCGTCCTCCCCTTGGCATCCTCCACCTCTGAGTCCGCCCCCAGCTCCAGCAGCCGCTTCACCGCTCCCAACCTCGCGTACCCCGCCGCCATGTGCAACGCCGTCAGCCCGCCCTGCGAGTCCCTCTGGTCGAGGTCTACGCCGGCTTCAGCCAGCACTTCGATGCAGGGCTCGGAGCCCAGGCCAGCGGCGAAGAGGAGGGCGGTCCGGCCGTCTTCGTCGACGGCATCCACATCGCGGGAGGGGTAGTCGAGGAGGCAGCTGCGGAGGGCGTCGGCGTCTGCCTTCTTGGCGGCAGTCCACCAGGGGGAGTCGAATTCGGCGATGACGTCGTTGGCGATGTTGGAGGAGGGGAGCCAGGAAGGGGAGTGGCCGTCTTTCCACTCGATCAGGTATTCCATGTCGTAGCGGAGTCCCGTTTCGTCGCGTGGGACCGCTCGGCTTCCTATGATTTTGTTCACTTCCCCATAAGATTCTTCTTCTCCTACTGCTGCTGGTGCTATTTGTTGCTGTTGGTGTTGTGGGTTGGGATCTTCTTCGTCGTCTTGAAGACTCCTTTGGCTTCTTGAGAGAGTGGAGAAGCTTCTGAGATTGCTTGATCTTGATCGAGGAGAAGGATGGAGAAGGATGGAGAGGGATGATGATGATGGTCTTGTTGTTGAGTGACGGGAGGAAGAGGATACAAGTTTAAGGCGGGAGAGAGTCGGATTTACAAGGAGTGCCTCCATGGCTCCCTTACTCTACTAGTCCAGAGTCCAGACTCTAGACCACTCTCTCTGTGCTGTGCATTTGGATTAGAAAGAGAGAGACTGTAAGAGCAGCAATCGGATAACGGATAAGAAATCGCATCCTCATCACAACATGTGTCATTTTTACACTTCTAACCTTATTGAGTTCTTTTACACTAGAAGACCCCAGACGGGAGCACATGGCATATCTCATCAGTGGAGCCCAATCCCAATTAAATTGCAGTTGGACTTGGATATATACCTCCATGATAGCTAACATTCTACTTTTTTCCCCCCCTTACCCCAGCAAAGGGAGCTGGAACCATGATCTCACCCGCACACACATAAAGATAGTCCACATGAGTGGTAAAAAAGCCCATACAAGTGAAAAGGACAACATATCCTAGGATAGTCATAGAACCCTAGTTCTCATTAACGTTCCAGATATAAGGCTTTAAAGAGATTTTATTTAAGAAATTACAACCGTATGTCTCACAAGTCACAACACTCTTGGATCTAATTTTTTATACATTATTGAGGATTTCACACATCAATATTAGTGTGTATAAATATTGTAATGAGGAAAATTGGTATCAGCGAGCAAATCAACAAAAGTGAGAATTGTCAAATCTTATGGGTGGAGGTCTAACCTAAAATTGCATAGCTTTGTAAAAACATGGGTGAAAAATCTCCAAGAATTTGATTGCAAGACATGACCTAATATTGAAGCCAGTGGATCCCACAAGGTGCAGCCTATATATGTAGACCCCACTGTTTCCGCTAATTTCCATTTTTTTTTCTCCTGTTTCGTAAGGAGTCCAAATTAGAGTGGGGCGACCTGATCCATGGCCACTCAATACAGTGGAGGGTAACTAGAGCACACCATCATTTTGGCATAGGTGAAATTCACCACTGACCGAACATGATCATGAACATCATCAATTGATAGCCTCAAAAATGGATGGTTGATCCAAAACCTACTGTTTAGATGCCACTACTCAGATGGCAGTAATCATCTATTTGATACAAATGAAGCGATCTTGATAATCCTTGTCTGTTTCGAACGAGATAATGTAAGTTACAGAAGATTCAAAGCAACACAAAAACACCATCACTGAAAATTAGCCCTCTCAGGTTTCCATCGTTGGGGCTACTCTCCAAAGCTAAAAGCACCACAAGTAGTGTCACAGTTTATCATCTAGTGGAAACTACACAATTGCCAGGCTTCACATTGGAAAGGCGAAACAGGCGATAACCGGTGTTTATAAAATTAGACTGAACCCAGATCAATGGAGTGGTTGGTTCAGTCCAATCTCCTTCGCTGCCTGACCAACTAGGACCAACTGTAATTCCAAAGTGCCAAAATAAACACGAAAATTACATATAACCAAAAAAGTCAAAATTATTTGTTAAAGTCGATCTAATAGCATCTTTGGACTGATTTCAAATTTGAGTTATGATAAGAGAAGGCACCATATTGGTTAAACCAGGAGTAAAGATTGACCACTATAACAATGCAGTTGTACTTAGCAAGTACGGAGCTGATTGTACAAAATTCAAGAAATTTCAAGAAGCTAAAGCAAACGAGGTTGAGATTGCATTAAATGAGCATGTATGGTTCCAGGAATAAACAAGAAATAGAAACGGGAACAGGAGAAAAACAAGGCCTTTTATTGACTTGTATTTAACATCAAGTGACAAATGATCTTCAAGAAACCAACCGCAATCCAAGCTTCACAGCAATCCATTCCCATTATCTACTTATAACATCCTCGAACACAAGTACTTCATTTAGGAAGGACAGTTAAGTCCAACCACCATAATTGTTCCCAACACAATGTGCTATGATGAAACATAAAATAGTGGAGGTGGGGCCATAGGAAATATAGAAGTTGTGAAATTAGAACAGTGACAGGATAGAAAGAAAGAGAGAAACTCTCATCTGAGGAGGATGTAGTTTTTCTATTGGTTTGGAGGTGGATTGTGGATGTATTTTGCAATTCATAACCATGACCCCATTAGATCCATGGAAATCTATTGCCCTGCAGTGAGGTTACCTATAACTCAACTGTAATTACCAGTAACTGATCACAGCACAGAATAAAACAACTATGATATAACAGCCATGAACCTTCAATTAGATGTAAACTGCTACCTGCACTCAAATTACAAAAATCCAAAAAGACCACATAATTCAACTAGAAACATGTATTTTAAAATAATATAAAAAAAGTAGAATGAGCCATGAAGACATGATCAAGGATCTGACAAGCACAACAAGTTTGTCTTTCAATAAACAACCTAATCTACAACCAAATTCGACCAAAATTATTTTATACACAAAAGATAAGTATCATCCAAGCTAAAACACTAAGAACAGCCCATCTTGATCATAACGAGCTGTACAGATATGATATCAACACCCATGAAATAACTGTTAATAAGCAAGACTGATCTGAAACAATCCCACACGAGTAACAAACTTAACAAGATAATCCTGAAAGTTATAACTATTTAGCTGAGATGCACCTGTTCAGAATGACAACTGATAAGTAAAGGCCTGCCTCAATCAGACCTGATGCATCCTTCGACAAAAAAAAAAAACTAGCCATGAAACCTCCCCCATCAATCCCCGATCCTACCATTAGTCAGGCACTGCCACATGCACCACAGAAGAAGAACCAAGAAACTAAACCTTGGCGCACCACAGAAGAAGAACGAAGAAACAAAACCTTCTGCAACAACAAATCCACATGCAGCGACTTATTCTCAGTCAAAGCAATGTGAACATAAGACATCCTTAAAAGATCCCACTGCTATACTCCAAGCCATAAAAAGATGGCAAAGCTTGTTGGGAAGAAACCAGTTGCAATCAAACCACCCCAAGACTAATGGCCATAGCATTTGAGCAACCTTACAGTTAAGCAAAAGATGGTCAACCAATCATGCATCAGCTAGACACCTAGGGGCATGTTTGTTTGCAATAGAATACATACAGGAATTTATGGTCAAATTAACTCCACAAAAAACTTATTAAAGAGGTGAAGTGTGAATGAAATGAGGTGAGGGATGAAAACTACATGGTGGCGATGTAAATCATGTGAGGATAAAAGATCAAGTTCAGGAGGGAGGTTTACACTTGTATGTGAATATGTGATACCAATCATGAAACATATAAGTTACAGCAGTTATGCAAGCACTCTAGCCAATGATGTGAAGTGGCTTTGCCACAGAACATTCGAAACTATATATACTTTTCCAAAACAGATTTGCATGTAATTGATTGACAAAAAGAGAACAAAACTATGATACCCAGATAAATGTGCAACACGTCGTATCCCATACTTCACTTTTTATGTGTAAAATCTGTATTCCTGCTGCCATATTCACAACATCTCTTCCGTATCCATGCTGTAACTGGGCATCATAGGTTCTAAAACCTCATTTTACAACAAATGGCAATCAAATTGAAGCTAAAGAAACATAGCTTTCCACAGTCCATAAGAATAGGCTGGTTTAACAAAGGTAGTCCAATGTGCACTTGGTATTTAGTTGCCTTCTAAATGGGTCTGAAGCATAGGTAGGTTATTGCGGGGAAAAGAAGTCTGGGTAAGTTCTTTTTTCTTTTTTTTTAAAGAAACAACTCCAGTACAAATCTCAAGAACCTTTTTCTTTATCTCTATTGTTGACATGACTCAAACAGTCAAACCCCCAACCTCATGGTTGGACAATCAACACCTTCCACCCATCTACAGGCCCTCATCATCTTCAGAACCTATTTTTGGTACGAATTTTCAAAAACCCAGTCAACAAAAATTATCATTCATAACCAATGCAAAAAGAAACCTTAACCTAAGTTCAATCACAAAATAAACCATCTCAGAATTTTTTTTTATTTAGATGCCTACAGGAATGGGGAAAGAGCTAATGCAAAACTCATTCAAGCATTTAGTAACAAATTAGAAAGCATTATTAATTCCATTCCATGAAATCTCAATACAATGTGCAGTCCAAGACTGCAACTAGATCAGGTACCTACAGAATCACTACAGGATTTTAGAGCAGATCTATAATTACAAATCCCAGTCCTCTTTTATTTTCCCTTTGTATTCTGATTTTTCAATAAATTATAGTCGCTTATCCAAAAATAAAAAATAAAAAATCCTCCTTGAAAAGGAATTTGATCTCTAGTCTAGACCAAACATAAGGAATGGCATACAAAGCAGTAGAAAGCTCAAGATTGTTTCATGGCACTCAAATACTTGCAGATACTTAGCATACCAGCATTGACATCAATAGAAATGCCAAAACTTCATGTTTACTTTTTCCAACATATTGAATTAGAAGGAACAGTTCTAACAAAAAATTTCTCTTGTGGGGAATTTCAACAAGGTGCCTAGTGTCATAATCCCCTAAATTCTCCGAATCGCACATAGGGAGAATAAAAAATGTTGCCGGTTTTAGTGGTGTGAAATGAATTCAGCTCTCAAAAAGCAACTTCCACCAATACATCCGCCCAATCGTCACTACTAGATGTCAATGATGATGATGCCACTTTAATTCCAACACCACAGAGCGCCAGAAGAAGAGAAGGCGCCAGGAAGTGTTAGTCCATTGGCATGGATTGTCCCCAGCTGAAGCTACTTGGGAGGAACTGAGTAACTTGCAACAACAATTTCTAGAGCTCGCCCTTGGGGACAAGGGCAAAATTAGAAGAGGGGAGGGGGGGGGGGGGGGGGGGGGGGGGGGGGGGTGGGTTTGGTGTTGAAAAGGAATCTGATCTCTAGTCTGGACCAAACATAAGGAATGGCATACAAAGCAGTAGAAAGCTCAAGATTGTTTCATGGCACTCAAATACTTGCAGATACTTAGCATACCAGCATTGACATCAATAGAGATGCCAAAACTTCATGTTTACTTTTTCCAACATATTGAATTAGAAGGAACATTTCTAACAAAAAATTTCTCTTGTGGGGAATTTCAACAAGGTGCCTAGTGTCATAATCCCCTAAATTCTCAGAATCCCACATAGGGAGAATAAAAAATGTTGCCGGTTTTAGTGGTGTGAAATGAATTACTAATCCCCCAAATTCTCCAAACTTAAAATTCCAACTCAGAAGCATTTGGGGGAATTTGGGAGACTTCAGCTCTCAAAAAGCAACTTCCACCAATACATCCGCCCAATCGTCACTACTAGATGTCAATGATGATGATGCCACTTTAATTCCAACACCACAGAAAGCCAGATGAAGAGGAGGCGCCAGGAAGTGTTAGTCCATTGTCCCCAGCTGAAGCTACTTGGGAGGAACTGAGTAACTTGCAACAACGATTTCTAGAGCTCACCCTTGGGGACAAGGGCAAAATTAGAAGGGGGGGAGCTGTTATGTGCATGAAAGAGGAGCTGTTATTTGTTTCTTTTGAATAAGTCATAGTTCTAAAAGAGTCTAGAGTCAGAGTATGTTGCTAGTTAGAGTCTGTTGCAAGTTTGTTGGAGGACTTACTACTCCTCAGGAATAGTTTTTCTTTCCACATCTTTTACCATTATAACTTATAAGCCTATAAAAGGTTGTAACTTGCATTAAATAAGATTATGAAATTGAAAACTTAATTCCTTGGAAACTTAGGAGAGGTTTTCCCTCGAAGCAAAACCACTACTGTTCTTCCTTGTTTACTTACTTCACCACCATTTCACATTCCTTTTCTTTCAAAAATTGCCAGAAGGAGAGGACAAGGTCGAGGAACTCACGCTGCCTTCGAGGATCTCAACATTTCCACCTAAACCCCCGCTTCGCCCATTTCGATTGTCAAAACCGTCATCCCTCTCAAATCCTTTGCCAAGTGCGAGCTGATCAAGGCGGGTGTTCATGGAACAAGGCCGGTGTTCATGGAAGAAAACATCTCGTGCGTTTCTTTCAAGATACGTTCTTGCTCGGAAGACAAGAGCTCACCTCGATTTCAAGCTGGTTAATTCATTGATCAGCCATAACCATCTCTGATACCAAAATGTTGAGATCCTCAAAGGCAGCATGGATTCCCCAACCCCATCCTCTCCTACTAGCAATTTTTGAAAGAAAAGGAATGAGAAATGGTGGTGAAGTGAGTAAACAAGGAAGAACAGCAGTGGTTTTTCTTCGAGGGAAAACCAACCTCATAAGTTTCCAAGGAATTAAGTTTTCAATTTCATAATCTTATTTAATGCAAGTTACAACCTTTTATAGGCTTACAACGGTTAAAAATGTGGAAAGAAAAACTATTCCTAAGGAGTAGCAACTCCAACAAACTAGCAACAAACTCTGACTCTAGATTCTTTCATAACTATGACTTATTCAAAAGAAACAAATAACAGCTCCTCTTTCATACACATAAAACCTTTGTATTCTGACTTTTTCAAAAAACTCCAGTCGCCTATCCAAAATTAAAAAACAAAAAATCCTTGAAAAGGAATCTGATTTCTGGACCAAACATAAGGAATGCAATACAAAGTAGTAGAAAGCTCAAGATTGTTTCATGACACTCAAATACTTGCAGATACTTAGCATACCAGCATTGATACCAATAGAGATGCCAAAAACTTCATGGATACTTTTTCCAACATATTTAGTCAGAAGGAGCATTTCTAACCAAAATTCTCTTATGGGGAATTTCAACAAGGTGCCCGGTGTCATAATCATCCATCATAATCCCCCAAATTCTCCAAACTCAAAATTCCAACTCAGAAGCTTTTGAGGGAATTTGGGAGACATAGCTCCAACAGAATTTCTAATTTTTGCAAACATGAATTCCTCAAATCCCACCAATCAAACAGCCATTACCAGTATGAAATTAATCCAAAAGAATGGGCTAGTTTAACAAAGGTAAGAAAGAATCCAATGTGCAAGTGGTGTCTAGTTGCCTTCTAAATGGGAACTAAGCATAGATAGGTTATTGCATGGAAAAGAAGTATCGGTAAGTTCTTGTTTTAAAAATAAAAAAAGAAACAACTCTAGTACAAATCTCAATAACTTTTTTCTTTCTCTATTGTTAACATAACTCAAACCTTCAACGTCACGGTTTGATAATTAACACCCTCCACCCATCTACAGGCTCTCATCATCTTCAGAACCTAATTTTGGTGTAAAAAAAAAAATTCAAAAACCCAGTCAACAAAAATTATCATTCAATTCATTCGTTTGCATTCCTCTATAAGAAACCCAAAAAGACACCTTAACCTAAGTTCAATCTCAAACTAGACCACACCAGAATTTTGTATATAGACACCAACAGGAAGGGGTAAAGAACTGATGGAAACTCATTCAAGCATTTAGTAACAAATTAAAAGCATTAGTAATTCCATTCCACAAAATCTCAATACAATGTGCAGTCCAAGACTGCAACTAGACCAGGTAACTAAAGAATCGTTACAGGATTGTAGAGCAGATCTATAATTACAAATCCCAGTCCTCTTTTATTTTCCCTTCGTATTCTGACTTTCCAAAAAATTCCAGTCGCCTATCCAAAGTTAAAAAACAAAACCTTGAAAAGGAATCTGATCTCTAGGCCAAACATAAGGAATGGCATACAAAGTAGTAGAAAGCTCAAGATTGTTTCATGACACTCAAATACTTGCATATAATTAGCTTACCAGCATTGATACCAATTGAGATGCCAAAATTTTCATGGATACTTTTTCCAACATATTTAGTCAGAAGGAGGATTTCTAACAAAAAATTCCTCTTGTGGGGGATTTCAACAAGGTGCCTAGTGTCATAATCCCCCAAATTCTCAGAATCCCACATAGGGAGAATCCAAAATGTTGCCAACTCAGAGGTCTTTAGTGGTGTGAAATGAATTACTGATCCCCCAAATTCTCCAAACTCAAAATTCCAACTCAGAAGCATTTGGGGGAACATAGCTCCTACAGAATTCCTTATTCTCCAAACATGAATTCCTCGAATCCCCCCAATCAAACAGCCATTACCAGTATGAAATTAATCCATTTAGCATTAAACGTTACTTTCCTCATCAGAGAAAAAGTTGGTATCGAAGAACATGAAAATTCCCATTACAAAAATGCAAAGTATTAGTCTTTTTCAATCTAAAACTTCAAAATAAAAAATAAAAAAACCCCAATTTGCATCTTACAGAGATACAAGAGATAGAGGGGGAAAAATACTACATTGGTCGTCGATTCAATTAGATGAAGATGAAGACGGTGGTTCTTCGCCAAAAAGGAGGCGGAGCCTGGAAGCGAAGAGGCCGGAGGAGTCGAGAGAGGCTTCATGGAGGAGGCTCTGCTTGATGGTGTCCATCCTCTGGGAGATTGACTCCTTTTCTTCTCTGAGGGATGACGTGTCCTCTTGGAGGTCGTTGATCCGGTACTTCTGGCCCAGTGATCTCATGCTCAGGAGAAAGATCCCAGTCATGAAGAAGAAGTGGATGAAGCTGTCCTTTCTCTTCATAGCATTCGCAAGCAGCCCCAGATTAGGTTTTCTAGGGTTTTGTTGGACTCGCTCGGAAGAAGATGAAGCAGAAGCCATACTTCTCCCCCCACCCCCTCTCTCTCTCTGTCAATACTGTGCCAAAATGTTTCTATGAAGTGGTCAGTCACTCAACAAAAAGCATTTTTTTAGGGTTTAAGTCTTTAAGAGTCCAGTATGGGCCTCCAGGTCCATTAATGGACCATGAGTAAAATTAGTCAGGGTCTATGGTGCAGCCAATAGAACCAAACAAAATTAGGGTTTGGTTTTGGGTCTTTAGTTTCACACCTGATGCAATCACTGCCATCGCTGGATGTTTGGGTGGTCAAACTCAAAGGGCCGGCTGGCAGTCGGGCCCGAGGTCATCCTTACCCTACTTCCTTCGTTATATTAATATAGAGCTGGGTTCGAGTGTACCAAAGCCCTTGGAGGATCTGCATTATCTGAATTCTTACTCTACCCTCAACGCCCAAGGCTTCAATATAAAAAAAATATCAATATTTAACTCTTTTTGCACTTATACGAGCATCATTGCTTTTTTCTCACCTTAAATCTTGATTTCATTTTGCTTCTCTCAATCTTCGAGTTTGATCGACTCAACTCTTTTCCTTGACCCGGGCCTCTCACTTTGTTTCATTCTCCCTTTGTACCGTCGCTTGAAAGAAGACACCTGATCACCACGGGCCCTTCTCATTTTCGGTTGAGAGTCAATCCCATAATTTCTCCTCTAATGAATCCTATTAAAAAGAAGAAATAGAATAAATGTGGCAACTACAAGAAATCAAACATTGAAAAAAAAATTTTAATATCAACTTTATTTCCTTCATCTTATTACATAGAGAATTTTACCTGAAAAGGGACCTTAGAGGGCCACTGATCATAAAATGGGCCAATAGTAAATCTGGCACGGAAGTGGTCCCCTGGGACCACTTCCGTTTTTTTTTATCAATAGTGGAATAAGTGACGACGTCGTCGCTACATTGAACCCCAATATACAGCGCGCGAAACCCCATTTCCCTACTTTCCCCTTCTTCCTCCCATCCCTATCTCCATTGCCCCTGGCGATTTCAGTTCCTCCTTCTGCAAAAGAGCAAGCAGGTGGTCCCAACGGTCATTTTCCATGTTTGGATTGTAGTATCAAGATTCCAGCATCTTTATTTGGAAAACCCACCGAGACCCCACTTCCCCATTTTTCCATTCATCCTCCCATCACTTTTGCACTTTCCCCTGAGAGTTTTTTTTTCTCCTTCCTCAAAAGGTATAGCAAGTGGTCCCAAAGGTCGTTTTCCGACCTATTGGATTGTAGCATCAAGCTTCCAGTATCTTTTTCGGGCTATGGTATTCTTCTTGTCTCTTTTTCTTTTTCTGTATTACACAATGATGATTTACTGTGGTTTCTTCATCTTCTTTCCATTTACTTGACATCCTAAAATGGTTAATATTCATGCATTGTACATGATTTTTGCATTGAATCGACCCACGACTTAGTCCTTCCATTTTCCCCATTCTCGACTGGGTTGGCAATCCTAGTGGACATGCAGAGACTTCATGTTTGGACTACTTCATTGCTACTGAAATAGGGAGACATCAACCATAATGCCGATCATTTTGAATTGATTATAGTGTGATAATATTGTAGAAGATAACAATTGGGTTTTACTAAACAAAAATTTGGGTGTGCAAAGAGGAAAATAAATTAACAGTTACCAAAATCATATAAGTAGAGAGTTTTCTAAATTGATAAGTTAATCAAAATTATACAGTAGTGGCGGAATCCGGATCCAGCTAGAGCCCTATTCTCATTGACAATTCATCACTTCTTTTTTTTTTTTTTTGTTGGATCATCACAATTCTGATACACACACTAAAATATAGAGACTTGTAGTGGTGGAAAAAACCCATAGGCTTTGGACCATTCGCAATAACAAGTATGATTTGGCCCATTGACAACATAGACTTCCTAATGACAATAGGATGGAATTAAGCTACAGATGTGGCCCTTGCATAAAAATGGACCCATTATACCATTATAATTGTTATTGTTCTTCTTATTCATCATGTTTCCATTGTAATGGCTTCATCATTAATCATTTTAGTAATACAAGTGTTGTAAATAAATTTATTCATATAAGAGTATTTGAACTAACTTCAATACCTATTCATTTGCAATGAATTAAAGCCAGAAACAATTGTATAGAGGAAGCGGTAGGAAAGGTTGCATTCTGTTTTTGCAACCATTAAATTTAAATAAGTATTGCTATGATTCTAATTCATACATACAGGCCTAGATAAACGTTGCTATGATTTATTTTTAAGTGAATATAATGAGTCTGTACCCATCAAAATAAGTAGTCTCATATTTGGAATTCTCCAAATCATTAAGACAAATTGCCCCCAGATGTTTGCAACCAAACATGACTTAAATTTCAAATACTGCTATAAGGGAAAGAAGAACTTGAGGACTAAAGGTCTATGTGATCTTACCCTATGCAGTTAACTAGTTTTAATTTCCTTATTAGTTAGCTTTACTTCTCGCTCTAGTTATGTTTACATCTCCCTCTCTCGATCTATTTATTTTTTGCAGATGGCTGGAAGTGAGGGAATAAGAAATAGGCTTCTATATGACCAGGCCAATCATATCTCAGAAGCCATAAACCATGGACATGTATATTCTTAGCCACCCTTTCATATATATATATATATATATAGTTTATCTTTTTCTTAACTGTAATAACTTGAAACTGTCTCGCGGGAATTCGGTACATTTCGATGCATACCAATGAACCCGGACAAATCTGTTTGGGTGTTAAATGATATCCAAAAGGAGTACGTAAGGCAAGCGGGTTTACATCATTTTGCAGAAATGGAACATATTAGGATAGATCATGCTCTCATTACAGCCTTGGTTGAGAGATGGCGTCCTGAAACAAACACCTTCCACTTCCCATCCGGTGAGGCCACAGTTACTCTTGAAGACGTGGCCTACATATACGGGCTACCTATCGATGGCCCAATTGTTACCGGGAGAACTTTCCCGAGTTCAATGGTTAGTGATGTATGTCTTGAATTACTTGGCAAGGCCCCTATTCAGGGTACCGAAGTAAACGGGATTAATATTAAATTCACATGGTTGGAGGACAATTTTGCAGCGGTGCCATCAAATAAGAAGAGTACGAAGAAGAAAAAGAAACTTTCTAAGGATGATGAGATCTACAACACTAGGGCGTACCTTTTCTTCTTAGTTTCCAGTCAAATTATGTCTAACACATCGGGTGGAAGGGGTCCGGCATATCTTCTCGAGTTGTTCAAGGAATTTAAGCCATATGCATGGGCCCCTGCCTGTCTTGCCAATCTTTACTGGATTTTAGCAAAGGCAGTTAAATTTGTTAAGGACAAGTCTGAAGATAGACATCAGGAGGGAGATGAAAGCAAATCTTCGAACAGAACTGATGATTCTAAGAAGTTCAGAACTTTGACTAGACCTCTTCAACTTCTGCAGGTGATAACAATTTTATTTGAACATATTTACAGTTTTTCTACAACTGTTACATTTATATTTACTTATTAATGACTGTTTTTTGCAGCTATAGGCGTACACGAGAATGCAAATTGGACATTGTCCACCACCAACGGATACATGGAAAAGTGATATTCAGTTTCCATTGATGAAAACATGGACAGTTAGGTTGAATTCATTCAAAGCTGTTACCACACTGATTAAGACTCGGGAAGAGTTGAACAAATTGCCACAGGACGGTGTAAGTTCAATATAATCGGATGGTATACAATTGGGAGTTGATGCTTTTATCATTACATTGAAACTAATCTTGTTTTAATTCTTTTTCTGTAGTTCAAATGGCAACCATATAGCAAGTTCGGAAAGAAATTCCGTCATACTGTTTGTAAAGCCGACCGTGACCTATTTTCATCTTCAACGGTATTGGCTTTTTATTAGGTAGTGGAGCGACATAACACTGGTCGCGTTATGAAACAGTTTGGATTTTTTCAGAAAGTTCCCCCACCGTTCAGCATGCCCTATCCAAGAGTGGAGTGAGTAGAAAAAATAGTGTATGACTACAGTGCACTTGGCAGGGTACCTAATTATGTGTTGTGGGACAGTAGATCCCAGTGCACTCTGAAGGGAAAAAAAGCATCTTCAAAGACACATAATGACGAGTATATGCATTGGTATCGGGCCAACACGATCATGTATATCGGTCGAGGGCATGAGCATGAGGAGATTGATAAAAAAAAAAAACAAACGTGATGAACATGAGGGTTGTTGTGAGCAGAAGCACGTAAGATACCGGTGGCTCTTTCTTAAGATATAATTTTTCATTTCCACATGCCTTATGGCTGATTTTCTTGTTATGTCCACAGGTTCATCAACTCTTGCTTCACATGGAAAGGTCAGTTGACCGTGCTGTTCGGAAGAAAACCTCAATTGAGCATTTCCGGGAATCATGGATCAGGAAGATACTCAGATTTAGATCTGGTTTGAATACCAAATTCGTCAAATTTAAGGATGACCACTTATACAGCTCAGCATCAGAAGATGTAAGCAAAGATTTCATCGATTTATTTTTACTGTTACTTCAGGGATGTCATTCTATGCAATGTGTGAAAGAATTTATCCTCAAGTTGATGTAATTGAAATTAAACAATGACAGGATAAAAAGGCGTCCACCGACGGATTGAGGGTTAAAAAGCCTGCATCCAAAAGAAGCCCAAGGAGAAAGAATTGAAAGAAGCAGAAGAGCGTGAAGTATAATATTGATGTTCCAGGTTCACCTATGTCACACACCCCTACTGAACATGCCCCTGAAGTAGCCAAGGAGGATTGCAGTATGGATCCAAATTCAGTAGAAAGACATACTTCTACACCGGTCGACTTTTCCGATGAGCCACCAGTGGTTGATATCTTTTCCACTCCTCGGGGGGCATCAACCTCGCAAGCAATAATAGTTTCACCGATCAGGGCGTCCATTGATTCACTAGTTTGGAGGTTAAAACGATTGCCCCGAACGAGGAAGATTCTAGAAAAGTTTGACGATTACTTACACTCAATGGGTGGATCGGAGTATTCACTCTCCAAAAGTGACAGGTTTCTACTGAATGGGTTCAAACGATATTTCAATGAGAGGTATAATGTAATTACATTACCATCGTAATGGTTTCATTCCATAAATGGCCTTATGTGTATTGTATTTTGCAGTAAGGATGAGCTCGACATTGTATGCACATTGGTATCCAGTGAAGTCCTGAATTGTGCTCTAGAGGAGGAAATTTGGTTCGACACCAATATTCTGTACTATTGGTTTGATGTGTTGAGGGAGAAGTGTCAAACGGCCTTTTTGGCAGACCCAAGCATTTCTGTAAGTATATAGATTCTGATTTGCAATTATCACTTCGTCACCATTTGGAGGTTAAAAACTCACTTTTAATTTTTTTGCAGAGCTGGTGGCAGTCTGGATTGCCAACCGCTGAAGAAGCAGCCTTCGGTCCCGGAGGTTCTCGAGTGTGTGAGGCTAGAGAATGTAAAACATTGGTTTACGTTCTTCACTCTGTCAATCATTTCACATTACTTGTTGGGTATACGGACGAGAGGAAATGGGAATTCTACAATAGTTCAAGCAGTGATCGTCATGCTTTAACTACCTGTAAACGATTTGTAAGTATACCAAAATTGTACCAAAATTTAAAAGAGCTTCTTAAGGTGTTATCGTACAAGATTTAGTGGCTCTTTCTTTTACTGATCTTGCAGGTTGAGTGGCTGACGATGAAGTTCAGCCAATATGGGTGGGCAGACCCATACATATGGACAATCAACGTAAAAACGAACATCCCACTGCAGGAAAACGGTTACGACTGCGGTGTCTTCGCCGCTGCGTTCGCTGAGCACTGTATATTTCGTCGTCCGATTAACTTCACACAGGCTGACATGATGTATTACCGGCAACGAGTCATCATTGAGATCTTCAAGCGCAGCTGGGAGTTGAATGCATACCGATTGAATATTGATGAGATTCCACTTGACTCAATTGATCCTGAGAAATGATGAAAATTTGATCTTTTGTTGTGATCCATTGTTGCATGTAAATCTATGTTTTTGGGTGCCTAATGTAAATCTAACTTTTTGTATGTAAAAAGTTAAAATGAATGTAAAGGAAAGTTTTGTTTGCTTCTGTATGGTCAAAGATAGTTGTTTGGCTTTATTGAATGTTGCCATCCTATGTATTTTTTAATGCAGCTTTTAATATGGACGTAAATGTAGTATGGGAGTTGTAGTGCATTCGCACATCCAACCATTACAGAAGTAACAGGTTTATTGTCATTGCTTAAAACTGACAACATCGTTGCTTCACAGAACCTAGTATACAGGGTCCAGTGTTAACAACTGACGACGTCGTCACTTCACAGAACCGTTTATAAAAAATCTCAGATGTAATAAATGACGACGTCGTCGCCTCACAGAACCTAGCGCAAACTATATGTTTGTTAATACTGACGACGTCGTTGCTTAACAGAAACTAGTGGAATAACTTCTAGTGTTAAAGTGACGACGTCGTCACTTCACAGAACCGTTTATAAAAAAACCCAGATGTAATAAATGACGACGTCGTCGCTTCACAGAACCTGGCCAAAACTAAATGGGTGCTGATACTGACGACGTCGTTGCTTAACAGAATGTATTGGAATCACTTGTAGTGTTAAACTGACGACGTCGTCACTTCACAGAATCTTTTATAAAAAAACCCAGATGTAATAAATGACGACGTCGTCGCTTCACAGAACCTGGCCAAAACTAAATGGGTGCTGATACTGACGACGTCGTTGCTTAACAGAATGTATTGGAATCACTTGTAGTGTTAAACTGACGACGTCGTCACTTCACAGAATCTTTTATAAAAAAACTCAGATGTAATAAATGACGACGTCGTCGCTTAACAGAATATAATGAAATAGTCCAATTGTATTAACTGACGACGTCGTTGCTTCACAGAATCTAGTGGAACATAGTTGAGTTTTAATAACTGACGACGTCGTCGCTTCACAGAATCGTTTCTAAAAAAAACACTTATAATAACTGACGACGTCGTTGCTTCACAGAATCTAATGTAACATATTTGTTTGTTAATACTGACGACGTCGTATTTTCACAGAGGGAATTGGAGTGAAGTGTGTGTTAATACTTCTGTCAACAGTTAACAACATCACACTTAGAAGAAGGATTCATTTCTTAAGCACGAGCACAACATCACTTTAATAAGCATTTAGAAATATTGGCAAAAATACTTTTGAAACCAAGTTTCACTTCTAAGTGATGGACTACGTGACAAATGACTGAAAGTAAATAAAATGACCAACTCTCCATGCACATAAACGAACATGTACACGAAACAAACAATGTGCAATGTAGTTGCGTGAATTACAATAAAAGGGCATAAGCACTTGATGCACCTTTTTCTTTTTAATTTTAAATCAAAGAGATATCAAAACAAAAAGATATCAAAAGGGTCAAATGACAATCATCAAAGATAGACTTATTTTAGAGGTATAAAAGGGACAGATAATTCCTATAAATCCATTATTTTTTATTCTAAAAAACCAAAGAATTACAGAGCTTTGCAAAATATAGCCCCCAAAAATACCTCAAAAGGGTTGTTTTAATATGAATTACATGTGGAAGCCCAGACTTCAAGCTTTCTCTTATAAATAATTTCGCTCGTTTTAAGGGCTTTATTTGAGTGCCTAGCCCTTTCCTCTAATGGTCGAATTGACAGGCCTATTATGTATTTATATATATAAGGTATTTTTAGCAAGTCTTCCTCTCCAAGTCTATTTAACTTAAACTAATTCAAGTAAAATATTGAGTGCTTTAGACTATTGGGAAAAGTTTATATAAATATTTGATTCATTTAAGCTTGTAGACTTTTTGTCTCTTTTTTAAGGGAATTTAACGCAAAAAAAAACCCTGATAAACAGGGTATTATTGTAATTGGCCCTAGTAAAAAAGATTACACCGATTGGACTCTGAATACACGTTTTCCTTTTTTTTTTATCTTTTAGCGCAATAGTTGATATCGACTATCCATAGTAAATACACTATATACTCGGAATCGCACGCACCTTCTTTTCCCCTTTATATCTTCGTTTCGTCTGGTCCCTGCATCACTACCTGGCGACGGAAATCAACTGCAGCTCTTTATTTGCTCCATTAATGGTGGTGGGTGCACTTCTTTAAGAGGTAGGTACATACATGAATCTTTATTATTAGTTTGACAGTTTCCCAAAGCTTGGCATGTTGATTCGTATTCTGGCTTTTATATTTTACCAGCCCTAGACAACTAATCAACGACCCTGATCTGTCCCAGAAGGATGCGATCCAAGTGCTTGAAGAGTTGCGAACAGTAGATATCTGCCCCTAAAAAACCACTACTTGTATTTTAATTTTATTTTCATTTACGTTTTTGGGTTTAGGATTTTTAAATGTGCATTTTTTTACTGACCCAGAAAATGTCACCTAAGTGCATTCAGAGTTACAAATGGTGGAGTTATTCTCCTAAAGAGGAAATACCATCTTTAATTTTCACTTACATTTTTTGGGTTTAGGATTTTAAATGTACTTGCATTTGACAATACAAACTTCACTTCTGTTCTTAACTGTATTATTTAGCCTAAACTAAAACACAACAGTCATGCCCCAATTTTAAATCTGTTTCCACTATTTCATTTTACAAGATCTATAAATTGTAACGGCACATGGACCTTGTCCCATGAATTTGTTATAAAAGATGGAAATGCTCCTATAGTTACATTATCTCATTTGTTTTGCATATTCATTTTTTTTTTTTTTTGGTGTAGGGTTTAAAATGTACATCGAATCTGTATGGGATTGTTTAACACGTATAATAAGTATTTTCCTTAGAATATCACAATAGATTTACTTTAAACATATACTTGCCCTTTCACCATGGGCATTGCTTAGGCATATATATTTATCTTTTGTTTCTATTACTATTATCTACTAATTTTTTATTTTGTAAACAGCATGTCTGACTGCGACATCCTAATCATATTCTACTACGATGGAAACTTTGAATTTGATATGATGCGTCCCGTCTATAACGGAGGAAAGCAGAAGATGAGGTATTTATCAACCAACATGACTTATGGGTCATTGGTTGCTGAGGCAATTGAAGCATCCAATTGGGACTCATCGACTGAAAGTTTAACCATACAATATCTTCATCACAATGGACGTGCATTTTCACTGGCTAGCATTGAGGATGATAATGATGTAAATAGAATGATGAAAGCATCGGGTCGGGATACAAATGGGATATACTTATATGTTTCTAACAGTTCAAACAATGGACAGTGTAGAGGAGGAGAACAATCTAGGTATGTTAACATGTTGTATTCTAAATTAAACACTTATCAAGTATTAACCTCATTCCCTAACTTGTATTTTGTTATATTGTTGATGCTATGTAGGTTTCAGAGGAATGACAAGCATCGATCTTTTCATGCAAAATCGAGGAACATTGTCATATCAAAAAGCAAGGGAAAAGAAGTGAACGATATGACAGCCGTTTCAAAGCTTCCTACAGTCGATCTCGAAGAAGATAATGACATGCATTTTTCAACTATCTGAAACAGTACAAGTCCACTGCATGATTTCGGTCAAGAGATTGATGTTGATAATATAGAGGATGGGGCAGACTATGGCGATGAGAATCATTCTAACGATAATAATTTCACCAGACAAATACCAGTGGTTGTGATGGGTGCGGACATAGGGAATGTTACCAGGGATGATCCATATAACAATGCATGTTTTGATAATACAGAAGATGGGGCAGAGTATGGGGATGTGAATCAATTTGATGAAAATAATCTAGGAGGACAAGTTCCAGTGATTGTGATGAGCTCCAACATAGGAGGAGTTGCCAAGACTAACCCAGTCAACAATGCATGTGTTGAAAATATAGAGGATGGGGCTGAGTATGGTGTTGATAATGATTTTGGTGAGAATAATTTCACATGCCAAATCCCAGTGATTGTGGTTGGCTCGGAGAGAAGCAACATTGTCGGGGCTAATCCAAACAAAACTAGTTGTCCTTCAAGTGAACATTCAGGTGTTAATTTCGTCGACAACATGGTACCTGAACAATTGAATACAGATGTTGGAAACAACTCAGCCCGGGAAATGTGGATTGGCCGTGAATTCCCAGATCGTGACACATTCCGAAAGACTCTGGCTAAGTTTGCAATTTATGGAAACTTTACTCTAAAGCACTTGAGGACCAACGGTTACAAAGTGACAGCATGCTGTAAAGATCAAAGTTGCCCATGGCGCATTCATGCCTCTATCGTGGAATCCGGGCCACAATTCAAAGTACGTACGTATAATCCAATCCATAGATGCTCGAAGCCAATGATGGGGACGGCACACAAACAAGCGTCAGCATTGCTAATTGCGGAGTTCATCATGGACAGAGTCAGACAAAATCCCAACCTGAAACCAAAAGAGATCATGAACGACTACCAAATGGAATTTGGGACAACTATTACATACAGGAAAGCACATGTAGCAAAGGATATTGCCCTGCGTGCAGTGCGAGGATCTTACGAGGAATCCTTTCAAATGCTTCCTAGCTACTGTATTGAATTGCACATGACCAATCCAGGGACAGTAACAAATATAGATACCACTTCCGATGACCGTTTTAGAAGATTTTTTTGGGCATTCGGAGTTTGTCTAAGGTCTTTTATTAATGCTTGCAGACCAATGATTGCGATAAATGGGACACATCTCCGAGGGAAGTATCCCGGTGTTTTGCTCGTTGTTGTTACACATGATGCCAATCATAAACTCCTCCCCATCGCTTTTGCCTTCGCAGAAGCCGAGAGACGCGATAGTTGGGAGTGGTTCTTGGCAAATCTGAATAGAGCGATTGGTGAGCCTAATAATTTGACTATTGTGTCAGACCGCTAAAAAGGTCTTATTCCGGCGCTCTTGAATACCATACCCTCCGCAACGCATTGTTATTGTTGCCGTCACATTGCAGAGAATATTAGGGTGGCTTTCAGCGATGCTGCAATTGTTATGAAATTTTGGCGTGCTGCCAAAGCGAATAGGCCGTTTGAGTATGATGCCTATATGAGTGATATACGGGCAGTCAACCAAGAGGCATTCACTTACATCGATGCAATCGGAAGGCAACGATGGGCTGATGCATATGTAGATGGACATCGGTATGAAATGCTCACTAGTAATGCAGCAGAATGCACAAATGCCATCTTAAAGGATACGAGAGTCCTGCCTATTACAAGACAAGTCGAGGAAATACAGGCCAAGATAATGGAGTTATATTAGAAGCGCCATCTTGAATCGCAAGCATTGACAAGTCGTCTAACACCGTATGCAGAGACAGTTTTAGAAAAAGAAACGGAAGAAGCTCGGCGACTGCATGTTCGTGTTGCTGGTTTGATTGAGTTTCAGGTACAATCTGCAGAGTACGTGGATGTCGTTGATCTTGAACGCAAGACTTGCACGTGTCGAAAGTGGGATATCCTCGGGATCCCTTGTGCTCATGCATTGGCCTCAATGAGAGTTAGAAACTATGATCCATATGAATTCTGTGAACACTGGTACCTATCAAGTGTATACCGTACAACATATAGTGAAGTGTTGCATGCTACCCGTGATAATAAACAGTGGAAGCACACATCTGATGTACGAGTTTTACCACCACGAGCTTCTATGCAACCAGGGTGGCCAAAGAAGAATAGGATTCGGACCGAGGATCGCGGACGCCAAAGGAGGGTAGTCACTTGTGGTAACTATAAGGAGAGCGGTCATAACCGGCAAAGTTGTCGCAATCCTCCTGCGCAGACTTGAAGATAATGACATGCATACTGATGCATATTTTGTGAATGGCCTTTTTTGGATGTAATTATGTTTGGTGGGTTTTTTTTTTTTTTTTTTTTTGTGGTATGAATGTCTTGGTAGCAGCAGCCATCTGGATAGTGTACAGTAGCCATCTTTTTTTGTCCCTTGAATGGGGATGTAGAATGAACTGTTAATGTGTTGTGGATGTCTTGCTAGATGCAGCCATCTTCGAAGTGTACAGCCCTACTGATGCATTTTTTGAAAGGGGGTTGCAAGATGAAGGTTAATGTGTTGTATGGCTGTCTTCATAGATACAGTTATCTGGATAGTGTATACAGCCTAATGAAGCATTTTTTGGGAGGGGTGATGCAAGAAGACCTGTCAATATGTGGCTCTACATGTCTTGATAGACACAACATTTTTTGGGACCGTGAGATTATGGATTGAATATACAGCCTCTATCGATGGTGTACAGTCTACTGAACAACATAGGGTTGGTTAAGTTGCTGTTCAGACCTTGTACATCTTGTGGGATGGGTTGTAATTTTTTGGGGATATCATATATGTTTTTATTTTAAGAAAATATTTGTTGTAAACTTTTGTGGTGATGCTAATATATATAATGTTTCTTGCATTATGGTTCAGTTGTTGATATCTTACTTTGCAACTAGTACATTAATAATTACATCATGATTAAAACGTATAAAATGCGAGATACTGATAAGCGATATTGAATTTCATTAAAGTGGATATCGACTACCACTGTAATTTCCATGTTACAGCTAAATAGTCGATATCGACTACCCTTGTAATTCCCATATTTCAGTTACATAGTCGATATCGACTACCACTAATTTTCATGTTACAGCTAAATAGTCGATATCGACTACCCCTGTAATTCCCATGTTTCAGTTAAATAGTCGATATCGACTATCACTGTAATTTCCATATTACAGCTAAATAGTCGATATCGACTATTGCTGTAATTTCCCTGTGTCAGCTAAATAGTCGGTATCGACTATCACTGTAATTTCCATATTACAGCTAAATAGTCGATATCGACTATTACCGTAATTTCCCTGTGTCAGCTAAATAGTCGATATTGACTATCACTGTAATTTCTATGTTACAGCTAAATAGTCGATATCGACTATTATTATGCATTAAATTTGACACTATCTCCCAAGCTAAGGATACCATTCCTTAAACAAAGCCAATGCATATAGACTCCCTACCTAGAAACCCCTAGGGCAAATACAAGTCATACATGGTTTCCATATTAAACTAATATGCTAAAAATAAATAAATAACATCCTTGTTAACAGTGAATGCATACATTCTTTTGCATTAAATAATTCCAGGTATAAAAAGGGGACATCCACATGAACCATTAAAATGTAAAAAACTTTGGCATTAAATATTGACACAAAAGTTTTTACAAATGTAAAAGTTACAAGTCCACAAAAGGATTCACTGATCCTCAGTCAACATCTTCATCTACTGTCCAAGACCTTTCACAAAACTATTCTTAACCAGCCACACAATATGATCAACCCGGCAAGTTCAACAAGTCCGGAAGATTCAGCCTATTAGCATTCACCTGCCAACTTCTCTTGAATATTTCAATCACAATTTTACTACGGAAGTAAGGAATATCAGACTGTTTAAATGTGATTGGACGGCGATGAACACAATGCTCCGTATATGCAATAATGAATACTTCGCAGTCATTACCATTGTCTTGGTGGGGAATGTCTTCCTTGATCAGTACAGGCCATAAAAATGGATCCGTCCAGCCAAAATGCATGTATATAGAATTCAACCACCCGATCTGCAACAATATCCAAATGGGGGGATTATCATAGGTGATGCCGCCAAGAAGGTCTGATTAATATTTTTTAGGATGATAAACCTTATTTACAAACTTAAATAATACTTACAAACTGTTCAGCTTTACTCTGTGTCAGACGATGACCCGGCAAACTGTTGTAGAACTCCCACTTCCTTTCATCAACGTAGCCTGCCACCAACGTGAAATGATTTCTGTAGTGGAGCACAAACACTAGTGTTTGTGCCTCCCGGGCCTCCCATACTCTATGGCCTTGCTTGCCGAATCCAGCTTCAGCACTGGCAATAGAACCCTCCTGCCACCAACTCTGCATTGAGTTACAGCTCCAAATCATCATCTTTTTCATTATAAAGGATAATGCGTAATCGCAGTGTTAATAATATACAGTGTGAATGATAGTTCAGCCTAGACTTACAGATATACTGGGGTCTGCGATGAAAGCGGTTGGACACCCTGCTCTTAGGATCTCAAAGTAATAGTACATAAGATTAGTGTCCATCCAAGTTCCCTCATCAAGTGTATTCTTTAAATCGCGGCTGGAGACCATGGTACAAATGCTGGCTAGTTCAAATTCCCTACATGACAGATATTGTATTAATAAGTAGCTGCACCATGGATAGGTTGGGAGTATTGGGTACAATTTGAAAAATAGTGAAATAAACTTCCATACTTACCTTGTACTATAATATTCCTTGAAACCCTGCACCAGAAATTGTTCCTGTTCATTTAATACATAACCCGAATGCACCATAGAATGAGAGTAGTCGGAGAACTTTACTGGGACCTTACGCATACGGGGCAGGCGCTTGATTCTCCAAATCAATGACATGACACTAGCCATCGGATGGGCAGCTACTATTGTGGAATCACTTTGAACTAACACCGGAGTGTCAAACAATACCCTGGCTAGTGGCGGTGTCTCGAGCACCTCTTCAAATGGTGGTATGTATGATGGATGACCCTCGCTTTGAACGTTGTCACGACGTTTTTTTCCCTTCCTCGTGTAAGTTTTCGCTTTTGGACTTTTAAGAGCTGGTTTATTTAATCTCGGATGAGAAGGAATATTGTAGGAAAGAGGGGCAGGTGCGTCGGCCGACATCTGAGGGGGATCAGTCTGGAATGGAGCAGCATCTGTGTCTTGAACACGCTGATCGGGAACAGTACAAGATGGACCAGCATCAGTATTGGGAGCCCTCTGAGGTGAAACCTTTTGAGATGAACCATTATGAGGGGTTTCAGTGTTTGTCTGAAAGTTTCCATGTTACAGACAAAGTCAGATTGCATTTCTGTAAAATATAGAAAAGTTATCGACAGACTACCTTATCTACATCCTCATCGGACACTGAGTTGTTGCCATCTTCCATGTTGAAGTTTTCGAATTTCGTCCCGAATGCTGCCTTGAACGTCTTTAATTTTTTTCGGATCGAGTCCGCCAAACTTAATAAGCCTTTCTTCCTCCTGTCAGACCGGTCACATGACCACTCCAAACGTGCAAGAAGTTGTTCAACCTGGATTCGTGTATAGGAATTTATGTCATGCAAAAAACAAGCAGTATTACTTTCATATAAAAAGGAAAAACATCAATTCATTTACATTCAATACTTACACATTTTTGTGGGACATACGTGTAGGTAGGATGCGCATGTACTTCAGCCTCATTAGCATCACTTTGCCCAACCCTCCCTATGTGCTGGACTGTGTTGGCAACATACCAGACCAAGTATTCTTCTGAATGTATGGACTGAGTGCACTCCTCTCCGCGTAATCCGAGCTGCCTTCTAGCAGCCCACAATGCTGCTATCTCTTCGTCCATATGCAAGCTGTAGTCAATTACAATCCTCTCGATACGTTCTACTCTCACGTATGGCATAATGAAGGGGGGGGGGACTAGTTGCTTCAGTCCAAATTGCTTCATGACTTGCCAAGTGTTATGCCGCTCAACAATCCAGTACCACACGAGCACGGTCGATGAAGAAAAAAGATCCTGATCCCCTTTGGGCACACTCAATCGGAATTTCTTGCTGTAGTTATTATACGGCTGCCAATTGAACTACATATAATTTAAAAAGAAGACATTAGGCAAATGCAATGAGGAATGAAAGGATTAATTATGTACAATTATGTTATGATAAAACCAATATATTTACCCCATCAGCCGGCAAGGTGTTTAGCTGGTGTCTTACTTCACTGACCGATGATGTGTATGGGTGTTCCCCAAGCCTCCTATGCCATGTCTTGAAAAGTGGGAATTTTATATCTTTCTTCCAAGATTTATCTGGGAGAGGACACCGGCCAATAGTCATCCGAGAATAAGCCCATCTCTGTGATGGAAAATATTAAGACATAGGCATTAGTTAGGCTTTAAATTATGCAACATTTTGTGTTGTCAGTTTTTAAATTAATGACCAGTATAAGCTGCAAAGGCCCCGTTGGTGTTCTGCAGGACTTACTGTCTTCCTCCTGCGAACCTTTCTTCTTACCTTCATCCTCTTTCTTCTTTCCTGCATCCTCTTTCTTCTCCTCGCCCCACCAAGTTGCCTTTGCCAACATTCTATAAAGGTTTGCAAGACATGAGGGGGCCCATGCGTAAGGCTTAAATTCCCTAAACAACTCAAGCAGATAAGCAGGCCCCCTCGCACCGGAAGTCTGTGTGAATATTTGACCGGACACCAAAAAAAAAAGATATGCCCGGGTGGCTCTAATCTCATCATCTTTTTGTTTCTTCCTACCCTCATCCGCCAAGGCAACAGGGCTAAAGTTATCCTCAAGCCACTTGAACTTTATCGTTATGCCAACATAGTCTTGCTTCTCCTGTGGCGTGATCCTAAGCAACTTCTTGACAAAGTGGCTCTACATATATACCCGAAAAAGCCCGTCCGGTTACGATCGGGCCATCGACAGGCAATCCATAGATATAAGCAACATCTTCAAGTGTTATAGTTGCTTCACCGGTTGGCAGATGGAATGAATTCATTTCTGGATGCCACCTCTCAATCAAAGCTGTTATCAAGGCATGATCTATGACCATACGATCTATGTCTGCCAAGTGGTGTAGACCCATTTGCCGTACATATCGCTTTTGATTGTATGTAAGCACCCATACATCTTTATCGGGGTTTGTTGGGATACACCTCATGCTCCCGAATTCCTGGTAAGAATAATAACCAGTGAACAGATTCCATGGACAATACAACCATAAGAAAAATTATAAGATATTGAAGTTATAAGTAGAGACCGTATCTGTAATTACGATATACCTCTCCTTGACGAATTCCCTCCGAAATATGATTTGTTTGCTGGAAGAGGAGTAAAATGGACCCATCGCTACTGTTTTCTTGACGAGCCTGCAAAATATCAAATGTGATAATTGGCCAATTAATATGGATAGTGGACAATCAAATTAGTTTTGACTATTCGGAGTATGGGCCATGCATCACAAGGGCAACAACTTGTGCAGTTGTGGGAACATAATCTCCTAATGTATAACAATTCAAAGTCAGAAAATGTATATAGATAGGGAATGCTTAGTTACAGCTTGGATTACAAAGTCCAATACCGATTATAAATTCGTAATATCCGCAAGGATGCCAAGTTGGTGATTGCAAACAAATTCCCTTATAAATCATCCGTTACTTTTATTAAATAGATGGAATGAACTTTTAACACTTATATGTGTAGAAGGCCCAAAAAGATTTATTGCAAATAGAACATGTAATCCAAGAATTCACACAAATACAAATGTGTACAATAGAACATGTAATGAATGCCGACATTTGCTAAGTTACATGCCAACCTCTCATGAAGTTTTTAGGTGACCAAAAGTCGTTTTATAGACTACTATAGGGTATTATAATATATCTGAAAATACTCATCAAATCACGTACAAAATGGCATGTCTAATCACTTGTTGAATGCTGTTATTCAACGCATATTCGAAGACCCCCATTCAGATTGGAATTATTAGGAAAATATCAAGTCAAACATCTATAAAATCCGTAGCATATTCAAATCTGTTTGGATCTCTCTAATTGCTAGTCTAATCGCATTGATTAAACAAATGCCATGTCTTGGACTATTCTATTGTTGAGAAATGAACAGAAAAAAATCCACTAGTCTCACCCTCTTTATAAGATAGCATATCTTTGAAAATTAGTCAGTCAGTAAAAGTTATTTTGATTCGAAGTCTATTCAGAAAAATTCATTTATATGATAGTATCTAAAATTGGATAATAAAGATGAGGATCCACAAATGACTATCACAATATCATCTTTTTGATGGCATATCCACCTTATAACCCTCACCCCTCTTTTTGATAGCATATCCACCTTATAACCCTCACCCCTTACCTGTATGAAATTGTTTCAATATAACCCATTTCACTATATGATTTTGACGAATTTAATTCAATTTAAACATATGGCCCCAATTATAACTAAACTTAAAACATTTATATCAAAAAGTCGTATCAGAATAGATATATAAATCCGAAGCAATCAAGTCAGATGTCCATCAAGTTATTCGTAAAATTTGGAAGTGTTCGGTACTACTGGTATGCGTAGTTACAGTATAAGTGATCAACACCTCCTTTTCTTTGGTGAGACAGACTAGGTTGGTAAGGCATAAAAGGGTTTTTCCCATGTCTTTTTCCATCTCTAATCATGCCAAGCAAATGAGGAGGAAAAACATGCCAAGCAGTCCTATCCAATCATGGATACATATAAATATTTGTTGATTGATAATGCAGTTGGATTTCAAGTGAATGAGGAGGAAAAACATATATCCAGTATATGTTTTTGGAGAAGTGATGTGTGGTTCCCAACTGTGACTGTGTCAAATTATTACTTTCTTTAGGTTAGACAACTGCACCTGCTACATTTTTAAAGAGGAAAAAAATCACTGAAAATAGGAAGCATGGATCCTATGCTTCACAAGTGAAAATTTTAATCCTTAAATCAAAGAGTGGGCTACTTCTACTTTATTATTTGGAATCCAGTTGGTAAACTCCATTGAGATGTTATCTTAATTCAAAACCAATGTACTATTATTTCATATAACCCAACAAAAAACGAACAAATAGCAGCGCTCAACTTCGGTGCAGCCATTTCTAAATGGGCAAACTAGAACGTGTGAATGAGATTGCATTTTATTGAAAATACAGAGTTAGAAGAGATTGCAAGGTTGCTCCCTTCCAAGCGATCAAAACCCATCAAAACACAATAAATCCCACTGCAAATTTATAGTACAGATACTCCTAGGGCACAAATACGACGACGAACAGAAACATACCTCCATGTGCGTCGCCCTATAGGATAATGTTGTGAAAAGTCCGGAAGATTGATACCCTGGGACCACCGTCTGGGACCACCGTTGATAAGAGAGAAGACGACAACGACGATGAAAGGGAAAGGGAAAGGAAAAGGGAAAGGGAAAGGGGGAAAAGGGAAAAGGAGACAGAGACGGTGCGAGTTGGTGGGGATGCGAAATGCGCAGTAATAGTCGATATCGACTATTGCGCTAAAAGACACAAAAAAAAAAAAAGGGAAACGATTAATTGGGGCCCAATCAGTGTGATCTTCTTTACTAGGGCCAATTGCAATAATACCCTGTTTATGAGGGTTTTTCCCGTTAAATCCCCCTTTTTTAAAGGTAACTTGTTTTCAAATTGACATAATGTTTAAATCCCCAACAACTATGTGTTTTTTTTTTTTTTGTTAAATTTGCCACATACCTTTTATTATATAAGAAGTTTGCTCATATAATTTTTACCATAGGAGAAATTTGTATTTTCTTTATTAAATCAGATATATCAAATAGAGTATTTTTCTTTTAAATGTGATCTATTTCATACATAAGGGTTTCAAAATAGGCCCCAAGTGAATAAGAAAGTTATACTAAGTACTTGGGACTCAAGATGGAGCCATATCCAAGTTAAAGCTCGAATGTTGGGAATCAAAGGGTGTTAGCTATGGATAGCAACACCCACTCCCAGAGCCCTTGCCAAGGACCGATCCCCGGTAAGGTGGTTTAAGCTCTCCTCTCTTGGCCACTCGGCCAACTCAGCAAAAATAATAATAATAATAATAATAATAAGTTTGAATATTGAGAAAACTAAATAAAAAAAGGACATTAGATGGCCATTAACCGAAAAACATACCACTAGTCAATATTGCACAGAAGTGGTTCCCTGTGACCACTTCGATTTTTTTTTATTAAAGATTTAAATGTATGACAACGTCGTCGCTTAATATCTCATTTAAACGTATGACGACGTCGTCGCTTAGTCGCCTGAAACCCCATTTTCCCAATTTCTCCTTCTTACTCCCATCGTTTTCTCCCTTTCTCTGGCGGTTTCCTTTCCCCCTTTCTTAGACTAGTGCGAATGCTAAAACCCGCGCACCTGGCATATCCATTATAGAAAGACTTTACAGCCTCATCAGAAACTCCATGCCCACATATGGATCAACACTTGCAGGTTGTTGAGATTCACTTGATGGCCTTCTGACAGGATTTCCTACATTTAGATAAGTCTCACCCACGTGAGCATTAGCATTACTGTCTAAGCTGTTGTGTTCTACTTTTACTTCCGACCGCATGCGAGGTTATTCAGATGTGTTGTCGTTTGCGGTGCATTCCATCATGCACTACAGAAAAGACCTGCAAGATTGCGATACAATTAGAAAGTAACAGAACCAAGTGTCTCTTTCTCATTCTCATCACATAAGCATTCAAAGACAGCATACTAATAATTCCAAAGAAATGGGGAAAGGAAACTGCCAGAGAAAGGGAGAAAATGATGGGAGGAAGAAGGAAAAAATGGGGTTTCAGGCCATTAAGCGACAACGTCGTCACACGTTTAATGAGATATTAAGCGACGACATCGTCACATATTTAAATCTTTAATAAATAGAAAAATGAAAGTGGTCACAGGGAACCACTTCCGTGCAAAATTGACTAGTGGCCCATGTTTCGGTTGGTGACCATCTAGGGTCCTTTTTTTGGTAGTTTTCTCTTGAATCTTTAATATAAATATGGGTATGTTAGAGGTCATGTAAACTAGGCCCAACTTGCATCTGGTTTTGAATATGGGCCTCCTTTTGGTTATGGGACATGAATGATCTAAAACCATTCTCTTTGCTAACATCAAAGCATATGTAGGGGTGCTCAGTTCATGAGTAAATCACCATGCCTCTAAATTGGCTTAATTAGGCTAATCATGCCAAGCTCGGGTTAGGGTCGATTGAGGTTGATGTAACTCAAGCTTCAGCTAGGCTAAGTGAATGCCTTTTAAATAAATATAAGCCAACCTAGAGATGAAAATTTGGGCGGGCCAACCAGGCTTGACACTGCTTAGCATGGAAAAAAGCTTGCTTGGGCTGTTGACCAAGTCAACATGCCGGCACGACATAACCCAATTATTTCCATGGGCCGTGCTGTGCCAGGTAGCCTGTTCCGAGACACGTCCCAATATATAATTTTAAATTTCTTTATATAAATAAAATTTAAAATAATGTAATATTCATTATTCATTTGTAAATTAGCTCAATATTTTATGCATTTATTTTAATAGTTTCAACTTTATTTCAAGTTAAGAACTCCTAAAAGTCCATAAAGTCTCTTTTAATTTATATAAAAAGTTTAGAAGAGGAATGTGGGCCGACTCAACCCAGCTGGGGTGCGACCTAGCATTGCACGGATAAATCTGTGCCTTGAGTCGTGCTGGGCTGAGCCCTAGCTAACTCGCCACGACACAACACGGCGGACACGACACGGATCAGGCACGGCTGAGCCCGCCCTTTGTAGGCATAACCCAGTTTTCATGCCTAAGCCAACCAAGTCCAGCTCAAACATGAATTCAACTCAAGTAAGTTAGACCCTTAAAATCTATATGTAATATGTGAATCTAATCATCCTTTATGTGAATCGTTAGGTCGGAGCATGCAAGGATCATACTACGAATTCAGGTATTTTGAATCCCATATGCATTGATCCATACTCGTATTTGAATTTCCCCCGATGCAAGAATATGTTTCACACTCGCTTTTATTCGGGCTTGAGGACTTCTAATACTAATATAATCAAGTACTCGAATAATCAAGTAAACATTCAGGACCATGCAAACGAATGAGCTTTAATAAAAATATCTTCATGTATTTTATCGCAAGCTTTTTGAATACAAAGTGTCTTTATTGATAGCTCAATGACAAGGCATCCTACTTTTAAGGGATTAACATGGTTGGTAGTTGGAATATGATTACCTTACCATAAAAATGAGGGGAAAGCTTTATGCAAATACCCTTTTATAGACAATGCATACATGTGTAGTGTTGTTCGTGGTTACATTTTACAGTCATTTGAAATTTAATGGATATGTTTGTACTTGTTTTGTGTTTTAGATATTACTTAAATAAAATGGGTATTCACATGTCCCGTGGTTTGTTGAGAACCATGAGATACTTAAATTCTAGGGAAAACTACCGAAAAAGTCCCCTTAGTATGTCATTGGTAGGATGACAACCCACTAGGAGTTTAGAGACGGGAGGGGTCCTTTGGGTGTGTTTTAGTCCCTTTTTTTTGTCATTTAGGACATTGTCAATATCAGTCACTATACAGGTTGTTATCGATTTGCAGAACTCAAATAAAAAGTGAGGTTTTCTTTGTTTGTTGCCGGTAGTGCTTTAGAGTGGTGGATGTGGCTAGGGGAGGCAGGGAGAGGGATGATATGAAGAAATAAAGGGCGGCGATCATGGGGTTATCTTCGTCGGAGAAGGAGGGAGGATCGCCATGGAGGGAGGGAGGAAGAGGAGGGAAAAGAGGGGAGGGAGACGAAGCCAAAGCTGTAGGAGGGGAAGAGGAAGATGGCCCGGGCCTATAGGTGGTGGGAGAGGGAGGGGATGAGGGCCAGGGACCTGCAGATCCAAGGGGAGTGAGAGGAGGCGAGGTTGGATGATCCTTAGGTGAACCTGCAGATTCAACGTTAATGTCGTCTTTTTTTTTTTATTCGCGATATTGTAGATGTCGACAACTTTTATCTGTTACAGCAGCTGTTGACTTACAACTTTTAATTCATCCTACTAACGAAACTAGTCGATATCGACAACTTAATATTGTCGCTATCGATAAGTTTTTTCTGTTCCAGCAGCTGCTTACTTACAACTTTTAATTCATCCCACTGACGAAACTAGTCGATATCGACAACTTTTATCTATTCCAGCTGCTGCATACTTACAACTTTTAATTTATCTCACTGACGAAACTAGTCAATATCTTCAACTTAATGTTGTCGTTATCGACAACTTTTATCTATTCCATCAGCTACCTACTTACAACTTTTAAGTCATCCCATTAACGAAACTAGTCGATATCGACAACTTAAAGTTGTCGCTATCGACAACTTTTATCTGTTCTTGCGAATTCCGAAGGCTGTAGAAATGACAACAACAGCTTCAAACAGCTTCATGCAATTCATAATAAATAACTCCTTTATCAATCCACCCCCAACATAGCAAAAAATCTACCACCCCCTTTCTCTTTCTTCTCCTCTTCGGCAGCAGCTGACAACCTGCTTGTCACTCCTTTATCAATCATTCTATATACATGCATTCAACCATTCTATATACATGTTGTGAAACTCTAACACATACATTCAACCATTCTATATACAATCTGCTAACAGTAAAGAAAAAATACCATCAAACGCAAAGTATACATGATCCAACAAAAGGATTCTATATAGAAATACAATTCATTATGTACAATGGCAAAAGGAGGCTAAGTACAAGTTTATCAACCTGATAGACTGATGAAAGATAACCATATCAAAGCCAATGTTACAATTTCCAATAAAAAAGTAAACAAAGAGGTAGCCCATAAGCAGTATCCACCAAAAAGTGAAGAAAATAAAACAGGGATACCATAAAAATAAGAGAGCATGCCTATGAAAATTAAGAGGCCAGCAACCTGTGATACCATTTTCTACCATGGTTGAAGACATATTTCACCAAACAACTGCCAGACTGGTTTGCATAGTTTTATAGTGTGAACCAACATATTAAACCCAACTTATAGTCATTAAGAATGTCTTAAAAAGTAAACACCATGGAATAACATATGCCACCGTTCAACTACAAGACACGTTACATCAAACACCTACAGGGCAACAACATATGCTTCTCTTTAACTACAAGATATGTAGACATGTAGTTTACAAATCTCACTCTACTCAAGAGGGATCACAAAAAAAACCACCATCCATACAGCCAAAGAATCAAACTTACATTTAATTTCTAGTGATTTAATCTACACATAACATAAACAAGGAAAACAACCATCAATCCTCAAAAGACTTCTGATGGAAACATCTAAAAAAAAGCCTAATTTCCCAAACAACTCCAGCAGAATCAAGAATTTCAATAGGCTCTCAACATTCTTCAATCAATAGCCCTTAATCCCCCATGGCACAAAGACACCAACAAAGTGTTATAAGCGACCACATCTACAGCGCAACCTCTCTCAAGCATTTTGTCGAACACCCTCGAGGCGTCCTCCCCATTTCCACGATCGCTCCATCCCTTCATCAAAATGCTGTAACTCTTCGCCCCTGTCTCGAACTCCGACTTTACCTCCGCAAAGAACTCCTCCGCCTGCCCAACAAGACCATTTCGACACAGAACCAAAAAGCAAATGATCAAGATCGTCGACGCGTGCTTGGAGGCCGAATTCACACATCTTGGAGGCTGCGAAAATCGCTCAGGACTCTGCAGATTTCGTTCACGTCCTCAGCTATTGGATTGGGGGGTTCTGAGGCAATGGTTAAAGAGAGATTAAGTTGTGGAGAAAGCGTAATTCCAGGAAGAGAAGTAGATATGGGGTTTTGAGAGATTCGAGAGATGTGAGGGTTTAGGTGGTGAAGGAGATGATGGGTTAGTGTTCTGATTCGATGGCGGGAAAGGAGTAGTACTCGAACGACCATTGCAGGGGAGAAACCAGGACTTCCCATGTTTAAATCTTTCCTTCCTTCCTGAAATGGATCGAGAGACCCTTCCTTGAGCAAGAGTTGCAGTCGATGAAAAAGGTCTGTATGTATAAATGGTTTACGCATATTGGTTAATATTGACAACTATATTGTCGATATCGACAACATCGCTAAATGACAAAAAAGGACCCCTGCCGTCTCTAAACTCCTGCTGGGTCATCTTCTTACTCATGGCTCACTATGGGGGTTTTTCAGATAGTTTTCTCTAAATTCTATTTGCATTTATTGTATTTCTTTACACTGGCTAAGCATGAGCTATCTACTAGTTAAAAGAGGTTTCAAATAGAAATGCTAAAAAAAGAACATTCTTTATTTTGATTATGTACCTCTAATTCAATCATCCTTTTCCCCCTTCTTCACCCTTCTCACTTGGCTGCATTCAAACTTCAAATATGGCTCGAGCTTCTCTATGCATGGAAGCGAGCAATGATCAAACTTAAAAAAGTTAAGGGCCTGTTTGGTAATGTGGTACTTAATGTTTCCACTATCTAATAATATTCTTCTATTAATGTGTGAGATTAATAAGGCTTCTTCCCCCAAAGAAAAATACAGGATTAAAAAAAAGACTTTATTTCATCCGTTGATTCGATGTTGTAAGACCTCGTCCCGAGTTAATCAAGATTAACTCTACTTAATGGGAATTAAGGCTAATTAATTGTAATTGACCAAATGAACTTGAATTGGCCTAAAATGAATGAATTAGGTTTAATGAAATGATAATGAACTCATTAAATGAATTGAATTGGGGTTGAGACTCAAACAATGAAATGAAGGACTTTTATGTAAATACGAATTTCAGGGTATTTTGTCGAATACAAAAATTCTTGATACCAACACGCGTATCTCAAAGAGTACGTTAACTTTCATAAGAGACTTGAATTCGTCCGACGAGAAACGAATCAAATGACCCGTTATTTGACTCGATTTGAAATGAGAAAGAGAGGTGGAAGGGCTAAACGCAAAAGGAGAGCTTATATAGATAAGATGAGTTCATTCATCTTAAAATTTAACCTAAGAGATTGAAGAAAGAAACCCTAGACTCTTTCTTCTTTTCCTTATTCTATTCTTCTTCATCAAGTGTCAAGATTTGGAGCTTTGATTGTGGCTTTCAAGAGGACTTTATCCACTTCATCTTCTCCATCTTCTCCTTTGTTTTCTTTAGAGTTGGAGCTTGAAGAAAGTTTCAAAATCCCTTTCCATAGAGCTTCAAGTAAGTGTTTGAGCTTCTAATAGAGTTTTCTAGTTATTTGAGCAATTTGGGTTGGTTTGTGATTCAAACAACTCATAGGGAATTTCTATTTTTGAAGGATGTTGATTTAGGTTCAAAAGAGGATTTTAATTGGGGATTTTAATTTCAAAGTTAAGCTCACAAAGAGGTTTCTTGTGATTTAATCTTCAAACAAGGCAAGTCATTCTTATGATTTATGATGTTTTTAGAGTTGTTAGAACTCAAAGGGTTCAATTTTCATAAATTGCTTCAGAAATTCTGAAGCTTCAGAATTCAGTTCTGGGTGCAGTTCGGTTGACCAACATCCTGACCGAACCCTAGGTTCATTTTCGCAGAGAATTCAGCTTATGGAAAGCTGACCGTGACCTAACCGCCACATTTCGGTTAGCCGAAATTGAGATTTCGGCTAGCCGAATGGTAACCGCCGAGCTGACCGAATTGTGGTAAGAACTTTATCAGAAAATAAGTTTCTGGAAAGCTGATCGAACTGAGTTCGATTAGCCAAAATGGGGACTTCGGTCGACCGAGGGCTGACCGATAAAACGACAGAAAACCCTTAAAGTATCAGAAATTCTGAGTCTTCTGGGCTAGAGACCGCGGTCGACCAACCGAGGGAGTTCGGTTGACTAAGATGCCAACCGAAAGGTGACCGACATGATGGTCAGGGATTTTTATTAAAAGGCAAGCTTCTGGAAAGTTGTCCGTGAGTAATCGAAATGAATTCGGTTAGCCAAAATTGGGATTTCGGCTAGCCGAGAGGTAACTAACAAGTTGACCGAGACTGAGGGAAATTGCAGATTGAAGTCTGATTTTCCTGTTTTGAAACCTAATTTATACATGCTGGTTTTATTAATGTCTAAACCTTCATAGGTGTTAGCCAAAGTTATCCTAATGCGCAAATTAAATATATAAAGTGTTGTTCATCAAGAATAACACGTGCATTGGATAACGAGCGTTTCACTCAATTGATTGATTTAGAAGTCTGAATAGGATTTGATCTAGTTTCAGAGTCTAACTTGATATTGTAATTTCCTAAGCTCATTATTGAGCTACACTGACATAATGCACTGAGTTAATGGTATTAATGAATTGTTACTAAAGGTAACAATATAATGAATAATCCTACTTAGTAAATGTATTGGAGCGTTCTGGAGCTTCGTGGTGATGCTAGTGATCTTTGATCAAGACACTGGTAAATCTCACTCATTTGATAAGTCATTAATATAAAAGAGTACTCATTGAAATGATACTGAAAATGGAATGAATTGAATGAACGTGAACTGATAATGAATAACTAGTATTTGTGTGTACAAATACAACGATGCTTTCGTTGGAAGAACTGAGCTGAAATGAAACAATTACTATTGTAGTTGTCAATCCAGACTTATGGATACTTGATTTTAGCACTTGACTACTGTAGTTGATTTAAATAATATAGAACTGATTTACTGATTGATAGCATGTATTATCATAGAACTGTATACACATTGTTGAACCGTCGTGTTCACGGTGTTATTGATGACATCGCAGGTCCAATTGCCCATACCGGTCTTGCAGAGGCTGCGCCGCCATCGGAGGAGGCCCATTCGATACCTCTAGGAGGTTTAATCGAATGGACGTAATCTGAGTGCGAAGCAGAGAATTATTTTGAAAACATTTTGAAGATAGATTTTGTTTAAATCATCTTGGAATGTAAATAGTAGTCCCCTGTATTGTATTTAAATATACAGTGATTGACTTTAGTAATGAATAGTAAATGTGCAAGTTGAACTTTACTTTTAATGTAAAGAACTCGTCAATGTATATATTCTGTAAATTTTATACATTTGATGGGTTTTTGTGATTTGATATCCCTTGTGGATTTCATTTAACTTCGGTTAATTTTGGATTAACGAGAGTAAGTATGAGATCGCGACTCGTGGTTTGTTCGAAGTAATCAGATCACGGGCCCGGATCGTGACATATGTTCTTCTATAGATACTTGCCTACCCATGCAAAACAAAATTTAGAAGACAACCTTTGGCTTAGATAGGATGTGGAGAATATGAGCTTTGTGGTCTTGCATTGTGGGAGTACTCCACTTGAGCATATCTCCAACTTTAACATGCATTAGCTTCACCTTTATCTAATCATTACCTTTTACACTATTTGACATTTATTTTATTTTACTTATTAATAAATAAAATAATATGCGATTTAGCATTTCAGTAAGCAAAGATCTTAATCGCAGCCTATGGTAATTTCTTCTCTGTTTTTTTCTTTCTTTATTTCTTTCTCTTCAAAATATGTACTCGTTCCATTACACAAATGTGCCTTGAGTAACATCATCAAAAAATTGAAAACGTAAGAAGATATTCTATAACAGTAGGAAAATTTGTTCTACAAATTAAGAAGGTAAAAGTCTAGATTCTTTCAATGTGAGAACTAATTAAGTGCATACTATGAACTTGTTTCTTTATTATAATTTTTTATAAGAATCTGTGTGAGGGTCTTTAAGACATGATGCGATAACTTATCCATAGGCATTGAAATGCCTTGTTTCTTTTATCAAGATTTTAAATTTCAGTCACCTAAAAGTTACTTGAAATTCCTGAAATTTCAATATATTTGCATCTTGTTGGAATTTAACTGCTCCACCCAAGAAAAGAATTTAGAAATCCCACATCAACTGACAACTTTTGAATATTTGAGATTCTCCAGGCAAAAGTTATATGAATTTCTATAAAGCAGCAAGCCTATATAGTGCAATGAAAAAGCCCATCTTTGAGTTCTAAGCCAAAGTCATTGTTTCACCTTTTTTCCTATCAATAATGAAGATTTATGTGAATCGATATTTATTCATCTTTAATGTCCACCTTTTAAATAGAAATTACCCAAAATTAGCATCCATCGTTTTCTATCGACTATTGAATATTTTACTTTCATAGAATATCAGGATATCATGTTTGCTTGTTCATATATAAATCATTTAATATAGAGAGCGAAGAATTCCTCCCAACATTTGTGTAGGTTGCTTGGGAAAGTCTTTTGCTATAAATGGTTTATTCAATTTCACAGTGGCATAAATTTTAGGATTTTTTAAGTAAAAAATTTAAGGTTAAAGTTGTAACAAGCTGAGTACTTTGTACATGATGTTTTATATATATATATATATATGGTCAAGGCTCCCCTAAGCTCGAGTTTAGGGAGAAAATTTCATAAGCTTGTACTTGTGGGGCCCACCTTTGGTCCATCCAAATGGACCAAACACATGACCCCCTTAAATTTCATATGTCCACCAACTTTCGGTAGATCCGAGTTTACTAGACCGTTGGATTGACTATACATCAATCCGAATGGATTGTTGACCATTAAACTCTTGGACCCATATGGAGATGATATAAATTACAGTTGGGGCTGATTTTTTGCAGGGAGGAAGATCCATGGGAGTCTTTGAAATCCCACCCCCACCCCCACCCCCACCCCCCATCCCCATCCCCATGTGGGTCCTCAAGTGGGCCCCATCACACACTTGAGCTTACCTTATCCTAAACTTGAGCTTAGGGGAGCTGACCTATATATATATATATATATTTTCTTATATATATATATATATGGGCAAGGCTCTTCTAATTAAGCTCAAGCTTAAGATAAAATTTCGTAAGCTCGCGCTTGTGGGGCCCACTCTTAGTCCATCCAAATGGACCAAATACACAATCCCCTTAAATTGTACATGTCCACCACCTTTCTGTCAGATCCGAATTTATTAGACCGTTGGATCGTCTGTGTATTGATCCGAATGGACTGTTGACTATTAAACTTTTGGGGCCCAGATAGAGATGATAGAAATAATGATTGTGGCTGATTTTTTTTGCAGAAAGGAGGGTCTCAGAGAGTCATTGGAATCCCCCCCATCCCCATCCCCATGTGGGCCCCACCACATACTTGAGCTTACCTTACCTTAAGCTTGAACTTACCTTATCCACCAAATACTTGATAAAGATGCCAATAGTTGGGTAGTGCTCATATGGAGTTTAATTTGTGAAATTTGTTAACTGCCCCATCAATTACAAACTTTTAAATCAAAGATAATATTCCTATGGCTGTTGGGGCTTATAATATTCCTATGGCTGTTGGGGCTTACTTGTGGTCCCACTAATCATGAGATGTAAGGAAGGTCATGATGGACAGATATAAAAAAAGGGGTCAACCCCATGTCTCTAAAGTCTAAGAGCATCTCCGGACTCCAATAGAGACACCAAATTTCTTTTGATGGTTGATGGGGCAAATCGACCCCTTGGAATTTGACATCTTTATTGGAGACAACTCCAACCTATATGCCAAATATAATATTTTATTATAAATGCTACTCACCCTTAAAAGAAAGAAAAAAATAAATTAAACCCAATCCATCTCCAATGGAGAGTTTTGGGATAAAATAAACTTAAATATTATTTAACATCTCCCTTTTTTTACATGCAGAATTTGGCATTTTAAAAACATCGCCCCCCATGTCAAATGCCATGTTATTTTTTACATGATTATTGGAGTGAAAATCCATGCAAAAATTCCCCTTAGATTTAACTCTTTGATCCGTGGTCATTTGGCAACTCTACTAATAGAGTCAAGTGAAGTAAAATTGATTTTAAAAAAGGAATAAAATATAAGTGGGTTATGATGATATTTTATTTTTAGCTGTTTGTTATTAAATTTTCTTACTTCTATATGGTAAAGTAGAGTTTTTTTTATAAGTTAGTAGAAAAAGGTGATTTTTTTTGAACTTTTTTAAATAGATAGAAGATATTTTAAATTAAAGTAATTTTAATGTGGTATGTTATTTGAAAAATAAAGGCAGACTGGCTTAATATATATATATATATATATATATGTAAGTGCCTAAAAATTAAGGGCTTCAAAGCAGGGATTAGGACCCCTAATTCAAGTAGTTTAGATGAAGATTGCTGCTGAGGCTCCGACTAGACCTGAGGAGGAAGAGAAGAGAACACGTCAGAGGACCCTGGCTGCAGGCAGCGCAAGGCTCTCCGATGCTTAAGTTAGTTTAGTCAGCGAGGAGAGGAAATAGCAGAGGGATAGTGTGTATATTGGGTTGCATACCTTTGGATGGAAGTGGACGTGCTATTTATAGGCGATGGGTTGACCTTTGTGGGCGAGTTCCAAGACTGGGCCGGCCACTCGAGTGGCTACGTCCACTCAGCCCATAATGCATTAAATGCTGGCCCATCCTTCATTAAATGCTAGGCTTGCTGGGTCAGGCGGCGGTGCTGACTTTTGGGCCAGGTCCCATCAGGCCTGGCCCGGAGCCATGCCCTGGGGGCGCACGTGTCCTGTACGCGCCGTTTTGTCAGTAATGATAAGCTGCAGGGCATGCCTTGGCATGCGCCGTTGTTCTGTCGCTGGTCCCATCAGTCTCCGTCAAATCCGCGCTGCCGAGGTCGGGTAAGTCCTCGAGAGCTCCCGCCCCGGCGAATGCCGCGGTCTTTCAGCCGCGATCACCATTGGTCCAGGGGAGGTGTAACCACTCTGGCCGGATGCCTGGGCCAGTGCTGATCTCGGCTTAGTGAAAACACCCCCACACAATTGCCCCCCAGTCTTCCGAGCTCTTAAGGGTGTCACAACTCTTTGAGGTCGGAAGGCTGACATGTTTCGTCGAGATGCAATATGCCGTGGTGCCCAGATGACTTCCTGTCCGGGCTCGGGGGAGCCCAAACGTCTCCTGGCTTTCGGAATTCTACCGCCGTTTCGGTAGCTGGCGCCTTTACTCCTATCCGCTGTTGCTTCCGTACCCGAGGCATTAAATGGCGCGCGAGAAACGAGCTGGCGCTTCCACGTGCCTCTCCCTATTTGGCCGGCCCGTCTTTTCACGGCGGCGCGCGCAGTGAAAAAAACGCGCCCTTCTTGAAATTCGAAGAGGCGCCATGATTAGGCGCCTATTTTCTGGCTATAAGTAGGGGCTTGCCCCTTCTTCTTTCCCTTTTACTTGCATTCTGCTTCTCTTTCCTTCCCTTCTTCTTCCTTTTGCCTTCGGAGCCCTCGTCCTTCCTTTCCTGCCTTCATCTCTGCCGAAGGAGGCTGTTGCGCAGAGAATCTCTAGGCTTCACTGCCAGGACTCCGTTCTGTATCTTGACCTTGTAAGTCTCCTTCTTCCTCTCCCTATTTCGTTCTGCTTTCTGCCTGGTCTAGGGTTTTCTCCGTTCAGGGTTTTTCCTGTTTTTAGGGTTTCTTCCTTCTCCTTAGTATACTTCTGGCGCTTTCGCCTGAGGGATGGGTATCTATAGCCATTGGATTGAGTCTGAGAGGGGCCTAGCTGACCTTAGGGCTAGATATGGTATACCTGAAGGAGTCCAGGTCATGGCGGCTACAGTCATATCTTATGCCCTTGGGGATTTTTGCGATGGCTGGATGCCGTTTCCCTTGGTTGCCGTGATCGAGGGCGGGGTCAGGTTTCCCCTCCGCCCTCTGCTTAGGGACTGTCTCCGAGCATGGCACCTCTGCCCCTGCCAACTGATGCCCAACAGTTTCAAAATTATAATGGGTACGGACGCGCTTAATACAATACTGGGCATCAGTCTTGGCGTCCACGATATCGAGGAGGCCTACGATATCTGCAAGTCCGGGAAGGACATGTACTACCTCCGCGTCAAGTCGGGGCGGAGGCCCTTCGTGCAGGCCTTAGAAGATTCCAATAAATATGCCGGGGACGATCGCCTGATGGTCACTGGCGGTTGGGAGTTTGGTGAAGACGAGCCCATCTCGGCAAGAAATTTCAGGATCCCTCGTCACTACGGCACTCCTCCAAGTAATTAATCCCTGAGTACATCCTTTTACTTTTCGTCCCCTTTTATACTTGCCGATCTGATATCCTCTGTTTGCTCTGCAGGCGTTCGTCAGAGGAGAGCTGCCGCTTTCCGAGAAGGCTGGGAGCCAAACAGAGCTTGGATCCGAACTCTTGAGAGCTATCACGGCCACGGTGACAGGTCCGCGTGGAAACTGCTGGGGTATGAGCCCAGGTACCGCGGATACCGGGAAAGGAAGGTGATTGCTCATCGCAGGCAAGCCGCGGCGGAGGTAGAGGGAGAGACCAGGGCGGACGAGGACCGGACCGCGGCGGACCGTTCTGCGACCAACTCTGAGGCGTCCACCTCGGGGTCCGAAGACAACGCCGAGACGATCGGTAGGATCGTCCTGTCCGACTCGGAGCCTGAGGGAGAAATGGACCGGACCCGCCCGAAGCCCGTCCTGCGAAACTTGAAGGCCGTCCCAGTGACCGGCAAGGGTCGGGGCGCGCCTTCTTCTTCCCGTGCTCCCGCGCAGACGAGTGCGCCCTCGTCATCCTCCGTGCCCCCGCCTTCCAGTACGCCGACGACGATTGCCGCGACCGGGAGCGGGACGCCTGGTCCTCCCACCGTTTCGACCACACAGGTGGAAGACCAAGCTCGTAAGAGGGCCCGGGTAGAGAGCTCGGTGGGTGAATCGGCCGGGCCTGTCATGGGAACGCGGGCTCACCCCGCTCCATGGAAGCCAAGCTTCATGATCCAGCCCGGGAGGCCACTGTCGGTGGAGGATCGCCTCTCGGGGGGACCGTCCGTGGTCGCCTGCTTGGGTAGCGCCTGCGCCTTGCCGCGGGACATGGAAAACCACGATAAGATGGACGACATCTCCCTCTTGGCCGCGCAGATGAAGGCCAACCTGAGTGTAAGTCTGATTTTGTACTTCAATATTTTCTATTTGGTTACGGCTTCCGCTCACTGGTGGTTAACCTGCTTGGTTATCTCCTGCTTTCTTGCAGAGCGTCCGGATGGCTCAGATTTCGGTGTCTCGTATTCAGAAGTGCCACGCCGAGGTGAAAAGACTCCAGGCTGTATGCGAGCAGCAAAAGAGAGACCTGGAGGAGGCGAAGGCGAAGGTTTCTGAGTACGAGGACACGCACCGAACCCTTTTTGCCGAACTTGACAAGCTCAAGTCGGTTTTTTGATCTGACTAAAAGGAGGGAGGCCGAGGTGGAGAGGACGATTGCGGGGCTGGAGAGCCAAAAGGCCGATCTAGAGCTCACCCTCCAAGCCGAAGTCAAACTCGCCTTCCAGGATGGCATCGACGCAGCGGGCGATGAGTACGCTGCGCAAGTCAACGACATTCGGGTCTCGGCGTGGGAGATGGGCTGGAGGGCGGCTCGGATCAAGATGGGCGTCTCCCGCGACCATCCGGCCTATGCCAGTCCGGACGAGTATCCTTGCTCGGACGCCGTCGAAGGTGCAGAGACGGGCCCCGGTGCCCAACCGACGACGGAGCTTCCCTCCGCATTGCCGGAGGCGTCCGCCGCAGTTGAGGAACCCGTCGCGGCATCCGCACCCGAAGCTCCTCCTGCTGCGTGAATTCGGCCTGCCGTTATCCCTTTTGTTTGTTGCTTTTGATGTATCTTTTCTTTTGACGCATCGCGTCCTTTTATGTAAAAAGGCGCTTTTTGAATGAAAAAACTTGTTTACCTTCGTGACTGTGTTTGCGTTTGCTTGTTTTGAATGTTTGCGCAAGTGTTTCTTTTCGGCTACATGGCCGAGACCACTTTTCCGTGGACTATCAATTTTCAGCCGAAAGACTGAGCGTTTATGGCGAGCGGGTGACATAAGCTCGGTGAGTGTCGCGACAATTTAGTGCGATCGGGCTGGCCATCCGTTACGTAGCCGAGATAAGCTTTGTTGCCCAAGTGGAGATTTCCCCCTGGCTCGCAACCAGGGGCCGTGCTGGCTATCTGACGCGTAGCCGAGATGCGCACGAGATGGAGATGTCCCCCTGGCTCGTCACCAGGGGCCGTGCTGGCAATCTGGCGCGTAGCCGAGATGTGCACGAGATGGAGATGTCCCTCTGGCTCGTCACCAGGGGCCGTGCTGGCTATCTGGCCCGTGGCCAAGATGCGCACGAAATGTAGAAGTCCCCCTGGCTCGTCACCAGGGGCCGTGCTGGCAATCTGGCGCGTAGCCAAGATGCGCACGAAATGGAGAAGTCCCCCTGGCTCGTCACCAGGGGCCGTGCTGGCAATCTGGCGCGTAGCCAAGATGCGCACGAAATGGAGAAGTCCCCCTGGCTCGTCACCAGGGGCCGTGCTGGGGAGTCGTTGTAGTTGCCGCGGTCCTTGCCTTGGAGCAATTTTAATTTAGAACATAGACAAACTTTCTTGAGAGGAAATGACCTTCATTGATTTTGCATAAACTGAATACATTTAAAAGTAAAATTTCTTTAGATGCGACGCGTTCCACGGCCGCGGGAGTGGCCTCCCGTCCATATCTTCAAGCTTATATGCGGACCGCCCCGCGGTCGAGACCACCTTGAATGGACCGCGCCAGTTCGGGGCTAACTTGCCCTGATTTGGATCCTTATCTGCGGGTAGTGCCTTCTTCAGGACCAGCTCTCCAATGGAAAACTTCCTTTCCCGCACTTTTTGATTGTAATCCCTTGCCAGTCGTTGCTGATAGGCTGCCAAACGGATGGAAGCGGCTTCTCTGCGTTCTTCGGCCAGGTCCAGTCCCAGGGTGAGGTTTTTGTCGTTCTGGGCCTGGTCAAAGAGTTCAGATCTGAGGGTCGGGAGACCGATTTCGAGAGGGATCACGGCTTCCATTCCGTATGCCAAGGAAAAAGGAGTTTCTGAGGTGGAGCGTCGCGGAGTGGTCCTGTAGGCCCATAGCACGCTGGGTAGCTCTTCTACCCACCTTCCTTTGGCCCCATCAAGTCTTTTCTTGAGCCCGTCTAAGACCACCTTGTTGGAGATTTCAGCCTGGCCATTGCTCTGGGGGTAGGCCGGAGTCGAGTAGTGGTTTCTTATGCCGAGCTCCTTGCAAAAGTTTTTGAAGAGGCTGGAGTCAAATTGGGTCCCGTTGTCCGAGACCAAGACTCGAGGGATGCCGAACCTCGTGACGATGTTCTTCCATACAAAGTTCTTGGAGTCCCGCTCTGTGATGGAAGATAGTGCTTCTGCCTCGATCCACTTTGTGAAATAGTCGGTGGCCACTATCAGCCACCTTTTATTCCCCGGAGCTCGGTGGAGAGGTCCCACAATGTCCAGCCCCCACTGTGCAAAAGGCCATGGACTGGAGAGCGGGCTCAAATCCTGTGCAGGTTGGTGGAGGTTGTGCGAGAATTTCTGGCACTTCTCGCATTTCATAGCGTACATCTGTGCGTCCTTTTGCATGTATGGCCACCAGTATCCTTGGCTTATAGCCCGGTATGCTAGTGACCTTCCTCCGATGTGACTTCCGCAGATGCCTTCGTGTATTTCGTAAAGGAAGTCTTCAACTCGGCTTGGGTGGACGCACTGGAGATAGGGGCCCGTGAAGGATTTCCTGTACAGCTTTCCTTCTGGAGAGAGCCAGAACCGGGCTGCCCGGAGCCTGATCTTGTGGGCTTGCGCTCTGTCCTCGGGAAGTTGGTCGTCTTTGAGGTATGCGATGATGGGATCCATCCAACTGGGCCCGAGGGTCGGCACACAGGACTTGCCGTGGTGGGCTGAGCTCTATACTCGGCGATGTCAGCGAGCCCACTTCTACAGTTCTCTTTTTTCCAGCCTCGACGGCGGAGGCTAAGTTGGCGAGTGCGTCGGCGTGCGAGTTGGAGTCTCTGTCGATTTGTTTGATCTCTGCTTCCGGGAATTGGGAGAGGAGTTTCTTGGCGAGGGCTAAATAGGCTGCCATTCTATCGTCGCGAGCCTGGTAATCTCCAGTGAGCTGGCTCGTCACCAACTGCGAGTCACTGTAGATTACCAGCTGTTGAGCTCCGAGAACCTTTGCACTATTCAGCCCCGCCAGCAATGCTTCATACTCCGCCTCGTTGTTCGACGCTCGGAAGTCAAGAGTCAGTGCTTGCTCGATTACTAGCCCTTCCGGTGACTGGAGGACTATGCCGACACCGGCCCTTCTAGAGGTGGAAGACCCGTCGACGAAGACCTTCCAAGCCGAATCTCGGGAGGTGTCCCGAGATAGCCCGTAATCAGTCTCCGGGACTAGGCCATCCTGCCCCTTGCCCCCCAGTGCGGGGTCGAGGGGGCTCGGCGCCGAACTCGGAGGAGTGAACTCGACAATGAAGTCCGCCAAAATCTGGGCCTTGATCGCTGTCCGGGGCTGGTAATGAATGTCGTATTGCCCTAGCTCCACGGCCCATCTCGAAATTCGCCCGGAGAAGTCGGCCTTCCGGAAGACGGACTTTAGTTGGTGCTCCGTAACCACCACTATCTTGTGGGCCTGAAAATAGTGCGAGAGCTTCCGGGAGGCACTGACGAGGGCCAGTGCGAGTTTCTCCATTGGCAAGTATCTGGTTTCGGCGTCGAGGAAGGTTTTGCTGGTATAATAGATGGGCTTTTGCTGCCCTTCAACTTCTCTGACCAGGACTGAGCTTACCGCGTGGCTGGAGACCGCCAAGTATAGGTACAATGTTTCGCCTTTCTTCGGGGTTGATAAGAGTGGAGGCGAGGCCAAATAGGCTTTGAGTTCCTGGAGGGCCGAGTCGCATTCTGGGGTCCACTCAAATCTCAGGTTCTTTCGCAGCAATTGGAAGAAAGGGCGACATTTGTCTGAAGACTTGCTGATGAAGCGGTTGAGGGCGGCGGCCATGCCGGTGAGCCTCTGCACCTGCTTTGTCGTTGCCGGGCTCTGAATTCCCAGGATCGCGGAGATCTGGTCCGGGTTTGCTTCAATACCGCGCCGCGTGACGAGGCTCCCAAAAAATTTGCCGGACCCGACCCCGAAGGCGCATTTGGAGGCGTTTAGCTTCAGCCCGAACTTCCGAAGAACTTCGAAAACCTGCCCGAGATCCGCCAGATGGCTGAGAGACTGGGTGGATTTGACGACCATGTCGTCGATGTATACCTCGACTGTCTTGCCGAGGTGCTCCTGGAACATTTTGGTGACCAGTCTCTGATAGGTTGCGCCCGCATTTTTGAGGCCGAATGGCATCACCTTATAGCAGTAGGTTCCCCTAGGAGTGATGAATGTCGTTTTCTCCTGATCCGGCTCGTACATGGGTATCTGGTGATAACCGCGGTAAGCGTCGAGAAAGCTCATCCTTTCGTGACCGGCGGGTGGCGTCAATCATCTGGTCGATCTTTGGTAGAGGGAAGCAGTCTTTGGGACATGCTCTGTTGAGATCAGTGAAGTCGACGCAGACCCTCCATTTTCCGGTCTTCTTCTTCACCACCACGGTGTTTGCCAGCCACTTTGGGTATTGGACCTCCCTGATGGCGCTTGCTTCAAGCAGTTTTTCCACCTCTTCGACCACGGCTGCAGACTGGTCGATTCCGGACCTTCTGGCCTTTTGAACCACTGGCTTGGCCTGGGGGTCTACATTTAGCCTGTGGCTCATAACTTCTGGATTTACGCCTGGCATTTCCTGCGGGGTCCAGGCGAAGACATCTCTGCTCTGCAATAGGAAACTGAGCAGCTCGGATCGCTCCTGCTCGGCGAGCTGGCTCCCAAGAAGGAAGTACCGCTCTGGATCACTGGGATCGATCCTGACCTCGGTGAGGTCCTCGATACTTTTTTCTCCTGGGTCACGGCCGACCCTCTCTAGCTCTGCTTCGAGTTCTGCCATGTGCACTTGCTTTGGCTCTTCCTCGCCGGACACCACGGCCATCATGCAACGTTTGGCCATTTGCTGGTCCCCATTGACTGTGACCACCTCGACTCCGCCATCCCTTTCCAAAGGGAACTTGAGCTTTTGATGGTACGAGGAGGGGACGGCTTCTATCTGGTGCAGCTAGCTCCGCCCTACGATGGCATTGTAGGGAGATGGGGTGTCCACCACGAGGAAGTCGGCCACCACTGATGTGCCACCTACTCGGACTTCGAGGGAGACTCGCCCTTTGGGGTACACGGGCTTGGCGCTGAACCCTATCAGGGGGGTCCGCGCCTCCTGGAGGTCTTCTTCCGTTAGCCCCATCCTGGTGAAGCAGTCGAAGTAGAGGATCTTGGACGAACTGCCGGAGTCGACGAGGATCCTTTGCACCTTGCAACTACCCAACTTCAGGGTCATGATCAGTGGGTCATTGTGAGGGAGTTGGACCCCTTTCAGGTCCTCGTCTGAGAACCAGATCTTCGGCCTTTCTTTGCGGGCCTTCTTAGGGGACGGCCCGAGATCGGCCGACATGACCTGCTTCCCATGGGAGGCCCTCCTGGCCTCGGCGCGGGCCTGACTGCTGCTCTGCTTGGTAGGGGCCAGGTGAATGACGCTTATCAATCTCTCCGACCCGTCGCTGTCGTGGTCCTCCCTGGGTCGGTGTCGAGGTCGGTCATTGCCCCCGCTGCCCGCAGCCTTGCAGAATTCCTTCAGATGCCCGTCCTTGACGAGCCTTTCGAGGTGGTCCTTGAGACAGTAGCAATCATTGGTGTTATGCCCGTTCTGCTTGTGGAAAGCGCAGAACCTGTCTTGATCTCTTTTGGAGTTATCGCCCTGCAGGGGACGTGGCCACTTGAAGTATGGTTTTCCCTGGATTTTTTCCAGGATCTGGTGAATCGGTTCTGTAAAAACCGCGTTGACCCTCTCACGCGAACGGTAAGATGGTCTGTGTCTCTTGCCGCCTCCCGAGGTGCGAGCCCAAGACGAGGCCCGGTCGCCCGAGCGATTTTCTCGGCTCGCTTCATCTCTACGGGAGGTCTTCCTTTGTTCGTCTGCGGACCGATCCTCATGCCTGGATCGGTCGTCATGCCGCGATCGGCCATCCTGCCGAGATCGGTTTCCCTGCCGAGATCGGCCCTTGGAGACGCCGAAACTTTCGTTGGCGCGCGCTTCGTCCTCCTCTTGCTCGATATACTTATTTACCCTCGTCATGAGGGCTGTGACGGAGGGCACAGGATTCCGGACGAGCTCTCTCCTGAGCTCGCACCCCGGCAGGAGGGCATGCTGGAACGACTTGATTGCCACGTCCTCGGAGGAGTTGTCAATCTGGCTGTATACTGTCCAGAATCTCTTTGCGAACTGAGTGACGCTTTCGCTCCACCTCATCCTGAGGGCCATGATGTCGCTGTCGGTCTTGGGAATGTCTCTGTGCGCCTGGAATTTCCCGAGGAAGGAGTCCCGCAACTGGGCCCAGCTCGAGACCGATCCCTCGGGGAGCGCACAGAACCATTTGAGGGGTAGGTCCCCCAGGCTGGAGGAGAAGACTCTGCAGTTGAGATGCCCAACGTCACCCCAGACGGACAATTTCTGCGTGAAATGGCGGAGATGTGCTGCTGGATCCGAGGTCCCGTCGTAGAGGGTGAACCTTGGAACACTGAACTTCTTGGGGAGTGGGTACTCGATTATCTCTCTGGTGAAGGGTGACGAGTCGAGGCCAGCGAAGTCGGGGAGGTCCAGTTGGCTTTGGGCGAGCCCCGCCTCCTTCAGGGTGTTCTGGAGGGCCTACTTGACCAGGCGGTTGATCAGAGCCTGCTGGTCCGCCGCCTCCGATCTCGGCATTGACCCCCTGTCTTCGTGGTCATGGTAAGAACTCCCGACGTGACTTCGCTCCCGACTCTTATCGTTCAGGTGGTCTCTCAAGTCTTTGCCGGTGACGGGATCCTTCCTGCCTACGGGATCACCGCCCCCGGGGGCTACTCCCTTTGCTCGGAGCTGCTGCCTGAGCTGGCGGATGAGATCATCTTTCTCCTGGAGGGCGAGATTCTAGGCCCTGATTGCGGCCTGAGCGGGGTCGGCTTTGTTGCCGCCGCGGTCCGAGAGGCGCCCGGATCGATGTGACCCCTCCGCAGCCGGGGCCTTATCCTTCGGGAAGCGCTCCTGAAGGGGAGCGTTCAGCCGCGGCGGATCCTCCGCCTCTAGTGGTGATGACGCGGACTCAGTGTGGTAGCTTTCTACCTCTGCGACTTCCCTTGACGCGTAGGGCAATGGTCCAGGGAGAACCAGCGGCCCTGGGGGGAGAGACTTCAGGTGCTCTGCGCCTCTCTTGTTTCTCGGAGCCATGGTGATTGGAAAGGTTTTGAGAGAGTTTTGGGAAAGGTTTTGAGGTATGGGTTGGTACTTTCCCACAGACGGCGCCAATTGTAAGTGCCTAAAAATTAAGGGCTTCAAAGCAGGGATTAGGACCCCTAATTCAAGTAGTTTAGATGAAGATTGCTGCTGAGGCTCCGACTAGACCTGAGGAGGAAGAGAAGAGAACACGTCAGAGGACCCTGGCTGCAGGCAGCGCAAGGCTCTCCGATGCTTAAGTTAGTTTAGTCAGCGAGGAGAGGAAATAGCAGAGGGATAGTGTGTATATTGGGTTGCATACCTTTGGATGGAAGTGGACGTGCTATTTATAGGCGATGGGGTTGACCTTTGTGGGCGAGTTCCAAGACTGGGCCGGCCACTCGAGTGGCTACGTCCACTCAGCACATAATGCATTAAATGCTGGCCCATCCTTCATTAAATGCTAGGCTTGCTGGGTCAGGCGGCGGTGCTGACTTTTGGGCCAGGTCCCATCAGGCCTGGCCCGGAGCCATGCCCTGGGGGCGCACGTGTCCTGTACGCGCCGTTTTGTCAGTAATGATAAGCTGCAGGGCATGCCTTGGCATGCGCCGTTGTTCTGTCGCTGGTCCCATCAGTCTCCGTCAAATCCGCGCTGCCGAGGTCGGGTAAGTCCTCGAGAGCTCCCGCCCCGGCGAATGCCGCGGTCTTTCAGCCGCGGTCACCATTGGTCTAGGGGAGGTGTAACCACTCTGGCCGGATGCCTGGGCCAGTGCTGATCTCGGCTTAGTGAAAACACCCCCACACAATATATATAATTGACTCTCCATATATCCTATAGTCGGTCCATTGCGTGAGTACAAACTCGGGAAGTTGTCACTTCAATCAAGTGAAAGGATGCTGTTGTTGTTTTTCTTTTGCTGCTATTTTGCTATCTTTGTTTTTCAGTTTTCTATTCACGCCACCACTGTAACTGTAAGGAGCACTTCTACCCCTCCATTACTGTTTCGTTATTTAATATAAATTCGTCTTCACATAAAAAAATAAAAAAAAGTGAAACGATGCACTATTGGGGCAAAATTTTAGATCACGGACGGGGTAAAGAAATATGCAGTGACTTTCATTCTCCTCAATGATTCAATCCCACGTATGCATATAGTTTGGGGTGCGCTTTTACGCGCTCAGGCGCACCATAACAGCGCCATTCTTCTAGGAACAGGGTCCGTATTTAGAAGCTGTCAGCCACCACTCTCATCACTCACCCTTCTTCCCTTGTCCCTTCTGTCTCTCACTCCCCCATCTCCTTCTCTACAGAAACTGATAAAACAAACGTGCACCTCGAGACAAATATAAACTATCTACTCACCCCAAGACCACTTCCTATGCTATAATTAAAGATGTGTGGCTGTAAGAGCAACTCTGCAGTCTCTTCCCTGTGTTCAATTGACCGTTGCCATACAGAGATGCTCATGCTCCATCAGTCAATCCTCCTCCACATTTTGTCTCTTCCCTGTGTTCCTTAATGCAAAGTGGGTCCACCATTTGACGAGAAGTCCGCAACAGTGTCAGTCCTTACTGTCAGTCAATAGTCACTCAGGGTCCCAACTCCCAATACAGTGAGGACTAGAAGAAGTATAGCACCCGAGGTGCATCATTACCATTCCTCCAAGAGCAACTAGGTTCTCTCTTATACTACATGCACACCCTGTAGACTACTAGACTGTACCATCCCATATTAATAAGTACTGTTGTGTCACGCTGTCACAGAACTGAGTCCTAATTCTCCGCCGAAGATGAACAGCTTAGATTTTATAAGATTCCTAGTGTTTCATAAATCATAATAATGGAATTCGAGGGGCCCAAAAGTGACATTGTGACAAGACAAGACCCATCCATCTAAAAGATAAGGAGATGGCAAGGAAGAAAGTATTAACGGTTGAAAAAATAGATGAGTCCAAATCAGTGATAATGGCTCTGAGCCCTTCACACTTTGTGCAGGTGAAGAGATATACAAATTTTACTTTAATAAAAGTTGATTTTATAATAAAATTAATTATTTAATTAAAATTATAATAAATAATGAAAAATATTATATTTAACTACACTTCTCAACTCTTTAATTATGGTAAAAATTAAAGACATTTCCTATATTGATGGGGCATTCATTTGAACTCTTCAAATTTTCAAGTAAATTAAGAGTAAATCTTCACTGATTCAATGGAGACCATAATATTCACGTAAAAGAGAAGTTTCTCCGGCAAGCAGCAAGATTTGTGGGAGTTTTCTTCCTGGCTCTCCAAGAGGGGAGAAGTTGGGAGACTTCAAAATTAAATGCATGGACTGTAATCCTAGGCGATTTTCCAAATTTCTGTCATGCTCGTGACAATGAATCCTATGGTCAGTAGATCAGGAAAGGAAAAAAAATAAGGGCCCGAGTCCTCTGCCAATTGCACTTTGAGATTTTCCTGAGGTTCATTAAAAAAAACATAGCAAATAGCATCTATCTATATTACTAAAGGGATGTACTTTTCCTCACATACAGACACCTGACGCAACCTCAAGCTTTTTGCAATGCCATTTTCGGAATTGCCCTTATCCATAAAATCTCTATATCTATTACACACTCAAAAGACCTAAAATCTCTCCATGAAGAATCATCTTCCACTCAAAAGCCTAAAATCTCTCCATGAGATCCCTAAATAAGCCAACACACCAGATGTGCTAAATTTATATCAATCAATTCATGGGTCTCGGCCCGCATCATTTGATTTTATGGACGGTTAGAATAAAGATGGTGGACCCCATTCATCTGGGTCACACTTAAAAATATTTGGTCAATTTGTTAGGTCTATGATCATTTGATCTTTCTTAATCAATTCATAGGTCCCATCCCGCATAATATGATTTTATGGACGGTTAGAATAGAGATGGTGGACCCCATTCATTTGGGGGGTTCCACTTAAATAGGTTAGGTTTGATCAATTTGTGAGGTTTATGATCATTTGATCCTTTTACCTTTATCAAGCAATTCATGGGTCCCAGCTCGCATCATATGGTTTTATGAACGGTTAGAATATAGATGGTGGACTCCATTCATCTTTGGGGTCCCACTTAAATAAATTAGATTTGTTCATTTTATGAGGTCTATGATCATTTGAACTTTATCAATCAATTCATGGGTCCCGGCCCGCATCATATGATTTTATGGACGGTTAGAATAGAGATGGTGGACCCCATTTATCTGGGTCTCACTTAAACATATTTGATCAATTTGTTAGGTCTACGATCATTTGATCATTTGATCTTTCTAAATCAATTCATGGTTCCCATCCCGCATAATATGATTTTATGGACGGTTAGAATAAAGATGGTGGACTCCATTCATCTGGGGGGTTCCACTTAAATATGTTATGTTTGGTCAATTTATGAGGTCTATGATCATTTAATACTTTGATCATTATCGAGCAATTCATGGGTCCCAGCTGCATCAGATTATTTCATGGACGGTTAGAATATAGATGGTAGACCCCATTCATCTTGGGGGTCCCACTTAAATAGGTTAGGTTTGGTCAATTTAAGAGGTCTATGATCATTTGATCATTTGATATTTATCAATCAATTCATGGGTCCTGGCCCACATCATTTGGTTTTATGGATAGTTAGAATAAAGATGGTGGACCCCATTCATCTGGGTCCCACTTAAAAATAAAATTTTCTAACACTATGTTTGAGAAGGAGGGGAAATGAGGGGAAGGAAAAAAAAGAGGGAAAAATGCAGGAAAAATGGAAAATGAGGGTGTTTAGGAAGGAGGGAGGGAAAGTGGGGGAGGGGAAAATTGGGGGAAAAAATTTGTGGGCCCACTCAAAAATTTTTCGGTCAAAATCGAGGAGAAAATGAGAGGCAAAAAGGGGTATTTGTGTGTAAATTACTGAAATGCCCTTTTTACACTATCTTTCCAAATCCATTTTCCCTTCCCTCCCCTATTTTACCTCCCTATCCAACCAATTCCCTTCATTTTTCTTTCCCCTCAAATTTTCCCTTCCCTCCCCTATTTTACCTCCCCATCCAACCCATCCCCTTCATTTTTCTTTCCCCTCAAAATTTTCCTCCCCTCCCCCTTCCGAAACATAGTGTAACGCTTAGTTTGGAAGGAGGGGAGGGGAAGGAAAATGAATGGGAGGGGAGGGAAGGAAAAATTAATTCTACCTCCCCTTATTTGGATAGTAAAAAAGTAGAGAAAAGAAAAGTAAAAAAGTAGTGTTTTGTAAAAAGATAAAAAATCATCTCTTTCAAAAAGGGCAATTTAGTCATTTGGTCAAAAATCCCTTCTTTCCCTCATACTTTCCCCTCAATTTTAAGGGAAAAATTTTTTGGTGGGCCCCACTTGAATTTTCCCCCCATATTCCCCTCTCCCTTTCCGGACACCCTCCGTTAATTCATTTCCTCTATTCTCTTTTTCTTTTTTTTTTTTTTTCCTTCCCCATATTTTCCTTCCTTCCCAAATGGACCATAAAAGTCCAAGAAAAGGCTACTTTGAAATGTGAAAATCTTCATAATGAGCCCTACATCCTAGACTCACGAAGTCATCATGAGTGATATCCCCAGACGATCCGGACCCCAATAAAAATATTTCTCAAATAAAAGGACAAAGCAACGAGCATTCAATCCCCTTGTTCTCTTCGTTTCTTCTTCCCCGTCCGAAACTTCGTAACGTAAAACGGTTTTCTCACAATGCATGCGAAATCCGACTCGGAGGTGACGAGCCTCGCCCCCTCCTCACCAACCCGCTCCCCTCGCCGCCCCCTCTACTACGTGCAGAGCCCATCTCAGCACGACGCCGAGAAGATGTCGTTCCAATCGAGCCCTATGGCCTCCCCCTCCCACCACCACTTCCAATACCACTGCTCCCCCATCCACCACTCCCGCGAGTCCTCCACCACCCGCTTCTCCGCCTCCATCAAGAACCCCAAGTCAGGCGCCTGGAAGAAGATGCTCCACGAGACCGGCGAAGAGGACGACGAAGACGAAGACGACGGCTTGGAACGTCACAGTCGCATGTCGCTCCCTAAGTTCTATTTCATCTGTTTCATCCTCTCCTTTGTTGTTCTTTTCACGGCCTTCTCATTGATCCTCTGGGGTGCCAGCAAGCCCTACAATCCCAGAGTCTCCATGCAGGTTTGTGGGTTTCTTTCCCCTATGTAGATTTCGGCCGAAACCTGACCGTATCGGCCGTTCCGGCACTGTTTTCTCGTTCGTTTGTTCCAACTCCTGAAAATGTGCTGGAACAGCTTTCTCCCCAATAACAAAGAAAAATGGGGCCGATGCATGAACCGATATTCGGCCGATACAGTTTTCCGGAACTGCATTCTTTCTGAGTCAACTCGGCGATGGGTCATGGGTTGTCTCTTTCCGCTATTGGGTGGGTGGTTTCCATAAATTACAAAGCTTCCTTAAAATGATCGATCATCTTTTTTACTCCCGTTTATCACATTCCATTTTTGGGTCGGGCAAGAGAAAGAAACTTCCCGTTTATCACATTCCATTTTTGGGTCGGGCAAGAGAAAGAAACTTGAGTCAGCGTTCGGGTTGACTCGGTCAACTCGTCCGAGTCGGTCACGTTCTCTTTTGCATTATATGAATATAGTAATAATGTTTGCTTTTAATGGATATTCTAACATTCCATTCTACTCTACTGTGTGAACGCGTGCAGAGTATAGTGTTCGAGAGTTTGAATATTCAAGCGGGAATGGACGGTACAGGCGTCCCGACCAAGATGCTGTCTCTTAATTCAACGGTGAGGATCTCGTTTCGCAACACTGCCACTTTCTTCGGGGTTCATGTCTCTTCAACGCCCATCACATTATACTATTACGATCTGAAGGTCGCTTCGGGAAATGTAAGTGATTCCTTGCAATTTTTTTATCTTTCCTTTGTACGTTAGACGATCTGGACGTTTGGCCTTCCTGTGCTTTGATGGGCCATGTAGGAGATGGCTTTTAAGGATGGTTTGCCACCGTTGGATCATGGGGGTTTGCATATGAACGGTGGCTGGAAGAAATGATGAGGGTAGGTGGGTGTCTGCTGCATGGATAAAGTTTCCAGCTGGTGAGGGAGACTTTTCAGTGCACTGCAGGAGATACTGGTCAAGCTGCAATCCACCGTTGATTGCTTTGAAGAATTTATGAGTGGTCTGGACTGTGGAAAAATAGGGTCCAATCTGTAAGGAGCAGCTGTTTGGTTCTTGTGGCCGGATCGGGCCCGGTGGATAGAGACAGGAAAAAGGATAAGTGGTCCTTGGGACCATCTGAAGAAAGTTCACCTTTATGACCCTATGCAGAAGAGGACCACTTATCCCTGTTAGGATGAGATTCAATTCCTGACCAATGTTTTAAGAATCGGGGACAAGTAGGAGAAGGCATTTAATAGGTTGATAGATGATATATTATCTGCCATTGATTTGAAGAAACTCTCTCAACTAGAGGAAGACCATGGTTGTTGTGTGGGATATTTTTGAGCCGCCGAGATTTCTGGCTAGACATGTCTTGGTCTCGGTCTTATGCATCTCGAATGCTTCCTTATTAAGGTCATGCCAGACTTCGGTACCATCTTCAGTTCGGTTCGATTAACCGAGATGGACTCGGGCTCTTGATCAGTTACAACTGCACCTTTATAAAGACTCAATCACGTTACGGAACGTAACGTGTAGAGAGATGAGGACATGCATCGGATAGAGATAAGAAATTATCCATATCCGGTGGCTACATCCATAATCCCTGAAAAAGCGGGATCCTCAACTATCATTAAGAAATCAAGGTAAGGTCCGATGAGGCTGTACCTCGGGTAAGGTCCAATGGGACTGTATCTCAGGGTAGGGTCCGATGGGACTCTATCATTAAGGAGCCAAGGTATGGTATAGTGAGACCCTACCTCTCAAGAATATGGAAAAAAGTCAAAGGACTCCCAACCTGTATATATACAAAGAGCTAATCCAAGAAAGGTACGCTTATGGGTCATTTGCCTTCTACATATGCAAATGTTACCTATGTAAATACTACATATGAATATGTTACAAATGCAGCAAATGATACAGACGTGAAACATATTACCATGTTTGTCGAAATCACAGATTTCATATGAATAAATGAGTACATCCAATGGTTCTAAATGTATTTAGGTTTTAAGGACATCTTTCATAAATTTTTCAAAATCCATGAAGAATTAAGATATGAAACTTTACGTCGTAATGTTCACCATTAATACAAGAATATGGAATAGTTCGAATCATGAATTGGGGGTCCACAAAAGTCCAAAAAATTAAATCCATATGCCGGAAGTATTTCACAAATTATTCAAAATCTTTAAAGAACTAAGATACTTAGCTTCAAGGTCTTGGGTCAATTAGTTCATTAAACAAATTGAACAATTTGGGTTACAAATATGAAGCCCATAGGAATTAGAAAAATAAGGGGTCGTTTGTCTTTTACACATGGGATATGTAAATACAATTTACACATGTAAATTATGAATATTCAAATTTTAAGTATGTAACGTTTACACATGCGTTTTTTTTTACAACGTTTGTCTAATAACACTATTTTCGCATCATTTATATATGTGATTTATTTTACCATATTTGTTTCAATGATATATGTAAATGTATTAAAAGATTTTGTAAACGATACTTATTATTCATTAAATTAAATTTTAATATAATGATTTAAAAAAGGAGAAAAAAGGTCCATTTTATATCAAAATTTTCATTTGCATTTTAGATCTTTAAAAAAGAGCATGTCTTTCAACATGAAATTTACTTTTCAAAAAATACATTTCTATCAGTGATCACCTTCACAAAAATACATTCCAACATGTTTGGTTAATTAAATATGAATTTATATTTTGATGGTTAAGCAAATAGCATTATTATTTATATTTATTAATTGATATTTGATTCAATATTGATCTTAATTCATTATTCAATTTGCATAAAACTTAACCCATGCATCTCATAGGCTTTATGCTAATTATATTTATTTTTGAATGATGCCATAATGCTATATAAAATACATTATTTCTTCTCTTTTACATTCATATATACATGTTTAAAGATTTTTAAAGTATTGCAATAATAAATGACTTTAGAAAAATCATTGAGATATTGGAAGAAAACTAAAATAATAAGGTAATTAACTAGTTAAAAGTTGATATAGAAAAATCATTGAGATATTTATCTTATAGATTGTTCCTTAAAATCTTTATTTTCAATATATATTTTGTCTTATAGATTTTGTCCCTTAAAATCATTGGAGCTACTTTAATATTCTAATATATTTTTTTGTCTTACAAATCTTATCCCTTAAAATCATTCGTTTTGAAACATCTTTTATTATTATTTTCTAATGTGTTGGAGGGGGGTTTCGAACCCAAAACCTCTTTCATGAAAATGCCCAAACTTTGAGAACTCTTTTATTATTATTTTTCTAATGCATTGGAGGGGTTTCGAACCTGGAACCTATTTCACGGAAATGCCCCAAAACTAAACCGTCCGCCTCCAATAACGGGTATTCTTTGAAAACGCACCTCAACAGGTGTTCAAATCTTGGTGTGAAAATGGGCTCATTTTCACACCATTTACACATCTGATTTACACGCAAGGTGCGTAAATAATTGTAGACAAACATGATTGATACGTAAATGTTACACGTATTCACCATTTACATATGTAAATGGGTGTAGACAAACGACCCCTAAAGGTCTTCTATGGAGCCCATATGAGGAAAAATCATCGTGTTTTCAGTTGTACTAGTTGCCTTTCACAATGAAAGGGTGTCATTCATTTTCAGAGGTGTGTAAATGGCCTCATTTACCCACCCTACATGCATAAATATACACAAACATACACGACACACGCATAATGGTTACACATGCGAATCATTTACCTATGTAAATGAGCACAAGCATACAGCCCCTAGGGAAAAAATTAGGAAATGCACCAAGATATTAATCTTGGATCATATATCAGTTGATACATAAAAATTCTTGCCTTTTTCCTATTTCTAAAGGGAAAACATTTTCATTTCCATTTTCCAAATTGTGTTGGATATCCCTCATTTCTATCATTAGCACCTTCTGCTATCTTACAACCATGGTCTTCCACTCTTCCTACAGATATGACCCTATAGTTACAGGGCCACTCCAAAAGGAATCCACACAATACAACTGTAAGTGCCTAAATTATTACGGGCTTAAAAGGATGGATTAGGATCTCTATAAAGTTCATTGGGGAAGATTGAATGCTTAAGACTTGATAGGGAATGAGAAACAAAGATTAGAGACCCTGGCTGCAGTCAGCCAAAGGCACTCTGATGCCTAAGTTAGTTCTACAACTAAACAAAGGATGAAGGAGGAGGGAGAGCTTAGAATATGGGTGTGTGCAAGCATAAGCGTACCTTTCTTGGATTAGCTCTTTCTATATATACAAGTTGGGAGTCCTTTGACTTTTGTCATGATTCTTGGGAGGTAGGGTCCCTTCAGACCATACCCTGGCTCTTTAATGATAGTCCTATTGGACCCTACGCTGAGGTACAGTCCCATCGGACCTTACCTTGAGGTACAGTCCCATCGGACCTTACCTTGATTTCTTAATGATAGTAGAGGATCCCGCTTTTTCAGAGATTATGAATGTAGCCACTAGATATGGATAACTTCTTATCTCTATCCAATGCATGTCCTCATCTCTCTACACGTTTTGTAACTTGGTTAAGTCTTTATAGAGGTGCAGTTGTAACTGATTAAGAGCCAGGGTCCATCTCGGTTAACTGAACCGAACTGAAGATGGTACCGAGGTCAGGCATGACCTTAATATGGAAGCATTCTGGCACTATTGCCGAGATGCATGAGACCAAGACATGTCTAGCCGGTACTCTTACCGAAACTAGGATAATCTCGGTAGTTCGGAAATATCCCACACAATTGCCCCTAGCTTCTGACTTCTTAGAGTTCCTTAACTCTTTGAGGTCGGAAGCTAAGTATCACAATGGGAGAACCTTTTGAGTATTAGGTTTGAAGCAAGGATGAAAATAGCGGTAGTGGTTAGTGTAGCGGCCAGCCGCCAATCCGCTACGATGCGGGTGATACGTAGCGTAGCGGGGATACGTAGCGGCGAAGCGGTGCAATTTGAAAAATTGTCCAAAAATACTCAAAAGGTTCTCCCATCGTGATACTTAGCTTCCGACCTCAAAGAGTTAGGGAACTCTAAGAAGTCGGAAGCTAGGGGCAATTGTGTGGGATATTTTCGAGCTACCGAGATTATCCTAGTTTCGGTAAGAGTACCGGCTAGACATGTCTTGGTCTCGGTCTTATGCATCTCGGCAATAGTGCTAGAATGCTTCCATATTAAGGTCATGCCTGACCTCGGTGCCATCTTCAATTCGCTTTGGTTAACCGAGATGGACCCTGGCTCTTGATCAGTTACAACTGCACCTATATATAGACTCAACCACGTTATAGAACGTGTAGAGAAACGAGGATACGCATCGGATAGAGATAAGAAGTTATCCTTATCCGGTGGCTACATCTATAATCCCTGAAAAAGCGGGATCCTCAACTATCATTAAGAAATCAAGGTAAAGTCTGATAGGACTGTACCTCAGGGTAAGGTCCGATGAGACTATCATTAAGGAGCCAGGGTATGGTCTGATGGGACCCTACCTTTCAAGAATCAGGGCAAAAGTCGAAGGACTCCCAACTTGTATATATACAAAGAGCAAATCCAAGAAAGGTACGCTTATGCTTGCACACACCCATATTCTAAGCTCTCCCTCCTTGTTCATCCTTTGTCTAGTTGTGGAACTAACTTAGGCATCAGAGTGCCTTTGGCTGACTGCAGCTAGGGCCTCTGATCTTTGTTTCTCTTTCCCTTTCAGGTCTTAAGCATTCAATCTTCCCCGAGGAACTTTATATAGATCCTAATCCATCCTTTTAAGCCCATATTAATTTAGGCACTTACATTTGTAATATATGGATTCTTGTTGGAGTGGCCCTGTAACTATACGGTCACAGCTGTAGGAAGAGTGGAAGACCATGGTTGTAAGATAGCAGAAGGTGCTGGTGAGGTCACATCTGCAGGAAGAGTGGAAGACCATGGTTGTAAGATAGCAGAAGGTGCTGGTGATAGAAATGACGGATATCCAACACAATTTGGAAAATGGAGATGAAAATGTTTTCCCTCTAGAAATAGGAAAAAGGCAAGAATTTTTATGTATCAGCAGATATATGATCCAAGATTAATATCTTGGTGCATTTCCTACTTTTTCCCCTAGGGGTTGTATGCTTGTGCTCATTTACATATGTAAATGATTCACATGTGTAACCATTATGCGTGTGTCGCGTATGTTTGTGTATATTTATGCATGTGGGGTGGGTAAATGAGGCCATTTACACACCTCTGAAAATGAATGACACCCCTTCATTGCGAAAGGCAACTAGTACAGATGAAAACACGGTGATTTTTCCTCATGTGGGCTCCATAGAAGACCTTTATTTTTCTAATTCCTATGGGCTTCATATTTGTAACCCAAATTGTTCAATTTGTTTAATGAACTAATTGACCCAAGACCTTGAAGCTGTCTTAGATCTTTAAAGATTTTGAATAATTTGTGAAATACTTCTGGCCTATGGATTTAATTTTCTGGACTTTTGTGGGCCCCCAATTCATGATTCGAACTATTCCATTTTCTTGTATTAATGGTGAACATCATGACGTAAAGTTTCATATCTTAATTCTTCATGGATTTTGAAAAATTTATGAAAGATATCCTTAAAACCTAAATACATTTAGAACCATTGGATGTACTCATTTATTCATATGAAATCTGTGATTTCGACAAACATGGTAATATGTTTCATTTCTGTATCATTTGCTGCATTTGTAACATATTCATATGTAGTATTTACATAGGTAACATTTGCATATGTAAAAGGCAATTGATCTATGAGAGGAGAAATCTTGATATTGTTTAGGGCCTGTTTGTTTGCATTAAAATAGATAGGGACTCATCCTTAAAAAAAAAATCCATAAGGATTGAATACATAGAAATTCATGGTGAAATAAATAAACTCTACTGAAGTTTTCTAAAAGAAGGTAAGGGGTGAAAGATATAATGTGGAGATATAGATATTACCTTCACTTTCCTATAGATTGATTTACTAGGGTGATGGCTGGATATTCATTTCTCATCTTCATTCGATTTTATTTCACTATAAAAATGAAAGGTTATTTGATGCTCAGTTTTTGGAAAGTCACCTTTGTCCTTCATTTTTAACCACTTGTGGTATGAACCCTACGTGTTCAATTTTAATTTATTCTCATGCAAACAAGCAAACCCTTAAGGAATAAGAAATTTCTTGGTAGTACGCGGTCTGGTTCCAACAAATTCATATGTAGGCTCACAAAATCTCATTTAATTAAGTCTTTGTATTTTGCAACCCGTTTATATAATTAAAAAATCTTAATTAATTAAGCCATTGTATGTTACGACGAATTTACATAATTGCATCTTTAATGACAGATTTAAGTCTCATTTTCAGGTGTTATGACAAACTAACAACACTTCTTGTTAGAATTTGAACCGACCACTTTTTCAAGCTACTTGAAATGTGTAATCTTATTGCTTTTAAAAATGGTCTTTCGACCTAGGGAAATCTGAGGAGGCTGTTTGCTTGGAATTAGAGAAAGGAATGGAGATTTGGGTAAATCTATCTTAGCATGAGAAGTGGGAGTTGCTGAGTTGGAATTTTAGATATGACATGATGATACCTGCATTATGAGTTTTGAGGGTGAGTCTCTGAGTGTCTGACTTTCATGGTAAGTTTCGGGACCGAGATAAAAGTTTGAGAATGACCCTCCTAAAGCACATCCATCCTGAAATCTGAAAAAATAGTGATATCTTACCAAATTAGAAGTATTGATGATTCCATTTCTTATGTCATGGTAATTCTGTCTTTTTTGTAATAACCGATTTTTTAGAGAACCACGTGTCTGAGAAATCATGTATCATAATGCCATGGTTTCAGTTGTTTATTGATGACCACTCTAAGGATTCATGCGAGAATGGTTTGCGACTTGTGGGGTAGAGATGTTTGGTGAGAGAACATATGAACAAGAAGAATTTTGAAACAATTTTATAAAAAGTTTTGGGTAAGAGGTTTGTGCATAAGTTACTATTTGTTGTGCTCTGTGATTTCAATGCACGTGTGGTTGCGATGTATCTGTCAGTTAGTGATATCTGTTGTGTGTGGTTACCTTTTGGTGCAAAATTTTCTATTAATGCTCTCTGTAAGTGATTGCTTTTAGAACTTCGTAAGTGGCAGGTACTCTTCAAAAAGGCTCTTAAACATGACATTTTAAATGTATATATTTATATTAGTCCCACTTTGAATCATAGTTCTAGAGAGATAAAGGCTATACCCTTTGAATTCAAAGAATGGATATTGAGGAAAATCATCACAGAAAAATGAGTGACAAACCAGGTTAACTAATTGGGGAGTGGTGACAATCTAGGTTAACTAATTGGGGAGTGGTGACAATCTAGGTTTGCTTCATGTGCTTCATGATGAAAGGAAAGGTTACTAAGCGCCCATAACACTGTGATAGCTTTACTTTGCTTAGGGTAGAAGGTAGACAAACTGAGGTTTGGTAGTGACCACTATAAGTTGCTTGATGTCTTGACAGCTGTTCCATTTACATCTTTTCTTTAAAGCAAAAAAAAGAATCCACTTTCAAGCATGCTTTCCACAATTCTATGTGATATGCACCTTTGGGACATCTCAAGCTGTGTCGAGCATGACTGAACTTCTATATAAATAAGGTGTGGCGGGTTGGTTGATGATGCGGGTGACAAGATATATCAATGGATGAAGGGATAAGCAACAATGGTTTGTTCTATCTTTTGCACCATTCAAAGATGTCAAAAGCCAATCAACCAATCCATTTGTTGCACTTTTTATGAAACTATATCTGTAACCATACACCTGAATGTATAGCTACAACCTATATATTCAAACATTTGAAAAATGCAAACAACAAATCAACAAGCGTTGTTTGTCACCAGTGGAGGCTCGCAATGAATGATTAATTTAATTCATATGGACTCTTGTTACAGACTCTTGTTACACCTCCATCTGATGGTGATTGTTAGACGTAAGTGGGCATATATATTTTGGCAAAAGTTGGGATGGGTCATTTGAGTGATACAGAGCGGTTGCCAATGGCTATCATCAACAACATGGGATTGATTTTGATGAGATGTTTAATTCGATCTGGATAGTTCTCTTTGTGGCTATATCATTGTTAAAGGCCATTAGTTCAATTGGATGTGAAAAATACTTTCTTGCATGGCGGATTATATGAAGAGGTTTATATGGCACAGCCCATGGTATTTCTAGATTCATCCATATTAGGCTCAACCAAAATTTAGTTTCTTGGTCCACTAAGACGCAACCTATAGTATTAAAGGCAAGTGCCAATGCTTAGTATCATGCTCTCTCATCCAATACATCTGAAATCTAATGGCTTCCTTTCATCCTCAAAGATTTGGATGTCAAATTTAAATCGTGCTCAATTTTTAGTTTTTCTATAATGTTGAGAATGTGTCACTAGTAGACATTTGCAAGTTGTCTATATTTTTGGTGTTGGCCATTTAGCAGATATCATGACTGAGGACTCTGTTCCTAATGATTTGCAGATCTCCACACAAGGTTAACTGTCTAGCAATGGCCATCCACCTTGAGGGGATTGGTAAGATTACATTAATGGACAAGAGATAAGCAACAATGGTTGTTCCGCCTTTTGGACTGTTTTAGGAAGTCAGAGCAAATCAGCCAACTTATTAATAGATAAGTAACTATAGTTTGCAAGAAATAATGTTAGGGACCTAAATCATTCATTGCGAATTCTTTATCAAGTTTAGAAATAAACCATTGAACCAGATTGAGAGACAAATAATGATGAATCAGTTGAAAACTATTGAAGAAACCAAGTGAGAGCAAAAGTTCCTCTTATTTACAGTATTGTCATTCAAGTCTTTTGAAGCAAAAGTCTCTTATGTATAATACTGTCATTCAAACTTTTGTCAAGAAAAGCGTGAATGAAAAATTGAAAATATTGTAAATAAGTGAAACTTTTGCCCTAAAGGGATGGAGTCTTCCTACTGTTGGGTAAAGAACTAAATTCATTAAAACCTTTATGAAGAAGGCTTCTTCTTCAAAATGTTTGACATAAGAGTCAAACCTTTGCTCAGTGATGAATATAATGTGGGAAAGAAGAGAACTAAGGGGGTTGTGCTTGCGCTTGCCCCTGCACTGGTAGAATGCAGCGGAGGCTTGCTGGCATGCTCCTGCACCGGCAGAATGAGAAGATGTTGAAGGCAGAAATCCTCGGTGCAGCAGGCCATAGGTAATTATATGCAGCTGATGCACTGCACAAGAAGTAATAGATGAAGCAGATTGGATGCAAACATAGATTCGCATTGATTGTCTGGCGGATTGCAAATGATCAGTGCCCTGATACCAAAAATGATCTAATAATCCATGAGATTGAAAAACCATAGCTCTCACTGCATGAGAACAGAGAAGGTTCTTTAAGTATCTAAAACTAACTACAAGAGATTGAATTTGCCTAGGGCTCTAATTTCTACATCATGTAGGACTCCTGCATCTTGTAGAATTTTTGCATTGGCAAGATTCTTTGTTACTGACAGTGAGGGGTATCTGAAGGATGCAATGCAACTAAAAACAACTGTACTTTTTTGAATTGTAGTTCATCTTAGGATAATACAAGTAGCCAAATGGACCTTTCACTGCTTTGAGACAATGTGCGAACTAGCAACCAATGACGAGATCCCCATAGGCCATAGGTGGCATGATTGAGATGACAGACACCATTTTTTGAAATGTCATTTTCGAACTTATACATCAATTTCGTTGGTCTACCTTGCTATGGCCCTAAAAATTCATCTTGGCTTATCTGCAATAATCCAACTCTTGTAACATCAGATTTGGTTGCCAACAATTCCTTACCTTCTTCCTCATCATTGGATCTTTTAATTTCTCTTAGATTTCTTATAAGTCGGGAGAGTGCAACTAATTGTTTGCTAAGGGATGGGTGAAAGAGAATGAGCTTAGATATCATTTACCTTTTACACATGTGATAGGAAAATGAGATGTGCATATGTAAATGCTATATATGCAAATGTTACACACGTGAAACACATTAACAAGTTTGTCAAAACCACCGTTTCACATGAATGAACGAATACATCCAATGGTTTTAGATGTATTTGGATTTTTTTGACCTTTTCACATATTTATCAAAATCTATGAAACTAAACATCTTGATATTTACCATTAATACAAGAACATTGCCGGTGTAGGAGCCCACCGAAGTGAAGAAAATTAGGTCTATAGGTTGGTACTTTTTTACCAATTACTCAAATTCTACGTAGATTTAAGATAATCGGCTTCAAGGTCTTGGGGTTTATTAGTTCAACATTAGATTACAAATATGGGGCCCACATGAATGAGAGAAATAAAGGTACTTGATGGGGCCCACAATAATGCAATCATCGTGTGAGAGATTGGACTAGCGCCTTTTTGGAAGGGCGGTGAAAATGGTGTGTAAATACATTTACACCATTTTCACACCTCATTAATGCACTACATGTGTAAACGAGTACAAACAAACGTGATGATGCATATCCATTATGCATGGGAATCATTTACATATGTAAATGACTGCAGACAAACGACCCCTTAAGAAATGAGGGTAGCCTATTTTTCCAAATTTGAAAGAAGCTCCTCTTCTCTCCCTTTGTTTATGTTGGGAGATTTCACCACCGGCTTGAGTGAGTCCTCCTCCCTTTGGTTGAATTGACAGGCCCTATCATCTCGTGTCTTCATTTGGCCTTTTTTGGTGATTGATGATTGATGCAATCATCGTGTGAGAGATTGGACTAGCGCCTTTTTGAAAGGGCGGTGAAAATGGTGTGTAAATACATTTACACCATTTTCACACCTCATTAATGCACTAAATGTGTAAACGAGTACAAACAAACGTGATGATGCATATCCATTATGCATGGGAATCATTTACATATGTAAATGACTGCAGACAAACGACCCCTTAAGAAATGAGGGTAGCCTATTTTTCCAAATTTGAAAGAAGCTCCTCTTCTCTCCCTTTGTTTATGTTGGGAGATTTCACCACCGGCTTGAGTGAGTCCTCCTCCCTTTGGTTGAATTGACAGGCCCTATCATCTCGTGTCTTCATTTGGCCTTTTTTGGTGATTGATGATTGATGTGTGCTTGGTTGGATCTTGTGGCACACTCTTGTAAAACTTTTCCTGACCAGCGCCGTTGCCAGCCTGCTTTGGATATACCCAAACCGTCTCAAATGGGTTCCTCTAATTTTATCCCCAATTAATGCTACCCCTTAATGCTCTCGAAAATGCTCATATCTAATTTTATCCTTCGTAGTTTTATCACACACCCACCTCAACATTCTCATCTCTGCTACATCCTTTTTGTGCGTGTTTTGCTTCTTGATTGGCCAACATTTTACTCCATAGGTCACAGCTGATCTAATCATTGTCAAATAAAAGTTTACCTTCAATCTTATTAGAATTTTTCGGTCACAAACACTATAGAAGCAAGTCTCCACTTTAACCATACCGCTTTTATTCTATGTTTGACTTCTTATTCAATCTCTCCATCCTTGCTAATTATCGAGCCAAGGTAACGAAATGAATCTCTTTATGGCATCTCCTGTGCTTTTTATTCTAACAGTAGTTTTAGTTCTTTGTAAATGCTCACCTCACTGAAATTGCAACCCATATATCTTGTCTTTGTATACTTATTATAAAGCCTTTCAATTCTAAAGCCTCCTTTCATCTCTCGAGTTTTGCATGCACACCATCTCTTGATTCATTCATCAACACTATATCATCTGCAAACAACATACACTGAGGTACCTCCTCTTGAATAGGAGCATTTAACTTATCCATAATCAATGCAAAGAGATAAGGGCTTAGAGCTGACCCCTAATGTAAACCTATGGTCATTGGAAACTCACATTTCTTTCTCAAACCGTCTCAAATGGGTTCCTCTAATTTTATCCCCAATTAATGCTACCCCTTAATGCTCTCGAAAATGCTCATATCTAATTTTATCCTTCGTAGTTTTATCACACACCCACCTCAACATTCTCATCTCTGCTACATCCTTTTTGTGCGTGTTTTGCTTCTTGATTGGCCAACATTTTACTCCATAGGTCACAGCTGATCTAATCATTGTCAAATAAAAGTTTACCTTCAATCTTATTAGAATTTTTCGGTCACAAAACACTCTAGAAGCAAGTCTCCACTTTAACCATACCGCTTTTATTCTATGTTTGACTTCTTATTCAATCTCTCCATCCTTGCTAATTATCGAGCCAAGGTAACGAAATGAATCTCTTTATGGCATCTCCTGTGCTTTTTATTCTAACAGTAGTTTTAGTTCTTTGTAAATGCTCACCTCACTGAAATTGCAACCCATATATCTTGTCTTTGTATACTTATTATAAAGCCTTTCAATTCTAAAGCCTCCTTTCATCTCTCGAGTTTTGCATGCACACCATCTCTTGATTCATTCATCAACACTATATCATCTGCAAACAACATACACTGAGGTACCTCCTCTTGAATAGGAGCATTTAACTTATCCATAATCAATGCAAAGAGATAAGGGCTTAGAGCTGACCCCTAATGTAAACTTATGGTCATTGGAAACTCACATTTCTTTCCACGGGTAGTTCCCACACTCGTTACCCCTTCATACATGTCTTTAATAATTTTAATATAACCTCTTGGAACATTCTTTTTATTTAAAACTCACTAAAGTAAAGCTCTAGGTACCCTGTTATAAGTTTCTTCTAGATCGATTCATGTTTGGGTTGTGACAAAATTTTACCCTGGCTATCAACCTATCTAACACAACCTTCCTTTACCTGGGATTGGGACCGTTAGTAAAAACTAACGAAGTTATGTGATTGAATTGCATATTTGATTTATTTGTTTGGATGGTGGTCGGCGGCTAGTGATCGATGTGAGTTTTGTTGAAGCGCTTGAGTAAATGAAGTTTGCAAACAAGTAGATGCTGTTTGGAAGTGGTACTTTGGTCTGTGGTTTGTTTAGCTGTTTGTTCTAATGTCTGGACGCATGTTCCACATTTCTGGATCTAATTGATAATTGAGTAGGGGTCCAAATCTTATTGGATGCGTAGCATATAATTTGAGTAATTGGCAATAGGAGTAAGTATATGTAGATATTTGGTATAAATTTTGGTATTAGTTACACGTGTATGAGAGTTATTGGATTGCTGCATATCATCCAATAATTTGATGAGAAAATGATATTTATTTCTCTTGATCAATTATGTGATTGGAAGAAATACGTTGAGGAAAGGGTACCTGTAACAGAATCCTAGGACCTATGAGAGAGACAGAGATGCAGACATCAATAAATCATACTAAGGATAGGGTTAAACAAGCTTGACAAAATTCTGGAAGGTTAAAATCCTCACTTTCACCCTTGTTTACCAATAAATAAAATCCTCACTTTCAGCCTTGTTTACCAATAATTTATCTGGGCCATATGATTCAAGAACTTGACCTGAATGACTTGGAAAAGACAACTGGAAACAAACTCGCACTTTTCGCCTGATAGGTTTCCGGAGTGTCTAGCACAAGTTGCTTAATGCTTAGGTTGTGTTTTGTCTTTCAACATAGCTTGGACACAATGCTTTTTTCGTGTTATGTCACTTCTTTTTCGCCTTTTTTGGCTGAACCCGGGGTTCCAGGACAAGGCTAAGTTGCTGAAGATAAAGATATTTTATTTACTACATTCAAATATTCTTGAAGTCTTTGTGGACATTGGTATTGGCTATATCGAGTGAAGATTCTGGTTCAGAATCATATGGAGGCACCAAGTTTTTAAGTCATGTTTGTGGTATGTGATTTCTTCTTGCTTTTAACTTCCTCTATGCCTACTATCTGTTTCTTTTGTAGATGAAGCAGTTCTACCAGTCCCGGAAGAGCCAGAGGATGTTATCAGCTGTGGTGCAGGGGTATCAGATTCCCCTCTATGGTGGGGGTGCAACCCTCACAGTCTCCAAAGAGCACCCCACTGCAGTGCCCCTTAGCCTCACCTTTGTCATCAGGTCAAGAGCATACGTTCTTGGGAAGCTTGTCAAGCCCAAATTCTATTCCACCATTCATTGCTCTGTCACCTTGAGACAAAACCAGCTTGGAAAGCGGGTTGATTTGAAGAATTCTTGCCTCTATGACTAAAATTGTGCATATGTTCTTGAATTTTATCGTCATAGCAAAGTACCCGGTTGCAGATGTTGTTAGATGTGATCTTTACAGTGTTCTTTACTTAGTTGTAGCCCAAGAGATGTGGAGGTGCCCCTAATGCAAAATGAAGGGATGGGTAGATGGTTTGGTTACTATAAAGGTTGAATTGAATTTTGATTTTAAGTTATATCCTTAATGGGTTTTTCTAATTTTTTGGTTTGCTTCTTTCTCACTTGCTGTATTTATGGTTATGGTTTATGGGAATCATGATCCCATGAGGGCAGTATATGTTAATGCAACATAATGATTGGGATTGGGATAGGGATAATCCTGTGTGTCCCATCAGCTCATTGTCAGCCTTGCCCTTGTACTTGATGGCAGGCCTTCTACTTCGTTGAAGTTGAATCTACTAATAATATCATGTGAAAATGATATAATAAATATGTATATCAAATCACATGTTTTGTAGGTGATCTCCATAACTGGTTTTACAGACAGTGGACTATCATCAATAGGTGGATGTCTTTTTGAACCGTCCCAGTTTTACATGGGGTTGGGTCTCACGATGTGTTTATAAGACTGACTCAGGTTTCAAATTGGGCTTGTGGCCAGTGATCAGGTTTATTAAGAGTCCTGTCTTGTCAATTTGCTGACTAGCGTTCAAGCAGCTCAAACTTGAACTGCATGACTTCTATACATAAAGAAGTTTGAGATGCGAAAGGCATTCATGTATGGCTCTGAGACGATGGTGATTATAGAAACACCGACAAGTCCATCTGATAAATTGGGGATAATGGGATTGTTTAGAAACAGAGATATAACTGGAGCAAAAGCTGGTATGTGTGAGCCGGCCAACAGACTAACCGATTGTGGAAAGATGGGCTGGGTATATGGGGCCTAATCCTGTTAGATTGGCATGTGTCTTTTGTATTAAGGACCAAATCTTGTGTCTGACTGCGACGCTTTGATTCATGCCAGTTTGGGTGGTCATTTCATTTAGAATGGGGCCACATGTAATAAATATTTGCTGATAGATTAATTGGGCCTACTAGACATTTGAAATTGAATAATACATATTTTGAATCAAGTTATTTTGTAACTTCCGTCCAGAGCCTGGATTAGAGGAGGGTTGTGTTGGGTAAGTTGACAGCCAAGTAGCTGAACATCTTGGATGAATGTGATAGAGCTCTCTCTTTTGACTAATGAAAGCCCTTCAATGGGGTTGGGTTTTAGTTGAACTTAATTGGGCTTTAATCTGACATAGGCCTTAACTGATGGGCTCAATGTTAGAATTCTAGTTTGAACAAAACTCAAGTCTTAATTGAGTTGTATCTTCTATTTCTTTTAAAAAATGACTGTGAAGTAACATTTTGATAGTGGAAGACATCTTCTGGTGATCAAGATAAGCTTTGTAGTCTTTTAGAGTGTTTTAAAGACCTCAAAGAGACTTTCTCGGACAACATATTCGCGCCTCAGTTTTGCTGACAGAAGTCAGTCTCACTATAGCGAGACTGATCCTCGCTATAGCGAGGTACAGCCCTGGCTTTTCCAGAAGCCAATCTCGCTATAGCAAGACTTAGTCCGTTCAGGACTCTTGTTTGCTGCTTCGTCAAACCTAATTCTAATAGTCCTGATTTGTTTCTAAAAGCCTCTTGCACGAACTTTGGGCTATTTATTGACCCCTTGCAGCCACAAACAATGTATCTGAAGCTATCTTATTCTCATAAGCTTTGAGCTTTATTCTTTGAGAGTTTTGTGGGTCTATTCTTGCAAGGGAGACTGCGCTGAAGACATATTCTTTTTTTCCATTCTCAAGCACTTTGAAGGGGCATTCAATGTGTGTTTTAAGCTTGCACGTGGAAGGTGAACGGCGAGTCATTGGCAAGTTCTTCACAATCCTTTTAGGTTGAGTTACAACTGCGTCAAAGGTCTAGTGAGTTCACTTGTAATCTTCATTTTAGTAGTGCTTTGCTTTCGGTGGTCTCTACCACCCGTGGTTTTTTTCCGAGTTGGGTTTTCCACGTAATAATCCTGTGTCTCTTCTTATTTTGTGGTGATTGATTCATATTTGGACTTAGGTTAATTAATTAGTTTATTACGTGTTTGAAATTCATATAATAATCTGAGAAAGGACCTTAGCCAGTATTAAGGCTTAAATAAAAGGTTGATTTAGGATTAGTCAAACCTTCACTAAACCTCCTATATTTCTTATTGGGCGGGACCCAGACCTAGAGTCTATGTAAGAACCTTCTATCTTTATCAGGCCCAGATTCAAAGTTCTAGCCCAAATGCCACTGGAATATTATCGTATGTCTTCTACTATCTTGCAAAATGGGCCAAAGTTCCATATGTTGAGTAGACCATTGCTAATATATCACCTAACAAACGTAGAAAAAGAAAATATAACCTCCAGAAATGAGAGAGGAAGCCTTTCACTTATGTACAAAGTAAGATTGATGCACACAAATCTTCATAACAACCCCTTAAAACCATTCCCTCCAAATGGTAAAGCCCACGACAAAACATAACAACATGAGCAACTCAAAACAATAAAGACATAATCAAACAACAAACAGAAGAAAAGCTTCTAATGGCTGGCATTCTCTTCTCCTCGGCTCTAGTAATAACCAGGCAGCTTCTCCTTGATCTTCTCCAAAATACCCTTCTTCTCCTTTGCTTCTCCGTATTCGACAGCACTATCCTTGGCGGCCTTCTTAGGTTGACCTCCGGGGAGCTTCCCGTTGATCTTTGCTTCTCCTTCTCCGACCCACTCGATGGGGATAGTTGTGTCGTCTTTCGCTTTCTCAACAGAGGTCTTCTTCTTGACCTTCTCTTTCAGTACCTTCTTCTTTTTCTTCTTGTCAGCTTCTTCATCACTGGACTGAATTTTCATTCAAAAATTTGAGTGTAAGTACTAGAGAAGAATTTCTTCTGTCAAGCCCAAGTCAGGCTTTTCGGGCAAATTGTGGAATATGGAATGTGGATACATAATGTGGGCTTGTATCACCGAGTTTGCTAAAAAAATATTCAAACAAACTCCCTTCAGAGTTACTTGAGTGAGTCCGTTGATCGAACTATGATTCAAAGGCATTCAACTCGAGAAAGGCAAATTGTCTTCAATTTTCTTACATTACATTCCTACAAAATTCCTAGAAGTTCGAGTAATGCCTCGGCATGTGCAGATGTGCAGGTGCCAAGTTCAGATATGGAAGTACTGGCATTGGTCTACTTTAAAAATATTGCCAAAGCAATTAAAATTCTATTATGTAGAGCTAAACCAGCTTACTTTGATAGCATAAGCATATAATTTATGATAATAGTAATTTGTACAAGACTTCAGTGACATCCAATAGGCTTTGTTTTAGATGGATCATCACATAATATCACATTGATTGGACCCACCAAGCCATTTTATAGATCACTTTGAGGAAAAAAAAAGGGTCTTCATTATATCTCAAAAATGTTCCGCTAATGAAGTTCGGTTTGTGGGGTTGATGAATCTTTGAAAGCAGGGGGACCTAAGTGTTATCACGCGGGTGCAGTTGCACCCGTGAGATTTGAGAAACCCCTTATATAAGACCTTAAAAGGCTCGATTTTTCATTGCCCGCACCACCCAAATAAAAATCCTAGGTCTGCCGGTTTTTTGGAAGCATGAACAAAAAAACAAAATGGAGTCATTTTAATGAGATGTTTATCTCATTGCATATAATTGTGTTAACCAAACCTCTAGATTTTCCCATGGAGATCTGTAAATTGATCACGTGGGATAGTGCACCATGCATGAACATCACACTACTGCTAAACTGATTAATAAGCCATAACAAAATGCAATGCTAGTATATGGAAAAGTTCTATTTGGGCTTTGAAAATCATATTCATACCGAGCTAGAAGAGCTGCTATTTGATCTGTGGAGCTTCTCAAGGAGACTGGGTTTCTCGTCCTCGTCCTCCTCCTCGTCCTCGTCAGAAGCTTGTCCTGAGATAGGCACCTTCTCAAACTGGTTCACCACCACCACGTCGTCCTTGTCTTTCCTGCCCAAAAAATCAAAGAGCCCTCGGCTTTCGATTTCACTTCCATGGGTGTGGTATATCTCTTTAGCCATGGCTTGAGTCGTCACTAAAATCAATTAACAGCAGCAGAAGAAGAAAATTCTTTCTTGGGGACCAAGGAATGGTTTGTATGGTGTTGGTAGGTTCAGCCTTTTATAGGCATTTGGAATCGAATACGGGTTGGGAACGTAGCGCAAAACAAGAATAAAGCAAAAGAGAGCATTCGATTGATTGCCCAAGTAACCGAGAAAAGCACACAGGAGAAAGAGAGAGATACAAGCACTCTGTTTTACATACAATTGGGTTTTGGTTTTAAGATTTCAAGCTATGGGTTTTTATTTATTTGCAATCCAATATTGAAATACAAAAAATTGGGCCACCTTTCCAGAGAAACTGATTTTACCTCATCAAGAAATGAATCTCTCTCTCTCTCTCTCTCTGAGGAAGGAAGATATTATTAGTAGTTGTTTAGTACAAAATAAACAGTGTACATATCTACCCATAAACAAAACCACAAGTATCCAACCTATCCATAGTCAGAATGCCTGCTGCAGTAGCTGCTAGTTTCGCCAGTGAGTCAGCCACAGTATTACCTCGAACAAAATTGTGTGGCCCTAGTAATGCCACAAGTCCCGCGTTGGATTAAGCAATTAGCCACCAAAATTAATTTATCAGTCTTAATTTGTTGAGTTTTGATTGGGATCTAACTCTAGAAGATAGTTGGTGTTGGCATGTAAGGGACTTTTAGGCAGTCAAGACTTCTTGTGAAGGCTTAACTCGAGGGGATTGTTTATTTTAGGGAGATTAGAACCCTTCCACTTGATCATACAAAGACCCAAGGATTAATTCACAGTTAGTTTGCAAGGTCTCCCACTATCAGAGTGCATAAAGATTCATAACAAGATCCAGTTCGACATCCCAAGATATAGCATTAGCAGTATGTTGGCAGAAGATAAAATCTTTTATCATACTTCTCTAGGATTTGAATTATTAGGTTGATGCAGGGCATGCATTTCTCATATTCTCTTCATTCAATCTCTAAAAAGGGAACATTAATTGATGATATTTTTTTGGGTATCCACCTTTTATTCTGAATTTCTAACCACTTAATACTTGAATTCCTACATATTGATCAAATTCTATGCAAACAAACATGGAGATTATTGTTGGTTTATCACAGAGAAACAACCTAATACCAGGGGTTAAATCTTGCCTAGGTCTACTAGTGTGATATCAAATATTGTTGCCAGTCTTTTGGAGAGCTCATGCTCAAATAGAAACCCTGGAAATTTGTTTTTGAGAATAATTGAACTCGAATAGATGTGGGCTCGACTTTGAGTCCACTTTATCAGTCTACATCGTTGGTACAAAATTCAGTGAGCAGAAATCAGATGGTTAGAATCACTCTTATGAGATTTGAGTCGGAGTTTAGCTCTCCCACTCTAAGGCCATCAAATCAGATATTATAAGCCCATGGAACCAGTGAATGTTGAAGGCTCAACACTCAATAAACCAAACCAAACCAAACCAAGCCTTTTCCCACTAGGTGGGGTCGGCTATATGGATTTGACGACGCCAATCAAATCTGTTTAGGGCCATGTCCTCCGTTAGATCCATGTAGGCAAGATCATGTTTAATAGTTTCTTTCCAACTTCTCTTGGGTCTCCCTCTCCCTCTCCTACTCTTGGCAAACTCCATGCTTTCACACCTTTTAACAGGTGCCTCTGTTGGACGCCTTCTAACATGGCCGAACCATCTCAGTCGATTTTCTCTCATTTTATCTCCAATCGGTACTATTCCTACTATGCCCCTAATCTCCTCATTCCTAATTCTATCTCTCCTTGTGATCCCGCACATCCATCTTAGCATTCTCATCTCCGCAACTTCCATCTTCTTGACATGATTATGCTTTACTGCCCAACACTCTGATCCATATAACAACGCTGGCCGTACCGCCACCTTATAATACTTTCCTTTAACCTTGAGGGGGACTTTCCGATCACACAAGACTCCTGAAGCACTCCTCCATTTGGTCCACCCGGCTTGAATCCTGTGGCTTACATCAGTATCAATCCCTCCATCCTGTTGCACCATAGATCCAAGGTACCTAAAGTTTTCTTTTTCTACTATCTTTTGTGTGCCCAAACTTACTTCTATGTTACCAGGTGTCCTACTTTGACTAAACTTGCATTCCATATATTCCGTTTTGCATCGACTTAGCCTAAACCCTTTTGTCTCTAATGTTTTCCGCCACAATTCAAGTTTAGCATTCACTCCTTCTCTCGTCTCATCCACTAAAATAATGTCATCTGCAAATAACATACACCACGGCACCTCATCCTGGATATGTCTTGTAATCTCATCCATAACTAGGGCAAACAAGTACGGGCTTAACGCTGAGCCTTGGTGTAGACCAATCGTGATAGGAAACTCCTTAGTTTCGCCGCCAGTCGTCCTTATAGATGTCACGACTCTATCATACATATCCCTTATCGCCTCAATATAAGCGACACAAACTCTTTTCTTTTCCATAACTTTCCAAAGAATCTCCCTAGGAACCCGGTCATAAGCCTTCTTCAAGTCAATGAACACCATATGTAAATCTCTCTTACCTTCTCTATACTGTTCCATTAACCTCCTCAAGAGAAAGATAGCCTCCATGGTTGATCTCCCAGGCATGAAACCAAATTGATTCTCTGAAATATTTGTTGTTCTTCTTAGTCTTCTCTCAATAACTCTCTCCCATAATTTCATCGTATGGCTCATCAATTTAATCCCGCAGTAGTTCGCACAGTTCTGAATATCTCCTTTGTTCTTGTATATGGGTATAAGAATACTTTTCCTCCATGCATTAGGCATCTTCTTGCTCTTTAGCACTACATTAAAAAGCTTTGTCAACCAACTAATACCATCCTCCCCCAAGCACCTCCATACCTCAATAGGGATACCATCTGGCCCAACCGCTTTCCCATTCTTCATTCTTTTCAATACTTCTTTAACTTCTTCCCTACTGATTCTCCTATAGAACATATGATTCGCTTCTTCTCTAGAAATGGTAAGCTGGCCCAATTGTATGTTACTACTACTGCTTTCGTTAAATAACTTGTAGAAGTAGCTCTTCCAACGCTCCTTTATCTCCTCCTCCTTTACTAATACCTTTTCATCCTCATCCTTAATGCATTTAACTTGGTTTAAGTCCTTGGTCCGCCGATCTCTAGTTTTAGCAAGCTTGAATATCTCTCTTTCGCCTTCCTTAGTGTCAAGTCGCCTATATAGCTCCTCAAATGCCTTTGCCTTGGCCTCACTAACTGCCTTTTTGGTTTCTCTTTTTGCTTCTTTATACCTCTCCAAGTTCGCTTCAATTCGATCATTTTGCCACGTTTTAAAGCACTCTCTTTTAACTCTTATCTTGTCTTGGACGGCTTCGCTCCACCACCATGCCTCTTTCTGTACCGGAGCACCCCCTTTAGATTCTCCTAAGACTTCTTTCCCTACCCTTCGAATACACTCTGCTACCTTATCCCACATATTATTTGCACTCTCATCTGTCGCCCAAACGTCTTCCTCTAGTACTCTTTCCCTTAAAGCTAGTTGCTTATCACCTTTCAGGTTCCACCATTTAGTCCTTGAGCATCTATACAACTTCTTTTTTCTAGTCCACCTTTGTAACTGCACATCTATGATCAACAACCTATGTTGGGAAGTCAAGCTCTCCCCCGGTATAACCTTACAATCTTTACAAGCTAAACGGTCTCTTTTCCTAGTTAAGAAGAAGTCAATTTGTGTCCTCGATGAGCCACTCTTATAAGTCACCAAATGCTCCTCTCTCTTTCTAAAAAATGTGTTAGTTACCATGAGATCATAAGCCACTGAAAACTCCAAGATATCCTTCCCTTCTTCATTTCTATTACCGTACCCATGTCCCCCATGTACTCCTATGTATCCATCTACGTCACGTCCTACATGACCATTCAAATCACCTCCTATGAAGACCATCTCTCCTTGGGGTATCTCTAGTAGCACTCCTTCCAAGTCTTCCCAAAACTTCTCCTTATGTCCATCTCCTAAGCCCACCTGGGGGGCATAAGCACTAATTACGTTCACTATCTCTTCTCCTAATACTAACTTAATTGCAATAATCCTATCTCCATAGCGCTTTACATTCACTACATCTTCCTTTAAGTCCTTGTTTACCACTATGCCGACCCCATTCCTCGATCTATTAAGTCCCGTATACCATAACTTATACCCGGTCCTCTCAATCTCTTTTGCTTTGTGTCCCACCCATCTTGTCTCTTGCAAGCAAGCAATTGCGATTCGTCTCCTTTCCATTGTATCCACCACTTCCATAAGTTTCCCAGTTAGGCTCCCAATGTTCCAAGTGCCCAATCTCAGCCTTCTATTTTGGACTAGCTTCCTTACCCCCCACACTCGTCCAATAAAGTGTGAGGACCCTTGCCTATTTAGCACTGCACCCGGGCGCCGATGCAGCGGTCCTTGCTCATTTATCACTGTACCCGGACCATACAGCGCGTCGCTAAGTAGGGGATGCCCCAACGAAATTTCATTAGGTATCAAATCCATAAAAAAAATCCGACTGAGTATTGTGCTGGCTGTCGGCTACCTAACGCACAACCCTCCTCCTTTGTCCGGGCTTGGGACCGGCTATGTCAAGGATACCCCAACATAGGCGGAGTTAAGGCTCAACACTCAATACATGAAAAAAAAAAAATTTGTTGAAGGGTCAAGACTCAATACATGAAAAAAAAAAAAAAAATTGTTGAAGGGTCAAGACTCAATACATGAAAAGATTGATCTATAGATTCCATCAAAATTTTCGTGATATAGGTTAGGATTTTTGGTTCATGAGCCATCCAAAGTGGAGCTAATTCATGAATGTTATGATCAATAAAGCATATCCCCCACTTGGACAAATCAAACACAATAGATGTTTATGGTAGGGCAATTTACATTTACAACTTGCATCTTTTGCTTGTTAACTAGTATTAATTAGCTTTGTTTTATTCCTAACGTGCCTTACTCATTAAGAATCGTTTATCGCCCCTTTACAACTCTCTTGCCTCAAATTGTCCACATTAATTATCATAGTAATCAAGTATAGTTCAATACTAATTAATTTCATTACTAGAATTTACTTGAAAAGGCTAATATTTATCATACTGAATAGGGTGGTCAGACTAACATGAGACTAGATCCAGGCCCTACATATAGTGACTCAAGGCATAAATGGACCATTGACCAAAGTTTAAGTGGGCTAGATAAAGGTTGTTAGAGGCCTGAGTTCATAGATTAATAAGGCTCATATAAAGTCCAGTGTTGAACAAGCCTTGATTAATTGAGGATTTAGGTTTATCCTGTTGGACATTTCAAATCCAATGTTGTATTTGGGGTTGGATTGATCTGGGCTAGACCCAATTCTTTTATTTAAAAGTGAGCCCCACTGAGAGGGGCGTTTTCTATATCAAGAAATACCAGGGTTTTATGTTGACCCATCAACAAAATAAATGCGAATCAAGGTTTAAAAACAGCCCAACTAAAAGTAATTAAGAAAGACAAAACGACTCCTAGCACATAGTTGTATCAGAGCCATTTGACTGGCGAGCTTGACTATCCAATCAGGGAGAGACAAATAATAGGGTTGGGGGTCTAAGTACATTTAAAACATTGTAATTCTTTTTAATCATAATAGAGATAATAGGATTCATAGCTTAAGCTAAGTACATATTCTTAACTTTAATCAGTTGATTCAATGTCAATTAAATAAATCAATTTGCATGAATATGAACTGAAATTAAACAAACCTTTCTCCATATGAAATGAGCTTGATCCTTTTCTTTTCTCTAATTGGATTAGAAGATGACTCTTAAATAATTTTGTTTTTTAATTGACTTGAGCTTGATATTTTCCAAATTACTTACCATAGTAGTTATGCTCAAACAGGGGGCTTTCCATAAATATATTTTTTGGATCATACATAATTGCGTTGATCAACAATAATTCGGCCCTTTTTACCAACTTGATGAATCCGCGCGGGTCTAAAAATTCATTTCGGACAATTGAACGTTCTCAAATTATTTCTTTCTTATGATAATACGATCTTTATTTTTTTTTGAATTTCACGATATTCACCAGTGATCTCTTCCTCTACCCTCCATTCCAATTGCACCTTGCACCTAACCATGTGGTTTGGACTTTGGACTCCACCTTCCATTTCAATTGTGCCTTGCACCTAACAATGTGGTTTGGAGGTTTGCCTCCCTAGTTCCTCCGCATGAATCGCACTGATAGCTACAGTTTTTTGGCATCTCACATGTATATTGTTAAACCGATTTTAGTCTAATCGATACTGATTCTTTAAACTGGGAGAAAGGGATGGTCTCATCATGTCCTCATCTCCTGGAAACAAAGCAAACAAGAACCCATGATCACTGGCACATGGTGCAGGAGTTGGTGATTCAACAATTTGTCTTGTGATGGATGGCTGAATAAAATTAAACTATGGCCTTGCCAACTTGCCAGAAACTGGGTCTCAAAACAATAAAAATGCTTAGGCAGTAGGATTTGAAAATCCTTATAGTTCTTGTTTTCATTGTGTTAATATTACTATTCTTTCTAGCCAAAAAAAGAAAAAAAAAAGGAGATTAAATGGAAAGAAGCCTCACACCTCATCAGTATTCAGTACCCCTCAAGTGTCCAGATCCTTTGATTGTGGGAATGATGAAACTCCATCATGACTGGATCCACTTATAAATCTAGAGGATAAGTTTCAAATATGAGGCCTATAAATCCATTGGGGAGGCTCACTTTAAGTAGTTTGTAGCCCGGGCCAGAGGCCTAATTAATCTGATAGTTAAAAATATAAAATGTTAGTATTGAAAATCACAAAGAAATTATTTAAAAAATAAGTTTCCACTGAATGAATGAAGAAGAGAGCCTCTAAAAATAATTTTTGAATCTATACCAAGAATAGGTAAAAAAAAAAAATGGAGTAAAATGGAATGCAAATATCTTAACAAAATAACAAGATACTAAAATCAAGAAAAAAAATAGAAATTTCTAAAAATGATCAAAACAGTTTTTGTCACATACATAATTGTTTATTTAATAAGGAAAGTTAATCAATCAAGGAAGAATAATTTATTTAAAATCTCAAATGATAAGATGGGCCTGAGTGGACCCTAACCTAATATTAACACTACATCCCATGTACACATAGACCCATCTAGTGGGTCCCCCAAAGAGTGTTATTTAAATTAGTCTTAGAGGCTTTAGGTAGATTGGACACATCATGAAAATTAATATGTTGATATTTAAGCTGGGCCAATGCACCCATAGGGATCACAAGATAATAGGATCGAAGATTCGTAAGAGGGAGATGTTTCTTTTATCTTTTTTTTTTATCCGATTCTTTGGGATTTGGTTCTCTTATCTATGAACCCATGAGAACATTCCAAACTCCAAGGACCAATAAAAATATTTACTTGGCCTACTAAGAATAATTACTTTCCTAGATAAATTTGTTAAATCCAACTGTGAACGTGCATTTAAAGGTGATTTTGAGAAAAAAATTAGCCTCTTAACTGAGCCTTTAGTCATACATTTGAAAAGAGCCCATAATTCACTTATTTTAGAGTTGAAATATCTTTTGCTTTACCGTTGATTATGGGCGTGGCCCACTGATCGATGTCTGATTTGGTAAGGATGGCAAAGAAATTAGCTATATTAAAAAAATTGAAAATTGAAAAAAATAAAATAAGAAATTATAGAAGAAAAAAAAACCCAAGATGTGATTAATAGGCTAATTTTGATCTGAATTAGAAGGTAAATATGTAGTGCATTAGTATCCTAATCTCTTATGGAATGGCCGTCAATATTATGTTGAAAAAGTTTACATGGGCATTCAGAAGCCACAAATGATACAAACCAATCAATCAATTAGTGAATATTATTTTCCTTTCAGTCCGGACCCCTTGTAATCCCATCAAGAGAGAGAAATATAGGGAGAGGGAAAAAAAGAATAAAGAGAAAATATCAAAATAGCGGTTGCGTATGTAGCAGGCAATACGTAGCAGCAGTGGCGATACATAGCATGTAAATCGAAAAAGTTGTCAACACGTCTTGAATAATATTAAAAATTTTTTAGAATATTGGAAATTATTAGAATTTGATGTTTTTTTACGTATGATAACTAAGATAAGGGGTGTAGCAGTCCTTTCAGTATATAGAAGTTTTGTATCGCCGAATGACTAAAAAAATAGTGCTAATCTAATTTTTCCATGTATTCATGTTGGGTAGCTTTACTAAATTAGAAACTATTATGCATTTCTAAATTCATAATTCAAATAAGTAATTTAGTGCAATTGGACATAACAAAGGGTATATAAATTATAAAATTATGCTTAAATAAACTAAAGTTCAAACCAAAAAATAAATTAGCTTTTACCGAAATAAGCATGTATTTTTATTAATAGTAGAGAAAAAAAATACTTCTATCAAAGGGGGTGTCTGCGAGGGTATACCTAGAGAAGAGCCCTTGAAGAAAGGAACTCCGACTTTACTTTGGGGGGATCTTGTGTGTGTGTCTGTTTTTTTTTTTTTTTTGTGTATTCTTTAATCATAGAAGGACAAAAGAGTTGTATAGAAATGTTATTTGGAGGGAATAAGAAAATAAATAAATCTTATTATACATTTTAGAAATTATTGAAAAGTAGCCATCAATCACACCTGGTATTGGTCTATAGCGGCCCGTATCGGCTGCTACGGCTGAGAGCAGTGGTGACCATAGCGGCGGCCGCTACGGTTAAGAGCAGTGCTAAATAAAATTCAATACCGCTATACTATGTTGATCCATGATAAGGAGACCTTTCAAGAAATTCTTATTTCTATAAAACAAAGACAGGGAGAGAGAGAAAAAATAGATATGTGGAGAGATTTTAGGAGCTTTAACCAAAGGAAGTTATTGACATGAACCGTATGGACTTTGGGATTTAAGAAGGTCTAAAAGAGTCTGAGAATCTTTGATAACCCTTCACAATCCTTAAAATCGAATTCGAGCGGTGCCTAACATGACGATCTCTTCCATTTCAAGTGGCTATATCTTGAGATAAGTTGTATGGAGAATATCCATGTTCTTTGGCCCTCTGCAAGATTCAATTACTTCATAAATAGCTGCGTTTCTTGTGATATCATATTCAAGGGTCAGATCAAAGGCCTGAAAAATGTCAGAGCCCATTAGCCTCGAGAGGATCTACGTGATATATGATTGATGAAAAAAACAAAAAAAACCATTTAAGCCGCAAAGACATGAAACAACAATTTCTAAGACAGTGAAATTTGTACTACGAAAAATCAAATTGCGACATGTTTACGAAGGATGCATTTAACGTGATCATGAAACCAAGAGAATTAGGGAGGAGATTTGGAGAGGGTAAAAAGAGGAGATTTATCTCTACTCTTTTTCTGATAGACCCATCCAAAATAGAGCTGCTAAAAAAAAAAGAGCTATAAAATAGTGGCTAGAATAAAAAAAAATGTGTTTGGTCATGGAATAATCCATTTTAAATAAGTTTTTTAAATCAATGGTTTTAGTTTTTCACAAATTTCTAGAGATCCACAAGGTATCAAACTTGAGATTTGAACCCATAGCCGTATTTAGCCTTCCAAAGAGATCTAATGGTTTGGATCTTTTGTTTGGGGCCATAGATTCCAGAAACTAATATTAATTGGTTTACTTTTTTACACAAATCTCGAGATTGGTGATGACCGAAGGGCTGAAATTTGGATCTATAGCAATGTTTGACCTTTTGAGCATTTCCAACGGTTTGGATTGTGATTTACTATCATGACATTGATTAAAAAGAAGAAGAGAAAAAAAGGATTACCCATGGACTAATAAAAAACCAAGCATGGTTGATATTTGTTCAGTCAATCTCTCGGGATCTACAAGGTATTTAGCCTTGAAAATTCTCAACCTTCCAAAGAGATTTAACGGTTTGCATATTGTGTTTGGGGCTGATAAAATCCAAAAAATAATATCAAATGGCTCACTTCTTTTTTTAAATATCTGGAGATTAGTGATGGTCCAACGACTGAAATTTAGTCACTTAGCCATGTTTTGATCTTGTGAACTTTTTCAATGGTTTGGATCTTGATTCACTGTCTCAGATTTTAAACAAATTAAAAAACCGATTTGAAGCGTTGTGGAGTGAAGATCATTATTCATCCGCCTCTTTTTTTTTCTTCCCTTCTACCTTTCAAATGCATCTAGAAGGGGGGGGGGGGGGGGGGGGGGGGGGGGGGGGTTAAGAGGCTTTGCCTTTACTTCTCTAAAGGGGGTAGATGGTAAAAATGACTACCAAACATTCTTACTTACCAAAACTCTACCCGCTTTAGACATTTAGACAACTAGAGCCTCCAAATAGAGATGCCAAACATGGGGTTACTTAAGATGATTTAAAAGGAATATTATAAGAGAAATTTTAGGGAGCCGAAGTGATTTTAGGATGAGTGTTTTTATTGATTTTGAGAATTTCCTCTGAAGCACTGATGTGATACTCTTAAGAGCATGGCTCCCTATTGCTTATAGAGCAAAGCTCCATATTGCTTATATATATATTCCTCTCCCAAGCTCAAGTTTAGGATAAGGTAAGCTCAAGTGTGTTATGAGTCCCATTTACATGGGGATGGAGATGAGGGGATTTTAAGAACTCCTTGGGACCCTTCTCTCTGCAAAAAAATCAGCTACAACCGTGATTTCTATCATCTTCATATGGACCCAAAAGTTAATGGTTAACAGTCCATTTGGATTTATACGAATTGATCCAATGATCCAGTAAATTCGGATATGACCGAAAGTTGGTGGATATGTGCAATTTAGGGGGACATGTGTTTAGTCCATTTGGATGGACCAAAGTTGGACCCCAAAACATGAGGAAAATTTATCCTAAGCTCGAAATGATTTCGATCTGCTCCCACCTTCTTATTAACGGTTTGGAACCCAGATCGAACCCACCCATTTACATCCCTTCACTTCCAGCCCCATTGAAAGTGGAGGGACAAGGTCGCATTTGTTCCTACTTGTAAACCCGAGGTCTAACATATTATTTTAATTTTATAAAATCTCTTTTAAAAAATTAGATTTATTCCACAACATTCTCTAGTTAGACCTAGACCCAGGGCTGGATCCTACTCAAATGCGGTTCTAATTATGGTTATATCTTCTCGTCAATGATTTCAATTTCAGAAAAAAAAAAAAAAATGGTGCCCAAATGATTTCGGATCCAATTCGACGTTTTCATCAACAATTCCACGCCCAACCGGAACGCACCCGTTTACACCCGTTTACACCCTTCCACTTTCAGCGCCATCGAAAGTGGAGGGATAAGGCCGCATTTTAATGGATTTAATAGATTTGGAATCGGAATAAATCTCATCGGACCCAGGAGTCAAACGATCTAAGACTTCTGAATCTACAAAAGGCCCCACTCACAAAAATCAAAATTTCAGGACACTGTTTGGTATAAAGTCTGAAACAAATCAAGCCCATGTCAAACGGTGGAGAACTGCAATACGCGGTGCGTGCTTCTCTCTCTCAGTCTCAGACACCCTTCTCAACCGCCTCGAACGCTCGATTTTACTTACACATGACGATCGTGGGTTGCTGCCACCCAGTTCGAGAAGCTCGAGAGCGAGCCACGGAGAGATGCTCTCAGCTCATCCCATGTCTATCGGATCCGGGTATAGCTTCCTACTACTCTGCACCCCTCTTTTTTTTTTTGGTTGGATTTGAGCTTTGGGTTTTGTTGATTTTTGGTAGACAAACAAACCCTTTTGATGATTTGGTGCATATGGGTATTTGGGTTTCAGGAAGGAGGCAGACTTCTGTCTTGAAATTGGCTTTGGTGGTCCTTCATGTGATTTTTGTGGGTGTTTTGTTTCTGTTTGACAGAGGACTGCGAGAGAAAACTCTGAGGGAGCCATGGTAATAACACTTGTTTCATCTTCTTCGCTTGATTTATGATTTCCTTTTCTTTTATTTGTAAGGACAGTTCATAATCTCTGACGGATAAGGAATCAATAGGAATGGATATGAAAGAGGATATCTTTATGTTGCAAAAATAGAAACATAATCAAGATTAGATTTTCTTTTAGTTGGTTTTAGCGTAGACGTCGAGGGCTGGAAACCACCCATGTAGAAAAGTGTTACAAGGAAGTCGCATAAGGCAGAAGCCAATAAAGACTTCGAAAAAGTAGTATGCCGGGAGAACTCATGTACCCGGCCCTGGATAGGTGGAATAAGGCTTTGACGACGAGGACGGTTATAGTGGTGATGATTATGATGATAAATAATGGGGACAGCGAAAGGCCACAGACATCCCCATTTGAAGAGTGGCTTTAACCTCCATGATTTATACAATCTGGTTTTGTTTTGGTAAAACTAAAAAAAAGAATCTAGTCTTCAACATTGTAGAAGATTCCCCAAAGTTGCTTTCCTTTATTCTTTGATAAAAACCATCTGTCAATGTTCTTTTATAATTGGGATGCTGACGCCATTGGTTGTTTATAACTAGATTGATGTGCATGTATTTAATTGAACACGGATATTTGGACATCTAGATGCATATGTGAACAATGATGATCATCAATTAGACTTCTTAGATTTGTGTACATAATTCTGTAGTCTAGTTGCCTCCTCTTTTCTTTCTACTAAAAATGTCCCAGTCCTTTGCTATAAGGGTATCCAATTGCATTTGCATAACCAGTTGCGATGGACATTCACTTGCCTTACTAAATTCTATGTTATCTATGTATAATGCCTTGATTAGAAATAGAAAGACCCATAATGACCATACCTTTGTTTGCTTCTATTCTGTGGGTGTTCCTGTATCCCATTTTAACTTTAAGGTTTAGGAGCTAGATTAAACTAAGCTTTGTTTTGGTATGTTATTTTCATACGTGCGTGCGTGCTGTTCAGGATGTGTAGTGTGACAGGGTGTGGTGTGGTGCATGATGCATGAATACTAGCCAGCATGGATGGGTTCCCTCACTCATTCCTATTATTTTGTTAGTAATTTTCTTAGCATTACCCTTTTTTTTACTAAAAGGGCTCTTAAGCGATAGAAATTTTTTGTATGAATGTCCATTATGTTATCTCATGTTTTTGTTCGTTTTATGTTAAATTTCACTTTACACCATTAAACTTGAAATGCATTAAGGTCTTTAACATTTCTGGCCGTTTGATTCCCGTTACCGTGCAAAATGTTTTGGCGTTAACTCTATAATCTATATCTTGAACCTTTTGATTGATCCAAAAACACTTAACACAACAATCTCACAAGTCACATCTTTTTCTTGTCGGGATCACTGGTTTTTAGGGAAAAGTTGTGCATTGTAACTGTTGTGCATATGCTCAAATTGTAGTGTCATTGAGGACGAAAAACCTCATATTTAGAAGGTAGGTCATTTTAGAACTCAAGTGCATCAGAAATTGTCATATGGGAAATATTCGTGTTTAAGATTTTCATAATAACGCAAGGTTTTAAAGCTCAGATTGAACAGGCGACTCGGTCACCCTCAAGTTGTGCTGACTTGGCCAAGTCAGTCCCTATAGCCCCACAACCTTTAAAATTGTGAAAAATGATGAGAAAAGCTTAAAAATGGAAAATGATGTACTTTGAATTTAAGCTGCATGTGTTTTATTTATTTAGAATTTCTTTGAGTAATAATAGGTGGTTGTATTTGATATTCATTTGGTCGGATGAACACTATCTCCGATTTTTGAATGCTCAAGTCTTCTAGAAAATGTGGTTTTGATCTTCCAAATTCAGTGCAAAATGAACCCCAAAAGCCTTCGACATCTTCTCACAAGAAAATGGGGGAAAATAATTTTTTTGATCATGTCCCCCATACGAATCACCCGAAGATACTTGGTGGAAAGTGTTGGGGGAGTGTGTGTGTGTGTTATGCTTTGTTTGATATGTGAATTATGTAAAATCTGGTTTTTAACCATAATAAGAGGGCTCTTCTAGACTAAAAGAGCTCCATCCTTTGGGGCCCACTCGGATGTATGGAAGTTGTTCGTTATAAGAGGAGGGTTTCTTCTTCTTCTTTTTTTTTTATGTGAGTGGGGGGGTTGTGTTTTTTTTGGTTGGGGGTTGATTCTTTGTACTGATTGGAACAAATTCCACATTTGATTATTCTAACAATGATTTAAAACCCTGAAATTAACAATTCTCAACCATCATATTAGATGGGTTCTTTGCAAATCCAACAGTGGATATCAGTTGGATGACTGACAACTTATATGTGCCAGTTGGTGTTGTGTGAGTGGGTTGGATTGATCATAGTGTCTTCACTGAAGGCAAGTATCTGAGATGGTTGTATTGTTATTTGAGACCCCATCTCGCAAAAATCTGTCCATATATATACATTTGTGTCTGCATGTATAAATTTTATGTGAAGCTTGTTTGTTAAGTTGGATCAAAATTGTTTAGATCTCCTTATTATTATTTTTTTTTAATTTTCAGGTATACTGCTATATACTTGTTGCTGTTGGTTGGAACCATAGTCCAATATTTTGTTACATCGGCTACATCTCCGGGGTAATTACTATAGATTTGATTTCTGTGTGTGCCATCTGCAATTCTGCAATTATATTTGAGTTCCCATTTGGAAGTTTTGATTTACGTATGCACCTTTTTTTTTTTTTTTTTTGTTTTATTGTGGAGCAACATTAAAGAGGCCCTCACAGAATCTGTAGATCTCTTCCATAATGATTGATGGAAGTGTGCCTTCCCAGTGCAATTAATGTTGGTTCAGCTTCTTATGTATCTCCTTTCATTGTGTGTCCTTGATGCATGCATTTCTTTTATGTTAGGTATGTCATTGATGCAATGAGAGCTTGGAATGAAACACATGCCACTTTAAGTAAGACATCAAGGACTTCTGAGTAAGGGTTTTTTCCCCTTATTTATTGGAAATGAAAGATGTTTTTTTTTTGGGTAGCATTATCAAATGTGAGGCATTGATAATTTACGCTTACTACTTACCTTTTTGACAATCAAGAAAAGACAATCTGCTTCAAGCAAAAATGGAAGCTTGATTTCTCCCTCGGATGGTCACCAACAAGGAAGAAGTATTTATGAAATTAAACGAAACTCTTGGGTAATGCAAGTGATGAACATGTATCCCCCTGGGCCTGGATCATACAGCAGGTAGGCAAAATCTTTTAGAGCTGTTCATTTATTTCAGTGTTTTTGGATACATGAAAGCACGCTCATTATCTATGTATTGTCCGGATCATCTAGCAGATAGATAAAATCTCTTAGGGTGGTTTGGTTATTTCAGCAGTTTTGGAAGCATGAATACACTCTTATTACCTATGCATTGCATGTATTCATGTATACAGGGAGGCTTGCTAGTAAAGTCCATGTGTCCATGTTCATGTTTTGTAATGAGACCACATCATTGTTAGTTAATTCATGTCTAGCAGACTGTTACAAAGGCACCAACCTAGTTTTGTAACGAGACCACAGCATTGTTAATTCATGGGCTAGCAAACTGCCAACCCACCCATCCACCCACATCCTCAATGACGCGCATGCAAACACCCTATACGTGCATGTGCACGTGCACATAGGTACACCCCACACTACGCTCACCCATGTGGCCACATGAGATTTCCTTACCTAACCAATCCTACCAAAACCTTGAGGTGTTAGTGGAGGCAGCGGAAATACTTTTCAATACTCCCCCTTGGGTGGAACCCGGTCGGAGCCAACGTTTCCGTGCTAAGTCATTTCTTCTGCAACTCGAATTCGCGACTAGTTACCTCTGATACCATATTAAATTTCCTACCAAAATCTCGAGGAGTTACACGGAACTTGTTTTCCGCGGATGTACACAATCGCACCCCGGAGGAGTTAGTCACATGTTTTACACATGATCATTACAAAGCCTTCACCCTTGCTACCTTTCTGTGTTGGCACTCGCCCAAATTAACACACATTCTACCTTTTCTCCTTTGTTTGGATCATCTCATTTTTTCACCATTGGTTCTGGGTCTTTAAAGTCCATGGCTGTGATGATTCAAACAAACGGCCTTACACGTCATCAATTGCATTAACTAATTTTTTACTCTTGGTTGTGGCAGATGTTTGACTTGCACGTATTGTAATCTTGTCCAGGTACTGCATGAACTTTATTCTGTTTTGGAGTTAATGTTATCATTGGATTGATTACCATGCTTCATTGTTTTGTTCCATATGTTGGTGAAAGGAAGGAAGATGATAATCATTCATTGTTTATCATAGGTGTGCTATTTGTAGTGTCACGCTGTTACAGGTTCATGATGGATCTTTGTTGTCAAAAAGTTTGAAACATTTAGTAGTGAAACCTTGTGTTTTAGGAAGTATAATAGGTGTCTGTTGTTCTTAGCTTCTCTCGTAGTTGAAGAAATAAATGTTTTAACTTGGTCTGATGAATTCTGAATGGATTTCTAAATTTACCGAACACATTCTTTATAACTATTTCACATTATAAGGTGGTCATACCAAACAGTTAGTGTGCTGGCAATATTTTCCATAAATATGAATGGAAATATTACAGCACCAAACAGGATAGGCTGGATCGGCCTAGGATGTGTCCCAACACACCTTGCTTTGTGCTGGTTTTGGTCTTTGTGGACTTTCAGGTTGGGCCCTGTCTTGAGTTTTGGGGCATAATATTGGTTTTGGCTGTGGCCATGTCTACCTTTGTGTAAAAGTCCTGATGTTGACAGTGATTCAATGGTTCATCCAAGTCTTTAACCCATTTAAATAAAGAAACTTTTGTAAGAGTGGCTAGGTTGTCACAAGGGAGATCTGTTAATAGAAGTTTTTTTCCTTCAGAAAATTTAATCGATTTGAGAATGTAGATATGAATTATGGTAGAGTAATTTTTTAAAAAGATTTTTTTTATTTAATACAAGTTTTTTTTTTTTTTGGTTATAATTACAACTCTATTAGAAGCTATATCTGGTTAAGGTTGAGAATTGCATTGAGATTAATTATTTGAACAGTACTAGCACCACTTAGTCTTAGCACAGTAGTGTTATCAACAAATTGCAATTGGGTTATCTTTGTGTTCAATCGCTCAATGTCGAAACCATGTATCAATGCCTCAGACTCGGCTTTTAATTTCATGTTATTCAATGCTTCTGCATCTGCATGATCTCTGACAAATATTAGCCCATGTGAATTAAGAATAACCCTTCTCTGCCCTATGTACTAACACTGAAAATTGAGCAGATGACACACTCCATAGTCAACTGCCTCCCACCGAAACCCGGACCCTATATTGTGCAAAGAATAATTCAGAAATCCAATGGGCTTTTCATAATCTAGCTTACGTACTGTATTGGACATTGTGCCTCATACCTTAAACCAATACACATTCATGGACAATGCAAACTCTATCCACAATTGGCTTACCATATACGAAATCAGCCTGTTCAATAGATGATACTTGTGATAGTTCCCCCTTGGAGGTGACTATGAGACCCGTAAACAAAGTAATTCGCAGGAAATTCTAAAGAGAAAATGCCTATCTTAAGAATTGGTACAAAATCTCTTACAAATGCATGTATTGAGAATTGAGGGATGAATTCTTGAATAAAGTTTTTCATATTGACCTTATATATTCCTTACTGGTGGAAGAATGCTAGTAGGAAACCATCTAGATCTAAAGCCCAGTTATCCCCAAGATAAAACCCTTGTCTTGTAAGCAGGCTTCAAGGGATGAGCCATATCCTTTTGGGCTGGTGGAAATCCTCATTTTTGGGATTTTCAGGTCTAATATGTGGAAATCCTCAGTTTTGTGGATTTACACTGATACCAGTTTTTCTCAGATATACGCACCAATACACACTGATATTGATGTGAAATCCTCAGCTATAGAAATCCTCTATGAGGAATCCTCACGGTTTCCTCACCTATTACCAAACGTGCCCTTAACACAATAGTGGCCAATTTAAATCCTGCCCACACATAGTAGTTCACTCAATTTTTGCTTTTATAATTTCATCTTCTGAAATAAGTTGAACCCATCCACACAAATGTCAATCCTTGACCCCCCTCTATGGAATTAATTCATCAAAACCTCCCGTCTTCATCCACATAAGATCAAACAGGAATAGCGGAGGACCCCAGCAATATAAAAATCCAAGCCCCCCCCCCCCCCCCCCCCCCTCTCTCTGCATTTTACTTTCTCATTTTAAAATATCTGCTGGATAAATTGATCAACTGACTTTGAATCTTGCTTTTTTTTTTTTAACTTTCCATGTAATGTTTATATTTTATCACTGGAAATTGTACCCTAAGATTTTCATTCAAGTTAGTTTGACAAGTATATTATGATAGTCTAGAGTTTTCCACTCTTTTTGTGGCAATCAGGAGCTAAATAATTTTCCATTTTGATTGGTTACAGAAATTCAGCTTGAAAGATATTATCAAAAAAAAAAAAAAAAATCAGCTTGAAAGATTTAATTATTTGTAAATATAAAATTGAACTTCTAGGAATTAAGTTCGTAATCTGGATTAAGGTTTTTATTTATTATATAATGTCGTTGCAGCCACCCCGTGCAAAACATTGCCATGATTGTGAAAAATGCGTACTTCAATTTGATCACCACTGTGTCTGGCTTGGAACGTGCATTGGCCAGGGTAACCATTGCCGATTTTGGTAAGTTATTCTTTTCTTTTTTGCTCCTTCTAACAATCTCATTCGTTCATGGTTTGATACTTTGATTCTACCTGTGGTGACTGGCAATTTTCTATTGGACATCAGATTTTGTGAATGGCTATTTTTGAAATAATATGATCAAAGTAAGCAATAATCATTATGGATACTATATTTCTTACCAATATGAGTTTATGCTATCATTGGCCCCCAACTTGGGCTCAATGGGCCTGCTGATTCTCTTCATGGTTCATGGGTCTTGTGCCCAGTAGGTATGGTTGGCCAGGAGGGAGGGAGAGAAATTTCTGTTTAATGTTTCTGGCTCCACACCTATATATCTTACTCTTCTAACATTTTCAAGCACTGTAACTTTTGAAAGTGTACACGTCTCTTTCTTGTAACATTTTTTTTTTTGTATCTAACCTCTTACTTTTCCTTAATATCTCATTCTTCTAACATCTTCTTGTGCTGTAAATCATGATGTACCATGCTTCTTAGAAGTTCTATTTGAACTTTTTGCTTCAGGTGGTACCTCTTTGAAGAAACTTCATTTTGTATTTGGACTGGCATCTTGTACATCACTTTTTTAAAAGCTAATACTGGAAGGCAATGGTTTGTGTTTCCTTCTCCCTTCTCTTATCTGGATTTTATTGTGTCCTAGTCAAGAAAAATTGTACTATGATACAACCGTGATTTATCATTCAAGACATTCATCATTTCATTTCTACTTTGGTTGATGATCTTTGGGGTGAGGCTTAGTCATTGAATGATCATCTTTTTCATATAACTTTTTTAATGTCTAATTCAATTGCAAATGGAATTTATAATAATTTTTTAAAAGCTATACCGGAAGGCAATGTTTTTTGTTTCCTTCTCCCTTCTCTTATCTGGATTTTTTTGGGTCCTAGTCAAGAAAAATTGTACTATGGTTCAATCATGATATGTCATTCATTGCTACTTCGGTTGACGATCTTTGGGTGAGGCTTGGTCATTGAATGATCTTTTTACATATAATTTTTTAATTTCCAATTTGATTGCGAATGGAGTTTATAATCAGGTGGCAGGATGCTGTGGTGATACTGCTTTTGATCATTTTGGGCTTGTCCCTTATCTTTCTGCTCTTGCTGCTGCTATTTCACAGGTCAGATAGGATCCAACTGTCTTATGAAGAATTCACAGTGTGATGTTATTTATTTATATATTTAGTAGAGTTTGTAAATGTCTGGGCTGTGTTTAAGTGGCTGTCATCTATGATACAACCTGTGATTTATGTAAAGGTATACTGTATCTTTCTTTATTTAATAAAATTCATCACAATTTGAAATAAAGATTTTATGTTTATGATAATTTTCATATTTTGTACTTATCGGCATTAATTACTCCATGCTTTATTTTATTATACCTGTTATACTTTTTTGGGGTTTTTTTTGAAAAAATTATGCTTAAAGTCTGATTAAACAGATAAGTAAAGAAAAACATAAAAACATTGGTAGAGGGTGTCATCAATGGCAGACCCAGATTTTTCGTATGAGGGGTGCAGACCCAAACAGACAATTGTGTTTTAGGAACAAACCCAGGATTTTCATGTGGGCTTTGGGCGTGGATGCAGAATGCCCCCACGTGGATGTACTTGGGTCCGCCATGGTACCTTTTTTTTTTCTTTGTTAGATCAATCTGTTCTTTCTGGGTTCGAATTATTTCACCCCAAATCCCAGAAGGAAAAAGGGAATACAATGGAATTGAAAAAAAAAGTGAAGCTTTTCGATCTTTTTGTGTTTTTGCCACAATCGGGACGAATTTCCATCAATTGATTCAAATTGGAGAGGATTTGGGGTTTAGGATTGTATTCTGTAACTGGGATTGGTTGTTAGATTGGAGGATTTTTTGGGGAGTTGGGTTTTTTTGCCTTTTCCCTTTTGAGGGTTTCGTGGGTTTGACAGGGGTTGTGATCAGGTCTGATTGTGATGATTTGGGCAACTTCCTTGATGGGTTTTTTCTGGGTTTCTGGTTTTGAGCATTGGGCTGTAATTTTTTCCCTTTATTTTTCATTTTGTTTGGATGATGGGTTATTTTCTTAAGGGTAACTTTAGGTTTTTCCCCTTCATTTTTTTAGATTTTTTTGGGTAAAACCATTCTTCTTTTAAAAGGTGGGATCTTGATGAGTTGATGTTGATGAAGGAGAGGAGATGAAGGAGAAAGGGTGAGTGGGTGATGAAATACTGAATAATGGGTGGCGATATTGCCATTCATCTGTCGATATGATCTTGGCTACCAGTAACACGTTCAGTTAAAACTGACAAACAGAGAGTTTTGTCTTCATTTTTCCTCAAAATGATAAACCTATTTTAGAATCTATATATCTAGGACTGCATCCTTCAGTTATCTCCACTTGGGAAAACAATTTGAGGTCCAAGTGATAGATAGTGGTTGATGTTATCATCAATCAGCTGATGATATCATCACCTGTATTAGAAATACAACCAGTTGGACCTGAAAAGCAAAGACTTTGTCCCTTTTTTAGCTTCAAATTAATAAACCTATTTCAGTGTCTACATATCTATTGTTGCTTCAGTGAGGTTACTTCACTATGGGATAAAACTTGATGTCCATACCATCAAAAATAGGTGACGATATTGCCAGCCAGATGACGATAGCACTGCTTCTATTAATTTTTTAAACTGATTTTATTATTTTTTCCCCATTTCAAGAATTTTTACACAACACCGGTGTACATTTTGAATAAAAACCATCCATTAAACACCTGCAATCATTCATACACATTCATTTCCTGTACATGCAAGTCCTGCACATTCTATCCCTACACATTCTATCCCTCATATCATTCATACACATTCAATTCCACCCTTCATTCATACCCACTTGTGTACATAACACCTATGTCTTCTTCCCATTCCATACACATTCTAGTCCTGCAATCATTCATACAACCATAAAAAAAGGCCCTGCAAACATACTTGAGGGCAAACATTTAAACATACTTGAGGGCAAACATACAATTCCTGTAAACATTCATTCATACCTTCAATTCCTGCAATCATTCATACAACCATCAATACTCGAGGCAAACATACAATTCCTACAATTCCATTCAATTACCCTTACAATTACAGCAGCATTCATAAAGTTACTATCAATTCTTGCAATCATTCAAGCAACCATCCATAAACCTGGATACAATTCTTACTATCAATTCATACAATTACTTTCAATCACTCACATAACCATTCATACAATTACATTCAACCATTCATACATTAACAAGATTGACATTACAAGATATATTTTACATTCAACCATTCTTACAACCATTAGTACAACCCTCGCGTTCTAATCCTGTAATTTGGTTTCCAAATTAATTTTGTACAACACCTGCAATTTATATACAGGATAATCCTTTCTGAATTCAAGGTTGATTAGCCCCCTGCCTTCTAAATCGAATTGATGCTGCCTAAAATAGATATGACGAACAATCTTAGTGCGATAATACCACATCCCGGTCTGTGCGAATCTCATGGGCCTCCTGAAAAGAATATGCTCAACATATGCCAAAACGAAGAATTCGCAGTCATAGCTGTAATTGTCAGACAATAAACTTACAGATTTACAACAATCGCCCTACTAATTCAATACCTAGGGAAGTCAAGATCTGACCTACATCTTTACCTTATTTTCTTTCCTCCTCACATCATATCCTTCACCCCTCATCCCTTTAAAAATCCTTCATGGAGCTCATTTGACCTCTAATTCTTATGTAACCTAATGCAAACAAACAGGCCCTTGTTAGAGACCATTTAATCATGAATTCATATGCATTCAATTCCTATGCATTCAAAGATACCCTTGGAACCTGAAGGTCTTATCTAGATGCGAAACTGCCCCCCACCCCCCCCCCCCCCCCCCGGCCCCCTCTTTTTTTTCGTTTTGTATTAGGATACATAGGAGTTGAATACAGAGGGGTTTTGGATATATTCATCTTTGTATATGTTTGAATACCCAATAAAGGGTCTCCACAGGGTGGATTTCTTATCTACATTTCCACGGAGGGTCTGTTGGATTGCTCGTGACCAAAGAAATCCTAAGTTTAAGAGTGAAATCACAGTGGAAACTCAAGATATCATCTACATCACCTTCTTTGGCCTCTTTGCTGGTATTAAAATAGATAGGAAATGAATGCATAGGAAGTAATAGGTACTCATTTTTATCGAAGAAGGGAACCACCGAAACTTATATCCTTCGTCCCTCACAAAACCACCGAAACCTGCAAAACATGGCCTTTCATCGGGTTCTGTAATGGTAACAAAAAGAAAAGAGAAAAGAAAAGAAAGGAAAACCCAAAACCTGATTGAGGCCAAACTAATGGGTCCAACCCAAAAATCTATCCCCTGAAGGCGTAAGCCCAATAAGGACCAATGAAGAAGAAAATTCCCAGAATATGTTTCCAAGCTACGCTTTCCCTATTTTGCAATTTTCTAGAAGATTTCTTAGGATTTCCTGATTTCTAGTAGTTGATAAGATTTAGAACTAAATTAGAAGTTTCTATTTTGATAAGATTTAGAACTAAATTAGAAGTTTCTATTTTTATTGATGCTTGTTTCCCAAGTTTGAGCATAGACTATTCTAAAGAGATGTAATTCTCCTTCAATTGATCATTGAATATTGGAATAAGAATTTGAGTTTTTCTTTTCTTTGAGATGTTTTCTTCTATGTGGTGTGAGACTAAGACGTTTAGATCCTATATGGATCCCTATCCCTAAGCCTTTGGCTTGGAGAATAAACCGTTGGTTATTCTTCCCCACTAGCCTGTGCCAAACCCGTTGGTTATTCTTCTCCATCCGCTCTGTGCCAAAACCATCTTTTGAAACCCACTTCCAAATATGAACAGGCAACTTCATTCAGCCATAATAGGGTCAATAGAGGAAGAAAACTCACCTCTCTCTTGTTCTCCTTCAATTGTGATGTCCGGAGAGCGGTTGGCAAGCAATGTGAGGCCAAGGAAGAAGAGGGCAACCAATGCTCAAGGTCAATGAAGAAGATGACAAGCTAGAGGAAATCCAATGGAGAAGAGCAGCTCCAATGGAAAAGATTGGGGGCAAAAAAACAGTGAAAAGGAAGAAATGGAAAGGATTCTGCATCAGTGGGCCAGCAGCAGGTGGAAGAAGACAAAGCAGAAGATGGTTTTGGTGGGTTTTAGCAAGGGAGGGGGACGCTGGGCATTTTCGTCAAAAAAAAAAATGAAATCCTTATGTGATGTTTTATGTTTTCTTTGTATATCAGTTTAATCAGAGTTTATGCTTATTATTATTATTATTTTTGTAAAAATCCTTTTTTTTTTTTTTTTTTTTGGGTCTGTTTTACTGTTACTGAGTAAATAGTTAGAACTCTGAGAATCTGGATTCATTTTCATGATAATTCATCAGTGTTGGTGCTTTGCAATACCTTTCTCATGGGATAGGTAGCTTAGGATCACACCCATATTCCAAAGCACTGAATAGTACATCTGAACATTGTTTTGCAGCTATCTGATATTGACAAATCAAACTACTTATGAGCTTGTAAGGAGGCGGCGCATTTCATATTTAAGGTATGCATAGATGGGTGCTCATTCCTATCACTATGATTTTGTATAGAGTGAGTAATATAAGTATCAAGGATTGGGTAAATGCATATCCAATTCAACCGCGTTTGTCTTAGCAAACGTTTTTATAGATGGAAATGGTTTCGGCTAGAGGTCATTGCACACATGGAAGATGCTTTTTGTTCCAACTATAAAGTTGCAGGTTTGAGTCGGTAATAGGATGAGGTTTTAATGTTTGCAAAAAAAAGGACAAGGTACATTAAAAAAAAGAAAGAAAAAAGGACAAGGTTTTAATGCAGTGACCTGCTAGCTAGAGGCTGTTTTTCCGTCTAGCAGATGAATGCTCATTGAGACCCGTGCCATTGTGGTGGGGTCCATTGGTCCTACCAGATAAATAGGTGGGCAGTGGATGAGGGGTCTGCCAAAAGTTCTTGCTGGCCTACTCTATCCAATTTCATTGGAGGCAATCATGTGTTCAGACGAAAAGATTTCCTTCTGTTTCTCCTTTTATCATGGCTGGGAATCTGCAACGGGGCTGATTTGTTGGACACCTTTGACTACAACCTACCCAAGCATATGATGGCCCAGTGGACTTGTTAATGTATTGGTTGAACAGGTGGATAGTTCTCTCGTGTTGGAAACCACATTAGGTGGGTTGTTGTTCTGCCCTTACCACCTAAAATCATTTTCTGCTGTTTGCTGATTTATTTTGGGGCAATATGTCAGAAAAACCGGTGTTACATGTATATTTTTTCTTCTCGTCTTCCCAAGTGCAGTGTAATGGTTCACTTCTGTGCTGCCCCACCTAATATCCTAGTAATGGGTTTTGGTCTCTTATAGGAGTCCTACATTGCAGCTGTGTAGGATTTTTAGTCCCCGCCTTCAGTTCAAATGGTACTTGCATTGTCGACTGCCTGCCATTGTGTGGGATTCCAGCAAGTGAAAATTTCGCTACTAGTAATATTGCTTGATACACAAAACAAAAAGAAGCATTTTCTTGTCACTTTCATTTAAATTTGTGTGAATGTATCTTTCCTCATGTAGGTTGCTTCCTGCAAGGGTATATCCATTTAGTAGAGGTATTTGCAGAAATTTGTACGACTTCTGCTGTTCACGGAGAAGCGTCCATGCCATTGAACGGTTGCCCACAGCTGAAGAACTAGAATCCAGAGCAAGACCATATGTGTGTATGGACATTGTATCCTGCCGTTGTTGCTAATGTATCTAATAGTAACCATTTCCTATTTTATGGGTTCTTTTGTTTAGAAAAATTTTCCATTTTATTTATGAGAAGCAATTTTTACATACGCAATCCATTCCTTCATTACAATCCAATACTTCTGTATTTTAACCATTTCTCCATAGCTGAGCATTTGCCGCTTTGTGATGTTGGGGAGAATGCTTCTTACACAGTTGGTGATTCATTTACAGTTGACGTTTCTAGATCTCCCCAACTGAAATAACTGGTTGGATTAAGTGTCGAAATGGGCAGAGAGACAGATGGATTATCAGTTAATATAGTTTGGATTTTGATTTTAACTTCAGGAATGCTTTTCAATTGAAAATAAGATTCTGAGGGGTATTAACACTTTGTTTGAAGAGCTGCTTCATTGGATGGGTTCTATGGTAGCCACACAATCCCCCCCCCCCCCCCCCGCGAACCCCTTTGACACCTGTAGTTGTAACCATGTGACGATGTGGGAGGTCTCATGATCAAAGCTTTGATACCACTTTGTGGGAATAAAGTCTTTTTCTAATCAAAATACAAGTCATGGAGGTAAATCACTCTGGTATACAATCCATCAAAAATTGTGTGAAATAAAAAAATCAAATGCAAAGCACTGATGAAATCACGCCCTCGATTACTCATGTAATATTAGGGTTGTAAACGGGTCGGTTCCGGTCCGGGTCCAGGGTGGAACCGGAACCGGAACCGGAACCATTAAGAATAATGGGAACCGGAACCGTTTGCGAGGCGGGTCTGTTCCGGTTCCGGGTCTAGACTAATACCTGTATTTTTCTTTAAAAAATTTATGCTTTTTTCACATTTCAATTGGATCACGTACCGACAAACACTAATGTGATATTTTGTCTATCAATAACAGACACTATTAATCAAAAACTCAGAAATCACATCTAAACAGGCAATGAGATGTAGAAAAGTAGAAAACCCTAATGTAGAAGTAGAAAACCCTAATGTAGAAAAATAGAAAAGTAAAAAGGGTTCTGTTCTCACATAATAAAGTTACCTTATGTTAGTATATATTGGGTCGGGTCCCGGGTCCATGGGTCTGAACTACTGTGGATCCGGAACCGGAACCGGAACCGTTTAGGTATCGGTTCCAAAAAAAGGATCCGGAACCGGAACCATTTTTTTATCGGGACCAAAATAAGGACCCAGACCCGGATCCTAACAGGTCGGAACCTTTGGGTAATCGGAGAATCGGATACCCATTTACAACCCTATGTAATATGCATGAAAACGAGGTTCAAGCCTTAAAAAGAGTCCCTTTCTTCGGCCAATTCACTAGTAGATAAGTGGTCAAGCACCACGTCTTTGCATAAATGCACATTTTATTTGTTGTCAGGCACCTTACATAGGGGCTGTTTATTTGCTGTGGAATATAATAAAAATAGAGTGAAATAAAATTTAATAGTTGTATTTTTTTTATTAAAAAAATATGTTTACGGAGATCACAAGGACACGTAAGGATAGGTTATTGGCCAAGCTGTCCTTGTTGTTTACAATCTCCGTGAACACGTTCGAGTGAAACAAAAATGCAATCATTAAATTTTATTTCAGTTAGTTTTATTCTATTCCAATTTCCATGGCAACATACAGGCCAATGTAGCACTAAGGAGGTAAGAGTGTCTGTGTGGGTGTGAGTATTTACTAGGAAAAAACTATGCTTATATGATAAAGTCACCATCGTTATTACTATCCTCTTGAATAAAAGGGATTGGATTCGGGCTTAAATTATGACCTTGATATAATATAGAGATTGATATTGGTACTCTTTTTTTGCCTTTTTTTTATGGAGGCACTCCAATTTTTAAACCTTGAAATGGAGTGCTTCCATGAAAAAAAGGGAGTGCAAATATCAATTTCCTATAATATATTTGAGCTTGTTTGTTTACGGATGAAATAGAATAAAATAAGTTTAGGGGTCAAATCAAATGACAGGAAAAGAGGAGGGGGTTGAGAATAAAAGAAATAAATGACAACATAAAATGCTTTCTCAAGCTATTATATTTTGTCATTTAGTGGGTTAAAAGAGTAATTTTTTTTTTTGGTTTTTGTTAAAAATAACAAGGTATTTTTCTTGTCATTTAGTGCTCTCTTCTCCAAATAAAGAGGCCCACAACGCTCTGTTTTTATAAAAGTGCCCCTTTTTTAAGGGTGTAGGGCTAACTTTTAGCTAATCGAATCCTTTCTCACACACTACCTCAATAATTGACAATAAGTCAAAAAAAAAAAAAAACCATACATTGTCAGAACATTATTCACCTTTGGATTTTATTATGGCAAAATTACAACAGTGCATAACAATTAGACTTTAAGGACTGAAACCTAAGGGTTATGATCATTTAATCGGTCTTTGTATTCCCCGCATTTGTGTCCACTATCCATACTCTCAATCTCCCTTGATTATCATGTATCTAGGGAGACCACATTAAGAGGACCGTTTTTTAATCGGCCTCATATGTATATATAATGGGTTGTCTCATCTGGAAACCTTCGGTGCAGGCTTTCTTTTGGGCCCCACCTGAGGTTACAACAATCATGGGAATGTTAGAGGATCGAAAGATCTAAATATGATCTACATGTGTGCAAATTATTATTATTATATATCATATTTTTTTTTATTAAATACGTAAACAGGATATAAACGAGGCAGGATGATTTGACTATAGATCTGAATATACTTGTGTCCAGATTATGTCCATGGCCCTTAATATATGATGCGATGCCAATAAACTTTGCATTAAAAATGATTTTTCAATAAAACTCCTCCCTTGTAGATGATTTATGCACAACTCTTTATATTCATACAGCTTGTTCTTTTCTTTTACTTTTTCTTTTTCAAGTCTTATTTATTGGAGTATTTAATTACCGCTTCTTAGTGGAATTTAATTGATACCTTAAAAAAATTAACTTAATATATTTTTTTCTTATGTCATTTTTTATGTGAAAAGAAGTGTGATACAGCAAGGGCTTGTTATGAAGAGAAGGCCGCACACGTGAGAGGGGTGGCATACCCCGAAATCGATCTCTTGAGCACCTGGTGACTTGCGGTGTTGCCAATCAATCAACTCGTGTTGTCCATATATGACCCTACTTGAGAGCATACATGGAGAGGTAGGGTATTTGAAAGGTCTCTCAGTTAGCTACGTTCAAAATTTGAATACAGTCTTGTTCTCATGTGTAGTAATGTTTTGAGGTATTCAAAGTTGTCAAAAGCCCAACACTGGATTAAGTCATACGAGTGCCAAATTCTCATAATAAAATAAATCCAAACTTAGATATGTATAATTTAGCATAGATGGGGGAGGAGACAGATAGGTCTCACAGGTCCATTAGGAATCAATCACAAGCTATGCCTCAAAATTTCTAATATTTGGATGTCTATTTGGATACCGATTCATTCGGTCCGGGTCTAGTTCAGGTCTTTCATATGAGTCCTGGTATGGGTATGGAATCATGAGTTAAATTGCTGTCTCGAGATTTTTCATTGGTTTTCACATAGTCATGGAAGATCCACGTTTGGCAATTATATATTTTCTTAGGAGTTGTTCGGTGGAAATTATATTATTTTTAACTCCGAGGAGGAACTCAGTTGGCTAGGACTACGGTTTGCTCTCAGAGATTAAAGGTTTGAAACTGCGCGATCACGAGGGAGCCATACGAGATTTATCCAGCTCCTCTGGCTTGTTTTATATATATAAAAAATAAAATAGAGTAGAGTGAAGTTAAATGAGCCTTAACATTCTAAAATTTCAGCTTTATCCTATTTGGATGAGTCTGCCTGATAGATAAAGTAATGTTGTAGTCTGCCTGTACTTCATTTCACTTCAACTCCAAATATTTCCATTTACTTAAGTAAAAATAGATTTTACTCCACACCATTCAAATGGAGTGAAGCACTCTATTTTAACTTTAACTTACTTTTCTTCCACTCTCTTCCCTATGTAAAATCAACTTTATTTTACTCAACTTCTTTATATATACTCAACTCCTCCATATTAGAATTTCACTTCATTTTACCCAAATCGCTCTTGTAAAGAAAAAAAATTATATCCCTTTTGAGAGAATCCAACATTCTTTACGTTTGTGCGTTGTAGCATCATCTCTCACGCATCGAACATCTTCTTCTTCCATTTCGTCAAACATAGAAGAGCAAAGAAAGACAAGACAAGACAATAAACAGAGATAGAAAGAACTGAAGAGATGATTCCACGTTCAAATCTAGCAGAACAGCTACGAGAGTACCAGATCCGCTCTAAATACGAATGGACTCCCTTTTCCTTCTTCTCCTTCTCTTCATCCAATCTCACTTCCAGGTATCTTTCCTAAATTAGGGTTTTCTTATCCCCCCCTTCTATTCATTTCCAATGCTCCTAATCTCGATTCTATTTGCATCCATCTTACATTCTCTATTTCCGATTCAGACTCACTTCTCTTTCTACTATTCTCAGATCTGTTGTCAACAATGTGGCTTTTTTGTATGTATTCGTCTATGATTTGATGAATTTATATCAGATCTAAAGGATAGAAAGGCGATATATTTTTTTTTTATGACATGGTTTGTGGAAGATATGATTAGCTATAAATTTCATGATTACTAGCTTGTGATTCTCTGTTCTAGTGGTTACATTTTACTGTAATTGTGATTGCAACGGCATTACTGTTTAAGGAAGTAATCTCTCTTTTTCATTGTCTCTTCTGCAGCTTCAAACTGTTGTTTTTTAGGTCTGGAGTTTGATTTGGTTGGTTTAGGTTTCTGGTTTGCTGTTTTGTGGATCCTAAGTGAATAAGATTCAGTTGGATCAGTTTTATTACATGTCTAAGTCTATTGACAGTTTGTTTGGGTGATGGAGTCAGTTTGGTTCAGTTGGTGAAAACATGGCTTCTGTCCTGATACTAGGTCTTTTGTTTTCAGATCTTGAGTTTTTAGTTTTATTATGTTTTGAAAGTGTTGAGTTCCTTATTATTTTGGATAGAGGTGGGGAGGATCAATGAATATTGATGAACCAACTTGGAATGCGAATTGTGAATCATGACAGTGGAGGAAGATTGAAGAACGGTTTGATGATTTACCCTGATTTATCGAACTTATTTGTTAGATTGTATCTACCCTGAATTTCTCAGTTTTTGATGAGACATATTGAGTTTTTTTTTTTTTGCTCACATTACTTATGAAAAACAATGATGAAATGGACTCTTATTCATAGATCTACCATTATCATGACAACAATGAAAATGATGATGATATATAGCCTGCATGACGTTCTTCATGGTATTTATCTTCATCCATCTGGGATAATTCTCACACCCCCACCCAGATTCTGTCAAGTCTTTTATAGTTATGTTATTTAATTGTCAAGTTAAATTGCTATTGAGTTGATTTGATGCTTATCAACTTATCACATATATACTTTTCTTGAATGATTATTGGTAAAAGCTATTTACTTTATTTGTGATTTTTATAGAGATGTTCCTACATAATTGTCATTAAATTTAAACAAACAGAATGATTTTTGGAAGATTGATACAAGATATATATATATATATATATGACTTTGGAAGACTGATGAATTACTTTATAATGTGCTTTAATGAATGAAGTAAATTCAAGAATTTTCGGGTTTTTAAATATTTTTCAGTTTTTTCAGACTAGGCAAAAAAAAAAAAAAAAAAAAAAAAAAAAAAAAAAAAGAAAGAAAAAAAAGAAAAAAAGAAAAAAAGAAAAAAAAAACATTCACGCCAGGAGGGGCAGTGATTGCTGCAAACTGCCATGTCTCGGTTTTCAGGCTTGACCATGAGGTCCACTGTGACCTTGGTTTTTAACAATGCATAAGAGTTTAGTTTCATCATATGTCTAGTTGAATATGGGCCCACCTTCGGTCCCATCTCCATGGGCTGCATCAAATTTACTATTATAATTATTATTATTTTTGAATAGTTACAGTTAGATCATATTAAGAAGTGAGTGTGTCCATACAACTTCCAAACCAATGGACCGTGGAACAAAACAAGAGTAGGTATAATAAGACCATTATACCCAATACAAAAACAGTTAAATAAGGGATGCCTCCGAAGCAGAAAACCTATCAACCCCTTGTTTAGCTAAAGCATTTGCCATACCATTAGCAGACCGGATGAAAAACCAACTTAATAGAAGGAATTAAGAATTTTATCTCATCAAAATAGAAGTGGAATTTCCATGGGCTATCCTCAATTGCATTCACCCATGAAATGGCATTGGAGCCCGAGGAATCACTTTCCACAATTAACTTATGAAGGAAAGATCTAGAGAATATGCATAAAGATTCTAGAATAGCTACCAATTCGGCTTTGAAGGTATCCTTCACTCCCAGGTGCTTGGAGAACATGAAGAAGACCCCCCTTTGTTATCTTGAGGAGCGCCTCCTATACCCGCTAGACCATGCATACCTCTCACCATACCATCAACGACTCAAAAGTTGTATTTCAAAACTCCCTACGGGGGTGGCAAGTGGCAACCAAGATATTGATTTTTCTCCTTGTATGAATCACAACCCATGCAAGCACCCAATTTCAAATAATGTCTTCAGGCTTCACATCTGGAAATTGTTTCATTATCAACAACCACTTTACCAATTTGAGGACTACCAATAGAGCTATAGCATCAGCTGAAGATGAAGATCCCCTAAATATTGTGTCATTTCTTTCTTTCCAAACAGATAGACCAAAGAGCTACAAATTTATTGACATGGATTTATCTCCCACGGGTTTCTTGAAACAAGAAAAATTTATTGTGTTAACGTGGATTGTTGTGTCAGATTCTTTGTGGCATCTTTGGTTCTTTGTTCTGTTTCAGAATGCTAGACTAGATTGTTTCATAACTTCTCATTCCATAGTATGACTTTGTTCAGTGGGAATATTTTCAATATTGATTGTTTAATGGAAACTTACCAGTATACTGGTTACTGATTAAACGGAAACATGTTTTTAATATCGATATAAACTCCAATCCTTAGTTTGTAATTTCTCTTCCAATGACCGTCCTTGTGTTGTTTCCATATCAGGCAATCAGAATGTCTATCATAGTGGCTACTGGCTTTTAGTTGAACAACCTAGAAAGCAAAGGTCTAGAAGGAGAAGGAATAGATCAAGGACCTTACGGAAGTGGGGTGTTATTTATTTATTTATTTTTAATTGGTAATTGTGTTGTTTTTGTGATGTAGTCGGTCTTTTGGCCTAATCATTCTGTAGTCTCCTGGTTGTAAGGAAATAGTGTTAGTCCCCAAGATTTGAAAATTCTTTAGGGATTGGCCCTTTTAGTCAAAATAGGCTTTGACCCTAGTTAGGTAGCAAAAGGAACCAACTCAATGACCAAAGTAACCGCAAGTGTTCTAACCAATCAGGAGTTTTTGAGAGTGGAAATATTGGACGGCAGGGGGTTTCCATCTTTACTATCTGTAGAAGTTGAACTGCTTATTATTTCATATGAGAAGTATTTTGGTCCACTCAAAAGAGATGCTACGACATGGAACAACTAATATTTCTCACTTGTCAAGACTGTGTAGAAAGGTCAAGTGGGGAACTCGCTTCTAATATTAACTTTTGTAGGATGTTCATTGTTGTGGGGAAGATGAGTAAGAACATTAACAATGGGCAGACTTTATTGTTCAATATAGAATATATTAACCCTGAGGGGTAGTTCAGTTGGCCTAGGACCACGGTTTGTTTCCGGAGGTTGATGGTTCGAAACTGCACTACCACACTGGGCCATAGGGGATTTACCCGGCTCCCCCTGGGCCCTAGGGATAAGTCTGGCCCAAAGGGCTGAGACACCCTCCGTTAAAAAAAAAGAAAAAAGATAGAATATATTTAATATGTAAAACTTGACATGAGTAGAACCCATGATAACAAGCAAGGGTCTCAACTCTCAAGGGCAGCATTCCTATCTTATATCCTTTTTAACTCCTATGAATGCAGGGTGGATTTTGTTATATCGGTGGTATGGGAGCTCATGATTCTTGCTTGCCTGGTTTTATCAGCAGTTTCACTGTATTTCAGGTATATGCGACTGGCATTTTGTTTGATATGCATTACAATTCTTATGCTTATAGGGTTGAAAATAATGAAGCAAGTAAGACTAGACAAAAAAACAAAGCGGAGAATGCTCCTACCGTTATCAATGTAAAATTCTATATAAGTCAGGCCTTCCAAAGTAGCCCATTGTTGTGTTAAAATGGGGGAGTGTTTACACATTTCTGGTAGGCCACCTATTTTTGTGGTGCATGTGTTTATGTTAGTGAATTTGGTTAAAACCAGAGAACGAAATGGATATAGGAACTATAAGCATGAACTAAAGGATCAGCAAAATCATTTCAATATTTCCATTGACGCGAGTCATCATGAAGAGCTATGCAAGGGGTTGAACTGTAGCTGAGCTGGGTGTTACTGAGGGCCTGCTTATTCTGTGTAATAAAACTGCAGGCAACTCAAAAGTTTTGTATGAGCTACATTTCTTGTCTATGGATAACCTTACAGTCAAGTATACATTTATTTCATTCTTGGCCATGACAAATTACAGGCGACCAGAATTGCAGATAATTAGAGATTACAGATAACATTAGTGCAGGGTGAATGCTTCAGTGGATCCAAATGGGGCCTTAGTGTTGCAACAGAAGGTTGCAGGTTTGATCTCCCTATGATTAGATGGAAAGAAGTAAACAATGCTTATCCTACTAACAATGGTGCTTTCGCTTTGGCCAGCAACTTGATCTGGGCTCACCTTTTGTGCATCCGGACTTCTGGCAGAGTCATGGTCGTAACTCCTAAAGTTGGTGGAAATTTTATTGTTTGTACCGTCCATTTTAAGGCCATTGTTTGGATAAATTGGATTGTTCAATATTATGTCTTTGAGGGCCTCATGTAATGAACCACTAGAATTAGGGAAATGTGGGCTAGGCATCTACAGTTGCTGGCTAGAGCAAACACAGCCTTTTGTTCAGCTGATTAAATTCTAGCTATAAAACTTAATGTGTTCCACTCTGGTGCCCCAACCAGAAAATTACCTCAATAATCTTTTAGCCTTTTTGACAAGAATTTTTTTTCTTTTTGGATTCCTAACGGACAGAGTGGGAGTGGGACCCTAGAGGCCTTGACTCAAAACTCAGGCACTCTTGCCCAGACTGGATGGTACCCTGACTAGTTGCTCAACAGCCCAGGAACACTTCATTATGGAAAGGACAGATTATTCAAATTGTGGGTATCTAAAAAGACACAGCATAACATTCGATTAGCACCCTTCCGGAGTAGTTTTGAATGTGATTTAATCATAGGTCACGTTCATGGGGAAAGCCAGCATAAGGCAGAACTACTGTGGGCATAGCAAGATGGGTGCACCCAAACAACATTGACTGACTATAACAGCTGCACTAAAATGACCGTACCTTCATAGCATAAAACTTTTGGCTCATTTTAGAAAAAGCTACACGAAAATTCGAAGATTTCAAAAGAGTATAGAAGTTTTTCATACTTTTTTCAATCAATTTTTTTTTTAAATGACAAAAGTATCCTTGCACAAAACCCACTACTTTTCTCCCTGGTTCCTCCTCCAGGATCCACAGCCCATCGAGTGGTAGCTTTGGCTTGGGGAGGAAAGAGGGCTGAGCTGGTGGGTTCTGAGCTTGGTTTGACTTTGGTTAAATTGAGTTCGTGTGTGATGCAGAAGATGAAGTTTTTGGTTGTGTTTGGTTGCGTGAAGGTTGTTTGGCAGTGGAGTTAGATGGAAAGTGGATGGTTCTGAAGTGGAGAAGGAGTTGGAACGGGTGTTGGCCTGCTTCTGAAGTGGCTTTTTGGTTAGGGGAATAGAGTTGTAGGTGGTGTTGTTTTGGCTCGGTGAAGATAATGATTGGTGTTGGATGGCTGGTTGGAGAAGATGAGGAAAATGGGAGACGGGCTGCTGTGATGTGGTTAGTGGAGAAGGTAGTAGTTTTGGGGAATGGTAATGGTGGCTTGGTTCGTTTTGAAGCGGGTCAGTTAGCAGATTTTGTTTGTGGAGGAGATGGGTTTGTAAGTTGAGGGTAAGATGATGATGATGAAGGCTGTAGTCGATGTACTGGCCCTGGGATGATGATGGGAGAGAAATGAGGAAGATTGATGCTGATAGTTTGGTAGTGAAGGTGGGTTTGCTGGTGAGTTGAGTGGAGGAGATGGGTTCTCTATCATGAGTATAGACAGATAGTGAAGATGGGTTCTCTATGATGGGTGCATAGAGATGGTGAAGATGGTAAACGTGATGGAGATGGGCTTGAGTGGGTGCTGGCCCAAAGACTGGTTGGTTCTAGTGGAGATTGATGTCAGTGGATAGCCGTTCTTTTAAGTTGGTGGATGATGATGGTATGGTGTTGGGTTTAGTGGCTGGTTTCACCTTGGGTAGTTGCCAATGAGGAAGAAGACAAAAACCTGTCTTATTAAAGGGAATTTTTCCCATTTTCTAAATTCCTTTTATGACGTGGGCTCGATTGAAAGAAATGTAGAAAAACTTTGTACTCATTTGTAGTATTTAAATCTTCATGTACTTTTTTGGAAAGGTACCAAAAGTTTTATACTTTTTTTTTTTTTCTTTTGTTTGAAAATCTCCCTGCTTAGAATAATAGTCTTCATTTTAACTAAATCATGCTTAGAATTCTTTGTATTGAAAAGTTTATACCTTTTACGGCTCCTTTGTGTAACACCTTTTCCTTGGAAATGCTTAGGGAAAGTTTTTTTTTTTTTTTAATAATGTGGATATCCCGTGGTATTTTTACTCACTGGACTATTCCCTTGGGCATACGCACGAACCCACAACATGTGCACTAGGTAGGTCTGGGATAGGACTCTCTTTGCACAAGGCCCACAACTTGAACGAGGGATTATCATCTAATTCTAGCCCAGATTTTCGGGGTTATGACACAACTTCTATTTCTACCAACAACAAACAAAAAAAAAAAAAGTAGCTTCTATAAGGAATTTACTTCAACAGAAAATTCTCTAATGCAATTCTTTTCCATGACTTATCTCAAAATAGTATTTACATCTCCTTAGTAAGTAAAAGAAGAAAATAATAATCAGTTTAAGAAGTAAAAGAAGAAAACTTTTCAGTTTAAGCAATTAAAAAAAGAAAGCTAAATCTGAGTCATGTAAACACAATCCAATAAATAAATGAAAAAAATATCTTTAAATTTGTAATTCTCCAACAACTTAACCAGAAAATTGGCTATAACTTTGTCAAAACGGGTCATAATTGCAGAAACTTGGATTCAATGGAACATAACACTAACTGAGTGAACTACCTGTAGGATCCAATTTAGGTCATATTGACATTGGTTGACACATGGAATCCGGTTATTTATAAAAAAAGATGACACTAAATTAGAATAAAGTTACAAGCAGATCATTCTATAGGTTGTGGCTTTAGATTGACTTGGAAACATTCGCCAAGAATATCTCATATATATGGGCTACATCATTTCTTATCTGAGAGGAAATGCACTCGACTTTTAGTGCCACTGTCCTATATGGACCAAATGCACAAACTTAAAAGCAGATCACTCCATTTGCCATGTTTTCGGGTGACTTGGTTGAAACATAGGCCCAAGCAGATCCTTTGCACACGGGATATATATCCACCTTTCTTTTACCTGTTTGGTAACTTTACTAGTGAAATGTGGTGAATGGTCATTTTAAGAGACAATAAAAGAAGAGGCCTTAAATCCAAAAATACCAAATTTTAAGAAAACGCCTTTACTTTTTCAAAAATATACTTTCTAATGGTATTAAATGACAAAAAAAGCCTCTTTTATTTAAAAAAAAGAAGTCAAAAAGTTACATTATCATCTCTCTAGAAGAAAAAAAAATCACATTTTTTTATTTGACCCCTATTCTTTTCTTATCTCTTAATTTGACCTTTCATTTCACTTTACTTTACTAGTGAAGTTACCAAACATAGTACTCTCAAGGTATGTTTCTGTACAGAGAGGAAAATCATTTTGATTTTGAGTGTAACTTACTCTCCCGCCCTTTTTTTTGGTGTGTGTGGAAAAGGATAAAAATGAATCAATTTTCTTCAATAAAAAATGACTTCGATTTCTTATGGAAGGGTAGGAATGCATGATTCATTTTTTATGTGAAAATGAAAATCTGCAAAGCTTGGAATCCGCTCGTTACACAAATATAGCCTTACTGTATACTTGGCTCATGCATTGCATTCTCAGTTTCATTGTTTGGCCATTTAATCATTTTATCAAATCTGTTTATTACCAAAATTTTGAAACTTGAAGACATGTTAGGCTATCATTTGATTTCATGTAGAGTTTATTATCATCATCATACATTTCGAATGTACCCGTTGTTCATCCAGAAACATTCGTGCAATGCTGAAATTTCGCTTATGCAATGCTGAAATTTCACTTTATCACATATTTTCTTTATGCTGGAAAAAAATAATTTCAATCCTCCAATAGGAACTAATTTTCTGTGAACGCAAGGAAGATGGTTGATTTTCTTTTCTTTTCCGGCATTGAAAAATGCTGCACCAAACCATATAAAAGTGATAAGTATATTAAATCAAACGCTTTTCAATGCCACCGAAGAATTCTTGGTGATACACAAATGTGTCCTTTACTCTTTTAAAATTCTCAAATTACCAGATTAGTACATATTGACATTAACTTAGATTCTTGGACAAATGCGCCCTTTGTCTTTCAAGTCCCTCAGAAATTCTCCTTGTCCTGATAACAGCTTCTTAATTCAAAGATGAAATATTTACAGATAGCTATAGTAGATTTTTTATCAAAGAATTCAACATTCTTTTAACATGATCAGAGATAAAAAAAACATATTTGATTTTAATCTTCTGCCATATTTGATACGTTCAAAGGTGGTCATCCCCTCAAACATTCTCCCTCATCTCTCTCTGTCTCGGAGCTCTTCTTGTTTCTCTTCACTGAGGCTTGAAGAATCTTAGTTTGAGTCTATGATCCACTGCAGTCCACACACCCCCAGCAACCAGTAGAATACTTAGAACCATGCCTAAGCTTCCTAATACCATATTAATGTACCACATGGCGCTAGATTTCTCAGGTTTCTTAATCACAATCCACATGAAACAAGGGTAAGCCAAGGTGACCGGCAATGCAATCCCTCCAAGCAGCCCAGCCAGGCTTGGTAAGAAAGGTAATGCCACTGTTACGAAGAAGGAAACTGATCCAAAGAACGCACGGAACCCCGATCGGAGCCACCGCGGGCATGGCCTGTTGGTCTTCCTGGTGTATCCTGATTCCAACCTGTCAAATACCGGCATGGCATAGATTTGGTAGGAGCTTAGGCAGTTAATAACAACAAACAAGCTTGTTAAACCCAACACACCCCTCGAAATGTCGCTCTTGTGGTACTTGAACAAGGCTGCTAAGACCCCATTTGCTGGTATCTGCAAATTAACCATGATACATATGAGTATGACAGACAAGGATCAGAATTTTGTATAGAAGTTCTTATGGCCCATTTGTTCACTAGGTAGTGAATTCTAGGAATTTATGGTTTTATTCAGGTCTAAAGAAGGAATGGTGAAGAGAATGTAAATGGGATCCTCACTTTCTTAGGATTTGATTTACTAGAGTATGGTCCGGGTGATCATTTTCAACCAAAGGGAATGCTTTTTGAAGCAACAAAGAAAAAGAGAGAGCCAGCGATGGCACTGGCCACTGGCCATAGTCTGAAGCTGTTTCCAATCATAGTCAGATCAGGACAGAGATTATGCTTCTACATCTTATATGTTCCATTGCATGCTCTGACCCCGGAATCATTACTCAAGCTAAAACAAATTAACTAAAAGAAACATTGTAAAGTAATAAAAAAAAAACTAATTATTATCCTTTTATAGTCCCATGTACAGTCAGTGACCAGATACTCATGACATTCCAGACTGAGATTTTGTATTATGGCCCTTCAAGGTCCATGATAATGACAGGGATGCTAGAACAGTAAGCTGTGAGATTAGCACCATTGTGGCCAGACTGTAGTGGAATGTGGCATATTCTATCAGTAACAGTAGATTGAATGATGGAATCTTCTGACGTCATTCCTTGTGCATGCAAATCAAACACTATATCTTTTCTTCTCTTTTGCATTAAAGAAATATTAAAACGTTTAGTGGGTGCTTACCAGATTACCATAAGCCCAGAAACCTCCTGTGGCAATGGAAAAGAGGCATATACCAATGAGAAGATATGCAGACATGATCCCTTTCCACATGGGTACGCTGGAAGGATGTTTTAGAGTAGAAGGCATTGTAGCCTGCAATAGAGAAAAAGATAAAAAAAGGTTACATCTCCATCCAACAAAGGGGATTTTCCAAGATAGTGTTTATGTGTGGCCTGAATTTTTTAATTATAGGGTAAAGCATCTTTCCAATATCCATTCTCATTTCTTTCTCAACAACATTGAATATTCATTTTCTTATTGTTATATGATATAGAAAACAATCAGGTGGATTGCCTTACCAAGGGCTGCTTTTAATTTTTTTTTTTTGGTATTATCCCTTCACTAAAAATAGTGTTTAAAAAAAACCCAGATTCACATTTCCTTTTAGGACGCGTTTGTGCAGCCATGTTAACGCGGAAAGGAAGAGGAAAGGGCGCCTTGATTTCTGCAGCCCACAATCTCATGTTGTTTGGCGCAGGCATGATTTTTGCAGGATAAGGATGAAAACCATTTCCAACCTCTTAAGCCGGACTCCATGAGCCGTAGAAGAGGAAACGCACCCAAAGCATGACCCAGTTGTTTTGTGGGGCAGGGGCACATACAGATGCATGCTAATGGCATCACATGAGTTTGCTAATTATTACTTTAACGACATCATCCTAACCATAGATTAGGTGCTAAATGTTTTCATGCTTTTAGAAGTGCATCTTTCGTTATGATTCAAATTGGACAAATTGAACTGACGGTTGAGTTAGTCCAATTCATGAGTGAGTATGTGAAAAGATTTGGATTGATACAAGTGAGAACCATTGGAAAAAAGGAAAAAAGAAAAAAGGAAGGCCCATAATCTTATTCTTTTGTTGTTGAGTTTTTTCTACATTCTAGGTTGAAAATATCTATATATGGATCAACACTGACAAAAAAAGTTATCCAACTAGCATTATGATTTGTGGGGGTGTATTAATTTCGTTATACATCTTTTCACAAAAGCAATCAATTGTCAATAAAATAAAGTATCCATATATGAACATGTTTGACAAGATAGAAAAAGAATAAATAAAACATTGGAAAAATGGGTATCACAGAGACACACCTGAATCTCTAGTGTGACATTGTGTCCTCTAAAAGCAAACGCAATGATTCCAAGGGCATTTAGGATCCCAAAGGCTCTAGCAACCTCGGATTTGGGCTCCAATGGGTCATAGGATATGCCAGTGGGCCTACCCTTGCCTACTGATACTATCCATATCAGTGTGCAATAGACAACGGCTGTGATTGCACCGATCAAAGAGACACCAGCAATGGAGTTCAAATTGGGCAGTTGAGCAATAACCACTGCTAAGCACACAAATACCAAGTACCATTCGATGCTTGTCAATGGCTCCGATCTGCATGTGGGTCCACAAACGATCTGAAAAAAGAGCTTCATGCTACTACCACCGATGATAATCAGAGCCGTACATGTACCAGCTGACAAATACATGGTGGGGAATAGGGCTAGCAATTTACCAAGCCTTTCACCTGTAGAGAGAGAGAGAGAGAGAGAGAGAGAGATTCATTCATTCAAATTCCAAACAAAGGAAGGGTAAAGTGTAATGAAATATTGTCCACAACTTCCAACTGGGACCCACGTTAGATTAATAGACTCCACAATTTATGGAGGGTGCCCCCAAAAGCCTTCTAATTTTGGAAGAGCCTAACCATCCATTCCCCACACACTTCAATGGCCTGGCCCTATTGTTTACATCACAGGAAGGAGACTGATCCAGAGTAAAAATACCAATACGTACATAGAACCCAGTGTTGAGGGCAGGTTGATGGACAATGGGTCCCAAATAGCATGATTCCTAAGTGGGATTGGTAGAAGTCTATTGAATCAATCTTGTCCGATTTCATTGCAATAATGACTACAGACCACCAAGGAGGCGAGCATTACGAGCACTTAAAGATAGATATTGTTTGTGTGGGTTACACCATGAGCCAGAAGTCATAGCCATCCAATAGGGTGGGACCCATCATGTGAAATTCACGTGTAGGAAGTTTCCAAGTGGGTGGTTGTGATTAATTCCAGGCCTTTTTGAGGCTTTCACTTACCGAAGGCAGCCATGGCAAGTTGCAAGTATCTACAATAGCGAGTTCCGGGAACCGATTCATGGAGCTGAGTCAGTAACCAGAGAGTGTAAAGCTGCCAGAAGAAGGCAAAGGTCAAGCACAAAATCCCCCAAGACCTGCAGCCAATACAAACATCAATACTAGTCAAAATTTAGATACATTAGTTACACTTTTAAACCCAAATTACAAATGTTTATAATGCATACCATCCAAGGTAAGAGAATGCAACTGGAAGAACCAGTGCTTGTGCACCAATCCCAGCTGTGAGCGTGTGGAATGCAGAGTAGAAGGCATTGCCATTCCTAGACTCGGTGATGGGGAGCCATGAATCCTGTTGGTCGAGCTTGGTGAGATGACCCATTTCCTCTAAGTATCCGCGCATGTTTACCATGGCCTTTCGCATTGGGCTAGCCAATGGTGTGATGAACCGCGGCGTTCGAGGGGTCCTTGTGTCCGGTGTGACTATGGGAGAGGGAGTGACAGAAGATGAAGGGAGGTGGGAGGGAGGGGCAGAGATTGGTGGTGTAGCTGGGGCTACCTTTGTTGGCGTCACAGGGATACACACTTCACCTACCTCTTCCATGACTCACAGATCTCACTGACACACACTTCTCTACCAATTCTTATGGGCTAAGTATGTCACTCTTCATCTATATATATAGAGGTGCATCCGTGCATGTATGTCTGCGCATGCATATATCATATTATATATGTAACATGCATGAGGATGGAAGGTGCATGTGATTGTTGACCGATGACCTTTTGTTTTAATTTATAGGTGGCAAAGAATCCCCCTTTTACTGGCTTTGGATGACTTTTAATTTTTTTCCCCCTTTCCCACCTTAGGAGATTATGAATTCAAGCATCCATTCACACCACACGTCATGTTTCTAATTCACACCACACGTCATGTTTCTAATCAGCTGAGCTGAACAATAAGTTTGAATAATATTGCATTGGTTGGGAGTTGAAGGTCTCGTTCCAAATTTGGCTCTCAAAGTTTTCTTTTTAAGGGACCACTTCATTCCATTTGCATAGAATATGCACTGAAGGATAGGTTTATGCACCATCCTAAGGAATGGGCCTATACATGGTTTTCTTCACTCTTTAGATCTTAGGTTTTGGTCAATTGTGCGTTTACTGGGTAGGTCATGTATTTGTTAGGGTGGGTGCCATCCACCTGGTAGTGGGCATCGTGGAACACTTGATTTGAAATGGGTGATGGGAACATGCATGTGCTACACGGAATTGAAATTTGATTTAGAGGGTCAATGGCTAACCCCTCTATTTTGTCTTTGTAGAGGTGGCCGTTATGAGGGATAAGCAGAACCGTTTATCACATCATCTCCTCCTTTTGTGTCCGTATTCAAAAGTTGGCCTAAGCTATAGTGGTGTTCAGGGAGGTATGGACCTGGCCCATTTGCAGAATACATACACCATTTAATGTTTGTGCTACACAAGTAAGCTGGGCCTGGCCATTAGCATATAGATCCATCCAGATCCATTTAATAATCAGGTCCCGAAAGTGGGACATTGGCATTTTCGTCTTTTCACTGTTAGTCTATCCGTGGATTTCAGTGAAATGGCTTGGCCCACCTATGGCGGAAAGGCCAAAAAAAAAAGTTGAAAAAAAGTTGAGTTTGGACAACAATGAATGTAGCTTGGGTCAATTTCGACCCAGTTGATATTTATTTTCTGAGGACAAAGACAACCCTATTTGTAATGTCCCTGTTTCCCAAAGACTTTTACCTTCACACCTGGTCAGCAATGTACTGCTGCATACCATTTCAATTTTCATAAAGGGGGTTGGCTAACTAATTAAGAATTAGAGGATGGCCCCTCATGGGCAAAATTTGATAATTATAACCATCTGTTAAGGACCTTTTTTGTTCGATCCATTGAACTTTGTAGTCCTTAATCTGACGGTTGCAGTTACCAGATCTAATCCATGGTTTAGACCGATCAATATTGGTACCCTTGTCTTTTTAAGTGATCTAGTGAAGAGAACCGAGGGTTGCTCAGTTGGTTATAGCAACCCCATCTCTCACTAAGTTGTTTAATTCCTGGGTATGCTGCCCTCTTTCCACATGAGTGAGCTCTCTTTCATATGTGTGGGCTCTTTCATGGATCCCAGCCCCCCTTGGCTAGGGTAAAAGAAAAGTAAAGGATCTAGAGTAACCTACACCCCATGTTCAAAGCTTGTGGGGTTAATTGACAGTGCTTATCGATCCAAAAATCACTCCATTCGAACTCTCCACAACATCAGCCTATAAATGTATTATTAAAGAAGATCTTAACCCCAACGTCACAACATTAGATTGGAAATTCTTTTGGAAGAATCCCTTACCCTTGAGAATTTTACTTTTTGGATGATAATGACTTAGAAATGCCATACAAGTTAAATGGATCTTAAAAACAAGAATTGGGGACCCCAATTTGGCATCGATATCCCCTCTTTGTAAGAGTAAAGAGAAAATTGGGGAGGTAGCGGACCAAGGAAGTCAATTCAAGCTAGCACATTCTAGGAATGTTATATGATGAGAAAGAATGAAAAAAACTTGTTTGACACATTTTATGAGGAGAAAAAAATCTAGAGATACAAAGAGAAGAGGGAGATAGAGAGGGTGAGATTTTATAGATATGCAGAAAGGGAGGAAAATAGGGTGTCTTGCGTACTCAATAAGAACTGAAAGACATGTAGGATACCATGTACCAACTTGATAGTTTAAGCTGATATGTGGATGGCCCAAACAGATATATGAAGCCTTGTCAAACCAATTACTTGAACGATGTATGTTGTGAGACTTTCCCAACAAGTAAACAAACTCCTATGCCCAATCTCATTAAGCCCCCACTTATATTGCTTTAGAGGAAAATAAAAAAAGCATACTTTAAGTATTTTACTAAACCTACTTATTAGAAAAGGACGCTCAATCCTAATCTGTTTCATTATGATGAGAGTTCCATATATTGGGATCTTCTGCCAACAATGCTCGTTTTTATCTATGAAGCATTCGAAACACCCTCTTTGATTGATGAGATTTAAAAAACTCAGCAATTTGAATTGTTACTTTACGCGAAATTCTCTAAAATCTATATTCCTAAATGTTTGGTTGTGCTCGAACATTGAAAAACCTATGGGAGACGCAATATTTAGCAATTGTTTGTTTACATATGTGAAAGAAAAAAAGGGGTCAAATAAAGGATAATGTTTATAGAAAGGGGGGATAAAGTAAAGCACATTTTTTTTAGACACATGGGATAACCCAGTGGTAAAGGGCATTCCAGCTCACCTTGACTGTCAGGGATCGAGCCCCAGCACCAGTAGAGCATGGTCGAATGTGTTGTGTTATGGAGCACAAAACATGGAGAATTCAAGCAGAGCATAGCCAAGAAATGGAGCACGGTAGGGATTTACTTCTCTATAATTTAACACAAGCACTTTCCTGAAGTAAGGAAAAAAAAACAAGAGGGGGTTGGTGGGGGTTAAGAGTTCTAAACAAAAAAAATAAAATAAAGCAAATAAAAGCCTCAATCAATCAGTAGAGAGTTCCTCAAACAAGCTCTTGCAAATTATGTGAAAAATGGGCCCCACATGGATCTAAGATCTTCTCGTGGACTGGAATGAATCTAAATCTTGAGCTTGCCTAATAAAGTAGAGACTAAGCTAGACAGATGATTGGTATATTAAAATGCCAAACATGATCCCTCTCAAGCATTTTTGTTAAAAAAAAATGCCAATCTTATTGTTTGGGGCTCTCTAAACAGGTCACTGTCCCAAAAATTAGATTGATTGGACACATCCTAGTTACCCAACAAGACATTTGATTATTTTTAAATTGTGGGGTTTAACCATTGTTTATCTCGATTACAACTTTGACTACAAATGGCAGTGGAGCGACTTTATGTTTATGAGGAGATAGGAACCAGGTACACTTTATGTCGTGGGTGTAGCCTATTCAATTATTCATTCATAAAGCAAGAAGAATCTAGCCCCCCCAAAAACAAGAAGATATGCTGACATCAGATGTCTTCTTTATGTGGTGACGAATGCACCTCTCGGAGCTGTTGAGCAGCCCGTTCATGTAAGCTGTTATTTGATCCAAAACTAAGGTGGTAAAATTCAGGTGATTAGGGGAGGCGTTGAGAAAGAAAAGATATAAGAGGCTAGGCTTTGTTGGTGTTTTCACTTATAGAGAATAAGTCCTCCTTTCCTTTAAATTCTTCAGTTTAGAACTTGTTAATTTGTCTGAGACTGTGAAAAATGGTTTCTACTACTCCTTGTGAGAAGGGTTTTCCTACATAATCATGGAAAATTAATTAATTTCTTTTCATGAAAAAGCACTGCACTAAAATACAAAAAGCTTGGACAAGAAAGAATCCCAAGACATTACACAAATGAATATCTTGGAAGTTTCTCTTACTGCTTGGCCTAAATTTAGATAAGAATTAGAATTTTGGTAATGTAGGAAACTATTACTGTAGTCTGTAAATGGAGTCCCTGTGAAATTAAGGTATGTTATATTGTGGATAATAAAAGAGAGTATATTATAGGTTTGAGTCTTTCCACACAAGAGATCTATTATAGTTTTTCTATATGACATGTCAAGGTACCATGTCCTAGTGCTGCACCCATTTTATGTGTGATTTTTAACTCTTCCTTGGGCATCCCCATATATTACACCAATTATTGCTTCAAACAGAGATATCCACAGGCCGCTGCCTTCATCTTTATTGATTGGGATGTGATGCATGCATGTGGGACCGGTTCCTCACAACATCTTTATTTAAGTTCAAATTCATCAGTTTTCTTTTCTTTTTCTTTTTCTTTTCTCTCACCCATGCATCTTTATTCTACATGATCTGTACCGGACGTTTGGACCTTATTCCAAATCCAGATGGACATTTCTCTTTAGAAGACTCTAGTTCAAATGTCATGATCAACATGCAACACACTCAGCCACAGTGCAAAATTATATAATTAAATAGTAGAGGCAGCATAAATACCGATGGAGCTTACTCTTCAACACTCCCTCTTATGTGGAATCCGGCCGTCATATTTTTAGCGACACATATGTTAATTTTTCTCGCCGAGTCATTCATCATGAGATTCGCACTCACGACCGGTCGGCTCTTATACCATCAGAAATTTACTCAACTAGCCATTCTTATCAAAACCTCGAGGTGTTAGTAAAGGCAGCATAAATACTTTTCAATACTCTCACCTTATCAACAAACACGTTGAGTCCATACATAACATCATTTCAAGACCAACCAGCCAAGATGATTTGACCCAAGTACCCATCCAATCCAACTCCACCCATTACCATCCCTGTCTAAGTTTAAACGATATAACCCACCAGTTGTATAGCTAGCTTTTGCCATTTAACCAATCAATCAATATAAGATATTAAATATTATATATGATTCAAATAATTATTAGAAAAGCACTACTGTTGTCTTTACTAATGCCTCATGGTTAGAATCACGGGGAACGACTCAACACAAATTTTTTTTTATAATAATAATAAGTGCGTGCTGCCAAAAATATATTGATTGGATTCTATCTAATGAGAGTGTTAGAAAAGTATTTACCATGCTTCTCCTAATACCTTGAGATTTTGGTAAAAATAGTTGGTTAAGAAAGACATAATAATGGCTTACCTCCAAAAGTGGACGGATTTCTTTTGTTAGTGTGGGGAGTCTTTGGGGGTAAAATATCAGTTAGAACGTGATCACACTCGTGAGGGCAGTAAGCATTACAGGCGCAAAAAAATCGATCAGTTCCAGAAAGAATTAGACACGTACTGCTTTTCCAACACCCTTGGTTCATGCGATGATGCATATAATGGAGGAGTTCAAAAAGAGGATTCGTGAGCTTTGCATGGGCTGTTGAACTTGATCATTAACTCAACAGGTACACCCAATTGACTACTTAGAAATTTATAATATTGTTTTTTCCTTGGTTGGCCTAGTAGTAGTGGGCCAAGGGTAATCAGAGCGGGAGTCCTATTCACAAAGACAACATTTATTCTCGAAATTCTTTTTTTTTTTTTTTTAGTTTATATAAACTGGCTTTTCCTTTTTCATGGCATGCATTTCTTATGGGTTTCCAGAAATTTTGGAAAACTCTATTTCCTTATAGAAAATCAATTTTTTATTTTTAAATATGGTCCCCCAAGAATTTATTTTTCATAAAGTGCACCCTCTCCCGCAAGAAATTCCAAAAAAAAAAAAAGAACCCCTTAAGTTAGATGGGATTTTTATAATTTTTTTTACACATGTTTAGGAAGATTTTTTTATATATATTTTTGGTTCCACCATTGCTTGGCATAGACGTGTAGACTGTTGAGGTCAACGTGCACCATCGCTCTTAAGCGGTCATAATTGTGGTCGAGCTCTCACATTCACCATAAAATTCCATTGTTGTGCCGTTTCCCATTACGAATTGATTTTGGGATAAATGGCAGTTCAATGGGGTGTAAGATCCTATAAGTGACATCAAAGCCTGATAGGCCAATAGGGTGTAACATCTTACGTAGACCATCTCGTGAATATGATGAATTTAAATCTTGATCTTACATAATCAATTGCCCATGGGTGGGCTAGACTCAAGCTCGTTTGACTGGACACAAGCCCAAATGATCCCATGTGTAGGGTTCCATCAAAGCCAATAAAGAAGAGACTTAGCTTAAAATGATGAGACATGATTCCACTTATGAATGTCTGTTAAAAAATGCCATTCAATGTCAGTTAAAAATGCCATTCATATCCTCCTCTAATCAACCTACTCAAAAAGTGAGGGGGTCTCAAATATATTGGTCACTGTCCCAAAAATTGGATTGATTGGACAATACCCCTATTACTCTAATCTATATATAGGCATTTGATTCATTTAAAACTCTTGGGTTTGAACCATTGTTTATCTTAATTATGACTTTTGACTAATAAACCAGTGGCATGCAGTGGAACAAACTATAGGAGGAGATGGACAAGACACGTACACTGACGTAGTCGGTGACAGCATACCTTTTATGCATAGCAGTGATTATGTCAAAAGTAAGGAGAAATGCTGATATCAGAAGTCATCTTATGTGGTGACGCATGCACATAACTCATAGCTGATTAGCAGCCCCTCCATGTCATCTATTATTTGATCCAAAACTCAGGTTGGTAGGGAAGGGGCATTGAGAAAAAAAGAAGATACAAGAGGCCAAGCTTTGTGGGTGTTTTCACTTTATTGCTTTTGACTGGTAAAACCACTAGTGGCGTTCTATTGACGACTACTTTTATTGAGAAGAAACGACATATCACATGTCCTGACTTTCTTTCTGCATGAAGATCGAGATTGAATTAAGGTATTCAAGTCTTCCAAGAGGAAAGAAAAGAAAAATTTATTAGAGAAATAACTAGCGACTAAGAGCAATCTACCGACCATGTGCAATCTGCTTGGCCTTTATTCAAACTTAATTTGAAGAGCAGCACTCATGTTTAACTTATGGTTTGTGCTCTGTATAACTTCTAGCTTTGACATGGAGTTAAAGGAATTGCAAGTAAAGTTTAAGAATAGAATTACATAAAAGGAATGGCCAATGAAAAGCGATTTTTTTCGAGAAGAAAAGATAGGCGCATTGTTTTCTTGTAAGAAGTCCCAATCAATGCGTGTCACGGCAATGCCTTTAATTTAGGCGGGTCCCAGTCTTTTGACCGCCCTCTCCCCCTCTTTGATGGTTAAATCAGAACATGATGTACATGCAAATGCAACTTTAGGAGAAAATTTAGCAAAACAAAATTAACTAGAATGAAAATAAGAACAATCTTATTAGATGATATTTAGGGTTTGAAGATATGTGTAGCTATGCATATCAAAATATTAGTTTCCATGGGCAAAATTGATATTGATGATTAACCAAATTGTTCAACAAACTTTTTGAGCATTAAAAGAATGCCCAATCAGATCCTTTTCTACAGGAAAAATGGAAATATAGAAGAATGCGTGCGAAGTATGATCTCTCAAACCTTATTAGCCCACATGATAAGTTTTAAGAGAGTATTGTAACAATCCATACTACAAAAACAGACCATTCAAGGCTCAGGTCGGATCAGTTGGTTAGGGGGTCTTTTCCACACCTAATATTCACATCAACCTTTCACATCCCTTGCTGCACTTGTGCACCATGACTTGCATGTGTATCAAGGGGGTCCCTCATCACGGTTGTCCCCACTGGGGTGTAGCAAAATTATTTTGACAAAGTTTGGTTTCAATTGCCACTGGGTATTCTTGTCGACCCAAACCCTCCACCTAACTTAATTAGATTTGACCTCATTACACCCAGAAAAAAAAAAAAAAAAAACTTAGACTTGACCTCAAAAAAAAAAAAAAAAAAAAAAAAAAAAAAGAAAAAAACTTAAGACTCGACCTGATACTTCTTGGTTCAAAAATGGCATTTTCCAACTGATAAATCAATAAGTCGGCTTATACTATTGAGACTACCGCTCTGATAAAAAAATGGCACGCTATAGCTTGATTGATGCAGGCCTGAATGGATCAAAATTCAATTAAGCTGAGCCCAGATTCAGATCCAAGCATGGTCAAGCCGAGGTCCAACACTGAACCAATCAGGCTTAATAAGGCGAGCCCGACCCAATTGAAAAGAGGGGAAAGAGGGCCAATAAGGGCCGCCAATTAAGACTCTTTTAACTGTATATTCAGAGAGAGAACAAACCATAATCCTTTCCTGTAATTTATGCATGAACTCTTCAGTTAGATCTTGTTTGTGTAAGACTGTGAAGATTTAGGGTTCGAGATCTCTAGATTAGTCCACTCAATAAATCAATCCACTAGTGTGCAAAAAATAATAATCTATGCAGCAGAAATAAAATCACAAGGACACCAAATTTAAGGTGGAAAATCCTAACCGAGTAAAAAACCACCGATCCGAACTGAATCTAATCAAATTACTATGAATCTCGCAATTACAAGAAACTCAGATTTCCTCCCTAGATATCCCCTATCTAAAAACTGAAGTTACCTTGTGTCGCTTCACGCTTCAATGACTTCACACCATTGATCGCAACAGACTCAATCCAGCGCTTGACTCTTCAAATCTTCTACGCAAGAAGATGATCTTCTACAAGGGATGCAGAAGAAAGTACTTGGCAGCACAGCTCTTCAAAAAATCTCTAGAGAATATTTATCTCAATTAGATCACAAATTCAAAATGAACTTGAGAGATGATCTGTCTATTTTTAAAATAGAGAGTCCATCTCAAATTTCTTCCTAGAGTCCGAAATCAACTATGCTTCTAGCGTCACTCTCGCTATAGCGAGCTTCATCCTCGCTATAGCGAGGAATGTCTCTGCCTCGAGATGGACTGACAGCCGTTGTCTTCTCAGCACTATTTTTCTTTTTTTTAAACAAGCAGCCTTTTTTGACTTTTCTACCTGTCATGCTTTTATATTCTAACAACTGAAACCGTGGTTTGGACTACTCCTATGTGAAGGAAAAACTTAGCTTTACAGATAGGTCTAAAGTTTGATTAGTATCAGGGTTTTGGTAGCATAGAAAATTTTTTTTTCTACAGTAAATGGCGTCCCTATGAAATTAAACAAGTTATATCATAGGTCTGAAGCTTTCCACGTTAGAATCCTCCCTGTTTTTCTTTATGAAACATTGTATCTTGTACTAGATCTGCAACCTTTAATGTGCGATTTTAACTCTTGGGTGGGTGCCAATAAAACACCCATTATTGCTTCAAACAAAGTCGTCCACATGCAGGTGCCTTATCTTTATTGATCTGGACACGATGCATGCATAACTTGAAGCTGTAGACAACGGTGTCCTACTCCCGCGGTAGTTCTGGGTGACCACATCCCCTCTCTAACACGTGTGAATCTCTATCACGTTGCATATCATCATATCATTATCTCACATGTATGAGTTTTGTCGCTCCCTTCCACGTGCAAGTTCATATCAATTATGCTTTTGGAGTGTGTGGGGAGATTTCCCGAACCACAGGATTAAGTTAATCACAGCCATCAGATCAGGTTAAGCATTCTCACGTGCCATCCTCGCGTCATCCACGTGACACCAGGCTCGTCCCGGCTACCAGAACAGGAGGTCCGGCCGAAGTTGGACAGCTCCGGGCCCTTAGCGCCGAACTGGCCCACCTCGGGCGTCATCTCGGCAAGGAGCACCACCACGGGTACCACCTCGGCAGAAAGCTCCATTTCGGCTAAAGAAGCCGAGACAGAAGCCGAAGCAAGAGGGAACGTTCACGTGTACCCTTCATCCCCCCACGTCGTCAGGCACGTGGAGGGATAGGGACACGCGCTGGTGGGACAGACGCGACATCCAGCCGCCCACGATCTTCGCCAGATCCCTGACAGAATCCCATCCAGCGGCTGAAGCCACATCAGGGCAGGGCCCGAGGGCAGATCCGCTGGTACCCCCTACCGCCAAAGGCGCCCAACAGGATCTGGCCCAACAAGATGTGCATTAAATGCGATGTGGGCTGACCCGACGGGCATTTAATGCATAGTGGGCTGGATTGGACCACAATTAATGCAATGTGGGCTGATCGTGACTTCTAAGTCAAATCGTGGGACCCACACCACAATATCTTCCGAAGATACGTTCCACACTCTATAAATAGAGACCCATGCCACCATCTAAGGTACGCCATTTTTTCCATACCAGAGCCGTTACTCTGCCTCTCTTCTCCCTCTCTTCCATCGTTCCAGTTCATACACTGACTTTGGCATCGGAGAGCCTTGCGCCGCTCAGGCCAGGGTCCTCTGACCGTTTGCTATTCCCTTTCAGGCTTCCGGACGGCATCCAGACGTTTCCAGCAGCCATCATCTTCTCGGATAAGTCCTATAAGGCTCCTCCTTATTGTGGGTCATTATTTTCTGCACCTACAATTGGCGCCGTCTGTGGGAAAGAAATATCCCAGCCATCCAAATCTCTCAAAACCTTCCCAATCTTCCTAACCTCATCCTTTCAGAAGCCATGCCTCCGAAAGCTAAGAAGGGCGTAGAATCTTCAGGAGCAGCGCTCGCGCTGCCACCACCGTCAACGGAAGTCCCTCCTCAGGGGCAGTCCCGCGCGGTGCAAGGCACGACTCCAACGGAAGTCCCTCCTCAGGGGCAGTCCCGCGCGGTGCAAGGCGCGACTGCAGGCGAGGGCCGCCTGGGCTCCCAACTCTTTGTCGAGATCCCTTTCCAAGAGGGAATCGAGGCCTCACTCTCAGCAGACGAGGTCCCGCCACCCGGACGCGATGAGCGTCAGCATCAGCGTCCTCGAAAGGACAAGGCCGTGGCCGTGGGAGAAACGCGCCACGCTCAACCCCCCAGAGAGGTTCCCGAGGCTGCCCTCCTCCAGAAGCAACTCCAGAAGCAAAAGCGGATGATTCGCGAGCTCCAGCAGCAGCTGAGGGCAGTGCAAACTGCCTCCTTGAGGGAGGTCTCTGAGCCCCAAGGGAAAAAGAAGGGCGCTCCCGGCAAGGCAGCCCAGCCTCCTCGTGAGGACCTCAGACATCATTTGGACCAGAAACGGAGCCAGATTCATGACGAAGGCTCGAGCAACAGCCGGAGTCACCATAGTCGCGATGGCCGAACTCATAGCCATCACAGTCCGAGCCACCCCAAGCGAAAGTCCAGAGTTCAGACTCCAGAGGAGGACGACGAGCAGGAGTGGTTCGACAAACGTGTCAGACGGGCTCTCCAGCACAACCTGGACATGCGGGACCAGAAGCAGCTCTGCGGTCACACTGATCTCGGGGGCTCTCCCTTCACGAAGGAAATCGAGCGCACCCCCTTGCCCAGGAAGTTCTCCGTCCCGCGGTTCGTCCCCTATGACGGACTGTCAGATCCATCTGCACACCTCCGACACTTCTCCCAGAAGATGTCTATCTGGGGAAACGAGGGCCACCTAAACTGCAAGATCTTTTCCTCCAGTTTGGGCGACCTCCCCCTGAAGTGGTTTTGCTCTCTCCCAGAGCAGTCGATTCCCAGTTGGAAGGAGCTCCAGCTCTCCTTCCTGAAGAAGTTCCAAGCATACACCGTCGTCCCCAAGAAGGAAGGGGACCTCATCGCCCTGAGAATGAAGCAGGGCGAAACTCTCGCCAAGTTCACCCACCGATTCTGGGCGATCTACAGCCAGATCGAGGGCGCAAGGGAGGGGATATCCATCTACGCCTTCCAGCACGCCCTGATCCCCGGCAGCGACTTGCGGAAGGACTTGGCCGGGGACACCCCAGAGTCCATGTCAGAGTTAATGTCCCGGGTGAAGCGCTTCATCGCCCGGGAAGAAGATGAGATCCGAGCTAAGGATCAGGACGGGCATCCGGAGCCCGAACAGAAGAATAGCCAGCCTCGGCAAAGAGGCGGGAGGCCCTCCCAGAAGCAGGAGTCCAAGCGGGACTGGGCCTCCAACTCGGCGAAGCCTTCGTCGTCCAGGGCTGGGGGCAATTGGAAGCCCAGACCTCCCTCCAGCGCCGGTCAGAGCGTTAATGTCGTCTTCAAGGAGCCGATCTACCGCATCCTGGCCAAGATCAAGTCCGAGCCGTTCTTCAAGTACCCTCCACCCCTGAAGAGTGAACCCACCGAAGGCTCCCGGAGCAAGCTCTACTGCGCCTTCCATAAGGGCAACGGGCACAGGACTGGAGAATGCAGGACCTTGCAGGGGTATCTAGAGAAGCTGGCCGAACAGGGCCACCTCCAAGAGTTCGTCAAGGCCGGCGATGCCGGTGGCAGCGAGGGCCGGGTTCACCAGAACGCAGCCCAAGCTCCAGACAGCGAGGACTCAGAGAAGATCATCAACGTGATCCATCTGGCGTCCTCAGCTCCCGCTTCCTCGTCCCGGGGAAGCTCTCAGACCCGTGCCGAAGCCAGGCGGGCTTCGCACGAGAAAGAAGTGATGAAAGCCGACCTCGCCCCGGCATCCAAGAAAGCCCGCCGCGACAAACCAGCCATCTCGTTCTCGGACCGAGATCTAGAGGGAGTCCAGGTCCCTCACGCCGACCCCCTGCTCCTCACCATGAAGTTGAGAGACTTCACCGTGAAGAGGATCCTCGTCGACTCCGGCAGCTCCTCCGAGGTCCTCTACTACGACTGCTTCAAACGGATGAAACTCTCCGAAGCAGACCTCACGGAGGTTCGTGCACCTCTGCTAGGGTTGTCCGCGACACCAGTCTACCCCAAGGGTAGAATCACCTTGGAAACCCAAGTTGGCGGAGCCTCCGTGACAGCCGACTTTCTGGTTGTGGATGCCCCTTCCCCCTACAATGTCATTCTGGGCAGGACGTGGCTCCACAAGCTAGAGGCAGTTCCTTCTTCCTTCCACCAAAAGCTGAAGTTCGTCCATGAGAACGAGGAAGGCAAGATGGAGGTAGTCACAGTGAAGGGAGACCAGCAGCAGGCCAGGCAGTGCGTGTTGGCCGCAGTTCCAGCAGTAAAGGAGCCAGAGCGCGTTAACCTGGCCGAATTCGAAAAGGGCCTCGATGAGATCGGCAGGGACCCTGAGAAGAAGAGCATCGAGGACCTAGCCGAGGTCAGGCTAGACCCGGCAGACCCAGACCGTTTCTTCCTAATCGGCACCCAGCTATCGGACGAGGAAAGGGCCGAACTCTCTCGGTTCTTGATGCAGAATGTGGACGTCTTCGCTTGGAACCCAAGTGAGATGCCCGGGGTCGACCCTGAGGTCATGTGCCACAAGCTCAACGTCGACCCCGACCACAAGCCAGTAGTGCAGAAGGCCCGCAGAACCGGGCTGCAGCAGACAGATGCGGTCGTGGAAGAGGTCGACAACCTGCTAAAAGCAGGGGCCATCCGGGAAGTCCAATACCCGGTATGGCTGGCCAACACGGTGGTCGTCAAGAAGAAAACTGGAAAGTGGAGGGTGTGCGTAGACTTCACCGACCTGAACAGGGCTTGCCCTAAGGACAGTTTCCCCCTCCCGAAGATCGACCAACTGATTGACGCCACCGCTGGCCATGACCGAATGAGCTTCCTCGACGCCTACCGGGGCTATCATCAGATCCCTCTCTATGGGCCCGACGAGGAGAAAACATCATTCATCACCCCCCGCGGCACTTACTGCTACAAAGTAATGCCCTTTGGACTGAAGAACGCGGGGGCAACCTATCAGCGCCTCGTCACGAAGATGTTCCAGGCCCAGCTCGGCCAAACGGTGGAGGTATATATCGACGACATGGTCGTCAAATCTGTGCGCTCCAGCGACCACCTGGTAGATCTCGGCCAAGTCTTTGACATCCTTCGCGCCTACAAGCTCAAGCTCAACGCTTCCAAGTGCGCCTTCGGCGTAGCCTCTGGCAAGTTTCTCGGCAGCTTGGTGACGCGGAGGGGGATAGAGGCCAATCCAGACCAGATCACTGCCATCCAGGACATCAAGAGTCCCTCCACCACAAAGGAAGTTCAAAAGCTTACGGGAATGGCCGCCGCACTCAATCGCTTCATCAGCCGCTCATCAGATAAGTGCAGGCCCTTTTTCCAGCTTTTGAGAAAAAATTTGAAGTTCCAATGGACCCCCGAGTGCGACCAGGCATTGGCCGCACTCAAAACTTATTTGATGTCACCCCCATTACTCTCCACCCCGACTCGGGGGGAGATTCTGTATTTATACCTAGCGGTCTCGGATCACGCAGTGAGCTCCGTCCTCATCAGGGAGGACGAGGGAGTTCAAAAGCCGATCTATTACACGAGCAAGACCCTGCTCGATGCCGAGACCAGGTACCTTCTGTTGGAGAAGCTCGCGTTGGCTCTTGTCACCGCCTCCCGCAAGCTCTCCCATTATTTTCAATCCCACACTATCGTGGTGATCACGGAGCACCCACTCCGTTCCTTGTTCAAAAAAGCTGACTTTTCAGGGCGCATATCAAAGTGGGCAGTTGAATTGGGGCAGTATGACATACAGTACCGTCCCCGAACTGCAATCAAAGCCCAGATTCTGGCAGACTTCATAGTCGAATTCGCCTGCCCCAACCAGGCTCAGACCCAGCTCGGCACGGCACTGGGGGGCACAGGGCAAGAGCCAGCAGAAACAGAAGTCCAGCAGTCTCCCACCTCGGCATGGAGGATCTTTGTCGACGGGTCGTCCACCTCCAAGAGAGCTGGCGCCGGCATAGTTCTCCAATCGCCAGAGGGACTGGTCATAGAGCAGGCTTTCACCCTCGACTTCAAAGCGACGAATAATGAGGCAGAGTACGAAGCACTGATCGCAGGGTTGAACAGCGCCCGAGTTCTCGGAGCCCAGCACCTGGAAATCTTCAGCGATTCTCAACTGGTAACTAGCCAGCTCGCTGGAGACTACCAGGCCAGGGACGACAGGATGGCGGCCTACTTAGCCCTGGCAAAAAAGCTACTCTCCCAATTCCAGAAAGCCGAGGTCAGGCAAATCTCCCGAGATACCAACACGCACGCAGTTGCGCTTGCAAACCTGGCCTCCGCTGTTGAAGCAGGGAAGAAGAGGACCATCGAGGTCGGGTCAGTATCAAGGTCAAGTCTAGAACTCCAGTCATCTCGGCTTGTCCTCTGTGCTGACCTCGGCCCCAGCTGGATGGATCCAATCATTGCCTACCTGAAGGATGACCAGCTCCCCGAGGACAAGACTGAGGCACACAAGATCAGGCTCAAGGCAGCCCGCTTTTGGCTCTCTCCAGAAGGCAAACTCTACAGGAAGTCCTTCACAGGCCCGTACCTCCAATGCGTCCACCCGTCCAAGGTGGACGACTTCCTGTACGAGATCCATGAAGGAATCTGCGGCAGCCATATAGGAGGCCGCTCATTGGCCTACAGGGCAATCAGCCAGGGTTACTGGTGGCCCTACATGCAGAAGGACGCCCAGGTCTACGCCAGAAAATGCGAGAAATGTCAGAAGTTCTCCCACTCCCTCCATCAGCCAGCGCAGGATCTGAGCCCCCTCTCCAGTCCATGGCCCTTCGCTCAATGGGGCCTGGACATTGTGGGGCCCCTTCACCGAGCTCCAGGGAACAAAAAATGGTTGATAGTGGCTACGGACTACTTCACCAAGTGGATAGAGGCTGAACCGTTGTCTTCCATCACGGACAGGGACTCCAGGAACTTCGTCTGGAAAAACATCCTCACGAGGTTCGGCATCCCCCGGACCCTGATTTCAGATAACGGGACTCAGTTCGATTCCAAATCCTTCAGAGATTTCTGCCAAGAGCATGGCATCAGAAACCATTACTCCACCCCGGCATATCCACAGAGTAATGGCCAGGCAGAAATCTCCAACAAAGTGATCCTGGACGGCCTAAAGAAGCGACTGGACAAGGCAAAGGGCAGATGGACAGAAGAGCTTCCGAGCGTGCTGTGGGCCTATCGAACAACTCCAAGGAGGTCCACTTCGGCGACACCATTTTCTCTGGCCTACGGTATGGAGGCGGTCATTCCCCTGGAAATCGGCCTTCCTACCCTAAGGACAGAGCTGGTCGACCAAGGCCGAAATAAGACGAACCTGGCAATGGAGCTGGAGCTAGCGGACGAACGACGAGAAGCTGCAGCCCTGAGACTAACCGACTATCAGCAGCGGTTAGCCAGGGCATACAATCAAAATGTCAAGGAAAGAAGGTTCACCACGGGAGAGCTTGTTTTAAAGAAGACCCTGCCAGCTGACAGAGAACCAAATGAAGGGAAGCTAGCCCCGAACCGGCACGGCCCGTTCAGAGTAGTTTCACTGGCAGGAAAGTCAGCCTACAAGCTCGAAGGCTTGGACGGCAAGCCATTGCCGAGACCGTGGAATGCATCCCACTTGAAGAAATTTTATTTCTAAGGATGTAATGAATCTCAATCAATGAAAACAGCTTTCACCTTGTCATCGACTTGTCATCTCTCTGACTGATTTCGACGAATTGGGCCCTCCGCCCTGGAAGAGACCTCGAGTCCAGACTCGGTCGATTCCTAAAGCTCCTAGCCTTGGGCTATGGAGAAGGCTTCGAGTCCTTACTCAGCCGAGATTGGGCCCTCCGCCCTGGAAGAGACCTCGAGTCCAGACTCGGTCGATTCCTAAAGCTCCTAGCCTTGGGCTATGGAGAAGGCTTCGAGTCCTTACTCAGCCGAGATTGGGCCCTCCGCCCTGGAAGAGACCTCGAGTCCAGACTCGGTCGATTCCTAAAGCTCCTAGCCTTGGGCTATGGAGAAGGCTTCGAGTCCTTACTCAGCCGAGATTGGGCCCTCCGCCCTGGAAGAGACCTCGAGTCCAGACTCGGTCGATTCCTAAAGCTCCTAGCCTTGGGCTATGGAGAAGGCTTTGAGTCCTTACTCAGCCGAGATTGGGCCCTCCGCCCTGGAAGAGACCTCGAGTCCAGACTCGGTCGATTCCTAAAGCTCCTAGCCTTGGGCTATGGAGAAGGCTTCGAGTCCTTACTCAGCCGAGATTGGGCCCTCCGCCCTGGAAAAGACCTCGAGTCCAGACTCGGTCGATTCCTAAAGCTCCTAGCCTTGGGCTATGGAGAAGGCTTCGAGTCCTTACTCAGCCGAGATTGGGCCCTCCGCCCTAGAAGAGACCTCGAGTCCAGACTCGGTCGATTCCTAAAGCTCCTAGCCTTGGGCTATAGAGAAGGCCTCGAGTTCAGACATTCGGCCGGATTCCTAACATCTGGGTTTTTACACCCCTCAAAGATCATTGCCGAGCTCACGCTTCAACAGCCATGACCAAGGGAATGATGCCAGCACTCAAACACAATGCAAGCATTCCAGGACAATACACAGAAAGAGAAGGAATTCAAAAGCATTGGACAATGTTTGGATAATCAAAAAATTCCTTTTCATTTATTATGAACTGCTTTGTTACAACAACTACAGAACAGAAAGAAGAGTACAGGAAGGAGGATCGCAGTCCCCTGAAAACAGAAAATGAAGCAGAAAATAAAGTGACAGAAAGACTCCGATCTTCGCTCTGGAGGCTCTGAGCGATCCTGAACTTCACCGGGCTATGCAGCAATGCACTCTGGTTGGTCAGACCAAAGCATCGCACAGCCCCTCCAGTCGGAGGCATCGGGCCCCGCTGGGCTCTGCAACACCCTCGGTGGCAGTGGGAGCGGCAGAGCTTGAAGAATCCTCCCGGACCAGCGAGGCCCGATCCCGCCTGCCGTACGACGGGCGCACAGGGCCGTGTCGGACGAGAAGGCGCCACCGTCCCCCTGCAGCGCATCCTCACTCTGTCTCGCCAGGGACGGATGGCCGTGGACCCGCGTTCAGAAAGCGCGTAGTCCACGGGGATTTCCTTCAGAAAGCGCGCAGACCACGACAGCCATCCCCCCTCGGGGATAGCCGTCCAACGGCGCAGGGTTCCCCCCCGGATCAAGAAATTTCGGACACCTCCCAGGCATGATTCCTACTGCCATGTTCATTCCTTCTCCCATGGCGAGTTTGCCACCCCTATTTATAGGAAGGAGGAGGACTCGGTCTCCGAAGAAAGTTATGAGGGCGAAGTCTCCCACGCGCACTGGGGATGCACGGCTGTTGACCAGCGATCCCTATGGCGCCACGTGGAGACATCCGTCCGATTCCCTCGTCAGCTGCGCCACCTCGTTTGTTACTATTTATGGTCTCGAGAATACGGAGTGTCAGCATGACAGTTTGACTCTTTCTACCTCAAGGGCCACGCCACATGATAAAGGCATTCAATACCATTCAATGTACATCCAGAAATGGAAGAAAGACAGATGCAAAGAGAAAACGCATAAGTGAAGAAGCTCGACTTTCATTGATTGGAGAAAATATTTACAAGGCCGAAACATAAAAACATTACAAAAGAAAGACAAAGGCAAGGTAGAGCTACTCCGGTCTCGGCGACTCGACTAGGTCAATCACCGTCTCCAAGGGACCAGAAGCTTCGGCCAAGATGGGGACCTCGCTTGGGGCGTCGCTGGCAGACGGGGCTTCGGTTGGCACCTCAGCCGAACCAGGAGCAGAAGTCTCACCCTGAGGCACGGCCAAAACCTCGCTGGCGACTGGGGCATCGCTTAAGACCGGGGCAGCTGGAGCGTCGACAACCGCAGGGGCTTCGACCGGGGCACTGTCAGTTGTAGGTACGGAGCTCGGCTCGGGATCCAGGTCTGAATACTTCGGCAGGTCCTGATAGACGGGGTGGTCTTCAGGGACCCCCGCACGTCTCAGTGCGGCCAGGCATCCCTCCTCGAACAGGATGGCGGTGATCTCCTCCACCTGCTTCTCGTACAGCTCGGTGGCTCGATCTACCCCATCCTGGAAGGCGGACAGGGCAGGGCATTTATTGCTTTAAAGAGTTGAAGCGACACCAGGTAATGATCACAGCATCCCCAGATGGATTCTTCTAGCTTTCAACCCCTAAAGGCTAGCACACTTCAGAGGTCAAAACCTAGGGGGCAATTGTGTGGGGAGATTTCCCGAACCACAGGATTAAGTTAATCACAGCCATCAGATCAGGTTAAGCATTCTCACGTGCCATCCTCGCGTCATCCACGTGACACCAGGCTCGTCCCGGCTACCAGAACAGGAGGTCCGGCCGAAGTTGGACAGCTCCGGGCCCTTAGCGCCGAACTGGCCCACCTCGGGCGTCATCTCGGCAAGGAGCACCACCACGGGTACCACCTCGGCAGAAAGCTCCATTTCGGCTAAAGAAGCCGAGACAGAAGCCGAAGCAAGAGGGAACGTTCACGTGTACCCTTCATCCCCCCACGTCGTCAGGCACGTGGAGGGATAGGGACACGCGCTGGTGGGACAGACGCGACATCCAGCCGCCCACGATCTTCGCCAGATCCCTGACAGAATCCCATCCAGCGGCTGAAGCCACATCAGGGCAGGGCCCGAGGGCAGATCCGCTGGTACCCGTACCGCCAAAGGCGCCCAACAGGATCTGGCCCAACAAGATGTGCATTAAATGCGATGTGGGCTGACCCGACGGGCATTTAATGCATAGTGGGCAGGATTGGACCACAATTAATGCAATGTGGGCTGATCGTGACTTCTAAGTCAAATCGTGGGACCCACACCACAATATCTTCCGAAGATACGTTCCACACTCTATAAATAGAGACCCATGCCACCATCTAAGGTACGCCATTTTTTCCATACCAGAGCCGTTACTCTGCCTCTCTTCTCCCTCTCTTCCATCGTTCCAGTTCATACACTGACTTTGGCATCGGAGAGCCTTGCGCCGCTCAGGCCAGGGTCCTCTGACCGTTTGCTATTCCCTTTCAGGCTTCCGGACGGCATCCAGACGTTTCCAGCAGCCATCATCTTCTCGGATAAGTCCTATAAGGCTCCTCCTTATTGTGGGTCATTATTTTCTGCACCTACATGGAGTAAAAAAAGAATGCTAAACCTAATTCTCTCCTCTCCTTAAGCCACATGTTATCAATCAGATTTGTTATTTACCCTCTCAACGTAAATTTACTGGAACCATTTTATGATCATAAAGAAGGGATTCACCCAACCTATCCTTCATCTCCAGAAACATCTGACCCATCACATCCAATTGATCCAACTTTCTATATAATCCAATGTTCACATATTTCAGTAGTGGGTGTCATATATAGGTGGGTAGATTAGTTGGGTCTAAAAGGAATCATGTGGGTCCATTATCATCAATTTAATTGTGGGTCGTGCATGGATTGAGTCAATTATAACCAATTATAAATACATGCGTTGATTATCATTATGATTGATTTGGATTTAATAAAATGAGCCTTGTATTCATACAAAATAGACTTATGTAGGGTTATTCTCCATTAAATGTACAATGTCAACTGTTAATGTTACAAGCTTAGAGAAAATAAGTCTAACCTTTTGAAATTATGCATATATAGATAAAGTGATGGACAAAAGTATCATTAATTTACTCTAGCAACTTATGGTGGTTGAAAGCCTACCGATTTTGGGGACATGGAATGTATTAAAATAAAAAAAAAGTGGCCAATTTGCAAATAGTAAGACCACATGGGCCTATTTACAAATCCTATAAAACTTAGGAAGGCATATACAAGAAGTTTAAAAATTTATTTAGGTTTATTTGTTTGCATTAAAATAAATAGGAATTGAATACGAAGGGATTTAGAATGAAATGAACTCTACCAAAGGATTATTAAAGAGGTGGGGGATGAATGAAATAAGATAGAGATGTAGATATATAGGATCTTGCTTTTTTTTTTTTTTTAAAGTTAAAAAGAAGTATCTCACTTTCCTATCTATTGAATCACTAGGGTTTTGGTTGCTATTCATTTTCTATCTTTGATTCTATTTGTCCAAAAACGAAAAGTATTTTGATGCTTTTTTTTTTTTTTTGGAAATTCACCTTGATCTTCATTTTTAGCCACTTATGGTATGAATCTTATATGATGAATTTTCACATATTCTAATGCAAACAAATAGGCTTCGGTAAGCTTGCGGGTTGGGGCTGGCCCATTTGGCACTTGCACATAATATTATTACTTCTCATACAAAAAGGTGGCCAAACTTAAGGGAGCATGCAGACTTGCATGAAGATAAGTGGATAGGGATGTAAATGGATCCCCAATCATCCGATTATCCGGAGGTTTTGACCTGTTAAAAATCAAATTCGGATCCTTATTTAGGCCCTGATAATTAAGTGGGTCCGGGTCCGGGTCCGGTGATCACCTTGGTTCTGACCTGCGGATCTAGGACCTGACATATTTTCTCAATTTTTTTTAGAATCCCTCCTAGAAAATAAGTTTTTCCATTTAATTCACTAATGGACCCGGACCTGGACCCATCCCATATATGGAACCGGTTCTAGTTCTGGTTTCATCTTCTCATTAAAAGTTCTGGGTCCGGATCCACCCGTTTACATCCATGTAAATGGAGGCTAGCTCTTTAAATTAGTGGACAGTAACAATATTAGATGGACCTAAGTTTTGAAAGCGCAGCTTGATGGGGGCTTCCCATTCAGGTGCTGAAAAATCTTGAAAATAATTTTTTTACATATAGTCCCTTCAAGTAGTTATTTTATTTTATTTTTCACATAGTTGCCTCCAAGGGAAACTTCGTGGTCTACGTTTAGAAGTTAGCGGATTCTCATGGATCCCTCTTTCGTGAAGTGTTCCTGATCATGAGTGTCTACGTTTACTGATCTTCTCATCCCTATATATATCCTCATGCTGATCATCAAATACTTCTGCAATGCGCTAGTGAACAAAAATTAGATCCAAAGTCAGACTATGAAATATGTAATTCACTAAAGAATTATTTTCTCCACATCAAAAGATAATTCTTTTCTTGTGATAAAAAAAATGATAATTCTTTTCTTAACAACTTATTATAGAATATACGAGAAATCCTTTTCTTTTCAGTGGGGTGAATAAAAGGAGTCTCGATCACCTATCTCACAGTGAGCCGTGAATAAAAAAGAGTCTCGATCACCTATCTCACAGTGAGTCACATCATCTATAAACCCATGTGAGATTTTATCGTCTGAAGAAGTTTGAAACGGAAGGGAGAAAAATCATGATGTGGGTTTTGGAAGACACGGCTCATCGTAATTGGTCAACTTATGGTGAGTGTACGTCAAGTGCGATAGGTGATCCAGACTCGAATAAAACACCATAATCCTGACTGAAATTGAGATTTGTTATTAAAGAACGACATTCAAGATTCAACCATTCAAAAATAATAATTATTTAAATAAATGCTTTCATTATATATATTTTCCCCATTGAAATTCAATCACAGGAGAATCACGATTAGCGAAAAAATTGGTGAACCTCCAGTTCAATGTTTCCCCATTTCTCCAATTGCTTTATATGCCTCATTTTAATCTTCTTATACAAATGTGCCCCTAATGGCCGAACAACTGATAGCCCAGTGATAGAGGGAGCACCACCATCCCAAGCTAATACTACTCACCCTCCTGCTCTGAACCATTGTTCCAAAGTAGGAAAAAAAAAAGAAGGAAAAACAAAACTGTCCTTTTAGGGCACATTCGTGCAGCCAATTCCGCATTTCTCTACTCTTCCAAATAGCTTTGTTCAGTGCAACCTAAGTTGTCACCGTAATTAATCACAAATAAATAGCCATTAAATCCATGCTTCTTCACATTTCAGAGTCAGTGACCCATGATGATCAGAGTAAGCCAATGAATTTTGGTGAGTCACAGAGAGATTTTTAAACAATGAGAATGTAGGGGAGGAGAGTCACAAAGCTGAATCCTGTCTGGTGCATTTTTTTTTTTTTTAGTATGAAACTATGAACATGGTTTTGTATTTTCATTGAAAAACTATTAGCCAGCCCTGTCTGAGCATTGTTTACCGTTAACAATGCCACCATGGATTGAACAGTGGAATAGGATGGGTTCAGGCCCCAATATTAATAGAGTTTGTTCAAATCCAATCCAGTTAGTTAATTGGATTAGTAATGGAGTTTTCCAATAGAGTTTTTCGATTAAGTCACCAAAAGTACACGGGCTTGAATGATTAGGCCTAGGCCCAGATCAATTATGAAAATTAGCATGGTTCAGGCGTTAGGATTAAGTATGCATAGGTTCTACCAAAAAAAAAGTATGCATAGGTTCAGATACTCAGCTATTGGACTAAAAACTTGAGCTCTTGCACAGGCCTAGAGAACAGCCCCACTCCAACTTAATGTGGGCTGGGCTTAATCTGGGCCTTGATGGCCAAGCCAATTTGCAGCCAAGTAGCTTAAGATGGTGCCCCTGATCATATCAGTGACAGTACCTAAAAGCCATTATCACAAATGTTTTTCTTAGAAATCATTGTCTTCGGAACTGTTGGGATATTTTCAAATTTAGGGACTTTCTAGATATGTTGGGAAAATGCCACAGATAATATATTAATTTTTTTAATAGTTTAAAAAATAATTAAATATAAAATACTGATGGAAATATTTTTAAAAAATCTATTAGGGATCAGTCCTAAATTTACATTAGGGTCCATAAGTTTACGCCATCAATGTGATACTTGGAGGAGTTGGAAAAATTTGAGAGGTGGGCATGTCTAGATCATGTTCAAAACATCATTCATCCCATTAGTGCAGTTCATGGTTTCTGTTTGATAGGCAATGTTATAGACCTAGGTGGTGTTGATATAACTTGCTATAATGTTCACTAGTAGTTCGAGTTTTTGGTGTTAATGGTTATTGACATGGTATCAAAGTCTGGTACCGAATTAAAATGGCTTTTCATTCGAGAAGAGGTGTTGATATAAATTGTTGTGCCGTTCACTAGCAGCTCAAGCTTTTGGTGTTTCTAGTTGTTAAAATGATATTAGAGTCAAAGGTCGCGAGTTAGAAACTCCTAGGAGGAATGTTTATTTAAAATTTTCTTTTTCCATAATTTGTTTATTTGGTAGTTGATATAATTTGTTATGACGTTCACTAAGCACTGCTCAAGCTCTTTAGGGTTGTAAATGGGTCCCCGATTCTCCGATTACCCGAAGGTTCCGACCCGTTAGGATCCGGGTCTGGGTCCTTATTTTGGTCCCGATAAGAAAATGGTTTCGATTCCGGATCCTTTTTTTTGAACCGATAACTAAACGGGTCCGGTTCCGGATACACAGTGGCTCAAACCCGTGGACCCGAAACCCGACTCAATATACACTAACATAAGGTAACTTTAGTATGTGAGAATAGAACCTTTTTTACTTTTCTACTTTTATACAATATGGTTTTCTACTTTTCTACATCACATTGTCGGTTTGGATGTGATTTCTGAGTTTTTGGTTAAAAGTGCATGTTATTGATAGACAAAATGTCACATTAGTGTTTGTAGGTACGTGATCTAATTGAAATGTAGAAAAAGTATAATTTTTTTAAAAAGAAAAAAATAAGTATTAGTCTAGACCCGGAACCGGAACCAGACCCGCCTCACAAATGGTTCTGGTTCCGGTTCTGGTTCCAATTAATATTATCGGTTCCGGTTCCGGTTCTGGTTCCCCTTCTTAGAAAACAGTTCCGGTTCCGGTTCTACCCTGGACCCGAACCGGAACCGACCCGTTTACAACCCTAAAGCTCTTGGTGTTTATAGTTATTATTAGGTGTCCCGATCCACCCAATGAAAATCATTCAATTCATCATGAGAGAACAATCATATTGATCCATTAAGCAGTACTGTAGCCCTAGCAGATAGGGATGTAAATGGGTACCCGATTCCCCGATTACCTGATGGTTCCGACCCGTTAAAAATCGGGTTTGGGTCCCTATTTAGACCCCAATAAGTAAATGGGACCGGGTCCGGTTCCACCTTGGTTCGGACCTGTGGAGCCGAGACCCGACATATTACCTCAATTTTCGAAAATCTCTCCTAAAATCCATATTTTTTTAATATCATTCTCTACCTAGACCCGGACCCGGATCCAGTCCCGTCCCATATATGGTTCTGGTTCTGGAGCCAAGAAACCGGTTCCGAAACGGTTCCGGATCCGGATTCGGTTCCACCTTCTCCTTAACGGTTCCGGTTCCGGGTCCACTATGGACCCGGACCGGAACTGACCCGTTTACAACCCTATATCAGATCATGCATGATTAAAAAAAAAAACCCTTCTATCCATGAAAAATCCAAATTATCCATGAGTAAGTGTATTTAATAGCAAGCTTGATTGCTACTGTTCCCTACTTGATCGAAAGATTTTTTAGAAACCTTCAAATTATTGATGAACATATATGGATTGGGTAAGTGGAGCCTGGCAATTCAACCATTTTCTCCCGTACATACTGAAATGAAACCATCAAGGTCATCTCAAACCACACATTCAGCAACTGATTGCAAGGTTAGAAAATCCACTCAATTTCTTTGAGAAGAGATGCCCCGCATCAACCTAACCACCAAACATTTGAAAGCAACACCTCTTTAGTCTAAAAGGATCATCTGGTGGCATGCTGGTAGCTTTATTAATGATGAGACCCAAGATGAGGAAATGTAGACCACAGAAAGGAAAGAGAAATTTTTTTCTTCCAACAGCTGCTCTACTCTGTGTTCTACTACTATGGGGCTACTGCTTAAGAAAACCAAAACACAAATCAAACCTTACAAATGGTTCCCTTGTGGCTATGTGTCCCATTCAGCAAACATGAGGTTGCTACATTTAAACTTTCTGTCTACTCTTCCATGCTTATATATAACCATCTCCATTGCATTCTACTCCACAAAACAACTTACATTCTCCTCCAAGAACAACATCTTTTCTTAGTTTCCCAGAGAGTAGGCCAGGAAGTGGCAGAAGTTTGCAATGAATGCAAGGAGAAAAATATCAACATCGAGAACCGGGAGATCTGTAGAGGCGGAGTCATGCACCAAATCAGTAGCCGATAAGGGACACTTTGTTGTGTACACCATGGATGGAAGCCGTTTTATGGTCCCCTTGGCATATCTCAACAGCCCCATCTTCATAGAGCTGTTTAGATTGTCTGAAGACCAGTTTGGTTTACCATGCAATGGGCCTATTACAATACCATGTGATAGTCTCTTTATGGAGTATATTATATCTTTTTATTCGAACTCGCTTGTCTGATGACTTGGAGAAAGCCCTACTCACCTCCATAGCCACGGGACGATGCTCTGCCTCTGCACCATCCATGCTACAATTAGAACAGAATCACCAACAAATACTAGTCCATGGCTTCTAAATGAGATGTATATTGATTTGTTAGGAAAGATAGATATTAGTCTTTCTCTATCCACAATCTGTATAAAGTAATCGATTTTTTTTTTTTTTTTGAATCAATACAAAATCTTGTTACACCATTTCCAATTTAGAGCTTGAAAAAAATTGACATAATCATTTTCTTACTTTTTTAGTCATTCCATTTTCTTTGTTCACATGCACCACATCCTATTTTGGAGTTGGTCAAGTGCTGCTTTTCTCAAACTAGATCTATAATTTGATATGACATTTTTCTCAGAGCTGATTGCCAATCTGATTTAACTCTCCTTTGGTGCTGTCTTGGGGAGATATGTGTTTCCAATCTCCATATGACACATGGCTGAGGAACAACAAAACCATATCACTGAAACAGTTCCCAGACTGCATCTCAGGGCATTTTGCATACCAAATTGTTCATGGAATAGCCATTTATCAGTTTGAAGACTGCTAATTAGTTCTAGTCCCTAAATCTTTTGTTTAAATCTTTTCTAAATTAAAATTAATTTATCTGTTTAAAGGACAAGAATGGAACTCATGACAGTGTGTCCAGCTTATAATTTTTTTTTGTTTGGAAGTAAAAAATAATTCATCAAAATTCTGATGACAGAGCCCTGTGTAATTCCAAAGTTTTGCTGCTAAATTGTTTTTGAGAGACAACTAGCAGAATAGTTAAAAGTCCAAGTTGCTGAGAGTCATAGCAACTGATAATATTAGTGGTATGGCTATATAATTTCCATATGCCCAAAACAGTGGACAACATAATTCTTCTATAAATACAAGAAAGAACATTTAATTTAGTCTATAAGGTATAGAAAGGCATGCAGATGTTGAATTAGGTTTTGGTCTAAAAAAATATTTTTATAGTCGAAGTGTTGCAGTTCAGCTGGTTAGGGACACCAAATGTCCTCCTTAAATGGCGAGATGTGTGAATTCAAGTCTTCCCTAGGGAAAGAAAGTCTGTCTGTACAAGGCTGTATAGGATGTAAAACCATGTGATTTTATGATAAGTAGAAAGCTTTGCACATTTGGTCTATAGCTCAGTCTCTGATTGAAAGCCAATGTAATAAAACAAGTTGGCCTAATGGAATCTCTCATGTCCTAGCTGCTAATCAGTGGGTTAATCTTACAAGATAGAACATTTAATTTAGTCTGTAAGGTATAGAAAGGCATGCAGATGCTGAATTAGGTTTTGGTCTAAAAATGTATTTTTTATAGTCGAAGTGTTGCAGTTCAGCTGGTTAGGGACACCAAATGTCCTCCTTAAATGGCGAGATGTGTGAATTCAAGTCTTCCCTAGGGAAAGAAAGTCTGTTTGTACAAGGCTGTATAGGATGTAAAACCATGTGATTTTCTGATAAGTAGAAAGCTTTGCACATTTGGTCTATAGCTCAGTCTCTGATTGAAAGGCCAATGCAATAAAACAAGTTGGCCTAATGGAATCTCTCATGTCCTAGCTGCTAATCAGTGGGTTAATCTTATAGAATTATCTGGTTGAAAAATGCCACAGATAATATAGTATTTTTCTTAGAAATCATTGTCCTCGGAACTGTTGGGATATTTTCAAATTTAGGGACTTTATAGATATATTGGGAAAATGCCACAGATAATATATTAATTTTAAATAGTTTAAAAAAATTAAATATAAAATACTGATGAAAAAAAAAATTTTAAAAGATTTTTCCTTCATTTTTTTAAGATTTATTCCTGTTTTATTACTATTTTATTGTGGTCTGCTCATTTCTTGTGATATTTTAAAAATATAGCGTTATGCCATATTTTCAGATATGGTCGACATTTCCCACAACATAGCAATGATAGATTGTTAGTATTGCGAAAATTTGTATAAATCCACCAGAGTACAAGAAATATGAGCTAAGGGGCTGGGATCCTTGAGAGACTCGCACATGAGGAGATAGGAAATTCGTACAAGTGAGGAGGGCGTAACTCATACATACGAGGAGAAGGAACTTGCATATGCAAGGGGAGGGAGAGGCAAGGTCAAAACCCAGCCTGTCCTCCGTAAGAACATTGCGTCTTACCCACTAGGGTAATACGCGTTCTTTCACTTAGAAATTGTTTATAAAGCACTGTAATCTAAAGGCCTTGTTTTTTCTTGGCAATGGGAAGAAAGTTGAAATTGTTTATATTCCGTTGCGGTCTCGGGATTTTTGTTTGGGTGGGGCAAAATTCTTGCTCAACTTTACTAACTTTTTTCACATTAAAAATACCATAAAGAAAATGTATTGCATTTAAATAGACACAATTTTTTTTTTTTATGCTCAGATCTCTTGCCTAATTGAAGGGCCCTCCCACTGCGTCTTTCAAATTCAGGTGATCATCAATTCATCATCATCAAAACAACTAAGATAATATTTCTTTAATCCTTGGTGTTTCGATTCCTTGAAACGGTGATTTGGGTGAACACCCAATTACCCCATTTAGGTTTCCAAAGGAGTTCTATTTCGATCTAAAAAATTTGGTTGCTTGCACTTACGTAGCTCTAGAAGTAATTCCCTAAAGTTATAGTTGGTCATGGGCTCATGGCAAAGAAGAAAAATTTTCACTTAAATGTAACTCAAGTTATTAAACATATGTATCCGGCCTAAGGCCTGATTTATTTGTGAATTGAAGATTAAAGTATGCCCAATGGTGATTCAGTTATCTTCGGAATTGTAGATATATTAGATTAGGTGATTTAGGGCTTAGGGTTTGGATTAGGATTTGGGGATGATTGAAATTATGATTTGGAGATTAACGGCTCATATTTGGGTATAGAGTGATTAGGATTATACTAAATCCGAGGAGGGAGGGAGATTGTTTTATTTATGGCTATTTGGTGAGAGACTAACCACGAGATGACCGGCAATGAAAAGCTAGATCGGCACAAAGAAGGATCTCGAACTCTCAGTAAAAAGAAGATGTCGAAAAAGAAAGGCGCGAATAGGGTCTGATAGTTTCAGTCACAAAGGTTTTATAAAATGAGCCAATCACAATGTTTAGACGTGGGGTGAAAAATACGTGGAACTGGTAAGGCACATTTAAACTATTGGCAATATCAAAATCAATATGGGGCACCCGCCCCAGGTTGCATATGTGTAGGTCCGCCACTATTTATATTGTAACTTTTTTTAGGACGTGGGTATCCCTAAATTCTTTGACCCAACAGGACTAATGCTTGGGTGGCGCCCACTAAACGCACACAAATGCACATTGGACAGATCTAGGATAGTTTCAAACACAAGACATGGGAGCAAACCCACGCCTTATGCCATTCTACCAACTCGCATGTGGGTATTTATATTGTGACTTAATTATATGCCTAGCTTATCCACAGAAATGTCTAGGTGGGAAGAAAGTTCTGTCAAATGTTCAAGTTTGGTTTTCCACTTCAAGATTTAGTTTTATATACATTTGTGTTAGTGGGTTGCTATCTATTTCAAATGTACCTTTCTTCTTGTAGGTTGTTCAGGAAGCAAAACCATGTGATAGTTGGAGGAGTTGGAGAGGTGGGCATGTCTGCATCTTGTTCAAACATCATTCATCCCATTAGTGCAGTTCATGGTTTCTGTTCGATAAGCAATGCTATAGAACTAGGTGGCCCGATTGGCCAGATGAAAATCATTCAAATCATCAAAATCACTCATAGCAAATAGGGCCACCATGTTGACATCTCTGAGAGAACAATCATGTTGGTCCATTAAGCAATGCAGCCTACCAGATCATACATGATTAAAAAAAAATAAAGAAGATCCCAACTATCCATGAATAAGTGTATTTAATAGCAAGCTTGATTACTACTGTAGCCTACTTGATAGAAAGATTTTTTTAGAAACCTTCAAATTGATTATGAACATATATGGCTTGGGTAAGTGGAGCCTGGCAATTCAACCATTTTCTCCCGTAAATACTGAAATGAAACCATCAAGTTCATCTCTAACCACACATTCAGTAACTGATTGCAAGCTTGGAGAATCCAAACAATTCCTTTGAGAAGAGATGCCCCGCATCTACCTAACCACCAAACATTTGAAAGCAACATCTCTTTAGTCTAAATGGATCATCTGGTGGCATGCTGGTAGCTTTATTAATGATGAGACCCAAGATGAAGAAATGTAAACCACAGAAACGAAAGAGAATTTTTTTTCTTCAAACAGCTGCTCTAGTATGTGTTCTGCTACTGTGGGGCTACTGCTTAAGAAAATCCAAACATAAATCAAACCTTCCAAATGGTTCCCTTGTGGCTATGTGTCCCATTCAGCAAACATGAGGTAGCTACATTTAAACTGTGTCTACTCTTCCATGTTTATATATAACCATCTCCATTGCATTCTACTCCACAAAACAATTTACATTCTCCTCCAAGAACAAAATCTTTTCTTAGTTTCCCACAGAGTAAACCATGATCAGTTCTCAGAGACTTCTAAAGATGGCCAGGAAGTGGCAGAAGTTTGCGATGAATGCAAGGAGAAAAATATCAACATCGAGAACCGGGAGATCTGTAGAGGCGGAGTCATGCACCAAATCAGTAGCCGATAAGGGACACTTTGTTGTGTACACCATGGATGGAAGCCGTTTTATGGTCCCCTTGGCATATCTCAACAGCCCCATCTTCATAGAGCTGTTTAGATTGTCTGAAGACCAGTTTGGTTTACCATGCAATGGGCCTATTACAATACCATGTGATAGTCTATTTTTGGAGTATCTTGTATCTTTTATTCGGACTCGCTTGTCTGATGACTTGGAGAAAGCCCTGATCACCTCCATAGCCACGGGACGATGCTCAGTACCATCATTGCTTCAATTAGAACAGAATCACCAACAATTACTTGTCCATGGCTTCTAAATGAGATGTATATTGACTTGTTAGGAAAGATGGATCTTAGTCTTTCCCGATCCAACATCTGTATGAAGTAATCAAAAATTTTGTTTTTTTTTAATCAATACAGACAATCATTTTGTTACTTTTGGTTAGTCATTCCATTTTCTTTGTTCACATGCACCATATCGTATTTGGAGATGGTCAAGTGCCGCTTTTTATCAAACTAGATCTAAGATTTGATAACATGTTTCTCAGAGCTGATTGCCAATCTGATTTAACCCTTCTTTGGTCTCGTCTTGGGACGATAAATCTCCATATGAAACATGGATGAGGAAGAACAAAACCATATCAATGAAACAGTTCCCAGACTGCATCTCAGGGCATTTTGCATACCAAATTGTTCATGGAATAGCCATTTATCAGTCTGAAGACTGTTCATTAGTTCTAGTCCCTAGACCTTTAGTTTAACTTTTTTGGACATTAAAGATATTTTTTTTTCTGTTTAAAGGAAAAGAATAGAACTTATGACAGTGTGTCCAGCTTATAATATTATTTGGAACTAAAAAATGATTTATCAAAATTCTGATGACAGAGTCATGTGTAATTCCAAATTTTTTCTGCGAAATTGTTTTTGAGAGACAAACTAGCAGAATAGCGAAAGTCCAAGGTCCTGAGAGTCATAGTAACTGATATATTAGTGCTATGACTTCAAAATTTCCATATGCCCAAAACAGAGGACAACATAATCCAGCTATAAATACAAGATAGAACATTTAATTTAGTTTATAAGGTATAGAAAGGCTTGCAGATGTTGAATTAGGTTATGGTCTAGAAGTGTATTTTTATAGTCGAAGTGTTGCAGCTCAGCCGGTTAGGGACACCAAATGACCTCCTTACATGGCAATATGTGTATTATCCATGGAAGTTTCAGTTCCTCTTCAACAAAATCCGGGTATTATCTACCACCATTAATCTTAGCTTTAAGCATAAGAGTAGGTCAGCAACCATGATGGATGCTTTAGAAAAGCAAGGTGTTGAGAGATTTACCCCTTGGGAGAGTTTTATTATGTAGTTGTGGTGTGAGGGGGTACATTACTCTTGTACCTTGGTGTTTCCTTCCCCCTTTTTTTCTTTTCTTCTTGAATTCTCTGTTTGTATTATATTCTCTTTCATTATAAGTTATTGTTACCAATCAAAAAAAAAAAAAAAAAACATGGCGATATGTGTGAATTCAAGTCTTCCCTAGGGGAAGAAAGTCTGTTTGTACAAGGCTGTATAGGATGTAAAACCATGTGATTTTCTGGTAAGTAGAAAGCTTTGCACATTTGATCTATAGCCCAGTCTGATTGGAAACCAATGCAATAAAAAACAAGTAGGCCTAATGGAATCGCTCATATCCTAGCTGCTAATCAGTGGGTTAGTCATATAGAATTATCTGGTGGAAAAATCATATTGGTCCATTAAGCAAATCCTTCAAAAAATGCCCATCTGCCAAAATTTTTGGAATTCTGGAAGAATTTCAAAGCGTGCCCATACAATCTCTTTGTTGGGATGAATGTGTCTACAGTAGATTTTCTGAAAATCAAGTGACTTTGGCAGGATAGCCATTTTGTCGTTTTTTCTCCTATAACCAGATATGGAATCATCAAATTCACCCTCAAACCAGAAATTCATGAACTGTTTTCACTAACTTGGGATAATTCACCCAATTTCTATATTAAAAATAAACCCCACATCAACCTAACCACCCAACATTTGAAGGCAATATCTTTTTTGTTGGTGGAGTCTAATGGATTATCAAATGACGTGCTGGTAGTTATATTGATGGGACCAAAGATATTGCAATTCAAACCACACAAAGAGAGAGATTTTTAATTCTAAGAATGGATCTACCCAGTACCCAGACAAAGGGAGACTTCCTCTTCCGGCCATGGCTATACTTTGTGTGACAATTGATGAATAAAATCCAGACATAACCCAGCCTTCGAAATGGCCCCCTCGTGGTTATGCATCCAATTCAGCCAACATGACAGAGCTATATATGAATGTAGTGTCTACACTTCCATGATTATATATAGCCTTATTCACTGCATTCTAGTCCTCAAAACAACATCCTCTACTTTTTTAAGACCTACATCTCTCCTTAGTTTTCAACAGAGAGTAAACCATGCTTAGCTCCCAGAGACTTCTGAAGATGGCAAGGAAGTGGCAGAAATTCGCAGTTGATGCAAGAAGAAGAATATCAATATCGAGAACAGTGAGGTCGGAAGAGGTGGAATTGTGCATTAGACCACTTGCTGATAAGGGTCATTTCATTGTTTACACAATTGATGACAGGCGTTTTATGGTTCCCTTGGAATTTCTCAAGAATCCCATCCTTCTTGAGCTGTTTAGAATGTCTGAAGAGCAATTTGGATTACCATGCAATGGTCCCATTACACTGCCATGTGAAGCCATTTTCATGGACTATGTCGTATCTCTCATACATAGACATGTGTCCAAAGATGTTGAGAAAGCTCTGGTTACCTCCATAGCCATGGGTCGATGCTCCATGGCATCCATGCTACAACATAGGCAAACCCACCAACAAATACTTCTCCATGGCTTCTAAAGAAGCTATAAATTGTATTGTTGGGACAGACCTTAGTCCCTTACAAAATGAACATCTGTATAAAGTCAGAAAAGCTTTGATTTAATATGAACTCATTTTACATCATTTCAAGTTTCATGTTGAACTAAATTCAAAGTTGACATATTCTTTTTGTGTTGATCTTTCCTTGTTATTATGCTATCATCAGTGAGGGGGATTGTATTGATCATCGTCGGGACCCACATAAAGGATCCAAAAATTAAAATTCTCCATCTGACTCGATGAAAATTGGAGCAAGTTTCAGTATACAAATGGAGATCATGGTCCTCTTGCTTCCTCTTTCAAATTTCGAGAACTAGGATTTTGAATCAAGGAGGGCCTTGCAATCAGCTTTCCTAGTATGGGATATTAACTTGTGTGATCTGGGATCTGATGGTTAAGTAGGCTATGATTAATTTCTAAAATCCCATGTGTGTTTTTGTGTGTATGTCTCTTGTTTATGTATTCTTTCTAGATGAGGATAATCCCTAAAATCAAAGGATTTCACAGTTGTATACTTGCTATATTGAGAAAGATAAGAGACTATTCCCTTAAATGAGGATCTTGCATCTTGAGAGGACAAGTCCTTATTGTAAAAGAAGCTTCTTTCTTTTGAAAATTCTACACAATGGTGCAGACATTACAGTTGTGGTAGCTTTCATTATGTAGGTCTAATTGCATGGTTCTAAAAATCAGCCGACTCCAAGTCTACTCAAGACTCTTTAGTTGAAAAGTCGAGTCACCCCTTGAGTCACTTAGTTGGCCAAGTCTTATCGGTTTTCAGGTGCTAAAAGCATTTATTTTCTAACTTTTCTTTTTGAAAAAGCTGTGGAAGGCTTTTAGGGTCATTTTGAACTGATTCCAGGGATTTGAAGATTGGTGATTTGGTGTACTATTCATCTGCTAAATGAAACATAAATGTGGGTAGATCTCACAACTTAAAATTCATTATTAGCAAATGAAACACAAGTTCTAAAATTCTAGAATATTTTCTTTTTTATTATTTTTTGCTATTTTTTAGCTTAAAGTGAAATTCGATCCGACTTGGCTGAGTCCCATGTGACTGAGTTGAGTCAACTTACTCAAAGGGTGATTGAGATTTGAGACACCTAATAGGTGCAATCTTTAAAACCTTGGCCGACATAGGAATCAAAATCATGTGATGTTTAGATAAAGTAGAGTTTTGGCAAGTGGGTTTGTTTTGATTTCATTTAGCATTCTTTAGTTTTATTTTATGACTGTTGATATCCATTGGGGTGTAGCTTTCTTGCTGTAAGATGTGGGGTTGCTAGGATGCAAAATATGTGGTTTTTGGATGAGTAGAAAGAATTGTGGGGTGGGCATGTTGGATTCAGTTCAAAATCGAGTGAGAGTTTGGAGGCAACTTAATAAAAGACTGGCCCTCCCAAGATTGCTTATCATGAAGATTATTGTGGTAATAAAAAGTTGTGATTTTGGAAGAAATGCACATGTAGGAATAAAAAAATCTACATATATTTATATCACTAATTTTGCTGAGACTATTGAAATTGAATACACAGCTTGTTTTGTATGTCCTTATTACTCACTGAGGGCCACCTATTTGGTGAAATAATCATAACTATCTGTGAAGCAGTGTGGTCCACCACACATTTCCTTTGTATGTTAGATATCCAATAATCAAAATTCACCTCAAACCCAACATTCATCAATTGTCTTCATTCAATTTTTTACAAGGGCCTATCCTGCATCAACCTAACTACCCAACATTTGAACATGTCTCTTTAGTTGGTGGAGTGTACTCGATCATCATCTGGTGGCAAGCTGATAGCTATATTAATGGGACCCAAGATATTTCAATGTTAGCCACATAAAAAGAATGAGAGATTTCTTCTTCTAACAGCAGCTATACTCTGTGTGCCCCTACTGCTTAAGAATATCCAAGCAAGACCCAAACCATTCAAATGGTCCCCTTGTGGTTACGTGTGCAATTTAGCCAACATGAGGTAGCAATATATACATGTAGTGTCTACTCTTCCCTGCTTATATATATCCATCTCCATTGCATTCTACTCCACAAGACAATTTACATTCTCTTTGAAGAACTACATCCTTCTTAGTTTCACACAGCAAACCATGATCAGCTCTCAGAGACTTCTGAAGATGGCAAGGAAGTGGCAAAAATTCACAGAGAATGCAAGGAGAAGAATATCAACAACAAGAACCAGGAAATCTTCAGAGGCAGAATCATGCATCAAGTCAGTAGCCGCTAAGGGTCATTTTGTTGCATACACCATGGATGGAAAGCGTTTTATGGTCCCCTTGACATATCTCAACAGCCCCATCTTCATAGAGCTGTTTAGAATGTCTGAGGACCAGTTTGGGTTGCCATGTGATGGGCCTATTACAATGCCATGTGATGGTCTCTTCATGGAGTATGTTGTATCTTTTATTCGGAGGCGCTTGTCTGAAGACGTTGAGAAAGCCCTGCTCACCTCTATAGCCATGGGACGATGCTCAACACCATCCATGCTACAATTAGAACAGAATCACCAGCAAGTACTTGTCCATGGCTTCTAAATAAGCTGAATGTAGACTTGTCAGGAAAGACATTAGTCTTATCCAATACAATCTGTATAAAGTTATTAAAAATTTTAATCTATACGAACTCTTATTACCGTTTTCCAAGTTATAGCTTGACAAAAAAATTGACAAACTTCTCTTTTTCAATGTTCATGACTAGAAGGCTTTATATGCCATTTGATGTTGGACAAGTTCTGATTTTCTTAGACTAGACTGATATGACATGCTTTGCTTAACCAATTGCAAACCTGACACAACCCTTATTTATCCTGTCATGAGACGACAGAAGACCCATACGACACATGGTTGGGCAAAAACTACACCAGATTACAGAAATAGTCCCCAGGCAACGTCTTGGGGCCCTTCACATACAAAACTGTTAGTGGATTAGCCATCTTTCAGCCTCGAGATGTTGATTTGGTTTCAGACTTTCTTTTGGATGTTAATGATAATTTATCTTTTATAGGGATAAGAGTCCAGCATTTTTTTTGGGATGTTAAATAGTTTATCCTTTCCAAGGGAAAAAATTCTCATGATACTTTCTTGTTTAATCCCAAGGTGTTGCTGCTAAATTTCTTGCAGAGATGGCTGATCAGGCTAGCTAATATTAAGGTGGTAGCAAACTGCTAGTATAAATTTAAAAAAATGGTTTGTGTCTGCCACAGTGGCCACCAATCCACTGACAATTACATTAAACAATATACTGGTATTATGGTTACAAAATTTCCATAGGAAAAAAACAGAGTACAACATGATCCAACTAAGATCCAAAACAAACCCTACATTTATATTATGTTTATAATGTATAGAAGGTCATGTAGATGTTGAGTTAGAATATGATTTAAAAATTAGGGTGCACTGTAAGGTTGTATAGGATACGAAATAAGTGATATTTTGATTGAGTAGAATCTTTTTGAGGTAGTCATGTTTTGATTATGTCTAAAATCTTTTAACTAGTATAAGGCATAGTTTCTGTTCGGTAGGCAATGCAATAGGATATAAGTTGGTCCAATAAAAATAGCTCATAGCCTAGGTGCTCGTTGGGGCTTGGGGCTACTCACGGCATTATGCCAACCCTTAGATAAATTCCTGTATTCTGTAAAATTTGGAATTCTGCGTGAATTTGCCGCCAAACATGCAGTTTGAAAGTTTTTATTGAAGGATATTTTAGTTTAATCACTGATTTATATATTGAACTCTTTAGTTGACAGTAAGCTCAATCACTTTAGACTTTTGAGATAAAGGATTTGTATTGATATTTCAGATTCATAGACTTTGAAGACCTAATGCTGTGGGCTATGGTAATTAGGTAATATCACCCTAGTAATATGAAAGCAATTGGATTTCTACATGGGTGTGATTGTGTGCACAGTAGATTTTCCTGAAAATCCTTAACTAATTAAGTAATGAAAATTTTAAGGCCACTTGTTTTCATGGAACCATATTCCTAGGAATTCATGGTAAAAGGGATTCTAGAGAAAGGAATAATGAGGAGAGGGGCTAAGGATATAAGATGAAAATGTAGATGTGACCTTTGACTTTTCTATGATTTGATTTAATAGAGTGGTGACTGGGAATTTAGTTTCCACAAAAGGGGAGATTATTTGATCACCATTTGAGGATCTTCACCTGTGTTTCTTCTTTTTTAGCCACTTTGATAGGAATGCATTTCTTAGAATTCGTTGGAATTCAATTTCAGGCAAACAAATGGGCCCTTATAATCTTCGTAAGTAGTGCTGTGTCCAAGAGAGATCTGGTTGAGTATGGACCATGAGAGGAGGGAAATGTGAGTACGAGGGGATCGGATTGTTTATAGGTAGATACTTGAACCTAACATTAGAGGCAATTTATCCAATATATGCAAAAGGAGATACCCCACATTAACCTAACAACCCAACATCTGAATATAGCTGCAACACCTCTTTAGTTGGTAGGGACTACTGGATCATTCGGTGCATGACTTACCTATGGCTATGGGACCCAAGATATAGCAATGTTAGCCACAAAAAAAAGGGGGGAAAGGCATTTCTTCCTCTAACAGGTAAGTTGTAACAACTGCTCTACTCTGTCTGGCCACTTCTTAACAACATCAAAACAGAACCCAGACCCCTCGTGGTTATGCTTCCAATTAAGCCAACATGAGATAGCTACATATAAATGTAGTGTCCACTCTTCCATTCTTATATATATGACTATCTTCATCACATTTTTCTCCACAAAACAACACCCTCCCCTTTCTTAGATCCACATCTCTTCTTAATTTCCTACAGAAAAAACCATGATCAGCTCTCAAAGACTTCTGAAGATGGCAAGGAAGTGGCAGAAGTTTGCAGTGAATGCAAGGACAAGAATATCAGCATCAAGAAGCGGGAGATCTGTAGAGACAGAATCTTGCATCAAATCAGTAGCTGATAAGGGTCATTTTGTTGTGTATACCATAGATGGTAGACGTTTCATGGTTCCCTTGGACTATCTCAGCAGCCCCATCTTTGTAGAACTGCTTAGAATGTCTGAAGACCAGTTTGGATTACCATGCGATGGGCCTATTACAATTCCATGTGAAGCTATCTTTATGGAGTATGTTTTATCTTTCTTACAAAGAAGATTATCTAAAGAAGTTGGAACATCCCTCTTCACCTCCATGGCCGCCGGTCGATGCTCGACGCCATCAATGCTACATGCACAGAATCACCAGCAAATACTTCTCCATGGTTTCTAAGAAAACTGTATATTGACTCACAACACATGTATAAAGTCATCGATATTTTTGAAGCACTACAAAATCTTATTACTTTGTTTCCAGTTTGAAGGTCGAGTCTTTTGATGTTTTTTATTCTCTACATGCTCATCATTTCAAGCAAATATATCCCCTGGGATTGGACTATTGCTACGTTTCTCAAACCAGAATAAGAATCTGGTTTGCCTTTTTTTTTTTTTTTTTTATCATCTAATTTGATAGCTCACTGCTCCCAGGAAAACACATGGAGGAAGAAAGAAAACCAAAATTGGTTCATAAAAGTAGTCCTCTGATCTATCCATTCACATAAGAAATTGTTCGTGGATTAGCCATACTTCTGTCCAAGACTGTTAATTTAGATCCTAGACTACTAATTCAATTTTCTTGGAGGTTAAAGATAATTTATCCTCCCTAAGGATAAGATTTGAACTTAAGTGAGTGAGCCCTGCATTGTTATTTTGAAAGTTAAACATAATCAATCCGAAAGACAAGATTCTAACTCCAAGTTTTGCTGCTTAATAGTTTTTGAGAGAGAACTTATCATACTAGATAAAGTCCCAGGTGCTACCTAAATTGCTATTTAAATAATGGTTCAGTGTCTGACATGAAGGCCATCAGTGCACTGATACTTATATCAAACAATATAATGATATTATGGGTACAAATTTTCCATAATTTAAAGAAGATTCAGCTACAGATCCAATTAAAAACTCTTACGTTTTATATTCTGTATAGAATAACTTGCAGATGTTGAATTAGAATGTGGTCTTAAAGTGTATCCGAGCGCTGTAGGGTTGTAGCTATGTTATTTAGATGTGTATGAATCTTTGTAAGGTAGGCATTTGTTTTAGAATCATGTCACTACTCTAGGAAATAGTGTAGGAATGAGAAAAAAACAAGTTGGTCCAATCAAAATTGCTCATATCCTAGGTGCTCATCAGCAGGGTTAACCATGTATGGATAAAGCCATATTAGGAGGATTCAAACTCGCACACTCTCTAAACCAGCCAGGGGACAAGGGTGACTATTTAATTGTTAGCGGGCATGATTCCTTTAGAGGGCCTATCAATTACTGTCATCTGGCCTCTTCATCTAGACCTTGGATACTACAGGTTCGTATTTATACTTTAGATTCATAGACTTTGAAGACTTGTAATTCTGGGGGCTGCGGCACTTTGGTAATATCACCCTAGTAACATAAAAGCATTTGGATCTCTGTGTCGGTGTGAATGTGCCTACAGTAGATTTTGTGAAAATCTTCCAGTGAGAAAAAAATTACGATTTGAGTAAGTAGGCATTGGTGTACCAGCCATTTTTCTCTTCTACATACAGAGATGCAATCATGAAAGTCATCCTCAAGCCAGATCTTTATTAACAGTTTTAGAAGCTTTTGAAACATCATTCAGTTGGTTTACATAGACAGACCCCACTGCAACCTAACTTCTCAACAATTCAAGGCAGCACCTCTTTGTTTGGTGGAATTTACTGGATCGTCACTTGCCATGCTGGTAGTTATATTGATGGGACCAAAGATTTTGCACTGTAAACCACACAAAAAGAACGAAATGAAGCTACCCACACAAAGAGAGATTTCATCTTCTTGCAATGGGTCCACTTCATGTGGCCATTTCTCAAAAAAAAAATCCAAACAGAATCCTTCCTTCCAAATAGTCCCGTCGTTGTCATGCATCCAATTGAGCCAACATGAGATAGCTTCATATAAATGCAGTGTCCACTTTTATGGCCGGGGGCCAATTGGCTTACATAGGAGTCAAAATCATGTGATGTTTAGATAAAGTAGGGTTTTGGCATGTGGGATTGTTTAGATTCCATTTTGCATTCTTTAGTTTTATTTTATAAGAGTTGATATCCATTGGGATGTAGCTTTCCTGCTGTAAGATGTGGGGTTGCTAGGATGCAAAATATGTGGTATTTGGATAAGTAGAAAGAATTGTGGGGTGGTCTGTTATATTCTGCTCAAAATCTCTATCTATTGTAGAGTGACAGTTTGGAGGCAGACAGTGGCCCTCCCAAGAATGCTTATTGTGCAGATTATTGTGTAATAGAAAGTTCATGATAATTTAGGAAGCATTGCACATGTAGAAATAAACCATCTACATATATTTATGTCACTAATTTTTCTATGACTACTAAAAGAATACACAGCTAGTTTTGTATAACCTTAGCTACATCAGTGGGGCTCACAATGTGGATTTTTGGTGAAATAGCCATGACTGTCTGTGAAGCAGTGCGGCCTACCACGCATTTCCTTAGTATGTAGATATTATATCATCAAAACTCATCTCAAACCCAACATCCATCCACTTTCTTTATTCAGTCTTTTAAAAGAGCCTATCCTGCATCAACCTAACTACCCAACATTTTAACATATGCCTCTTTAGTTGGTGGAGTGTACTGGATCATCATCTCGTGGCAAGTTGATAACTATATTAATGGGACCCAAGATATTTCAATGTTAGCCACATAAAAAGAATGAGAGATTTCTTCTTCTAACAGCAGCTATACTCCGTGTGCCCCTACTGCTTAAGAATATCCAAGCAAAACCCAAAAAACTCAAATGGTCCCCTTGTGGTTATGTTTGCAATTTAGCCAACATGAGGTAGGAATATATACATGCAGTGTCTACTCTTCCGTGCTTATATATATCCATCTCCATGGCATTCTACTCCACAAGACAAACATTCTTCTTAGTTTCACACTGTAACCATGATCAGCACTCAAAGACTTCTTAAGATGGCAAGGAAGTGGCAAAAATTCACAGTGAATGCAAGGAGAAGAATATCGATTTCAAGAACATGGAAATCTTCAGAGGCAGAATCCTGCATTAAGTCAGTAGCTGCAAAGGGTCATTTTGTTGCATGCACCATTGATGGAAAGCGTTTTATGGTCCCCTTGGCATATCTCAACAGCCCCATCTTCATAGAGCTGTTTAGAATGTCTGAGGACCAGTTTTGGGTTATCATGTGATGGGCCTATTACAATGCCATGGAGTATGCTGTATCTTTTATTCGGAGGCACTTGTCTGAAGACATTGAGAAAGCCCTGCTCAACTCCATAGCCATGGGACAATGCTCAACATCATCAATGCTGCAATTAGAACACAATCAACAACAAATACTCATCCATGGCTTCTAAATAGGCTGCATATTGACTTGTGGGGAAAGATATTAGTCTTATCCAAGATAATCTGTATAAAGTAATCAAAATTTTGAATCAATTCACAACCTTATTACTTTTTTTCCCAATTTAAAGCTTGAAATAAATTGACAAGCTTTTTTTTTTCTTCACTTTTTCCATGTTCATCGCTCAAAGGCTCTAATATCCAATTTGGTGTTGAACGAGTTCTGTTTTTCTCATTTTAGAATGATATGACTGTTAGAAGTAAGCTAGATTCTATGTTTTGTTCACTGCTCAATGTAGTTGGTTCACTGCCCATTGTAGCTGCAAGAATTTAATATTGCTCACTGCTCTATGCAGACATGTCTCTTGGCCCTATGTAGCATCATTGTATCTTGAGCATTCTATGTGTCTTTTGGTTTATTCATGTATTTTCATTATTAACTTGTTGCTTAGGAAATTGTAAGGGATTAACCATTGTTCAATCCCGTTTAGAAGTGAAGTCCATAAGTAGAGTCATGTATTCTCTTTCATATGAAGAAGTTAGAGTGAAATCCTAAGGTTCTATACTTGATGTATCCATTGGTCTTCTTTTCTGATTGTTTAAGATCAAGAGGACAAGTTTCTTCTCTTGAATATCTATATTTTCGTTTTTATTGAGAGAAAGAAGTGTCAGCAGAGTGATTTATATTTTCACTGTAACCTCAGTATTTCGTTCTGCCAACCTCAGTACACAGAACCTAAACTTGAGTATTTGTAGAAGGCAACCTTAGTATACACAGAACACGAGCTTCAGTTCTAGTGAAGTTGTTGCTGAGCATTCCATCAAAGTGGTATCAGAGCCTTGTTCAAGGAGATTCAATGGCTTCTAACAACATGCTGCAACCACAACTTCCTCGATTCAGTGGAAAGAACTATAACCAATGGAGTATCCAAATGAAGGTGCTGTATGGATCTCAAGATCTATGGGATATTGTTGAAACTGGTTTCGAAGAACTAGCTGATGCAAATGCTCTTACCTAACAACAACTCAATAAGTTGAAGGAGAATCGCAAGAAGGACAAGAAAGCATTGTTCTTCATTTTTCAAGCGATGGATGAAGCTATCTTTGAAAGAATCTCCTCAGCCACTTCAGCAAAGCAAGCATGGGACATACTCCACACATCATATAAAGGAGAAGACAGGGTAAAGATGGTAAGATTACAAACTCTCAGATGTGAATTTGATTCTCTACGGATGAAAGATTCCGAATCAGTTGATGATTTCTACAACCGAGTCATTTCTCTTGTTAATCAATTAAGAGTAAATGGAGAAAAATCGAAGATCAACGGGTTGTTGAAAAAATCCTCCGAAGTATGACCCGTAAGTTTGAATATGTTGTAGCAGCAATTGAATAATAAAAAGATTTGTCTTCATTGTCTATAGAAAGTCTAGTGGGATCACTCCAATCCCATGAACTTTTCATGAAGCAATTTGATTCTTCTCCTCTAGAGCATGCATTTCAATCTCAACTCTCTTTTAAGAGATGTGCTAGAGGAAAAAGAGGAGGATACAGCCGTGGAAGAGGAAGAAGTAGCCATGGACGTGGCACATATGAGAAAAATGAAAAAGAATCTGAATCTCATGGTAACAATACTCCTACAAGATGCAGAGGTAGAGGACGAGGAAGGGGAAGAGGTCATGGCTCTCCCTATTCTCATATTCAATGCCATTATTGCAAGAAGTATGGACATATGCAAGCATACTGTAGAAAGAAAATGGCTGATGAAGGACAAAATGAATCAAGTTTTATGCATGAAAATGTTCAAGAAAAGGAAGGTAATGAAACTGTCCTACTCGCTTGCAATGTCAGAGAAAATATTTGCGGTGATATTTGGTATCTTGATAGTGGTTGTAGTAACCACATGACTGGCAATAGAGATGTGTTTATTAATCTTCACAATTCCATTCAATCTGAAGTCAAGATTGGTGATGATAGAAGGCTTCCAGCAAAAGGATGTGGTGATGTCCTCCTTCGTACAAAGAAAGGAGACCAAAAGAGAATCTCTAATGTCTTGTTTGTGCCAGGCTTAAATCATAATCTTCTTAGTGTTGGACAGCTTATTCGCAAAGGGCATGATGTTCATTTCAAGGGTGATCATTGTATAATTAGAGACAAGAACAATTCTCTAATTACAAAGGTACGTATGTCTCCAAATAATATGTTTGGCTTGAACATTCAATATGAATCTTTGCCATGTTTTAGTGCAATCATCAAAAACAACTCATGGCTATGGCATCTCCGTTTTGGTCACTTAAGTTTCAGTTCATTATCTTTGATGTGTAAAAAGCATATGGTGCGAGGCATGCCCAATATAGATCGCCAAGATCAAGTTTGTGAAGGATGTGCACTTGGAAAGCATCATAGAGACTCTTTTCCTATTGGAAAAGCTTGGAGAGCATCAAGTCCACTTCAATTAGTACATTCAGATTTGTGTGGGCCTATGAACACAACTTCAAATGGAGGTAATCGCTACTTTCTCACTTTCATTGATGACTGTAGCAGAAAAACATGGGTGTACTTCTTAAAAGAAAAATCTGAAGTGTTTGGCCATTTCAAAACTTTCAAGGCCATGGTTGAAAAGCAAAGTGGTTTCATGTTGAAAACTTTGCGTACTGATCGTGGTGGTGAGTATGTATCAAATGAGTTCGAAGAATTCTTGAAAGAAAATGGGATAAAGCATCAACTGATCACCACTTGCCACTCACCCCAACAAAATGGAGTTGCAGAAAGGAAAAACAGAACAATCATGGATTTGGCAAGAAGTATGTTGAAAACCAAAAGGATGTCTAATTCATTTTGGGCAGAGGCAGTAGCATGTGCTGTCTATCTTCTTAATCGTGCCTCATCAAAAAGCATACAAGATATGACCCCTCAAGAAGCTTGGAGTGGTCATAAGCCTTGTGTCAGTCATTTGAGAATATTCGGTAGTATTTCTTATTCACATATACCGGATAAAAAAAGAAGAAAACTGGATGACAAATCGGAGTAATGTATCTTCGTTGGCTACAGTGAAAAACCAAAGCATACAAGTTGTTCAATCCATTGACTAACAAAATCATTGTTAGTAGAGATGTAAAATTCAATGAAGAAGAGTCATGGGAGTGGAATGAAAATGAGAAGAAACAAAGCTCCATCTTGCTTGATGAAGAATTAGAAGAACAAAATGATGAAGTTGTAAACTCTCCATCATCATCAAGGGAGAACTCAGATCAAAATGATGAACATGAAGAAGAACCTACACCAAGGAGATCTGGTCGGCCACATCAACCATCAACAAGGTATCCATCTAGTGATTATGTTATGATTACTAATGGTGGAATGAGTTTTGCTTTGTTTGTAGATGCCGATCCGGTTACTTTTGAAGAAGCCTCTAAAGATCAAAGGTGGATTAAAGCTATGGATCAAGAGATTGAAGCTATTGAAAGAAATGATACTTGGGAGTTGGTAAAACTTCCAAAAGGCAGGAAGACAATTAGAGTAAAGTGGGTGTACAAGACCAAGTTAAATGCAAGAGGTAAAGTTGAAAAATGCAAAGCTCGCTTAGTAGCCAAGGGCTACAAAAGCAAGGAGTTGACTATGATGAAGTCTTTGCTCCCGTTGCACGACTAGACACCATTTGTTTGGTGTTGGCTCTTGCAGCTCAAAATCAATGGAAAGTCTTCCAAATGGACGTAAAAATCAGCATTTTTGAATGGCACCTTAGAAGAAGAGGTGTATGTTGATCAACCTCCAGGCTATGAGAAGAAGCATGAAGAGATGAAAGTATGCAGGTTGAAAAAAGCTTTGTACGGCTTAAAACAAGCACCAAGGGCATTGTACAAAAAGATTGATGCATATTTTGAAGAAAGTGGTTTTCATACGTCACCTTATGAGCACACTCTCTATGTCAAAAAAAGTCCTCAAGATGAGATTCTCATTGCTTGCTTATATGTGGATGACTTGATTTTTACTGGGAGTAGTGTTGAAATGTTTAGAGATTTCAAAATGGCCATGATGCATAAATTTGAGATAACGGATATGGGTTTACTTCATTTCTTTCTTGAAATTGAAGTAAATCAAAATGATGATGGAATTTGCATTTCTCAAAAGAAATATGCTAAAGAATTGTTGAAAAGGTTTAAGATGGAAGATGCAAAACCTATTAGCACTCCTATGGAAGTTGGCTTGAAATTAAGCAAAATTTGATGGAAAGAAAGTAGTGGATCCAACTCTTTATCGAAGTCTTGTTGGAGGTTTAATTTACTTAACAACAACAAGACCGGATCTCACATATGCAGTGAGTATGCTCAGTCGTTTCATGGAATCTCCAAGAGATGCTCATTGGGAAGTTGGAAAAAGAATTTTAAGATATGTGAAAGAAAGTCAAAGTCATGGCCTCCACTATTACAAAACTGAAAATCCAAGTTTAGTTGGTTTTTGTGATAGTGATTGGGCTGGAAGTGTTGATGACTGTAAAAGTACTTCGGGATATGCTTTTAATATTGGTTCTAGTGCAGTTTCATGGTCTTCAAAGAAGCAATCTGTTGTAGCCCTCTCAACAGCTGAAGCAGAATATATTGCTCTTGCTGCCACTGGTTGTCAAGCTAGGTGGTTAAGGTGGATTTTGGAGGAGTTAAATCATCAGCAAAAAGGAGCTATAAAACTATTTTGTGATAATAAATCAGCCATATCTCTGTCAAAGAATCCAATGTTTCATGGCAAAAGCAAGCACATAAAGATCAAGTATCATTTCATTCGAGAATTGGTGAAGGACAAAGAAGTTGAAGTTAACTATTGCAAATCTCAAGATCAAATGGCAGATTTGTTCACCAAGCCTTTGAAGAAGGACTTGTTCATCAAAATGAAGACCTTACTTGGAGTAAGAGAAATCTAGCTTAAGGGGGGCTGTTAGAAGTAAGCTAGATTCTATGTTTTGTTCACTGCTCAATGTAGTTGGTTCACTGCCCATTGTAGCTGCAGGAATTTAATGTTGCTCACTGCTCTATGCAGACATGTCTCTTGGCTCTATGTAGCATCATTGTATCTTGGGCATTCTATGTATCTTTTGGTTTATTCATGTATTTTCATTATTAACTTGTTGCTTAGAAAATTGTAAGGGATTAACTATTGTTCAATCCCATTTTAGAAGTGAAGTCCATAAGTAGAGTTATGTATTCTCTTTCATATGAAGAAGTTAGAGTGAAATCTTAAGGTTCCATACTTGGTGTTAATAAAGGCCCATTATAGCAAAGGCCCATTATAATATCAGTTTGGCCCAGCCCATCTTTATTTAGACTTGTACAGCAATACATACTAAACATAGATGGATTCTACTCAGAATTGTACAGCAGGACATACTAATCTAGGAGATTTGATAGATTGTAATTATAGTTGATTGATTGTAATTGTAGCCCCGAATTGGGCATTTCTGATCTATAAATACAAATGATGAATCCTTAAGGAGATCATCGGATTCCATTCCATCTTGCTCATTCTGTTCTGTATAAGTCTTCTGGCTTATTCTTGACATGGTATCAGAGCCATCGAGTCATCTAAATCTTATTTCTTTAAGTTCTCAAAGCAAGTTCATCTATCGACTTGTTTGAACAAGAGACACACGGCAGTGTATAGAGATCAACAGAGGGCCATCATCTTCAGATCTGATCTGATCAAAAGGAAACTTTAGTCTTGGTCGTCTGATATTCTTGGAGTTTTTGGTGATTTTTTCATCATTTTTTGAAGATCAGAGGTAGGCCTTTTGATCTTTGTTTGGGTCTCTCTGTTTCTGCAATATGTTTTCATCAAAACTGTCCATCTTTTAGAGCAAGTATCCTATTGCTGCAATCTTTGCTTTGTTTGTTTTGAGATTTTATAAAGCATCTGTCGGCTCACCCTGATCTGGTAGATTGCATCACCAGTGGGCCCCACCTATTGTTCTTTGCTGAATTTCTTGGTCGCCTGGACCAATTTTATGCCTATTTATACAGATCTGAGATCTGTTGTGTTTGATTAATTCAGAATAGCTTCTGAGCTGTTCCTTATTGTTGTTGTCACCTTCATTTACACTTTCTGCAACTAATCTGGGCTGATCATTGTTGCTGTTTGGTTGCTGCTCACTGTTTGAAGTATTTTCTGTCCTCTATCTATTACTATTGTCATCTGAGGGTTGAAAATGGACAAGAATGAAATGAAATTGATCAAATTCAATGGGAAAAACTATTCTGCTTGGGCGTATCAATTTGAGTTATATCTAAAAGGCAAAAAATTATGGGGCCACATTTCTGGTTCTCTACAAAAGCCAACAGGAAATGAAAAGTTGGAAGATTGGGAAACCAAAGAGGCACAAATTATGAGCTGGATGTTGGGCGCAGTGGAACCACAATTTTTTCTAAATCTTAAACCCTATAAAACTGCTCAAGATATGTGGGGATATCTGAAACGCATATATCACCAAGAGAATTCAGCCCGTCGATTCCAATTAGAACATGAAATTGCTCAATATTCTCAAGGACAGATGGCTGTCCAGGATTATTACTCCGGCTTCTTTGTTCTTTGGATTGAATACACAGACATTGCTTATGCCACTATAACAGGAGAAACACTATCCGGTGTTCAGGAAGTTCATAAAATTACTCAGAGAGATCAATTTTTAATGAAACTTCGGCCAGAATTTGAAAATGTCCGCTCAAATCTCATGAGTCGACATCCATCTCCCTCGTTGGAAACATGTCTCAATGAAGTACTCCGCGAAGAACAACGGCTCTTCACTCAGCATCAGCTATCCCAATCATCTACTGGTACATCTGAAGTCGCTTATGTGGCAAAAGGGAAAATCCCCAGACGCGACAATTCAACCCAGGACTTGAGCAAGATTCAATGCTTTACGTGTAAGGAATATGGCCATTATTCTTCTCAGTGCAAAAGAAAAGTTTGTAACTACTGCAAAGCTAGTGGGCATATCATTTCTGAATGCAGGAAACGACCAGAAAATCGAAATTCCCGTGCTTATTCTGCCATTGCTTCTTCAGATTCTCACTCTGTGGCATCTGCTTCTCCGGCTTCATCCATGTCTTCACAGCCATCCGTAACCAGCCCTCCTATCAACCCTGAAATGATTCAACAAATAATTCTCCAAGCTTTCTCCACCTTGGGCATCTCAGGTAAAACCTTCCCATCTCCTTACATGTGGTATTTTGACTCTGGAGCATCAAATCATATGGCTTCTACGTCCAGCCTCATGTCTAATATTCAACCATATGATGGGAAACTCCAAGTTCAAACTGCCAATGGGGGTCATGTACCTATTACTGCCATAGGAGATATTCCACACAAATTGCCTTTGAATCATGTTTTTCTTTCACTTGGCCTCTCTACAAATTTGTTATCTGTTGGACAACTCGTAGATAATCATTGTAATGTGTCATTCTCTTCTTCTGGTTGTCTTGTACAGGATCAGGGGACGGGACAGGTGATCGCGAAGGGGCCTAAGTGCAGCCGGTTGTTTCCGCTTAGTCTGCCTATACAACCTAGGGATGAATCTACTTCAGCTTTTTCATGTGTTCTTCACAATAATGTGCATCTGTGGCACAAAAAATTAGGACATCCTAATTCAAACATATTGTTATCTTTGAAAAATTCTGGTTTGATTAATAAAATGCAGTTTTCTACTTCTGATGTCAATATTGATTGTTCTGTTTGCAAATTAGGTAAAAGTAAAACTCTTCCTTTTCCTGTGCATACCTCTATATCAGAAAAATATTTTGATTTAATTCATAGTGACGTTTGGGGTATAACACCTGTTATTTCTCATTCTCATTTTAAATACTTTGTCACATTCATCGATGATCATAGCAGATTCACTTGGGTTTATTTTTTAAGGGCTAAATCAGAAGTGTTTGAGGTTTTTAAAAAATTCCAGGCCTATGTTGACACACAATTCTCCACCTGCATAAAGATTCTCCGATCTGATTCCGGTGGAGAATATATGTCCCACAATTTTCAAGAATTTCTCCAATCTAAGGGGATTATCTCCCAACGTACATGTCCTCATACTCCACAGCAAAATGGCATTGCTGAACGGAAGAATCGCCATTTGCTTGACATGGTTCGTTGCTTCCTACTTGAATCATCCGTCCCTTCTACATTCTGGCCGAAAGCTCTATCCACTTCTGTTCATCTTATTAATCGACTTCCGTCTTCCAAACTTCAAAATCAGTCTCCATATTTCCGTCTCTTTAACTCTCAACCGACATATAAACATCTTCGTCCTTTTGGATGTGTTTGTTTTGTTTATCTTCCTCCTTCTGAAAGGACAAAACTGACTGCGCAAGCTACCCGATGCGTTTTTCTTGGTTATGCAACTCATCAAAAGGGATTTGTTTGTTATGATCCTTCTCTCAAAAGAATTCGTGTTTCTCGAAATGTTGTGTTTTTTGAAAATTTATATTTTTTTCCTCAAACACCTGATTCTTTCACTTCTCTTCCCATGGCTATATTACCACCTTTTTCATCCGATACTTCTTTATCTTCTATTACAAGGTTCAAACCTGGAATTGTATATCGGTGACGAACGGAACCAATCACTGCTACGTTACAGCCCATTCCAGACCCACCTGATCCGGCACCTGATCCAACTCCCCTATCTACTACATCAGAACAAGATCTCTTGCCCACTCTCCGACGCACCACGCGTGTTTCTCGGCCTCCTGATAGATATGGGTATTCGGCGTTTCTTGCCATTCTCGCTTCTGTTACCCTTCCCACTTCCTACTCTCAAGCTGTGAAACATGAATGTTGGCGGGAAGCTATGTCCGCAGAATTAGAAGCTCTACAGACTAATCATACATGGGATGTGGTTACTTGTCCACCTACAGTTCGACCTATTGGGTGTAAATGGATTTACTCGGTCAAACTGAATTCTGATGGTTCTCTTGACCGATACAAGGCTCGCCTGGTCGCTCTTGGTAATCGCCAAGCATATGGCATTGATTATGATGAAATATTTGCTCCGGTGGCAAAGATGACGACTGTCCGGATGATTATTGCTATTGCAGCATCTCAAACTTGGCCCATTCTTCAGTTCGATGTAAAGAATGCCTTTCTTCATGGTGATCTTAAAGAAGAGGTTTATATGCGTCTTCCTCACGGGTATTCCTCTTCCAGTAGTTCCGATGTGGCTAAACTAAAGCGTTCCCTCTATGGCCTTAAACAGGCTCCTCGCGCTTGGTTTGAAAAATTTCGGGACGCCTTGCTTCTGTTGGCCTTCCAGCAAAGTCCGTATGATCCATCCTTGTTTTTACATAAGTCTCCAAGCGAAATCACTATCCTTCTTGTTTATGTTGATGACATTATTATTACTGGGACTGATTCTGCAATGATATCTAAGCTTCAATGCTCATTGCATAAATCATTCCATATGAAAGACTTGGGTCCCTTAACCTACTTCTTAGGTCTGGAAGTTCATCAAACAGAAAAAGGCATCATCTTGCACCAGCACAAATATGCTCTTGACCTAATTGAACTAGCAGGACTCCAGCACTCAACTCCAGTTGATACTCCTCTTGAAGTGAACTTGAAGCTTTCCAAGGATAGTGGGGATCTTCTTCCCGATGCAACGCTCTATCGACAATTGGTTGGTAGTTTGATCTACTTGACTCATACTCGCCCCGACATTTCCTTTGCTGTTAATCTTGTCAGCCAGTTTATGACTCAACCACGGCATCTTCATTTGGCAGCTGTCCGACGTATTATTCGTTACCTTCTTGGTACAACTACTCGTGGTCTATTCTTTCCCGCAGGCTCTCAAATAAATCTTATTGCCTTTTCCGATGCTGACTGGGCGGGTTGTCCTGACACCCGTCGCTCCACAACTGGGTGGTGTATGTATCTTGGCGATGCATTAATATCCTGGAAATGTAAGAAACAAGATAAGGTTTCAAGATCTTCCACAGAAGCAGAATATCGAGCCATGGCTGCTACCTGTTCTGAAATACTTTGGCTCCGTGGGCTCCTCTCTGATCTTGGTTTTCCTCAAAGCTCACCTATTCCTCTCCATGCTGACAATACTAGTGCAATTCGTATTACAGAAAATCCAGTCTTTCATGAACGGACCAAGCACATTGAAGTTGATTGTCATTTCATTCGTGATGAATATCTACGGGATGTCATTTCCTTACCGTTCATTTCCTCCGGGCTCCAGATTGCGGACATCTTCATGAAGGGACTTCCTCGTCTACGTCATCAATTCTTATCCAGCAAATTGATGCTTACTGATTCCACATCATCAATTTGAGGGGGGGTGTTAACAAAGGCCCATTATAGCAAAGGCCCATTAAGACTTGTACAGCAATACATACTAAACATAGATGGATTCTACTCAGAATTGTACAGCAGGACATACTAATCTAGGAGATTTGATAGATTGTAATTATAGTTGATTGATTGTAATTGTAGCCCCGAATTGGGCATTTCTGATCTATAAATACAAATGATGAATCCTTAAGGAGATCATCGGATTCCATTCCATCTTGCTCATTCTGTTCTGTATAAGTCTTTTGGCTTATTCTTGACACTTGGTCTATCCATTGGTCTTCTTTTCTGATTGTTTATGATCAAGATGACAAGTTTCTTCTCTTGAATATCTATATTTTCGTTTTTATTGAGAGAAAGAAGTTTCAGCAGAGTAATTTATATTTTCACTGTAACCTCAGTATTTCGTTCTGCCAACCTCAGTACACAGAACCTAAACGTGAGTATTTGTAGAAGGCAACCTTAGTATATACAGAACACGAGCTTCAGTTCTAGTGAAGTTGTTGCTGAGCATTCCATCAATGACATATTTTCATAACCAATTGTGAATCTAACATTACCCTTCTTTCCCTTGCCATGGGACTATGATGCCCCCTACCACATGGGCGGGCGAAAACTAAACCAGAGTACTAAAACAGTCAGTCCCCAGGCTGCATCTTGGAGCCCTTCACATACAAAACTGTTGGTGCATTAGCCATCTATCAGACTCAAGACTCTTAATTTGGTTTCAGGTTTTCCATTATTTTTTTCTGGATGTTAAAGACAATTTATCATTTCTAGGGATAAAACTGGACTCCCTAATAGTGAGTCCTCCATTTGTTTTGGGATGATAAAAATAGTTTATCCTTTCCAATGTCTTGTGTAATCCCAAGGTGTTGCTGCTAAGTTTCTTTGAGAGATAACTGATCTGGCTAGCTAATATTAAGGTGTTGTCTAGACTGCTAGTGTAGATTCAAATAATGGTTTGTGTCTGTCACAGTGGCCACCAATTCGTTGACAATTACATCAAACAATAAACTGGTATTATGGTCACTAAATTTTCATATGACCAAAACAGAGTACAACATGATCCAGTTATAGATTCCAAACCAACCCTACCTTTTACATTTTATTTATAGGATTTTATTCTCCCGTGTGTGGCACTCAGAGACACAGAGTGCATCAGGAGTGGCCGTTCCATGTAACAGGGGTAGTTTAAAGCTGGGGCTCACATCTGGAATGCCATACACACCGCGCACAGGTGAAACTTATCCTTTGATTATAATGTATACAAGGGAATGTAGATGTTGAGTTAGAATATGGTTTAAAACTGAGGGTGAGCTGTAGGGTTGTATAGATGGGTAGAAGCTTTTTGAGGTAGTCATGTTTGATTATGTCTAAAATCATCTTATTAGTATAGACATAGTTTCTGTTTGACAGGCAATGCAACAAGACAAGTTGGTCTGATAAAAAAAACTGCTCGTACCCTAGGTGCGCATTTGGGCTTGGGCTACTTGCGCCATAATGCAAAGCTTGGATAAATTCTTGTGTCCAAGAAATTTTGGGATTCTGCAAGAATTTGCTACCAAACATGCATTTTAGAAAATTTTATTGCAGTATATTTTTGTCTGGTTACTACTTTAGCTGTTGAACTCTTTAGTTGGCAGGGAGCTCAATCAGTTTAGACTTTGGAGGCAATGGATTTGTATTGATACTTCAGATTCGGTAGACTTTGAAGACATAATGATGTGGGCTATGGTAATTATGTAATATCACCTTAGTAATATGAGAGCAATTGGATCTCTATGTAGTGTGATTGTGTTTCAATAGTAGATTTTCCTGAAAACTTTTACTAAGTGATGAACATTTAGGGCCATTTGTTTCATGGAATTGAATTCCTAGGAATTCATGGTAAAACAGGTTCCATAGCAGAAAGATATAAGGTGGATATCGAGATGGGACATTGACTTTCCTATTGTTGTTTTTTTTTTTGGATAGAGTGGTGTCTGTGAATTTAGTTTTTTGGCTGGGAATTCACTTCCCATAGAAAAGAGATTATTTGATGGCCGAAAGGAATATTAAGGAGGAGGTGGTGAAAGATATGAGGTGGATATCTAGATGGGACCTTGACTTTTTTTTTTATTAGTAACGATAAATTATATTAAAAGAGAAAGCCAGATACAAGAAACCAAACGAACAAACAAAAAGAGTACGATGGTATAAAAGAATTACACCACGAAAGAGGAAAAACAAAAGACAAAGAAACATCACTCAATGAAAGCCACCAAATTAGAAGACCTATCCACCCCTTGCTTAGCTAACGAATCAGCAAAATCATTAGCTGACCTCCCAATGTGTTGAAACTTTACTTGAATCGAGGAAGCTAAAGCTTTAATCTCATTAATGTAAAATTGAAATCTCCAAGGAATGACAGCCGAAGAAGACACCCACGGAATAGCATTGAGAGAATCGCTTTCCACCTCTAACCTTGAATTAAATGAGAAAGAGGCAAAAATTCAAACAGCTTCAAGGATAGCTAACACCTCCGCCTCCTTAGACTCCATAGTCCCAACATGCTTGGAAAACATTACCAACACAAGCCCTCCACTATCACGAAGCACCCCACCAATACCCGCTGGGCCATGCTTTCCTTTAGCTGCCTCATCCACATTAAACTGCAACACCCCAACATTGGGAGGAGCCCAATGCACCACTGTTTTCACCTTCTTCACCCCACAATATAAGGAAGCCTCCTAATTATGCAACACACCAAAAACTTTTGAAGCGTCAAACTCCTTCTTGAAGGAAGCCCATTTTGCAATTTGAACCACCACCAATTGCTCTAACTCTTCCACAGGCAACAAAGACCCTCTGAAAATTCTATTGTTCCTTTCTTTCCACACAGACCACAAAATAGCAAAAGGAATAATCCTCCAGAGAATCAAACCACTACCAAAAAAAGAAGATAACCTCCACGCTTCAACTAACCCAACCAACGACCTTGGGAGACTCTAAAGAACACCACATCGCACTAGAAACCTACACCACAAAGAATAAGAGAACTCGTAATGCACAAATAAGTGGTCCACCGTCTCATTGACCTTCCCACACAATACGCATATGTCAGAAATAGCCACTGAAGTCAGCCCTCTTCTTCTGAGATTGTCTGCCATAGAAACTTTTCCGGATAAAGCCAACCACATGAAAGCCTCTGCCCTAGGAGGAGCCAAGCCTAACCAAGCCAAAGAAGCTGAAGCTTTGATACTTGGAAAGCCCTCCAACCTTATAAAAGGACTTACAAGAAAAAGCACCGGAGGAAGCAAGGCATCCAAATGCGAGAATCGACAACATCCCTGCAAAAGAAAACGTTAGAAAGAAGATTCTTCAAAGACCCAAGCTCAGACTCCTCAAAAGGACGCAAGACCCTCCTGAAGGATACATCCCAAGACCCAAACCCCTCCTCACCCACATAACAATCTTTGACCAAGGCCCACTTGTTGACCACCAATCTAAACAATCTAGGAAAATAGAAGGACAAAGGACCCAGCCCTACCCAATGATCAACCCAAAAACGAACACGACTTCCCTCCCCCACTTTAAAACCAACCCCCCTCCTAAATAATTCTCCCCTCGCAAGACGGATCTCCAAACCTCAGAATATTACCCCATAGACCCGACAAACGATGCCTATGAACTCTACTAGGCTCCCAACCCCAAATATCTTCTCCATATTTAGCTCTAATAACTCTCCTCCATAAAGCCTCCCTCTCATCCCCAAACCTCCACCACCACTTAGCCAAACCAATTTTTAAATTCCAAGTTACACAACTCCAATCCCCTAGCAACCTTAGACCTGACCACATCCTCCCACTTAACAAGATGCAACTTCCTTTTGTCACTCCTCCCTCCCCACAGAAAATCCCTCCTTAAACGGTCCAACTTCTCTTTGACTGCCACCGGCATACGCAACAAGGACATATAATAAACCAGCAAATTAGATAGGGAAGCTTTGATTAAGGTGACTCTTCCTCCTAAGGAAAGATAATTTCTTTTCCACATAGACAATTTCCTCTTGAAATTTTCTACCACTGGATTCCACACCTCTTTAGATCTTACTTTGCCCCCAATAGGCAAATTGTCAACATGATGGCTCTACAGGAGCCGATAATTGACTGTGCCAGTTGTTAAGCACAAGGACCAGCCGACAAGCTGGTACAGGCATGATGTGAATCATGGTGAGGCATGTGCAAAGGTAAGGCTCTCCATGATGAGGCATGTGCAAAGGTAAGGCTCTCCATGTTCTTGACACTATAAATAGAAGCATCCTTGTGATGGGTTGTAATATATACACAGAGAAGTAGAAGAAGCTAGTAGCTTGAGAGAGCAATAACAGAGTGTACATCATCTGTAATCTTCTATATAGTAATACTCTTGCCGTTCTCCCGTGGATGTAGGCTTAAGCCGAACCACGTTATCTCTGTGTGTGATTTCGATCTCTCTGTGCTTTGATCTTGTTATTATGGCTTGATTGGTGCTCATAAGCACAACAAACTGGTATCAGAGCAAGTTCTGATCGTGGGTGGGCCCGCGAAGTATCTCTCTGTTTCTGTCCGAAGTTACAGAGAAACCGAACTTCAATTTTGCAGAGGACGAATCGGAGAAGAAGACTGTCGGATTGTTGCAGATCTGATCTAGGATCGGAAGTTACAGATAAGGGCGTTTCCTTGCTGGTTTTGCAGAAGATCGGACGAACTCGAAGTGGGCCACGGACCTGCCTGCTTGATCGCAGCACCTAGGTTCGCTGAAATCGCCACTGCTGCAACAGCTGCTGCCTCACCGTGATTGGGAGTTCGTCGCCGCCGCGCCGTTGCCGTGTCCGAAAGGAGAAGCAGCAGCAAGGATGCTGCTCTCTGTTCCAGAAGTTGTTCCAGAACGAGAGTGAAGGAGAAGACCCTGTTTAGGTTCAGATTTCAATTCATTTGTGTTTTAAGAATCTTTGACTTGGTAGTCTGAAGCACCAAGGGAATTTATGGTCCCTGAAGCACCACATGAATTGATGACCTCTCAATTCTAGTTGTAAGCCAGATCAGTTTCGGGTCAGGTTAACCTGGTCCACATAGGAAGCACAGCAGCAAAGCATAAAGGTGCTGATGTCATCGCTGGTCAAAGCTTGATTTGACCAGATCAAAGGCTGAAAATTATTTTCGCGATATCTTGGAGATCCGGAGTCTGATCGGAGATCCGTTTGAACCTATGGACTCATTGTGAGCAGATCTATGCAGGTGCGGTAAAAGATTCGTGAAATGGCTGTAAAATTTGAAATTGAAAATTTCAATGGAAATAATGATTTTAGTCTATGGCGTTTGAAGATGCATGCTTTGCTAGTTCAAAATGGGTTGCAGAAAGCTTTGAAAGGTAAGAATGCTGTGTCTGACAAACTGTCAGATGAAGAGAAGGATGAGTTGCTGGAAAAGGCGTATGGTCAAATTCTGTTATTTTTGAGCGATGGTGTACTGCGAAAGGTTGCTCAAGAAAAAATCTGCTGCTGGCATATGGCAGAAGTTGGAGAACTTGTACATCACAAAGTCTCTCACAAATCGCTTGTATCTGAAGAAGCGGTTGTTCACCTTACAAATGCAGGAGGGTACGTCTGTTTCAAACCACCTTGATTCTTTTACAAAAGCTATTTTGGATCTTGAAAATATAGATGTTAAAATTGATGATGAGGACCAAGCCATTATGTTGTTATGTTCATTACCACCCTCGTATGAGAACTTTGTTGATACCATGATGTATGGTAGAGAAACTCTGTCCAAGGAGGATGTTAACTCAGCCTTGAACTCCAAGGAGTTAAAAAAAAAGGTTGCTACAGAAAACAATGACAGTTCTGGTGAGGGTTTGGTAGTGCATGGAAGAACAGAGAAGAAATGGCAGAACAGAAGAGGCCGCTCTAGGTCAAAATCAAAATAAAAAACTAGAAAACTAAAGTGCTTCCAATGTCATATGGAAGGGCACTTTAAAAAGGATTGTCCAGAGCACAAAGGAAAGGAGAAAGCACATGATTCTGAAAATGTAGCCGGTGTTGCAGAAGACAGTTCTGATGATGCAAATATTCTCTCTGTAACCGTTGGTAGCTCAGGTGATGAGTGGATCCTTGATTCGGGTTGTTCCTACCATATGTGTCCTAATAGGGACTGGTTTGCCACTTATCATTCTATAGATGGTGGTAAAGTTCTAATGGGGAACAATGCAGCCTGTAAGGTTGTTGGAATAGGATCAATCCGAATTAAGATGTATGACGGTATTGTAAGAACCTTGTCAGATGTCAGGCACATTCCAGAATTGAAGAAAAATCTGATTTCCTTGGGTACGCTTGACTCCAATGGCTGTACCTACAAAGCTGGAGGTGGAGTTATTCGAATCTCAAAGGGTGCTCTTATAGTGATGAAGGGAGAGAAGCAGAATGGCCTCTACTTTCTTCAAGGTAGCACAGTTACAAGTGCTGCTGCTGTATCATCCTCAGGATTCAGATTTGGAAACTACCAAGTTATGGCATATGCGACTTGGGCATATGAGCAAGAGAGGCATGGATGAGCTAAGTAAACAAGGTTTACTCTGTGGCTAGAAAACAGGAAAACTGGACTTCTGTGAGCATTGTGTCTTCGGAAAGCAATGCAGATTCAAGTTCAGCACTGCAGTTCATCGGACCAAGGGCATTTTGGATTATATCCATTCTGACCTTTGGGGTCCCTCTCGTGTTCCATCTCTGGGAGGTGGCAGATATATGTTGACCTTCATTGATGATTATTCTCGGAAGGTTTGGGTATATATCTTAAAGCACAATGATGAAGTCTTTGCACAGTTCAAGCAATGGAAGACTATGATCGGGAAGCAGACAGGTAAACAGATCAAGCGCCTGAGGACTGACAATGGCTTGGAATTCTGCGGAGGTGCTTTTAATGAGTTCTGCAAGAATGAAGGTATTGTGAGACATCGCACAGTCAGAAATACTCCACAACAGAATGGAGTTGCAGAACAGATGAACAAGACTATTTTAGAGAGGACCCGCTGCATGCTCTCTAATGCAGGGTTACCTAGGAAGTTCTGGGCGGAAGCTGTTAACACAGCTTGTTATCTGATCAACTGGTCTCCATCAACAGCTATCGAGTGTTTGAAGAGGTATGGTCTTGATCTCCTGCTGATTATACCAATTTGCGAATATTTGGTTGTCCTGCTTATGCTCATGTGAATGATGGAAAGCTTGAACCAAGGGCAAGAAAGTACATATTTCTAGGGTATGCACATGGGGTGAAGGGATATAGGCTTTGGTGCCTAGATGGAAAATAACCTAAATGCATTATCAGCAGAGATGTGACCTTTCATGAGTCTGCTATGTTGAAGCCGAAGGAGTGCATTGATGCTGAAAATGACAATGGTGTCAGTAAACAGGTGGAGGAACAAAACGGTGTCAGTAAACAGGTGCAGCTTGAGAAGGAAGCTATAGAAAACTTACAGGATAAGGTGCAAGCAGATGTCCCAGTTCGACAGGATATAGCAGAGATGCAAAGCTCAAACGAGGAAACTGCAGTTCCAGATGATTACATGCTTACTAGGGACAGAGAGAGGAGGCAGATTAAGAAACCTCAGAGATACGGGCATGAAGATATTATCACCTACGCTCTTAATATAGCTGAGAGTATTGAGTCGGAGCCGGTTACATATCGAGATGCCGTCACTAGCAAATAATCGGCAAGATGGGTCGTAGCCATGGGTGAAGAGATTGAATCTCTTCACAAGAATCAGACTTGGGAGCTGGTGAAACCACCGAAGGGCCAGAAGATTATTGGTTGAAAAATGGGTCTTCAAGAAAAAGGAAGGAACTCCAGGGGTGGAAGATGCTAGGTTCAAAGCACGACTAGTTGCAAAAGGCTATACTCAGAGGGAGGGTATTGACTTCAATGAAGTGTTCTCTCCTGTGGTGAAGCATAGTTCTATCCGGGTGCTACTTGCTATGGTTGCTCTATTGGACTTAGAGCTGGAGCAGCTTGATGTCAAGACCGCGTTTTTACATGGTGAGCTAGAAGAACGAATTTATATGCATCAACCAGAGGGGTTTGAAATCCAAGGTAAGGAGGATCATGTTTGCTTACTAAAGAAATCATTGTATGGCTTAAAACAATCTCCTAGACAGTTGTATAAGTGTTTTGATACCTTTATGGTTAGAAACGATTATTGCAGGAGTGGGTATGACAACTGTGTCTACCACAAGAAGCTTTCAAATGGTTCTTTTATTTATTGTTATATGTTGATGACATGTTAATTGCTGCTAAGGACATGTTTGAGATCAACAGGCTGAAAGCTCAGCTCAGTGGTGAATTTGAAATGAAAGACTTAGGTGCTGCGAAGAAAATTCTTGGGATGGAGATTCGAAGGGACCGAAAAGCGGGCAAATTGTCTTTGTCACAAAAGGGGTACCTTGAGAAGGTTCTGGAGCGCTTTGGTATGCAAAGCTCGAAACCTGTGAATACTCCACTGGCAGCCCATTTTAAACTTTCTGCTGCTTTATCACCACAAACTGAGGAAGAGGTGGAGCACATGTCACGTGTTCCTTATGCTAGTGCAGTTGGGAGTATCATGTATGCCATGGTTTGCACAAGGCCAGACATTTCACACTCAGTTAGTGTAGTTAGCAGATACATGGATAACGCCGGAAAGGCCCATTGGCAGGCTGTGAAATGGATACTCCGCTACTTGAAAGGTACTAGTGATGTTGGGATAGTGTATGATAGAAACAACAACACCTCTGGAAGTGTTATTGGTTATTGGTTATGTTGATTCAGATTTTGCTGGAGATCTGGACAGAAGAAGGTCCTTGATAGGTTATGTCTTCACTTTTGTTAGCGGTGCCATTAGTTGGAAGGCAGCATTGCAATCTAAAGCTGTCTTGTCTACCACTGAAGCAGAATACATGGCAGCTACAGAGGCAGTGAAAGAAGCTATTTGGCTGACAGGCTTGGTTGTTGATCTTGGATTGGAACAGAAGATGACTACTATGTTCTGTGATAGTCAGAGTGCGATCGATCTGACACACAATCCTAAGTATCATGAAAAAAACCAAACACATTGATGTCAGGGCACACTTCATTCGAGATGTCATCTCTGAGGGTGCTATTGAAATGATTAAGATTACTACTGCAGAGAATCCAGCAGATATGATGACCAAGACTATTCCAGCAGTCAAGTTCAAGCATTGCTTGGACTTGATCAGTGTGACCAGTACCTGAGTGCCCTAAGGGGCAGATGGAGACGGTGAGACGTATTATGTGCTATGAGGATCGACTCCTATAATCGCCAAGGTGGAGATTTGTCAACATGATGGCTCTACAGGAGCCGATAGTTGACTGTGCCAGTTGTTAAGCACAAGGACCAGCCGACAAGCTGGTACAGGCATGATGTGAATCATGGTGAGGCATGTGCAAAGGTAAGGCTCTCCATGATGAGACATGTGCAAAGGTAAGGCTCTCCATGTTCTTGACACTATAAATAAAAGCATCCTTGTGATGGGTTGTAATATATACACAGAGAAGTAGAAGAAGCTAGTAGCTTGAGAGAGCGATAACAGAGTTTACCCATCTGTAATGTTCCATATAGTAATACTCTTGCCGTTCTCCCATGGATGTAGGCTCAAGCCGAACCACGTTATCTTTGTGTATGATTTATCATCTCTGTGTGGTTTGATCTTGTTATTGTGGCTTGATTGGTGCTCATAAGCACAACACAAACCCAGATAAAGCAAAGGCAATTTACCAGATTTGCAGTGAAACTTAGATGCTAAAGTCTGAATCTCTTCATCCGTCGCCCCAACCCCCACCATTAGACTCTTGGAAAGATTTATCTTTAAACCTGAGCAAAGCTTAAAGCACCTGAGAATCCTCTTTAACACTACAACCTCCTCCCATCTTGTAGAGCTAAACAAAATGGTATCATCTACAAATTGAAGGTGAGTAATAGCTTCTACCCCTCTGCCAACCTCAAAGCCTTCCAAGATCCCACACTCCTTGGCCTTGGACAGTAGAGCACTGAGAGCTTCCACCATTATGGTAAATAGGAATGGAGAGAGAGGATCACCTTGTCTAAGCCCCCTAGAAGCTTTGAACAGGCGTGAAGGAGAACTGTTGACCAAGACAGAGAAAGAAGGAGATGAAATACATTCCTGAATCCAAACACAACACCTTCCCCCAAAACCAAACCTCCTCAACATGTAATCCACACAGCCCCATTCCACATGGTCATATGCCTTTTCCATATCTACTTTGAAGATAACCCCTGCTTTCTTAGATTGTTTTCGGGTGTGAATGAGCTCATTAGCAATAAGAACTCCATCAAGGATTTGCCTGTTTTGCACAAAAGCCCCTTGGAAAGGGCCTATAATAGAAGGCAAGACCTTCTTCAACCTATTTGCCGGAATCTTTGACAATAACTTGTACAGACAGCCCACCAAACTTATAGGTCTATACTCCCTCAGATCATCAGGATTAAGAACTTTCGGAATTAGAGTCAGAAAAGTTGCATTGATCTATTTGCTCAATCTACCCCTCCTATGAAACTCTGACAACATGTCGCCGAAGTCTCGTTTTACTATATCCCAAGCCACTTAAGAAAAGAGAAATTGAATCCATCCGGCCCTGGCGCCTTATCTCCCCCACATTCAACTAAAGATGCTTTGATCTCTTCTTCCTCAAACTCTCTTTCCAACCATCTCTTATCACTATCTGACATAACAGGGAAGGACATCCCATCCAAGGTAGGCCTTGGAAAGACTTCACTTGAATACAAACTCTCAAAGTGGCAAGCAATCCCTTCTTTGACTTCAACAGGCACACTGGTGAAACCGTTACCTCTTCGAATCTTACCAATGAAGTTTATCCTTTTTCTAGCATTAGCTACTCAATGAAAAAACTTGGTATTCCTGTCCCCTTCCTTCAACCACAGAGCTCTAGATATTTGCCTCCACGAGATTTCCTCCAAACGATCCAGATCCCAGATTTTTTTGACAAAAACTCTCTTGGCCTCCCTCTCTTCCTGATTCAAACCTCTATTTTCCTCTAATAAATCCTACTTCTCAATCTCCTTGACTGCTGAAAATCTAGAAGCTTCAAGCCTCCCAAACACCTCTTTATTCCACGCCTTGATCTTACCTTTGAGAATTTGAAGTGTTTTCACTAACCTGAAACCCGCATAACCTTGCACATCAGACTGCTCCCACCAACCTTTGACTAACGGTAAAAAGTCCTTATGCAATAACCAGCAATTCTCAAACCTAAAAGGTCTTGGACCCCAATCAACCTCATTAGAGCCAAGCTTGATAGGCCTATGATCTGATGTACCTCTAGGCAAAGCTGTTTCAACAACCGCAGCAAAACTTTCTTCCCAATCCTTAGACACCAAGAAGCGGTCAATCCTGCTCATAGCCACTCTAACCTGGTTATTAGACCAAGTAAACTTTGACCCAGAAAGAGGCAAATCTATGAACTCATTACTTTAATAAAATATGAAAACCTTGCCATGCTACGAGACAAGAAAGAGGCCCCCAATTTCTCTTGGGGAGATCGCACCATATTAAAATCCCCGCCAACACACCAAGGCACTGACCAAAGCAAACGAGCTGAACATATGTCGTCCCAGAATTGACCCCTGCTAGAATCCTCATTCAGCCCATAGACATTAGCAACTGCCCACCTAAAATTATCAACCACTGAAAGGAATTTAATAGCTAACACCCTTTGGGAAAAGGAAACATCCTCCTTCCTAAAAACATCCTCATTCCAAATTGAGATTAGGCCCCCAGAGGCTCCCTCTGAAGGCACCCACTCCTAACCACACCTTTTAGAGCCCCAAACACTAAAAATAATACTTTCAACATCTTTATGGATTTTCGTCTCTTGCAGGAGCAATAAATCAACCTTATGCATCCTAACTAACCTCCTTATTGCTGACCTTTTCGCTGGCTTCCCAAGCCCTCTGATATTCCAACTGATGATAATCATGAATAAACAAAGAGAAAACACACCCCCAAAATCTGTAGCCCTTTAAGCTGTTTTCGCCCTCCCAACCCGCACTTGATAAAACCCACCATCCTCCTCACCCTTGCCATTAGAATCTTTTGCTTCCAAAACTTCAATACGATGCAAGATATCTTGTTCATGAGGGCCAAAGCAAAGCCCTAACTATGTACCCACGCGACCCACATCCAACGCTTGGTGCGAGAGGCCTCCTTATTACATCCACCAACTGACCTGGACTTAGTTACAATCTGCACAAAATTTTCCTGGTGACCATCAGATTCAGACCCACTCAAGGCCCCCCTCAAGGAAGAAGCAGCGAAAGCTGCAACCACCTTCCTCCTAGAAGGAGCATTACCTTCTCTCCCCTTAAAAGCTTCAATTAACTTCTTAAGCTTAGCTTTAACAAGAGGGAATGAAGCCGATCTCTTAGCTTTAGCACCTCCTTTAATACCCTTCCAACCCTTTAAGGAATAATAAAATAAATGCTGAGCAGCAGAATGGGCAGAAAAATGGCTTCCCAATTGGGTGGAAAGAATAGCTGGGCCTTGATTTGCAAAAACAGGCTCAACAGAAAGGCCCAAGCCCGCTTCCTTAGAGAAACTTTCTGACTGAAATGAAATGGGACCCACCGATTGACAAACTGCGTACTGGCGGGCAAGGGACTGGGCACATCTGGCCAAACATTTTGCCACATCATCAGGCTAGCTATTAGCTCCCAGAGAAACTGATGCATTAATTTTCTCCATCCTATCCAGTAACTGGATATCCACACCGTCCATCTCACAACCTTCACCACCAGTGAAGTGGTTGACCGAGCCAACTGGAAGCACGTGGATGGCACCGTTGTCTATCTTTGCTGCAGACCTATTCCCATGCCTATAACAAGTTATCCCTGCTGCCACAGAGGCACTGATGAGATTAGCACCAAGGTCCATGCCTCTCCCCTTTCCCCTTCTATGATAAACCTTCTCCCTAGCCTTAGCACCCTCCACCCTAACTTCCTTAGCTAGGAGACGGACTGGCGTGCGCTCCTCCCGAGAAAACTGCGGACAGCGCACGCTCTCTGACGAGCTGCTTACTATGATTTATTTTGAAAGGGTGGTGGTTGGGAATTCAGTATCCACATAAGGGAGATTATTTGATGGCCATTTGTGCATCTCAGGGCCGAGTCTACTTGGATTCGGCTTTAAACTAGTAGGGTCCTATGTGACTCGGCCATGAGACTCAGCTGAGTTTGCCATGTCAGACTTGGCCAACTATTTTTATTTAACGACAAGTCGGGTCTAGAGTCCGAGTTTGTTTTTCCTTGGTGGATCTTCACCTTTGTTTCTTCAGTTTTAGCCACTTTGATTGGAATTCAATTCCATTTAAACAAATGGACTCTTATGATTTTTCTTAAGCAGGCATTGCCATACTAACTATGCTTCTCTACATGTAAAAATGTAATCATCAACTTATCTACCAAACCAGATGTTCAGAAACTGTTCACAAGCTTCGAAGAATTCATTCAATTTCTTGAAGAAGATATAACCCACATCAACCGAACCACCCGACATTTGAAGGCAACACCTCTCTGATTTTGTGGACTCTACTGGATCATTAAGTACCATTCTGTTAGTTATATTACCAAAGATATTGCAATGTAAGCCACACAAAAAGATAGAGATTTCTTCTTTTGAGATTGGATCTACCATGCATAAGATTTTATCTCCCAGAAATACCTCTAATTTGAAGGATATTGCTTAAGAAAATCCTGACATGACCCAACCTTCCAAATGGTCATCTCATGGTCATGCATCCTGAAGGTTTTTTTAGGACCCACTAGAATGAATTACTAGTTATAATTTAACCAATCAATGCAGCGGAAATAAACCAATTAGACAGAACTAGCAAATAAATCTACCAATCACACACCACAAGAAGGCAGACACAATTTTTACCGTGGAAACCCTTTCCAGGAGAAAAACCACGAACCAGAAATCAAGAGTTCACGAACAGTTTACAAGATATACTCACAAGCTCCTGTACCTCAGTCTGTACCTCGACCTCAGGACTGTAGTTGTTCTTGCACAGAATCCACTAACACGGCTTCCACCGTGCACCGTTCTCCTTACTTGATCTCCTCGCACCTTGTCCACCAAGATGATCAATCTTCTACAAGAGAGTAGAAGCAACAAAACCTTCTAGAGCAGTCCTTCAGAACAATCTCTCAATGGCTCTAGAGAATAAACTCTCTCTTATGATCTCTCTAACTCAGATTAATGAGAGTGGTGGTGATCTCTATAGGGTTGAGAGTAACACCCAATTTATAGGCCCAAATTCGTGCATAAGTATTCTAATCATAATCCACTCAGAATTGCACTCATCTTCAAACACTATCATAGAGTCCGGATCAAACTCTTCTATCCCGTCCCAGCTCGCTATAGCGAGCTGCATCCTCGCTATAGCGAGGTGTCTCTCTGTCACGATCTTGACAGAAGTTCTGTCAAAAATGGTTTTTGGCCTTACATCTTCTTCTGACAGCAACACAATGAATAAATATTCTAACACATCCAATTCAGCCAACATAGGATAGCCACATATGAATGTAGTGTCTACTCTTCAATGCTTATATATAACCATCTCCATCACATTTTCGCCACATAACAACATCATCTACTTTTATGACCAACATCACCTCATATAGTTTCCAACAGAGACTAAACTATGATTAGCTCTCAAAGACTTCGGAAGATGGCTCGGAAGTGGCAGAAGTTAGCAGTCATAGGAAGGAGAAGAATCTCAATATCTAGAAACCGTGGGTCTATAGAGTCTGAAACATGTACAAAATCAGTAGCTGATAAGGGATATTTATTTGTGTACACCGTAGATGGCAGACGTTTTATGGTTCCCTTGGCGTATCTCAACAGCCTCATCTTCATAGAGCTGTTTAAATTGTCTGAAGACCAGTGTGGATTAGCATGCAATGGGCCTATTAATACACTGCCATGTGATGCTGTTTTCATGGAGTTTGTTGTATCTTTTATCCAGAGACGCTTGTCAAGGATGTTGAGACAGCTCTTCTTAACTCCATAGCCACTGGTCGATGCTCGACACCATCTATACTACAGCAAGGACAGCTCCATCAACAGTTACTTATCCATGGCCTTTAAAGAATCTATAAATTGTATTGTTGTGACAGACTCTAGTTGCTTCTAAAACATATATCTACATACAGTCAGAGAAGCTTTCCATTGATATGAAGTAAAATTACATCATTTCCATTTTTGTGGTTGAAATGAAAATGTCTTTAAAAAAGCTTATGGTTGAATTAAATCAAGAGAATCTTTTTGTTGTTTGTTGTTTATTCCATGTTATGTTCAAATGCGATATCATTGTGATTCGAACAGATCTATAGTGCTCTGTCCACCAGGGATCTGGTTGAGTAGGAACCATGAGAGGAGGGACATGTAAGTGTGAGGTGGTTGGATTGTTGACAAGTGGATACCGCATAAAGGATCTCAAAATTTCAATTTGTATCTGGATTCAACTCCAAATTGGAGCAAATTCTACACACCCTACAGGCTACAACACTTGAGAATTCTCTCCTTTATAAAGGCTTGTAGTATAATGCAATTCATTGACAAAGGGATTTAAGGATGTACAGGGGGTGGTTCGTCTCTATTATGTATATTTGGCCTTTTTGGTTCCAGCTTCCATATTTAGTTCTCTACTTGAATCTTCACTCAAAATGTATAATCGGATCTGGTTCAAGTTTATGGTTATAACCAAGACAATGCGCAAATCATAAAAAATATTCTAAGTAAATTCTGATTCATTGTCTTGGGCTGTAAAACTGGACTCAACCCATTACATTTGAGCTTGTATGCTATTCTAATATTTTCTGGTTGAGTCTAGTAGATATCTCGTCCAACATGACTGATTCACAATCCTAATTGGAATCTTCCACTCATTACATTAACTAGAAGAGTACTACTAATAATAATAATAAAAAAAAAAACATTCACTATAAGAGTAAGAGAAAGGAACAAAGGAGATATCAACCTTTTGTTTGAAATGTTTATGATAATAATCTCCCTGATAATTATGTTGTGTGTGTTGAGCTGGAGGCTACTACTTGCATCTTTAGCAACTGTTTCTATAACATTAGAGACTTGGAGTAGCTCTCACTATTGCATTTCCAGCTACTAGTAATCATTACCCTTATTTGTATTCTGTACAATAAATGATCACATAAGATCAAGTGAAACCTTTATACACTAGATATTAGATTACGGTGGAGGCCACCAGCAGATACTACTAGGATTATGGCAGAGGATGTTCTGCTAAGTAGAAAGTAATTGAAGTCCTTTGTAATAGAGCTGCAGCGGTACAAACATTGCATGTGGTACCTTTCACTATGTACAGGCACATGGGAGTCAGAATGAAGTGATGTTTGGATGAAAAGAGACTATTATTATTATTATTATTATTATTATTATTGCATAAATTCCTACTTGCCTTCCAAAGAAGAGATTTTGCAAGTCGGGATGTTAGAAAGTTATTTAGCAGCCTTTAATTTTATCCTTTAACAATATCTTTTTTTTTTTTTTTGGTAAAAATGTTTTTACAATATCTATTGAAATGCTTCCTTCCCCTTACAAGTTGGGCTGCTTAGAATCCAAAACATGTGGTATTTACATGGGTAGAAAGCCTTGTGGGGTGGGCATGTTTGGATTCTGTTTAAAATCTCTCACCATTGTGTTCATGGTGTCTGTTCAGAGGCAATTTAATTAAAGATATTGACCCACCCAAGAGTGTGCATATCATGAAAATTATTGTGTTAGTAGCTCATGATTTAGGATAAAATGCACATGGATGAATAGAACATCTATCGATATTTTAAAAACCTGGTTTGGTGAGACTACTCAAAGACATAAATGGCTTGTTTTGCATGACCTAACCTGACAACGGTGGGGCTCACTATGTAGATCTCTAGCCCAACAATGGTGGTTGTCCTAGATAAGTCTGGCCTACCATGCATTTCCTGTACCAGTAGATATCCAGTAATCAGAATTCACACCATACTCACATTCATCAGCTAGCAAAATGCCTAGAGACAATTTATCCAATCTCTGCAAAAGGAGATACCCCACATTAACCTAACAACCCAACACCGCTTTAGTTGGCATAGTCTACTGGATCATCCGGTGCATGCTTAGCTATTTGGGACCCAAGATGTGCCAATGTTAGCCACCCAAAAAAAAAAAAAGAAGAAGAAGAAAGGAAAAACATTTCTTCTTCTAACAGCAGCTCTACTCTGTGTGGCCACTTCTTAAAAACATGAAAAAGAACCGAGACCTTCCAAATGGTTCCCTCGTGGCTATGCTTCCAATTAAGCCGACATGAGATAGCTACATATGAATGTAGTGTCCACTCTTCCATTTGTTATATATATAACTATCTTCATCACATTTTTCTCCACAAAACAACATCCTCCACTTTCTTAGATCCACATCTCTTCTTAATTTCCTACAGAAAAAACCATGATCAACTCTCAAAGACTTCTGAAGATGGCAAGGAAGTGGCAGAAGTTTGCAGTGAATGCAAGGAGAAGAATATCAGCACCGATAAGCGGGAGATCTGTAGAGACAGAATCTTGCATCAAATCAGTAGCTGATAAGGGTCATTTTGTTGTGTATACCATAGATGGTAGACGTTTTATGGTTCCCTTGGACTATCTCAGCAGCCCCATCTTTGTAGAACTGCTTAGAATGTCTGAAGACCAGTTTGGATTACCATGCGGTGGGCCTATTACAATTCCATGTGAAGCTATCTTTATGGAGTATGTTATATCTTTCTTACAAAGAAGATTATCTAAAGAAGCTGGAACATCCCTCCTCACCTCCATGGCCGCCGGTCGATGCTCGACGCCATCAATGCTACATGCACAGAATCACCAGCAAATACTTCTCCATGGTTTCTAAGAAAACTGTATATTGACTCACAACACATGTATAAAGTCATCGATATTTTTGAAGCACTACAAAATCTTATTACTTTGTTTCCAGTTTGATGTTTTTTATTCTCTACATGCTCATCATTTCAAGCAAATATATCCCCTGGGATTGGACTATTGCTACGTTTCTCAAACCAGAATAAGAATCTGGTTTGCCTTTTTTTTTTTATCATCTAATTTTATAGCTCACTGCTCCCAGGAAAACACATGGAGGAAGAAAGAAAACCAAAATTGGTTCATAAAAGTAGTCCCCTGATCTATCCATTCACATAAGAAATTGTTCGTGGATTAGCCATACATCTGTCCAAGACTGTTAATTTAGATCCTAGACTACTAATTCAATTTTCTTGGAGGTTAAAGATAATTTATCCTCCCTAAGGATAAGATTTGAACTTAAGTGAGTGAGCCCTGCATTGTTATTTTTAAAGTTAAACATAATCAATCCGAAAGACAAGATTCTAACTCCAAGTTTTGCTGCTTAATAGTTTTTGAGAGAGAACTTATCATACTAGCTAGATAAAGTCCCAGGTGCTACCTGAAAGTCCGGGAGATCCTAACCCTAGAGGGGGGGTGAATAGGGTGAGCTACTAATAGTGACTAACTATGACCAATTTTAATTTTCTATAAACTAACTAGTCACTAGTGATGATAACAAGCACAATGCGGAAGCTAAATACATACAATCATCACAAGAGCATGCACCACAACACAATATTTATAGTGGTTCGGCCAACGTGCCTACATCCACTACCGGCTTGTGTTCCTCACACCCCACCGGATTTCCACTAATATGCTTTTCCAATAGGCTAAGCAATAACCTCTACAATATGCTTTCCAAGGATAAGCAATAACCTTTACAATGATGTTTTTCTAGGCTAAACAACAACCCTTACACAATGCTTTTATATGGCTAAGCAATAACCTTACAAAGAAATGATTTCTCAAAGAAAGTGTCTTCCAAAGAACACTCTAAGAGATTACAATTAAATCACAATTACAATGCCTCTTTAATAGGCTAATTTGAAAGTGAAAACTAAACTCACACAACACACTAATGAGTGCAAAGATGTATGCTAATGAGGTGTGTGTGTGACAACTTCAATCAAGTTTAAAAAGTAAAGTCCAATGAATATATGCTCAAAGCAATTCAAAGATTAAAGCACATAGAAAGAATTGATTGAAGTTTAAATGCAAATCACATGAACAAATACTAACTTGTTGATGATTTAAAAAATCAAGGCTCACAAGTTGTATGAAATTAATTTGCCTTAAACATGTGATGCATTTTTAGTGTTGTTTTCAAAAACAAGATTTAACAAAGGTTTTAAAAAGATTGAAAACAACAATGATGATTCAAACAAGTTAAATTAACATGTTATAAAGAAATCAAAGTTTCAAACATAACATGTTTAACAAAGTTTAAAACTAAACTAAGTTTGAATCAAAGAAAAGAATTCATTACAACTTAATATCAAAGATTGAATGGAAGTAATGAATTCATTTCATCATAGTTATCATGCTAAAAACATTTACCAAAGATTTAAAACCAAGCATGAAACATATGATTAAATTAAGCAAAGCTTACTTGGAGATTTAACTTCATGATCCAAGCTTTAGCTTCCTTAATGACCTTCTTAATCCCCTTGGTTCATCCCCTTTATCTTCTCTTCAAACACCTCCAAGAAGGCTCCAAGTTTGCTCAAAAGTTCCAACATTTTTAAAAGGGAATGAAGCCTTTTTATACACAGAAAACAGAGTTTCTGCGTGTCCCCCGGTCGACCCCATGACAGGCCCGGTCGACCCCATCCAAACGGTCAGAAAAATGACCGTTGGAGAGCCAAACGGCTCTCTGCCCAGTCGACCCGCAGTGTACGCGGTCGACCGGGATGTGTACCCGGTCGACCGGGTACACTGGGCCCTGGGCCACTTGTCCCATTTTGCATACTTTTGCAATTTTCAAAGATTTTTGATGTGGGACTTGTTGGGGCCATTAAATCAAGCTTGAAACATGATTTAAATCAATCTAAGTATTTTTAAAATCATGAATCATAAAAAGCCACAAATCATTTGAAACTTTAAAACTTAGGCTAAGCTTGAATTTTGAAATTCCTTTTACAAAATCAATTGCATCCAAAATTAAAACCAATTCATGCATAAAACATGAGTTTTACCATATTTAAAAACAATGCATGGATAAAATAAGATTTCAATGTTTTCTAAAATAATGCAAGTGTGAGAAATCAAATGATGAATAAAATGATATGCATCCATCAAATTGCAATACACAAAATTCCTAACAATCTCCCCCTTTGCAATTTGATGGCAAACCTAAACTTAACACTAAACCTCACACTAAGTCTTCAGCTCCTTGGCTTGACACTGCTTGAAATCTTCGGATGCTCCTTCACTTAGCTTGGGCTTTAGCGCTTTGATCTTCATTCTTCTTGTCCCTAGCTCCAAGCTTTCTTTCTTTTATCTTCTCTCCCCCTTAGACCAAGCACTCTCTCTCCTTGGTCTTTCTCTCCCTTTGCCATTGAATGCTCTCTCCCCCTTTGATCTTTCTCCCTTTTTGGGTAGCTAGAGCATTTTCTCCCCCTTAATCCTTTCTCCCCCTTTGCCATTAAATTGCAAAGGTAGCAATTGAAGAAAGGTACCTACACACATGAAACTAGGAAAATACCTTTAGTAGCACCTGTTAACAAATGAAATCGAAAATGAAATACTTAACAGGCTATTATGCATGTGAGTAAGTTATAAGGGAATAGCAATGGTGAATTTGATCATCTCTAATGCTTCCTTAGAAGGTTTACTCCCCCTCAATCCATAATCTTCTTTTGTCATACTTTTGACAAGAATATAACTATTAGATGCAAGAAGAAGATGGTTTAACCAATTGAGGGATAACTTCAAGGGAAGGATTAGATACCAATTGATAATGATTAACTATAAGGCTCAATGATCAAATTACCAAATTGGAGAGAAACCAATTGACCTATAAGCTTAAGGAAAATTGAAGAGCAAGGTCAAAAGGTTAATCTATCATGGATACCAATTGAAATAAGAACCATATCAATTGAGATTTAAGAGTATGACTTATTAGCTCAATCACTCTAAAATGGACTTAAGGAATGTAACTAGAAGGATTAATCCAAGTTAGAGCTATCCATGATGATAAGGGGTTTACTAAACATAGCATCAAATAATATAACTATGAAAATCATATGCTATGTAAATTTTGAAATCATTTCACTCAATCATAAAATATGACTATCAAGTGTAAGATGAGTGAAATGAAATTCAAACCATGATGCCTACCTCAATCATTAACCAACCAAGATTATTAACACATAAACATGGTGGTCACGAGATTTAACCAAATAAGCAAGAGAGGTGGCAAACACGACCATTTATGAAGCTAATGGAATGTGACATGGAACAAAGACATATTACTATCAAGTTTAATCCAATGTGCACAAGGTTTATCACAAATATATAACATCAATTGGAAGTTATACTAATTGAAAATGATATCATTTGATTACCAATTGAATATGGAACATGTTTGAGAGCAAGCATGTGACAAACACAAGATTCCATCAAGCAACATAAATGAATATTCATCACTTTAATGATATAACTATTGAGCATAGTGATGAACATGAGAAATTGCATTTTGAAAATATATGACTTATAAGAATATGCAATTTCCAAAGTGTCAACCATATGAATACAACATCTAAGAAATCCATCATTCAAGAGATATAACTATGTAATTCAAGAAATGAATTTCAAAGAGGTTCATATGATCAAACACTACTATGAAGTTGAAACATGTATAATGAATGATACCAATAAGAAATATACACATGAGTCAACAACATAACCATCCAAGAAAAATAAAAACTAGAAAGCAAGAGGATGGATTTTTGGGTTCTAGTATGGTAACTACAAAAATAATTAAGGAGCACAACCATACAAGGAACAAATAAACATTTGCATAAAAAACGAATGTAACTAAATGATCATAGATGCAAAAAGTCTATCATAACATTCATTTCCATTTGAAATGGCATAATCAAATACAAAAGGAAATGACAACATGGAACATGCTTTGAAGAATATAACTAATGATGTTTTAAAGCAATTCCATTCAAACAATCTTCAAATCATAAACAAAATCCAATAATGGACAAAATGAGTATGAAATTGAAGAAAACATATTTTCCATATCAAAAGATATAACTTAGAAATTTATGGAAAAACTAAATTGTTTTAAATCATTTGTTTTTCAAGATAATCTTACTATGACATACAAACAAATGAATTTGCAACATCAATTGATTATGAGAGATCTAGCTATGAAAGCTTTTGGAATCATAATCAATTGATCATGTAGAAATGCATTACAAAAGATATAACTATATGAGAGCAAAAAGCAAATCTAACATGTGAGAAATACAATCAAATGATTTTGAAAACCATGATATGTGACTTAGGGAAGTACATGAAGACAAAATCAAATGATCATAAAGAAACAAATGCATTTTTAAAAAATGTAACTAAGAAAGAACATAAAATGCAAATGCAATCATGACCAACAAAAAGATTTAACTATTAAGGTTAGGTTGGTCAATGAGGTCCAAGGCCCTAAGGTTTGTCTATTTGTCTAACTTTAGGAATCCACCTAAGGTCTTGGGAAGGATGAACTTTGAGGTCTAACTTAAACTTCTCACCAACTCTAGGAGATTTAACTTGATAAATTATTAACTTAGACTTATCACCATGAGATATAGATTTAACTAAGTTTAGCTTAGATTGGTGATTAGTCTTTTGGTGAGTTTGCTTCTTTGGGGTTTGAACCATTTTTCTTTTCTTCTTATCTCCTCCCTTTAATTGACTTTTGAATTTCAAATTTATCTTTGCAACTTTCTTCAAAAGTTCTTTCATTTGTTGAGTTAAGGGAGGTAGGTTGAGAACCTTTTTATTTATAGATTCTTTTAAACTTGATTTAACTTGTTTAATCTTTTTAGAATCTATTTTAGGAGACTCCTTCTTAATTGATTTTACTTGTTTAAGCTTCATGGAGTTCTCCTTGGTTTTTGGTGTCTTATCCATCATAGAATTTGATTTACCTTTCTTTGGTTCAAATATGGATTTAGACACATTGCTTCTTCTTTGTTTGCACTCAAACCTAAAATGTCCTTCAATGCCACAATAATTACATTTAGACATGGGCAAAGAAGTGTGAGTGCTAGAGAATGAGGACTCACCTTTCACAAAAGTGTTGGTGAATTTAGGGTCATATGAGGTATTCCTATCAAATCCAAGACCCGTCCTATCTCCTTTTGATTTACCCAATTTAAATAACTTTTCCAATCTTTCTTCACTTTGGGTAAATTTGCACTCATACTTTTGTTTGTATGTTTCAAGTTGAGTGACTTTGGTTTTAAGGGTTGAATTCTCATTTTTAACTTTAGTTAGTTCTTGTTCAATTCCCTTAAATTTGATTAGCTCTTCATTGGCAAGTTTTAACTTCATTTCAAGTTCATTAACAACATTAGATCCAAGTTCTAAGGTGTTTAAATTATTTTGAGCATTTGACAAGTTTTCCATTGAAATTGTCAACTTGGATCTTAAATGGATAATGTTCTCATCTTGTCTTTTTAAAGTATCTCTTAGACTTAAATTTTCTTTCTTAAGCTCATCACAATTTATCTTTATTTTATTTAGTTCAATTTGAGCATTAGATAAATTTTCCTTAGAGATACTTGACTTAGATTCAAGATTGTTAAAGTCTTTGTCTTGCCTTTGTAATTGATCTCTTAGTTTAGAATTTTCCTTATTGAGATTGTCATAACCTATTTTGATTTCATTTAGTTCATCTTGGATATTAGATAGGTTATGCAAAGAGATCATGAACTTAGAGTCTACACAATTTAAAGCTTCCTCTTTTTCTCTAAGTTCATCTTTAGAAGAGACTAATTCTTTGTTTAGTCTTTTAGATTCTTCTCTTAATTTTTTATTACTCTTGGCAAGCTTCAAGGATATAGCATATAATTCTTCATAAGCTTGTTGAATATCATCTTCATTTTCTTTAATTTCTTCTTCTTTCAATTTAAGTTGAGATTCTTTAATTTTGATGTTTGAATCTCCAATAGATGGAAGAAGGGATCTAGAAGAATCTACAAAGTCTAAACTAGTGGAATCCATTTTTATGATTTTCATGTAAGCACAAACACTAGGGTTTTGACTCTAGGTTTTTACACCTAATCAAGAGTTCCAAACACTTGATCCTAATATTAGAGCACGAGGCTCTGATACCAATTGAAAGTCCGGGAGATCCTAACCCTAGAGGGGGGGTGAATAGGGTGAGCTACTAATAGTGACTAACTATGACCAATTTTAATTTTCTATAAACTAACTAGTCACTAGTGATGATAACAAGCACAATGCGGAAGCTAAATACATACAATCATCACAAGAGCATGCACCACAACACAATATTTATAGTGGTTCGGCCAACGTGCCTACATCCACTACCGGCTTGTGTTCCTCACACCCCACCGGATTTCCACTAATATGCTTTTCCAATAGGCTAAGCAATAACCTCTACAATATGCTTTCCAAGGATAAGCAATAACCTTTACAATGATGTTTTTCTAGGCTAAACAACAACCCTTACACAATGCTTTTATATGGCTAAGCAATAACCTTACAAAGAAATGATTTCTCAAAGAAAGTGTCTTCCAAAGAACACTCTAAGAGATTACAATTAAATCACAATTACAATGCCTCTTTAATAGGCTAATTTGAAAGTGAAAACTAAACTCACACAACACACTAATGAGTGCAAAGATGTATGCTAATGAGGTGTGTGTGTGACAACTTCAATCAAGTTTAAAAAGTAAAGTCCAATGAATATATGCTCAAAGCAATTCAAAGATTAAAGCACATAGAAAGAATTGATTGAAGTTTAAATGCAAATCACATGAACAAATACTAACTTGTTGATGATTTAAAAAATCAAGGCTCACAAGTTGTATGAAATTAATTTGCCTTAAACATGTGATGCATTTTTAGTGTTGTTTTCAAAAACAAGATTTAACAAAGGTTTTAAAAAGATTGAAAACAACAATGATGATTCAAACAAGTTAAATTAACATGTTATAAAGAAATCAAAGTTTCAAACATAACATGTTTAACAAAGTTTAAAACTAAACTAAGTTTGAATCAAAGAAAAGAATTCATTACAACTTAATATCAAAGATTGAATGGAAGTAATGAATTCATTTCATCATAGTTATCATGCTAAAAACATTTACCAAAGATTTAAAACCAAGCATGAAACATATGATTAAATTAAGCAAAGCTTACTTGGAGATTTAACTTCATGATCCAAGCTTTAGCTTCCTTAATGACCTTCTTAATCCCCTTGGTTCATCCCCTTTATCTTCTCTTCAAACACCTCCAAGAAGGCTCCAAGTTTGCTCAAAAGTTCCAACATTTTTAAAAGGGAATGAAGCCTTTTTATACACAGAAAACAGAGTTTCTGCGTGTCCCCGGTCGACCCCATGACAGGCCCGGTCGACCCCATCCAAACGGTCAGAAAAATGACCGTTGGAGAGCCAAACGGCTCTCTGCCCAGTCGACCCGCAGTGTACGCGGTCGACCGGGATGTGTACCCGGTCGACCGGGTACACTGGGCCCTGGGCCACTTGTCCCATTTTGCATACTTTTGCAATTTTCAAAGATTTTTGATGTGGGACTTGTTGGGGCCATTAAATCAAGCTTGAAACATGATTTAAATCAATCTAAGTATTTTTAAAATCATGAATCATAAAAAGCCACAAATCATTTGAAACTTTAAAACTTAGGCTAAGCTTGAATTTTGAAATTCCTTTTACAAAATCAATTGCATCCAAAATTAAAACCAATTCATGCATAAAACATGAGTTTTACCATATTTAAAAACAATGCATGGATAAAATAAGATTTCAATGTTTTCTAAAATAATGCAAGTGTGAGAAATCAAATGATGAATAAAATGATATGCATCCATCAAATTGCAATACACAAAATTCCTAACACTACCTAAATTGCTATTTAAATAATGGTTCAGTGTCTGACATGAAGGCCATCAGTGCACTGATACTTATATCAAACAATATAATGATATTATGGGTACAAATTTTCCATAATATAAAGAAGATTCAGCTATAGATCCAATTAAAATCTCTAAGTTTTATATTCTGTATAGAATAGCTTGCAGATGTTGAATTAGAATATGGTCTTAAAGTGTATCTGAGCGCTGTAGGGTTGTAGCTATGTTATTTAGATGTGTATGAATCTTTGTAAGGTAGGCATTTGTTTTAGAATCATGTCACTGCTCTAGGAAATAGTGTAGGCAATGAGAAAAAACAAGTTGGTCCAATCAAAATTGCTCATATCCTAGGTGCTCATCAGCGGGGTTAACCATGTATGGATAAAGCCATATTAGTTTTCTTCCGATCATAGCTCAGCTGGTTTGGGACATCAAATGCCCCCTTTAGGGATGACAGAATAAAAAGGAAGTCATTGTGGTCCATTAAGCAAAATGCTTGGATAAATGCCTCTTCTTTTAAATTTCTGTGGTAATTTACCAAACGTGACCTTCAAAATTTTTTTAAAGTATAGTTTAATTGAATCACTACTTTAGGTATAGTTTTTTTTTTTATTTTATTATTATTTTTTTTAACTTATGAGGATTCAAACTCGCACACTCTCTAAACCAGCCAGGGGACAAGGGTGACTATTTAATTGTTAGCTGGCATGATTCCTTTAGAGGGCCTATCAATTACTGTCATCTGGCCTCTTCATCTAGACCTTGGATACTACAGGTTCGTATTTATACTTTAGATTCATAGACTTTGAAGACTTGTAATTCTGGGGGCTGCGGCACTTTGGTAGGGTGATTCTAAACTCACCCACCTCTTTTGCTATATCCACCCACATTTTGAATAATACCTAAAATACCCTCATCTTCTCCTCTCTCCTTCTGGTTTCCTGCTTCGGCCACATCCGGCGAACCTGCTCCAGCCACGTCCGCCCAACCCTGTCGCCGCCTATCTCTCCCTCTCTCTATCTCTCTCGCTCGCCGCCTGCATCCCCCGGTTAGAGAAGAAGAACAAGGGAAGGAGAGGAGAAGGTGGGAGCGGTGATCCAGGGGGTGGTGCGAGGGTTGCAGCGGTGACAGGGAGGAGAGAAGAAGAAGGAGAAAAACAGAGGAGAGAGGAAAAAAAGAGAGAGAAAAGGAAGGAGAAGAGGAAGAATAAGAGAAGTGCAAGAAGAAGGAGACAGGGGGGATAACGCTCCTCCCTCTCCCCGCCCTCCAGAGGTGCAGGTCGCGATCGACAAGAGCGGGAAGACGACGATGATAAACCGTGCAATTGATAAACGCACGGGTTTTTCCAACCGTGCAATTGATAAATGCACGGGGTTTTTCAGCCGTGCACCTCTCTATATGCACGGTTCGAAAACTTCGTGCACATTTGGAGAAGGCTGCGATCTGTGCACGGATATGATAAACCGTGCAAATGAAAAATGCACGGGATTTTTCGGCCGTGCACCTCTCTATGTGCACGGCTCCAAAACTTCGTGCACCTCTGGAGAATACTGCAATCAAGAGAGGGCGGAGAGAGTTGCAGCGGAGGGGAAAATGGAGATAGAAGGAGAGATATGGCAAAGCAGGGACAGAGAGAAACAAAGGAAGGAGAAGAGAGGGTGGAGAGATGAAGGAGAGAGGCGCGCGGAGGTGCGGAAGATGGTGGCGAGATCGAGAGGGAGAAGAAGATGGGGGCGCTGCACTTGGTGGTCGTGAGATGGAGGGAGAAGAAAACGATGGTGGGGAGTGGGTTCTGCACGCTGGGGTCAGAGAGACGAGGATGGAGATGTGGGGGGAGGTGAAGTGCTGGGTGAGGACGATGGGGTCTGGCTGGGGGTGCCGCCGGAGCAGGGAGAGGAAGAGGGGGTCTGGCTGGGGTGCCGCCAGAGCAGGAAGAGGAAGAGGGGTATTTTCGTCATGTATAATTAAAAAAAAAAATTGTGGGTGGATTCAACAAAAGATGTGGGTGAGTTTAGAATCACCCACTTTGGTAATATCACCCTAGTAACATAAAAGCATTTGGATCTCTGTGTCGGTGTGAATGTGCCTACAGTAGATTTTGTGAAAATCTTCCAGTGAGAAAAAAATTACGATTTGAGTAAGTAGGCATTGGCGTACCAGCCATTTTTCTCTTCTACATACAGAGATGCAATCATCAAAGTCATCCTCAAGCCAGATCTTTATTAACAGTTTTAGAAGCTTTTGAAACTTCATTCAGTCGGTTTACACAGACAGACCCCACAGCAACCTAACTTCTCAACATTTCAAGGCAGCACCTCTTTATTTGGTGGAATATACTGGATCGTCACGTGCCATGCTGGTAGTTATATTGATGGGACCAAAGATTATGCATTGTAAGCAACACAATAACAAAGATTTCCTCTTCAAATGATGCTACCCACACAAAGAGAGATTTCATCTTCTAGCAATGGGTCCACTTCATGTGGCCATTTCTCAACAAAATCCAAACAGAATCCTTCCTTCCAAATAGTCCCGTCGTGCTCATGCATCCAATTGAGCCAACATGAGAAAGCTTCATATGAATGCAGTGTCCACTTTTATGGCCGGGGGCCAATTGGCTTACATAGGAGTCAAAATCATGTGATGTTTAGATAAAGTAGAGTTCTGGCATGTGGGATTGTTTAGATTCCATTTAGCATTCTTTGGTTTTATTTTATAAGCGTTGATATCCATTGGGTTGTAGCTTTCCTGCTGTAAGATGTGGGGTTGCTAGGATGCAAAATATGTGGTCTTTGGATAAGTAGAAAGAATTGTGGGGTGGTCTTGTTATATTCTGCTCAAAATCTCTATTTATTGTAGAGTGACAGTTTGGAGGCAGACAGTGGCCCTCCCAAGAATGCTTATTGTGCAGATTATTGTGTAATAGAAAGTTCATGATAATTTAGGAAGCATTGCACATGTAGAAATAAAGCATCTACATATATTTATGTCACTAATTTTTCTATGACTACTAAAAGAATACACAGCTAGTTTTGTATAACCTTAGCTACATCAGTGAGGCTCCCAATGTGGATTTTTGGTGAAATAGCCATGACTGTCCGTGAAGCAGTGCAGCCTACCACGCATTTCCTTAGTATGTAGATATCATCATCAAAACTCACCTCAAACCCAACATCCATCCACTTTCTTTATTTGGTCTTTTTAAAGAGCCTATCCTGCATCAACCTAACTACCCAACATTTGAACATATGCCTCGTTAGTTGGTGGAGTGTACTGGATCATCATCTCGTGGCAAGTTGATAACTATATTAATGGGACCCAAGATATTTCAATGTTAGCCACATAAAAAGAATGAGAGATTTCTTCTTCTAACAGCAGTTATACTCTGTGTGCCCCTACTGCTTAAGAATATCCAAGCAAAACCCAAACAACTCAAATGGTCCCCTTGTGGTTATGTTTGCAATTTAGCCAACATGAGGTAGCAATATATACATGTAGTGTCTACTCTTCCCTGCCTATATATATCAATCTCCATGGCATTCTACTCCACAAGACAACTTAGATTCTCTTTCAAGAACTACATCCTTCTTAGTTTCACACAGTAAACCATGATCAGCTCTCAGAGACTTCTTAAGATGGCAAGGAAGTGGCAAAAATTCACAGTGAATGCAAGGAGAAGAATATCGATTTCAAGAACCCGGAAACCTTCAGAGGCAGAATCGTGCATTAAGTCAGTAGCTGCTAAGGGTCATTTTGTTGCATACACCATTGATGGAAAGCGTTTTATGGTCCCCTTGGCATATCTCAACAGCCCCATCTTCATAGAGCTGTTTAGAATGTCTGAGGACCAGTTTGGGTTACCATGTGATGGGCCTATTACAATGCCATGTGATGGTCTCTTCATGGAGTTTGTTGTATCTTTTATTCGGAGGCGCTTGTCTGAAGACATTGAGAAAGCCCTGCTCACCTCCATAGCCATGGGACAATGCTCAACATCATCAATGCTGCAATTAGAACTCAATCACCAACAAATACTCATCCATGGCTTCTAAATAGGCTGCATATTGACCTGTGGGGAAAGATATTTGTATTATCCAAGACAATCTGTATAAAGTTATCAAATACTTTTTTTCCCAATTTAAAGCTTGAAATAAATTGACAAGCTTTTTTTTTCCTTCATTTTTTCCATGTTCATCGCTCAAAGGGTCTAATATCCAATTTGGTGTTGAACGAGTGCTGTTTTTCTCATTTTAGAATGATATGACATATTTTCATAACCGATTGTGAATCTAACATTACCCTTCTTTCCCCTGCCATGGGACTATGATGCCCCCTACCACACATGGGCGGGTGAAAACTAAACCAGAGTACTAAAACAGTCAGTCCCCAGGCTGCATCTTGGAGCCCTTCACATACAAAACTGTTTGTGCATTAGCCATCTATCAGACTCAAGACTCTTAATTTGGTTTCAGGTTTTCCGTTAATTTTTTCTGGATGTCAAAGACAATTTATCTTCTCTAGGGATAAAACTGGACTCCCTAATAGTGAGTCCTCCATTTGTTTTGGGATGATAAAAATTGTTTATCCTTTCCAATGGAGAAATTTGCATGATACTGTCTTGTGTAATCCCAAGGTGTTGCTGCTAAGTTTCCTTGAGAGATAACTGATCTGGCTAGCTAATCTTAAGGTGCTGGCTAGACTGCTATTGTAGATTCAAATAATGGTTTGTGTCTGTCACAGTGGCCACCAATTTGCTGACAATTACATCAAACAGTATACTGTTATTATGGTTACTAAATTTTCATATGACCAAAACAGAGTACAACATGATCCAGCTATAGATCCCAAACCAACCCTAACTTTTACGTTTTATTTATAGGATTTTATTCTCCCGCGCACGGCACTCAGACACAGGAGTGGCCGTTCCATGTAACATGGGTAGTTTAAAGCTGGGGCCCACATCTGGAATGCCATACACACCGCGCACAGGTGAAAATTATCCTTTGTTTATAATGTATACAAGGGAATGTAGATGTTGAGTTAGAATATGGTTTAAAACTGAGGGTGAGCTGTAGGGTTGTATAGATGGGTAGAAGCTTTTTGAGGTAGTCATGTTTGATTATGTCTAAAATCATCTTATTAGTATAGACATAGTTTCTGTTTGACAGGCAATGCAACAAGACAAGTTGGTCTGATAAAAAAAATTGCTCGTACCCTAGGTGCGTATTCGGGCTTGGGCTACTTGCGCCATAATGCAAAGCTTGGATAAATTCCTGTGTCCAAGAAATTTTGGGATTCTGCAGGAATTTGCCACCGAACATGCATTTTAGAAATTTTTGTTGCAGTATATTTTTGACAGAGCACTGCTTTAGCTGTTGAAATCTTTAGTTGGCAGGGAGCTCAATCAGTTTAGACTTTGGAGGCAATGGATTTGTATTGATACTTCAGATTCGGTAGACTTTGAAGACATAATGATGTGGGCTATGGTAATTATGTAATATCACCTTAGTAATATGAGAGCAATTGGATATCTCATATCTATGTAGTGTGATTGTGTTTCTATAGTAGATTTTCCTGAAACCTTTAACTAAGTGATGAACATTTAGGGCCATTTGTTTTCATGGAATTGAATTCCTAAGAATTCATGGTAAAACAGGTTCCATAGCTAAAAGATTTAAGGTGGATATCTAGATGGGACATTGACTTTACTATTTTTTTTTTTTTAATAGAGTGGTGTCTGTGAATTCAGTTTTTTGGCTGGGAATTAAACTTCCCATAGAAGAGAGATTATTTGATGGCCGAAAGGAATATTAAGGAGGAGGGGGTGAAAGATATGAGGTGGATATCTAGATGGGACCTTGACTTTCCTATGATTTATTTTGAAAGGGTGGTGGTTGGGAATTCAGTATCTACATAAGGGAGATTATTTGATGGCCATTTGTGGATCTCAGGGCCGAGTCTACTTGGATTCGGCTCTAAACTAGTAGGGTCCTATGGGACTGGGCTGAGACCTATGTGACTCGGCCATGAGACTCAGCTGATCTTGCCATGTCAGACTTGGCCAACTATTTTTATTTTAACGACAAGTCGGGTCTAGAGTCCGAGTTTTTTTTTTCCTTGGTGGATCTTCACCTTTGTTTCTTCAGTTTTAGCCACTTTGATTGGAATTCAATTCCATTTAAACAAATGGACTCTTATGATTTTTCTTAAGCAGGCATTGCCATACTACCTATGCTTCTCTACATGTAAAAATGCAATCATCAACTTATCTACGAAACCAGATGTTCATAAACTGTTCACAAGCTTCGAAGAATTCATTCAATTTCTTGAAGAAGATATAACCCACATCAACCAAACCACCCAACATTTGAAGGCAACACCTCTCTGATTTGTGGACTCTACTGGATCATTAAGTACCATTCTGTTAGTTATATTACCAAAGATATTGCAATGTAAGCCACACAAAAAGATAGAGATTTCTTCTTTTGAGATTGGATCTACCATGCATAAGATTTTATCTCCCAGAAATACCTCTAATTTGAAGGATATTGCTTAAGAAAATCCTGACATGACCCAACGTCCCAACCTTCCAAATGGTCATCTCATGGTCATGCATCCAATTCAGCCAACATAGGATAGCCACATATGAATGTAGTGTCTACTCTTCAATGTTTTTATATAACCATCTCCATCACATTTTCGCCACATAACACAGCATCTACTTCTATGACCAACATCACCTCATATAGTTTCCAACAGAGACTAAACTATGATTAGCTCTCTGAGGCTTCGGAAGATGGCTCGAAAGTGGCAGAAGTTAGCAGTCATGATAGGAAGGAGAAGAATCTCAATATCAAGAAACCGTGGGTGCCGATAAGGGCCATTTATTTGTGTACACCGTAGATGGCAGACATTTTATGGTTTTTCCCTTGGCGTATCTCAACAGCCTCATCTTCATAGAGCTGTTTAAATTGTCTGAAGACCAGTATGGATTAGCATGCGATGGGCCTATTACACTGCCATGTGATGCTGTTTTCATGGAGTTTGTTGTATCGTTTATCCAGAGACGCTTGTCAAGGATGTTGAGACAGCTCTTCTTAACTCCATAGCCACTGGTCGATGCTCGACACCATCTATGCTACAGCAAGGACGGCTCCATCAACAGTTACTTATCCATGGCCTTTAAAGAATCTATAAATCATATTGTTGTGACAGACTCTAGTTGCTTCTAAAACATATATCTACATACTGTCAGAGAAGCTTTCCATTGATATGAAGTCAAATTACATCATTTCCAGTTTTGTGGTTGAAATGAAAATTTCTTTTAAAAAGCTTATGGTTGAATTAAATCAAAAGAATCTTTTTGTTGTTTGTTGTTCATTCCATGTTATGTTCAAGTGCGATATCATTATGATTCGAACAGATCTATAGTGCTCTGTCCAACAGGGATCTGGTTGAGTAGGAACCATGAGAGGAGGGACATGTAAGTGTGAGGTGGTTGGATTGTTGACAAGTGGATACCGCATAAAGGATCTCAAAATTGCAATTTGTATCTGGATTCAACTCCAAAATTGGAGCAAATTCTACACACCCGACAGGCTATAACACTTGAGAATTCTCTCCTTTATAATGGCTTGTAGTATAATGCAATTCATTGACAAAGGGATTTAAGGATGTACAGGGGGTGGTTCGTCTCTATTATGCATATTTGGCCTTTTTGGTTCCAGCTTCCATATTTAGTTCTTTACTTGAATCTTCGCTCAAAATGTATAATCGGATCTGGTTCAAGTTTATGGTTATAACCAAGACAATGCGCAAATCATAAAAAAATATTCTAAGTAAATTCTGATTCATTGTCTTGGGCTGTAAAACTGGACTCAAACCATTACATTTGAGCTTGTATGCTATTCTAATATTTTCTGGTTGAGTCTAGTAGATATCTCGTCCAACATGACTGATTCACAATCCTAATTGAAATCTTCCACTCATTACATTAACTAGAAGAGTACTAATAATAATATAAAAAAACATTCACTATAAGAGTAAGAGAAAGGAACAAAGGAGATATCAACCTTTTGTTTGAAATGTTTATGATAATAATCTCCCTGATAATTATGTTGTGTGTGTTGAGCTGGAGGCTACTACTTGCATCTTTAGCAACTGTTTCTATAACATTAGAGACTTGGAGTAGCTCTCACTATTGCATTTCCAGCTACTAGTAATCATTACCCTTATTTGTATTCTGTACAATAAATGATCACATAAGATCAAGTGAAACCTTTATACACTAGATATTAGGTGGAGGCCACCAGCAGATACTACTAGGATTATGGCAGAGGATGTTCTGCTAAGTAGAAAGTAATTGAAGTCCTTTGTAATAGAGCTGCAGTGGTACAAACATTGCATATGTGGTACCTTTCACTATGTACAGGCACATGGGAGTCAGAATGAAGTGATGTTTGGATGAAAAGAGACTATTATTATTATTATTATTATTGCATAAATTCCTACTTGCCTTCCAAAGAAGAGATTTTGCAAGTCGGGATGTTAGAAAGTTATTTAGCAGCCTTTAATTTTATCCTTTTACAATATCCCTTTTTTTTTGGTAAAAATGTTTTTACAATATCTATTGAAATGCTTCCTTCCCCTTACAAGTAGGGCTGCTTAGAATCCAAAACATGTGGTATTTACATGGGTAGAAAGCTTTGTGGGGTGGGCATGTTTGGATTCTGTTTAAAATCTCTCACCATTGTGTTCATGGTGTCTGTTCAGAGGCAATTTAATTAAAGATATTGACCCACCCAAGATTGTGCATATCATGAAAATTATTGTGTTAGTAGCTCATGATTTAGGATAAAATGCACATGGATGAATAGAACATCTATAGATATTTTAAAAACCTGGTTTGGTGAGACTACTCAAAGACATAAATGGCTTGTTTTGCATGACCTAACCTGACAACGGTGGGGCTCACTATGTAGATCTCTAGCCCAACAATGGTGGTTGTCCTAGATAAGTCTGGCCTACCATGCATTTCCTGTACCAGTAGATATCCAGTAATCAGAATTCACACCATACTCACATTCATCAGCTAGCAAAATGCCTAGAGACAATTTATCCAATCTCTGCAAAAGGAGATACCCCACATTAACCTAACAACCCAACACCGCTTTAGTTGGCATAGTCTACTGGATCATCCGGTGCATGCTTAGCTATTTGGGACCCAAGATGTGCCAATGTTAGCCCCCCCCCCCAAAAAAAAAAGGAAGAAGAAGAAAGGAAAAACATTTCTTCTTCTAACAGCAGCTCTACTCTGTGTGGCCACTTCTTAAAAACATGAAAAAGAACCGAGACCTTCCAAATGGTTCCCTCGTGGCTATGCTTCCAATTAAGCCGACATGAGATAGCTACATATGAATGTAGTGTCCACTCTTCCATTGTTATATATATAACTATCTTCATCACATTTTTCTCCACAAAACAACATCCTCCACTTTCTTAGATCCACATCTCTTCTTAATTTCCTACAGAAAAAACCATGATCAACTCTCAAAGACTTCTGAAGATGGCAAGGAAGTGGCAGAAGTTTGCAGTGAATGCAAGGAGAAGAATATCAGCACCGATAAGCGGGAGATCTGTAGAGGCAGAATCTTGCATCAAATCAGTAGCTGATAAGGGTCATTTTGTTGTGTACACCATTGATGGTAGACGTTTCATGGTTCCCTTGGACCATCTCAACAGCCCCATCTTTGTAGAACTGCTTAGAATGTCTGAAAACCAGTTTGGATTACCATGCGATGGGCCTATTACAATTCCATGTGAAGCTATCTTTATGGAGTATGTTATATCTTTCTTACGAAGAAAATTATCTAAAGAAGTTGGGACATCCCTCCTCACCTCCATGGCCGCCGGTCAATGCTCGATGCCATCATCAAGCCTACAACAAGGACAGAGTCACCAGCAAACACTTCTCCATTGCTTCTAAGAAACTTTATTTTGCCTTACAACATATGTATAGAGTCATCAAGATTTTTGAATCAATACAAATCTTATTACTCTGTTTCCAATTGGAAGGTTAAAATAATAGAAAAAAATATTTTGGTGTTTTTTAGTCATTCCATGTTCATCATTTCAATGAACCATATCCCTTTTAATTGGGGTTGGACTAATGCTGCTTTTCTCAAACCAGAGTAAGAATTTGGTTTTTCTTATATGCAAGTTTATAGCCCAATGCTCCTAGGAAAATACATGGAGGAAGAAAGAAAACCCAAATTGGTTCATCAAAAAAGTCCCCTGATCAGTCCAGACTGTTAATTTATATCCTAGACTACTAATTCAATTTTTTTTTTTTTGAGCTTAAAGATCATTTATCCTCTCTTAGGATAAGATTTGAACTCAAGATAGTGGGCCCTGCATTATTAGTTTGAAAGTTAAAACATAATCTATCCTGAAAACAAGATTCTAACTCATGCATAACTCAAAGGTTTGCTGCTTAATAGTTTTCAGAGAGAGCTGATCAGACTAAATAAAGTCCCAGGTGCAAGCTCAATTTCTAGAAAGATTTAAATAATGCTTCAGTGTCTGTCATTCAAGCCATCAGTGCACTGATACTTATATCGAACTATATAATGATATCATAAGTACAAGATTTCCATAATTTAAAACATATTCAGCCATAAATCCAACACAGAACCCTACTTTTTATGTTATGTTTATAAATATGTATAGAAGAGCTTGCACATGTTGAATTAAAATATGGTCTAAAAGTGTATCTATGAACTGTAGGGTTGTACCTATGTTATTTAGATGAGTATAGTCTTTGTTAGGCATGCATTTGTTTTAGAATCATCTCACTACTCTAGGACATAGTGTAGGCAATCCCATAAAACAAGTTTGCCCAATCAAAATTGCTCATAACCTAGGTGCTCTTCATTGGGGTTAACCATGTATAGATAAAATCATATTGGTCTTCTCCCAACTGAGGCTCAGTTGGTCAGTGACATCAAATGCCCCCTTTAGGGATAAGAGAGCATGTGTTCCAGTCCTCAGCAAAATAGAAAGGAAGTCATATTGGTCCATTAAGCAAAAACCCTTGGATAAATGCCTCTATCCTTTAATTTTCAGAAGTAATTTACTGAACATGCCCTTCAAAATTCAAAATGAAGTATAGTTTTTATTTTCTTAAAAAAAACTTAGGATGGCTCAAACTCACACACACTCTAAACCGACCAGGGGATGATAGTTACTCTATTTAATTAGTAGCGCGCATGATTCCTTTAGAGGGTCTATCAATTACTGTCATCTGGCATCTTTATCTAGACCTTAGAGACTACAAGTTCGTTCCTTTAGAGGGTCTATCAATTACTGTCATCTGGCATCTTTATCTAGACCTTAGAGACTACAGGTTTGTATTTATACGTTAGATTCATAGACTTTGTAGACTTATAATGCTGGGGACTATCGTACTTAGGTAATATCACCCCAGTAACATGAAAGCGCTTGGATCGATCTCTGTGTTGTTGTGAATGTGCCTACAGTAGCTTTTGTGGAAATCTTCAACTGAGAAAATAATTATGATTCCGATAAGTAGGCATTGGCATTCTAACCATTTTTCTCTTCTACATACAAAAATGCATTCATCAAATCATCCTCAAATCAGATATTTATTAACAACAATGATGCACAGATACTTTAAAATGGGCAACGTATCGTGTCATATCGTATCTGATACTTCATTTTTTATATGTAAAATTCGTATCCTTGCTGTGTCTATGGTGTGCCCCTGCAGTATTCGTGCCGTATCTGGGCATCATAGATTAACAGCTTTACAAGCTTTGAAAACTTCATTGAGTTGGTGTACAAAGATAGACCCCGCAGCAACCTAACCTCCCAACATTTGAAGGCAACCCCACATCAGTTGGAGAAATCTACTGGACCGTCAAGTGGCATGCATGCGGGTAGTTATATTAATGGGACCAAAGATCATGCACTGTAAGCCACACAAAAAAGAAAGACATTTCTTCTTCTTCAATTGAATCTACCACACAGAGATTTCATCATCTAGCAATGGGTCCACCTCATGTGCCGATTGCTCAACAAAATCCAAACAAAATCCTTCCTTCCAAATGGTCCCCTTGTAGTTATGCATCCAATTGGGCCAACATGAGATAGCTTCATATGAATGCAGAGTCCACTCTTCCATGCTTATATATAGCCATTTTCACCGCATCTTACTCCACAAAACAACATCCTCTTCTTTTAAAGACCCACATCTTTTCTTAGCCTTCCCATAGAGTAAACCATGATCAGCTCCCAAAGACTTTTGAAGATGGCAAGGAAGTGGCGGAAGCTCGCTGTCATAGGAAGGAGAAGAATCTCCATATCAAGAACCGACAGGTCTATAGAGTCAGAAACATGTGCCAAATCAGTAGCTGATAAGGGTCATTTCTTTGTGTACACCATAGATGGCAGACGTTTTATGGTTCCCTTGGCATATCTCAATAGCCCCATCTTCATAGAGCTGTTTAGAGTGTCTGAAGACCAGTTTGGATTAGCATGTGATGGGCCTATTAGAGTGCCATGTGATGCTGTCTTCATGGAGTTTGTCGTATATTTTATCAAGAGACACCGATCTAAAGATGTTGAGAAAGCTTTGCTTACCTCCATAGCCAGTTGTCGATGCTCAACACCATCCATGCTACAACAAGAACAGACCCACCAACAAATTCCTATTAATGGCTTCTAGAGAAGATATAAATTGTTTTGTTGGGATGGACCTTGCTAAATCATACATCTGTATATAGTCATAGAAGATTTTGAATGAATGTTAAATCATATTACATTATTTGCAGTTGAAGCTGATGAAACACTTAGATAACCTGTTTCTCGTTTGTTAGCCGTTTCATATTGTTTGACTCAAATGCATTATCATCGTGACTTATGTCAAATATGTAGATCCTTCACCAACACTTTCGGAATTCTCTCATCTTATTGAACACTTCAGTGGAATGCAATGCATGGAAGGGGTGAAATATCTCCCTCTGTTTTTTTTTTTTTTTTAATTTACAGCTATCTCCAAGGCCATACAATCTTCAATCAAGATAATCTAAGATTAGAAAAGAAGTTTTAACTACAAAAGAGAACATCAAATTAGAGTGACTTGGAACGCAACAAAGATGGCTAAAATGGACTAATGATGGTTGGAAACACAGGGCTTCTTGATGGATCCATGCGCGGACGGAATCAAGAAAAAGTTGTGGATTGGTCACTTACCAAAGATCAGCTTCGTATGACATTGTTAGCCATTGAATCTAAAGATTAATTGGCTAATTTTATGTTGACCACCTATTTCAAGTATGGGGAATGCTTTTGATTTTATTTTTTTTAGTATGTCAATAAGCACGTGATGGTTGCCTATAATAGTTGTTGGCACTGTTCCATGTTATTTAAAAAAGAAGGAAAAGCTGTAATAAAACAGAGTTCAAATCATAGAGTAGTACATCGAAAAAAAATCAATCGTGACAAACAAGCCTAGGGATCGATCCCCTCCTTACTTTGCTTGTGCTAATTGATTTACATACATTATTAGTCGACCATCATTGCTCCTCATGAGAGAAATTCATTCCTTTGTCAATGATCGGAAAACCGCCTCTCACACAAATGCTCAGGGATCGATTACTGAATATATTCTCCCCTCGCATGTGTGGGTGATGTCTCCTGCGAAATTATTTTTGATTGCCACATTTTCTTGGAAATAGTATGAATATCTAGGAATCATCACTGCATCTGCCCATAAACATTAATTTTAAAGGCCGGCTTTACATCTACTAACATCAAAAGAAAATAATGCAAAAAAAATGCAAATGGGTCACACAGGTTGGATCGGGTTGCCCCACATTGATGTGGGTTGGGTATATCTGACTTAAGGCTGCATAAAAAATTTAGCATCATCGCAAAACCGAACCGAACCGACCAAAACGGACTGTTCAGATCGGTTTTATATAGATCGGTTTGGTCAACGGTTTGAAAATCATTGAAATCGCCTTACATCGGTTGGTTATCGGTTTGAACTCACGGTTAACCGCCTCAACTGAGCCTACCGTATGTATTAACTTGAGTAATATTCTACTTGCATGTTACATGTTTGATGAAAGTTCTACAAGAAGTGTGCATTATTAGGTTTTTAGCGCTGCCGAGGGGTTTGGTCTGACCTAAGAGAAAGTGAACAATGAAGATGCTCATCTCAATTAGTTCAAAATTGGGGCTACATTCCACTCGAACCCATGTTGCTGGTAAAAAAAAAAAAAAACTAGTTCCTTTTGTGTTGAATTCATTGGTCTGGATGAAGCAATGTAGTCTAGTCCAGGTTTTATGCAAAGAAATAGGTACGTACCTGACCATTTTGTTAGTATATTTTACTAGAAGATTCGAACTGCTTCAGCTCATTGGCCTGAAAAGTTGGCCAAACTTGGCCTAGGCCATTCAATCACACGACCAGATGATGGATGGAAAGAGTTCATCCATCGTTTGATGTATGTTTCCTTGGTTGAAACGAATTATGAAATATATTTTAGTATTCATTACAGCTTATCATCATTCCATTTGATGGACCAAGTTTGAACTATAATTTTTTTTTTGTGAAAATAATAATAATAATAATAATAATAATAAAACTGTAACCGAACGGTTTGGTTCGGTTTGGGAAAATAGAAAATCGATGGGTTCGATTTGGTTGATGGTTTCCCCTCTAAACCGATCCGAACCGCCCATGTACGCCCCTAATCTGACTCATTAATAAATAGGTTGGATACAGATTAGGTGTTAACTTCCATAACACCATCTCAACCCAATACACCACCCTCTCCGACAAACATCGATTGGGATTTAAGGCCGCTGGTCATGGTGAAAATGAAAAACAGCATTCTCTCCCTTGTGGGCCATTTACATTCTTATTTCTTAACCATACCTCTCATGAGGATAAGGAGCAAACCAATACATCTTATTAGCATCCTAGACTCAAAGTCTCTTGTTCAGATATTAAACATCTCCAAGGATAAGGATTTGTTGTGTAGCATAATCATGTCGGGTGGTGGACGCCTGAAGGGTACAGTACCATGTGAATATCAGATGGATCGAAGGTTGCAGAGGTGGGTCTGATTGGAACATGTCAGGAAGCCATGCATGGTGTGGAATAGACCATGATTTAATCTTGCCTCTCAAATCAAACCAGGAAACAAAACTGTACTTAGCTCTACTACCATTCTTGTAACCAACCCACTATTCATATGATATTGTCCGCTTTAACCAAAGTATCGTTGCTTTACAACGCTTCATGTGAGGTTAAGGTCAGGTCGCACATATATGGCGAGAGTTAGGATTTGCATATTTTCGATGTAAGACTTATGCACCACTACAAACCCATTAGGACTTGCATATTTTTTATGTGAGACTTATGCACCACTGCAAACTCAGTCTTTAAGAGGTTTTCCCGTCCTCTCTTTCTAGGCAGATGCTCACCAGACCTAACAGTACCCTTGTACCGCGGAGCCACAGGCGCGACAAGATCAAACTGAAAACTACTAATTGTTCAATCTAAGGCCATGGACAGAGAGTCCAGAGATGCTGGGCAAGCCCGACTAAAAGTTCGCATGTTACCATTAGAATGGACGCTATTCTAACAAACTAATGCAACGGACGTAACCAAATGAACAAGATATAACTAGCAATCTAATCAATCTACCAATCACACACCACAAGAATGCAGACACAATATTTAACATGGAAACCCTATCCAGGGAGAAAAATCACGATCCAGAAATCAAGAACTAATGAACAGTTACAAGATATATATACTCACAGCTCCTTTACCTCGGTCAATAACTCGACTTAAAGATTGTAGTTGTTCTTGCACAAATTCCGCTGCCACGACTTCCCCGTCGTGCACCGTTCCTCTTACTTGATCTCATCGCACCTTGTCGACCAAGATAAACTATCTTCTACAAGAGAGTATAAGTAACAAAAACCTTCTAGAGCTTTCTCTTCAGCACAACCTCTCAATAGCTCTAAAGAAACAAATAATCTCTCCTAGAGTATTCTCACATCAAATCAATGAGAGAATTAATTGATGTGTGTGTCTTAGGGTTGAGAGCAGTACCCTATTTATAGCCCCAAATTCGTGTCTTAGAGATAGACTACAAGTATGACTCAAAGTGGAAAACAAAGTCTCAAAAGGAAACACTTATGTTCTTAGATCAGGATTCGATCGATCGGGTACCCCACATCCGATCGATCGATCGGACCTCGTGGATGGTGTCTTCCGAATTTCTTCTGTTTTCTTCTTTTATTCGCTCCAGCTCTTCCGGCGACACAACCACAGTCCATTCTAAAATAAAATAGAAAATACAACTCAATGGATCCACAGTTTTGTCCAACCCATGAATTAGTCAACATAAAAGTAGTAACATTGACCCACATGTTTCGCACTACATGATAACTAAATTCATGTTAGGGCTTAGGCTTAGATTTTTACTTTGGCTTGTGACTAAAATTTTGAGTTTCATCCGAGCTTGGGCTCAGTTTCCCCGACATGGAATTTGGGGCAAGTTTATGCTTGGTCAGTACCCAATCTAGCGTACCTGAATTGTACTGCTGGAAGTTTTTATATTTAATAATATTTATTCATTGGCCTTAAATTCGACTAGTCGGATCAATTTTTCCGGTAGATACATAATCCTGCAATTCTTCTTTTGTGCTAGTCGAGACTTGTAGGATCTTACACCCCATTGAGCTACCACTTATCCCAAAATCAATTGGTGATAGGAAACAGCATAACAATAGTTTTATGGTGAGGGCGAGGACTCGACCACGATTATGACCGCTCAGGAGCGAGGGTGGACGTTGACCTCAACAATCCCTCCATCAACGGCACACCCGCCGCGACTCCTGCTGCGAACTCGCAAAACGCGTGTCCCGTGAGTTGAACACCGGACCTATCAGACTCTGGTACCACTTGTAAGATCTTACACCCCATTAAGCTACCACTTATCTCAAAACCAATTGGTGATAAGAAACAGGACAACAATAGTTTTATGGTGAGAGAGAGGGCTCGACCACGATTATGACCGCTCAGGAGCGAAGGTGGACGTTGACCTTAAGCTATGTCCAATTTTCCTTGATGCAAGGTGGAGAGGATTGGGTTTTGCCTCTCCTGAACCTAATAAATGGGGGCATCCAACGTTTTGGGTTTTTCAGGATGGCCTAGACATCTAGAGATGACGTTATCAGCTTCACCTCCAGCCACAAATTCATCGTACAAGCTTAGAGTAGAGAAGTCACTTCTATACCCGACATCAACCTAACGATATTTCCAACATTGGGAAGAAACAACTTCATGTCATTTTGTGATAATTTTTTATTTTTTTTTTTTTAACGAATGGACCTCAGTCCCCTTGCGCTTGATCATTGGTAAAAATCCGGATATAATTTTACGACTTCTAACACTATATTCTTTAATTTAGGCCCAATTTTTAGAAGACGTGACTTCATATTTCTAATAATGTATTTCCCTAAAACAGCAGACACATTGTCTTAACTTTCTAAATGCATACCTCATGGGTAGATCTAGTTAAAGACTCACATGTACAAATCAAAGCAGGCCAGATTTGCTACCCCAAGGAAATGACCTATCATCACACCATTTATTGAGATAGGCCCATCAACGCTCAATATATTCTCTCCTAGATAAAGTGCACAATGATCTGACTGTTATTAACGGTTGGATTTATTTCCAATAAAATATGCACTAGTAAAAGCTATAGGACTTTTGAGTCCTGAAAATTAAGGGCTAAGATAATTTGTTTGGAATAATTTTGAGCCAACCCTAATTGACATCCAAAATCTCTCTCAGCTAGGAATACCAGGAGACTTTTATAGTTATTTTCATGTTAATAAATAAATTAAAAAGAATAAAGAGACAATTAGGGTCCACTTTGATGTATGGCAGGTAATAAGGAGATGAGGGAATTAAGAAGGATAGGTTTTAATATGGCTTAGGGGTGGGCCCAACTTCAGCGAAGATCAAACAATTGTAACCACTATTAATACTAGGGCTAGCTCAAAAGCTTAGCCACTTTATGTGGTACCAGTACCAACAAAATTCAATGGTGAATTATGGTAGAGGCTCAAAGCTGAGATCCATTGCGGACCTCAAAAGGTGAACCCAACTTTTCTTAGAAATGCAGAGTTTAGTCTTCAGCCACATGCTCTTAAAAAAAAATCACATCTATAAAAAGACATGCCCTGCATCAACCAAACTATTTTCCAACATTTGATTGCAGCTATTTGTGATTTGAATCTAATGGTTTTCATCTTTCCCCCGACCTGCAAATTAGCTGTAAAGGACCTCATACTGCCACATGATTAATCTTACCCTTTGTAGCTGTAAAATTGACCAGCACAATGAAAGAGCTACATCGCCACTGGCGCCATACTTTGATTAGATTGTTGAACAAATCTCCAACATGCCCACCACGCCAACCGAACCACTCATTTTCCGTTCTTTTAAATCCAGTCAGACACATGGGTTTGTAGCCCATGCAACCAAACATGAGAAAGCTACACCTCAAATGCTGCACACCCCTCCAAGCTTATATATAACAAACCGCCTTCTTTGCATTCCACATCCAATTCTCTACACATGATCATTCCCAGCATTCCAAGCCTTCCCTTTGTTTCTCAAGGCCTTTTTATTTCAATCCTTATAATAAACCATGATCAGCTCCAAGAGGCTTGTTGCCATGGCTAGAAAGTGGCAGAAGATAGCTTCAATAGGGAAGAGAAGAATCTCAACAGTGAAAAGCGGCAACTCTATAGATACTCAATCATGTAGCAGCAAATCAGTAGCTGATAAGGGCCATTTTGTCGTGTACACTGTGGATGGAATACGATTCGTGGTTCCCTTGGAATATTTGAAGAAACCTGTTTTCATAGAGCTGTTTAGAATGTCTGAAGATGCATTTGGGATAACAAGCAATGGGCCTATCACCTTGCCATGTGATGGGGTCTTTATGGACCACGTTATTTCATTGATCCGAAGGAGAATTGTGTCTAAGGAAGTTGAGAGAGATTTGATTTCCACCATAGCCAATCAAAGATGCTCAATTGAGTCATCCATGTTGCATCCGAATTATCAACAGACCATCAAAAATATACTTGTCCATGCATATTGAAATAGGTGTATCATTTCCATAGGAAGATCATGGCCTCTCACTTCATATTTGTAAATAATTTCAACAATTTTAATTATCCAATACAATATTTGTACTTTTTTTCATTTATGGGGTTAGTAAAGCAGAGTGTGTCAATAATGAGAATGTGTTGACATTATTAATTAGACATCACTTCTTGACGAATAAATGGATGAACCTATAGTGAATGGAAAGTAGTTTTAAAAAGGGACCCTTTAGAAGAAAATTTTCATGGTATTTGAATGTTTAAGTCATGCTTATTTAATTGTACGGATTGTCTAGTTCCATAGAGATAGCATCAATTGGAATTTGAATTGAATTGTTTGCTTCTCTCTGTATATAGAGAAGCTTGGGTTAATAAAAGTTCATTGATTTTATCCAAGCAGTAAATTTGAACTTTTTAAGTCATGAGCACACTTAATTTAGTTTTATCAGTTTATATTTTGTGAGAACTTGGTCCGGGCGGCTCGAAGTGTGTCAACCACAGGCTTCAAGTGATGAGTCTCCCCTAGCCCGCATCGGAAATTATCCAAGTCCTGACCCTGGGCTTATAAGTCAAACATCGTCTTAACTCAAGATGAGGCATTTTAAAAACCGTGAGGCCCCGAAAACCATAAGAACTCTGGAGTTAAGCGTGCTTGGGCGAGAGCAGTACGCGCACGTGTGCCAAAGCAAACAATTTTATGCCGGTTAAGCGGACAATTCCATGCCTACCCATTTACAATTTTATTGGGAAAAGTTGAGGCCATGCATGAGCATAAATCCAAAAATTCTGAAATGGTAAAATTGTAAATTCTTTCTAAATGCTGAGATTATATGCATAGCTGCTCAATGTTATTTAGTTATTTATTTATGTACTATTTGTTTATTCTTTGGTTCTATGAAGTATGAAATTTGCTACATTAAGGCTACTTTGTTTCTAGCAGCCGATGGCTTCACCCTTGATATATGCCTCGGACAAGGTGGCCCGCCCCCTTGTGACCCTCTAACCAGAGGGCAACGCTACGCCTCCATGACCCTAAATTGGGGATTGGTGTACAATATGCCCCAGGCGATCAATCTTCATAGAATACAAGAGATCTAACATAATAAATCTCCACCTTAGCTTACTATGATATGGAAAATAACTGCAGATGCCTTCAGAAAACGCATTCTCACTGGGTGCAACCATCCAAGTTTAGTGCTGAGAAACATTAATCAAGTCCAAGCAAAGCTTGAACTCGTATGTTTTTTTAAGAAAAGCAACTCATTCTAAAAACCAACAACTAAGGAGAAAAAAGGGGGCCATTAACCCCCACCCAAAAGGATAGTAGAAGCTAAAGCTTATGTCTAAAATACTCAAAGTCTACAAAATTAAATACTTTAGGGCATACGTCCAATTCTTAGTGCCCATTTAGAAAGTTTATGAGCTTGTCCATTTTATGGCCCTCCGAACATACTCAAAGTCTACAAAATTAAATAGCGAAGCTAAAGAATTAATGTCTAAAATAATAGAATATATGAACCAATCATAGTATCCCTTAAATACTTCACTACTTCTTGTGAATCCAACAAAACATGAAGCTTGATAAAACCATTAATCCTTGCTTTTTCCAATACTGCTAAGACAGCCCTCGCTTCGACCTCCTTTGAAGATACGACTTTGGGCCTTTTGACAACACCTGCATCCACAATAACCCCATTTAAACATCATCACAAAATAAAATTAGGTATACCCATCCTTAGCTTTATAGAATGCATCAAAGAAGATTGTATTATCTTCTTTGATAGAGATTACAGAACGGGCTACGAAGTGTTTTCCACTTTCCATTTTAAGGAGAGAATTAAAATTACAAGTTGACTCCTCTAGAGATTGGCCTCTATAAATGAAGTCATTCATAGCTTTCCAAATAGTCCACCACATGGAAATGATCCACATTTTTGGGTGAGCAACCCCAAGGGGAGGGATAAGGCCGGTGACCATGCTCACATGAGTCCTTCCCATTCCATTAGAGTCATAGAATGAACATAATCAGTATAAAGGACCCACTTTGAACCAAAGCAACATACTCTATAGCAAAGTCACAACGCATGAAAGCATGCTCAACCGCGTCCTCCTCCTTTTCATATATGGGACATTTAACATCTACACAGTTGATCTTAGATTTAATAATAGATCTTACCGGAATAGCATTTCTGAGTCATTTCCACCCAAACATTAAAGTCCTGAGGAAGAAGAAGCCTCCATAAAGTTTTCCAATTTACCATATAGGAGAGGTTAATTAATTAGTATCATCTCTACTGCCAATTAATCCCCAAGCTGATTTTGTCGTCAGCTGGCCATTTTTCGGAAAAGGCCAAACTTTTTCATTCTTAGCAAAGGATCTAGAGAGTTGTTAAACATCAGAAGAGTTGTTAAAATAATCTTTACAAAAGTATTTATCATCAGAAGAGTTGTTAAAATAATCTTTACAAAAGTATTTAACAACAGAAGAGTTGTTAAAATAATCTTATGGAGCATTAGTATTTCATATTTTATCCGCACTCCATAAATCTTTAACTTTGAGGTCCAAATTATTTATAGAAGAAAAAGGCTTTTGCATGTATGTTGGAAATGGCTTCATATACGTATCCATTGGGTCTTCTACTTTATATATCTTCTTTAAAAATATAACACCCTTAGAACTTCGACTATCACAATGGACGATAAAGTATATTAGTCCATACCAAATAAAAAAATCCCTTCAATCATATTACTTATTTCACTATTTATATTGGTTTCATGTACTCGATCTACCTCTCCGTGGACTAAGCAACCGGTGTCTCTTGGTTTGATGAAATGAAGTAAAGTGAGTTAAAGCCATCGTTATCCCGACAATATAAGATAAATGGGTCATATCAAAAGTACACAAGTTCAAAATTCCATCATTTAAAAAAAAAAAAGGTCAAAAAACAATTCGATCCCTTTCTCTATTAAATGATTAAAAAAAAACCTCTTTTTACACAAAAAGTAAAAAATATTCTCTATCGAATAAGTAAAAATAAAAGACCATCATAACTCCCTATATTTTATTCTCTCTTGATTTGATGCTTCTACTCACTTTACTTCAATTCACCACCCATCCAAACATGCCGCAAGTTAGACTACCAAATCTTAGTGTGTAGGGCATAAGTCCAATTCATAGTGACTCCTTCGAAAGTGAAGACAGCCCAAGAATGACAAAACCATGCCCAAATGTTGAGATTATAACTGACACAAAACCCTTGGGTTAGGGTTTCAGTGAAAAGTGCCGAAGAGCGATAAAGGTCCCCGTAGATGCTATCACACGAGGACACGCCTCAAAGGAAATAAAATTCACTCAAGAAAAGCAAACTTAGAGACTAAGATTCCTAATCAAACTAGGGAACTAGTCAATTTAGAAATAATCTTAATTAATTAGAACTCATTAAATAAGATAAGAAAACTAATGACAACTCAAATAGGGAAATAAGAAACAATTCATAAATTTGCCAGCGTCCAACATGGGCCACGGGCCTGTCCTGCATCAATAATGACCTTGCTAACCACCTAAATGACATATATCAACCCTCCTTTCTAACCACCCAAATGACATATACCAACCCTCCTTTCTTAGTTTCAAGCCATCTCACTATCATCATCAACACCATATATGGAGGAATCTGCTATTATAAGGCATTAAATAGCATTTTTTTTTTTTTACATTCAGTGCGATCAAGCAGACCAGCTGGAGAGCCTGCTTGTCCATATTGAACCAAAGTTGAAGTTGGGCAAACTAAATCAGACGCAGCTCGTTCACATCCTTAGCTGTAGTGTGTGGAGAATCCTTTGAAGAGAGTTCTTTCCAGATTCCCCCATTGAAGAGTATATATAGATACGATTTTGTATGAATTGAAATGGTGATTCTCTAAGGTATTGCCATGTAACAGTAGACACATTTTTGTTGCTTTCTTAATGCTTGGCTGAAGAGGAAAATCCATGTTCAATTTTGAATCTTGAGCTATGACCTAACGAGCTAGCTAAGAGTACCCCTCAAACATGCCATCTCTACTAATTTCACTGGTTGCCTAGAAACTGACAGTGGAACATCCAACGTGCTGTGTCTTTCACTGTGGTCCTAGAAAAGCCAACCCAACTTCTATTAGAAATAAAGAGATCTAGTTTTCAGCCACATACTATCAGAAATATCCGCACCTATAAGAAGACATGCCCAGCATAAACCTAACTACTTCCCAACATTTGATTGCTGTTATTTGTGATTTGGATCTAGTGGTTGTTATTCTTTAGTGACCATGTCCCTCAAATTATCTTTTTAGGTCCCCATGCATTGAAGCTGTCTTGTAAAATTGACCAACTGAAAAAAGAGAGAGATTGCTTAACAAATCCCAAGCATGCCCCGCCCTACTGACCAAATCACTCTTATAAATCGAAACAGCCACATGGGTCTGTTCCCTTTGCCACCTAACATGAGATAGCAACTACATCCTTTGATGTTTATATATAACAAACCTCCTTCATTGCATTTCACCTCCAATTCTCCTCACATCATCACTAGAATTCTAAGATCAAAGCCTTGTCTGTGTTTCTCAAAGTTTCTTACAGTCCTTATAGCATACCATGATCAACTCCAAGAGGCTTGTTGCCATGGCTAGAAAGTGGCATAAGATAGCTGCCATAGGGAGGAGAAGAGTCTCGACCGTGAAAACTGGCAACTCCACAGATACTGAATCATGTAGCAAATCGGTAGCTGAAAAGGGTCATTTTGTCCTGTACACCATCGATAGAAGACGGTTTGTGGTTCCTTTGCAATATCTGAAGAGCCCCATTTTCGTAGAGCTGTTGAGAATGTCTGAAGATGCATTTGGAATAACAAGCAATGGGCCAATCACATTGCCATGTGATGGGGTGTTTATGGAAAATGTTGTCTCATTGGTTCGGTGGAGAAATGTGTGCAAGGAACTTGAGAAAGATTTGGTTTCCACCATGGCTAATCAAAGATGCTCAATTGAGTCATCCATGTTTCATCCAAATTATCAAGAGAACAACCAACATCTACTTGTCCATGGATATTGAAATAGTTGCATCATTTGTACTCCAAAATCATACCCTCTTCTTACACATTTGTAAATAATTAATCCAATTTTATTGCAACTGCTGAAATTCAATTTCCATTGTTGGGTTTAGAAAAACAGAATTTTTTCTTTGAGAATGGGAATAATGGGAATGTATTGACATTATTAACACAACCACTGAACATCATCTGGGCATTGTGAATGGATTGTTGTGAATGAATGGATGATTTTAGTGATTGAAATATCCTCTATTGGAAGGGCCCTTGGGGAGCATAAATCGAAGGCCAGTTGATGAAGTTTTACAGGATCCAATACAAATTTGTCCCTTTGTTACGGTCAAGTGTCTACCAGGTAACAATTGATCTTGGGTAAAAAAAATTGTTCTTCCTTTTTTTTCCGACAGTTATGTTAGGAGTAGATGAACTCTCCAATTCTCGCCCAGACCACCTGAACATGCCAGGCCTAAGCCCACCCATTAAGTCGGCTGGATAAGATCGAGCTGGGCTTTCAATCACTTATTTGGGCTTCCTAGCACTTATTCGAGGAAATCAGTGCAGAAATATTAAAAGGGCATAAATCTAAGATCCAAAAATTATAGACTACTAAAATCTAAAGTCCAAACCCAGCCCAAATCGATCAGGATGGGCCCAGATTGGCCCGGGCTGAACAAGTCCACAAACAGAGCAACCAAAGAACCAAACCATTTACAAACTGAAATTCAGAACCGTGACGCATGGAGAAGAACTATAGAATCCATTGATGGCATTTAAGCATTTAAGATATGTTACAGGTCCACAAGCATGCTTACCTTTGGAGTTCTTATAGGATCTGGACCGAATGACTCTAAAATGCATCCTATTGCCTTAAGATGGGGATTGACTTATAAGCTTAGGGTCGGGACTTGGATATTTTCAATGTGGGACTTGGACAAAGCCTCGTGGTGCTAACGGAAGCACTTCACTCTTACCCCTATGGATTCCCCTTTCTTGACTAAGAGGACCACTTGACCTGATTTTACCTCAAGGAATTACACTCAACCTACCAGGCTCTGATACCACTTATAGGATCTTGCACCCCATTGAGCTACCACTTAACCCAAAATCAATTGGTGATGGAAAACGGTACAATAATGGTTTTATGGTGAGGGCGAGGGCTCGACCACAATTATGACCGCTCAGGAGCGAGGGTGGACATTGACCTCAATAACGAGCCTTCTATAGTGGGATGATAATCACCCTCTTTTGCCCCTTTGGCGGAGATAACTCTAGGTCCTTTTGCAGCAGTTTAAGGAAGAAAACAGACCCAGAGGATGATTCACTCCATTGTGTGAGTTAAAAGCTGCATCAAAGAAGATGTGCATACATTTGTCATGCTGCTACTCCTCCAGCAATGGGTGAGATTCCAATTCCATATTTAGACTAAGATCTTTCAAAGCCTTAATTAAGAGAAGACAAAACTCCTTTGACCCCCCTAATGATAGTTTGAGATCAGATTTGATGCCTTAAAAATATAATCCTAGTTATGTTAGTCTTGGACCAATATATCTTTAATCATATCTACATAAATATAAGACTGATTTAAATAACACGAAATAAATATAAAATTAAACGCGTGCCTGACTCCATCACGTTTGCCTGAACTGAACTGCTAAATTTGATTGGGGATTTATTATACTCCTCCACTACAACCTTTCTACGTGATCTCCATGGGGCAATCAATGTATTAGTGTAGAGAAGAGCTGTAACCCCTAAACCCCATATATATGTTTCCTTTTACAACTCCCTTCCCATCATGCATGGAGTCCAAATCTAATTAAGATTTAGTTTCCTCTTAGCATAGGAAACTCTATTAGGCTAGCAACTTTTTATAAAAACACCAAAAGACATCTCTGTTAAGGAGATTTACCAATTTATGATTCTTTCTGTGACTTGGTCTTCTAAAGTGGGGGACCCACATGGGTGTGTGGTCACTGGACCACACTTAAGCCCAATAATTCTAACAAGCTCTCCATATAGCCCACCACATGTCTAACAAGCTGCTCAGGATCCTTCATATAACTGGATGATTCGATCGTTTGAGACCTGTTAAATCACTCTACTCACCAGGTAGGTATGTTGTTAATTCTTAGCTTATGGGTCAAGAGCCCAATATGTGAGCCTCAAAGGATACTTTAAAGACATTCTATCTAAGGTCATCTTCACTTCAAGTTGAAAAGCAGTTTACTGTAGGTTTGGGTCGTTGTAAATAATTAAAAAGAAAAGCTGAGGACTATTACAATGTATGTATATATAGTTTGGTTATAAAAACTAAATTATTATATTAAGGTCTTTCTATGAATGATAATATGATACTACAGTTAATTTATTTGGTAAATCTGCCTGCAATATATATGTATTAGGTTATAAACAGACCAAAGCAAGGCGACTATTAGGCTTTTAAGTATAACCTGGGCTCAATCCTCTCCTATTAAGTGGGATCACATTTTAAGGTCAGTTGTGGTCCATGAGCCTTAAGAACCTCCCCAACTTGCATGATGAGGGGTTAAAGGCTTCACTGGCTACCGGGTGTAAATTTCTCTGATGCACATCATGTCCAAATGGACTTGAATTCAGAGTTTTCAGACGAAACTATCTAAGGTTACTGGCTTTCTGTTGTGAAAATATCAGTTTCTTATAAGGCTAACCACAAAACCGGACCGAACCGACCGAACCGGATGGTTCGGATCGGTTTATAGTAGATCGGTTCGGTTAACGATTTGGAAATTATAAAACTGCTTGCATCGGTCGGTTATAGGTTTGAGCCCACGGTTAACCGCTTAAACCGAACCGACCGTATGCAATAACTTAAGTATTAATTTTTTACTATTTTACCCTTATGGTTTCGTTTTTGACTACTTTCATTTCATAGTTACTGTTTTACCATTCTTTCCTGAACTCAACACCGCTTCAGTTCTTCCTTCTCAGTTCTCACTTCTCACGACAATCGATCGTCGCCGTGGAACTCCACCGCTGCAATCCCTCTATTCAATCTTCTCCGGCACTGACAAAATAGAAACACTCTCTTCGATCTCGACCTGATCCTGCTTCTTCTTCTCTATTTCTCTGTTTCAAGAAACCAGAGGCTACTTTCTCTCTCCCTTCTTCGACCACTCTCATCGATACAAAAGCCCCTCGCCAGCAATCGCATTGCCTCACCCTCCCCATCCACCCAACTCACGATTCTTTGAAGACAATCTCTCTCTGTAAGTTAGTCTGGCCTATCTTAAATCTTTTTTTTCTTTACATCTGTTAGAATAATAAGTGATGTCAGGACTCAAGAAAAGAAAGAAGAGGCAAAGATGTCATGACAGTTGTGAAAAATGTCCCGAGGCAGAGTGCAGACGTCATGAGAGTTGTGAAAAACGTCCCGAGGCAGAGTGCACTCTCGCTGTAGCGAGAGTACACCTCGCTATAGCGAGGGTATGTGCTGGAGCCCAGTTGGATCAGGACTCTTTGAGAAAGTTTGAGATGGATTCTCTTTCTAAGTGGATAATTACAAGGAGTCTTAAGCACGAATTTGGGGCTATATATTGGGTGTTTCTCACAACCCAAAGAAAAAGACAAGATCATCTCTCAAGTTCTGAATTAGTGATTTGATTAAGAGAAATTTTCTCTAGAGATTTTTTAAGAGTTGTGCTGCCAAGTACTCTAGAGAGCAAGTTCTTCTGCATCCCTTGTAGAAGATCATCTTCTTGCGTAGAAGATTTGAGGAATCAAGCGCTGGATCTATTGCAATCAACGGTGTGATGTCGTTGAAGCATGATGCGACACGAGGTAACTTCAGTCTTTAGATAGGGGATATCTAGGGAAGAAATCTGAGTTTTTTGTAATTGCGAAATTCATAGTGTTTGATTAGATCCAGTACGGATCGGTGGTTTTTTACCCGGTTTGGGTTTTCCACCTTAAATTTGGTGTCCTTGTGGTGTGTGCTTGTGATTTTATTTCCGCTGCGTAAATTATTATTTTTTGCACACCCGTGGGTTGATTTATTGAGTGGACCAATCTAGAGATCTCGAACCCTAAACCCTCAATTGGTATCAGAGCGGGTTACACTAATTTGTTCTGTTTGATCACAAAAGATTTCTAGAATGGTGTTCAATTGAGAAGGGACATCAACTTCTAAGCCGCCTTTGCTAGATGGTTCTAATTATGCATGTTGGAAGCAAAGGATGATTGAGTTTCTTAAGTCCATTGATGATGATGTTTGGGATATTGTTGAGGAGGGCTACTCCAGACCAACAATTGTGGTTAGTGGACAAACAGTTCCTAAACCTAAAGCTGAATGGACTAAGGATGAAAAGCATGCCTCCAATTGTAATAACAAGGCAGTGAATAGTATATACAATGGAGTGTCTGCTGAAGAGTTTCATAGGATTTCCACTTGCAAAACTGCAAAAGAAGCGTGAGAAGTCTTACAGACAGTGCATGAGGGTACAGACACTGTGAATGGCAAGTTTGTGGCTTTCATGGCTAATTCTCTATCTGACAATAATACTGATGAAGATCATGCTGATGAGATGTCAGATCAAGAGAAAGATTATGAAGAGTTGTATCATGCTACATATGCTGATTGTGTCAAGATGATAAAGTATGGCTATAAGATCTCTATCAAGTTTAAAGCTGCTCAAGAAGAAAATTCTGCATTGAAAATTGAATTAGAGCAAGCACTTGAAAAGATTCGTCTCTTGGAAAGTCAGAAAAACTGCATGGCTGAAACTTTGACCACTGAGAGTCAAAAAATCGAAAAGGTTGAACAAGAGATTGAGAATATGAAGACGGAGTTGCGGACTGTTAAAACTAAAAAAGAAGATTTGCAAGGAAGACTGAAGATCACTTTGTCTGAGTTAGAAATCAAACAAGTTTCACTAAACAAGATGAACACTGGTTCGAAGACTCTTACAAATATCTTGTGTAGTCAGAAGTCTCAGTTTGACAGAAGCGGTCTCGGTTATGATCATGGTGCATCCACTTCAAATGCTAAAGGTAAAACAATTTTTGTTTCAAGTGTTGCACATGCTACTCCACATACTGCACATATAGATAATGTGTCGAGTAGTTTCAAGAAAAAGAATGTGTCACGCACTGCACACACATCCACTTGTCACCATTGTGGAATAAAAGGAGACATTCGTCCCCATTGCAAGAAGCTGCAAAGTCTACCCAAGACCAAGCAATGGCGGAAGAATTTTTCTCCACCCAAGACTACTCAAATATGGGTTAGAAAATCTGATTTGCCTAAGGAGTTTGCTCACACTGTGCTGAAAGTTCAAACTACAAAAGTATGGGTGGCTAATCATAATAAGCCATGATCAAGGAGGTCAAGTCCCCATCCCCAGTGCTGATACGAAGATCATATTGAGGGGGAGTGAAAATCGAGGGGGAGCTACTGCATCCAGATTGACGGAAGCTGCATGATTTTTTGTTTGTCAATTATGTACAAATTCAGGGGGAGAAGAATGAAGCCCAGAAGAGTTCTACAAGCTAAGGCAATTCAAGATCTACAGTGCTGATTTTTTTTGTTTAAAAATTCATTGTATTTTGGGTTTTTCTTTTGGGTAGATCTTATTGTATTGTTCTATGAGATTTGTCCACGAATTGCCAAAAGGGGGAGATTGTTAGAATAATAAGTGATGTCAGGACTCAAGAAAAGAAAGAAGAGGCAAAGATGTCATGACAGTTGTGAAAAACGTCCCAAGGCAGAGTGCAGACGTCATGACAGTTGTGAAAAACGTCCCGAGGCAGAGTGCACTCTCGCTATAGCGAGAGTTCACCTCGCTATAGCGAGGGTATGCGCTGGAGCCCAGTTAGATCAGGACTCTTTGAGAAAGTTTGAGATGGATTCTCTTTCTAAGTGGATAATTACAATGAGTCTTAAGCACGAATTTGGGGCTATATATTGGGTGTTTCTCACAACCCAAAGAAAAAGACAAGATCATCTCTCAAGTTCTGAATTAGTGATTTGATTGAGAGAAATTTTCTCTAGAGATTTTTTAAGAGTTGTGCTGCCAAGTACTCTAGAGAGCAAGTTCTTCTGCATCTCTTGTAGAAGATCATCTTCTTGCGTATAAGATTTGAGGAGTCAAGGGCTGGATCTGTTGCAATCAACGGTGTGATGTCGTTAAAGCGTGATGCGATACAAGGTAACTTCAGTCTTTAGATAGGGGATATCTAGGGAAGAAATCTGAGTTTCTTGCAATTGCGAGATTCATAGTGTTTGATTAGATCCAGTACGGATCGGTGGTTTTTTACCCGGTTTGGGTTTTCCACCTTAAATTTGGTGTCCTTGTGGTGTGTGCTTGTGATTTTATTTCCGCTGCGTAGATTATTGTTTTTTGCACACTAGAGGGTTGATTTATTGATTGGACCAATCTAGAAATCTCGAACCCTAAACCCTCAACATCTCAATCTCATGGTGGAAATTTTTTTTATTTAAAATCAAATGATATGGGCAACAACAGAATAACCCTTTTTTTTTCTTTCTTTGTTTTTGTTTTGGGTTGAGAGAGCAACAATCGAGTATCAATCTAAAGGTGGGTTTCTAACAAAACCCTATCTCGTGAATTGCGATTGTAGCCCAAAGTGCAGAATGGATGATCTCGCTTTTTTTTTCTAAGTTGGGTGATGAATGTCAGTTCAATACCCCTTACGTTTGTATTCAATTCTCTGTTATTGATTTCAGGAGGCTGGTTTTCAACATTCTAGCATTCAAATGGAAGATTCCAAATATTCTAAAGACATTATTCTCGTCCTAAATACATTCAAACAAACTTAGGGTTGTACATAGGTTAGGGCAACTGAAGGCCTGCTCAAACCAGTGGCTCGACTTGCTTCTTGCTAGCCCATATCATCACCACTACCACAACGGTTTAACCGACCGAACCGAACTATTCGGTTCGGTTAAAGCCCTCTCCATCGGTCGGATCTAATCGGATAATTAAAAAACCGACAGGTTAGGTTTGGTTATTGGTTTTAGTGTTAAACCGATCTGAACCGCCCATGTGCAGCCCTAGTTTCTTATGCAAAAAGGTGAAAAAAGCAAAACTATGGGTGTTCATGGAATGGGCCAGCCCGAGCACGGCCTGATCCCAGACCACCGCTGGTAGGGCTTGGGCCAAAGGTTTTCGTGCTCGGGTCGGGCTCAGGCTTTTTTTTATTTAGGCCCATTTACTAGATGGGTCGGGCCTGTATTCAGTGGTAGAGGGCCCGAGCCTGGCCCCGCACGGATATAAAAATATCATTAGAGAGTGTTGGAGAGGGGACTCAAAGACTCCCCTCGTTCCACCTCATATGTACATGTGTGTCACCACCACTTGAGCTACCACTTAGAATCATACGAAAAAGCCCTATTTTAATTTTATAAAGTAAACTTGAGTTGGGCCCGGCCTTACTCATTTTCAGACTAGCCAGGCTTGGACATATATTTTTTAACTCGGGCCAGGCCTTGATAGACCTCAACCTGGCCTGACCCAGCCCATGAACACCCCTACACGAATACAATAACTCGACAAAAGAGAAACACAGGGACGTTCATGGTTTTTCAGTTTTCCTACATCCATGGGTGAGAACGAGCTTTTACCATCATTTCCGAAAAGCCAAGATTTTCCTCTCTCCGCCTATCTCAACTCTCTGATTAAGGGATTATTTCCTTAAAAAAAAGTGTCAAATGCCCCAGTACCACCAAAAGCATCATCAAATAAATGTAATGCCCAAAAGCGTCTTATACATTAAACTTCATTTTTTGGGACCAAATTGCCCTACACTTTATCTCTCGCGAGTTCAAGACATAACACTCGCGAGCCGGAGATGTGACTTACAAGCTCAGGATTTGGTATCTATATATGTGCCTAACATTATTCGGGGCTCGGATTTTCTGCTTTTGTTCAATTTCATTCACGAGCGTTCCTCAAGAATTCATTAATCTTCTTTATCATGTTAGATTAATTCATATTTTCTATCAATAATACCTCATTTTGAATGTACTCTTACTAGTAGAGGATTAGCTAAAAGTTATGTGAATCCAATATAGCCTGACCTAAAACTTTACAACGGACATAACTACCATGTTGAGCTCAAGAATATGTGAAGTCATGGTTGAATAATTCCACTATAACTATATTTAACCGTTAATGTACTCATTCTTAGGGGTGTTCATGGGCGGGGTTGGGTCAAGCTAAGGCATATCCAAGCCCGGCCCAACTTGAGAAACACAAGCTCAGGCCCAACCCAAGCTTGAAATGGGCCATAAAAGCCGTGCTCGAGCCCGCCCATTTTGTCAACCAGGTTGGGTAAAACCAGGCTTTTGATCAATTTTGTAGGCTTTCTAGTAAACCTTTAGCCTAATTAAATTAAATTACATGCACTCCTTCTACAAGTCGGGCCGGGCCAGGCTGTGGGCTTTCTTCCACTTAATTTAAGCCCGCCATGAACACCCCTACTCATTATGACTCTACTTTTAGTGCAATTTTTGGAGAATTTGTTTTAAGGTTTTCTTCAAAAGTCTATAGGTTGCCAACCAACTCTTCCACCTTTAAGGTATTCAAATTCTTATTCTCTTCAATGGCCACAACCTTTGTATCAAATCTTTATTGAAGAGACCTCAAAATCTTTTTGATAATCTTGTGTTCAGGAATTGGATCGCCCAAAGTAAAAGCATCATTAACAATAGCATCCAGGTTTGCATTAAATTCATCGAAGCTCTCATCTTCTTCCATCTTAACATTTTCAAAGGCCGTATTTAACTTCTTAAGTTTCGACTATTTGACAGTGTCAGTACCCTCATACGCAGTCTGCATAATATCGATCTCATGCTTCTTTTGCAGTAGTGTAAATAGAAATTCTTCGAAATAGTCACACCATTGTAAATAGCATTAATAGCCCTAGAGTTACAAGTAGAAGAATGTTCTTCTTCCTTAGTCCAATGTTCCTCAGATTTGGGTACAATTACCCCATTAACAATAACGGTGGGCAAGGAATAGCCATTAACTACGGATTTCAAGACTTTAATATCAATGGATTTCAAAATGACAACTGTTTTGGATTTCCAATAAGCATAATTTGTGTCATCCAAAAAAGAGGGCTTATTGGTCGAAAGTGCCTTCGCGGTAGATATCCATTCTAGCAATAAGTAGAATCTACACAATTAAATAGTGTACAACACTCTTTGATCCCAACTGAAATTTCCCTTTTACTAACTACTATAATGAATGCTGGTCCGAAAAATCAATGCAGCGGAATAAAGACAATGCAAATTAACTAGCAATGAAATCTACCAATCATATACCATAAGAAAGCAGACACAATTTTTTACGTGGAAACCCTATTCAGGGAGGAAAACCACGATCAGAAAACTCAATCACTATTGAACGGTTACAAAATATACTCACGGCTCCCTTTCCCAGTCAGTATGTCGACCTAAGGACTGTAGTTGTTCTTACACAACTCCCCGCTGCCATGACTACTCGCTACGCACCGCTCCCTGTACTGAATGCTCCAACAACACCTTGAGAACCAAGATGCTCAGATTTTCTTTGAGGAAGTAGAAGCCAACAGATCTCTAGAACAACTCTTCAAAATAATTCTCCAAATGATGCTCTAGAGAAGAATTCTCTCTCTTAGATTTAGCTTGCTCAGAACAATGAGAAAGGTGGTGTCCTATTTTGGGTTGAGAGAAACACCTAATATATAGCCTTTAAATTTGTACCTTAGGTTTCCAGTTTGAGTGGAAAAAGAAGCGTAGTTTGAATCCAACTAGGAAAGAACACCTAATTCGCGCAGGCACAAAATACCAAGCTCGCTATCGCTAGACTCATCTGCCTCGAGCCTCTATTGCACCTTCTCTCTAGCGAAGCTTATGTTCGTTATAGCGAACATAGGTTCTCTCTTAGTTCGTTTTAGCGCTGGAACTTGACTCTCTTCACTTCATGTCTTCACGTGACACAACCGCAGTCCACTTGACAAGAAATACAAAATTAAAACTCGAATGGACCCAGAGTTTTGTCCAACCTATGAATTAGCAAACACAATTAAATTCCTAGCAATCTTTCCCTTTGACAATTCTCAACACAACTTGTTCATAACTAGTAAAAGTGGAGAATCCTTTGAAGAGAGATCATTCAAGATATTCCCATAAAAGAATGGATACTATTTTGTATCAATTGCAATGGTGATCTTACGGATACATTTTTTTTTTCTAAATTCCAGGCTCCAGAAGAACATCCATGTTCTATTTAATTTGGATACTGATCCATTACCTAATGGTCCAAGAATACCCCCACAAACATGCCACTTCTAATTCACGTATACATTGGGGAATGGGGATTTACTTCACTCCTTAACTACGGATTTAACATTATGGAGTCCTAATTCAATTAGAATTTAGATTCCTTTTAGCAATAAGAAACTTAGTGAGGCTAGAAACTCTTCTACAATACCAAAGATATTTAAGAAGGAGACTTAACATTAATGTAGACCTAAAACTGATTGGTTTGTTCAAGTGGGGAACTCACATGAACGAGTGGTCATTGGACCACATTAACCCAACAATTAATTATAAAAGAACATCCAACGCGTCTTTCACTGTGGTCCTTCAAAGGCTAACCAAACTTTTCAAACTGTGGATCTAGTCTTCAGCCACACACTCAGAAAAATTTGCATATCTATGTAGGAAGACATGCCTAGCATCAATTAATTATATTTCCTAACATTTGGTTGCAGCTATTTGTGATTGGATCTAGTGGTTCTTATTTTTTGGCAACTATGTCCTACAAATTCTCTTTTGAGGTCCTCATGCATTGAAGATGAAGTAAAAAATTGACCAACGAAAAACGAAATAGGTTGCTCCACAAATCCCTAACATGCCCCACCGACTAATCAAACCACCCTCCCAATCAAACCACTCTACCAATCAAACTACTCTTTCAAACCAAACAGTCACATGGGTCTGTATCCTTTGAAACCAAACATGAGAAAGCTACACTTTAAATGTTGTACACCCTTTCAAGCTTTATAAATAGCAAAAACCCTTCCATTGCATTTCATATCAAATGATCAACACATCATTCCTAGCAATTCCAAGATCAAAGACAGCCTAATTCTCAAGCTCCTCTGTTTTTTTTTTTTTATGGCCATGTTTTTTTTTTTTTTTTTTTATGGCCAGGAAGTGGCAGAAGATGGCTGCCATAGGGGGGAGAAAAATCTTGACTGTGAAAACTGGCAACTCTACAGATACTGAATCATGTATATAGTAAATCTATAGCTGATAAGGGCCATTTCTTCATGTACGCTGTCCATGGAAGACGGTTTATGGTTCCCCTGCAATATTTAAAGAGCCCCATCTTCGTAGAGCTGTTATGAATGTCTGAAGGTGCATTTGGAATATAAAGCAATGGGCCTATCACATTGCCATGTGATGGGGTTTTCATGTAAAACTTGATCTCATTGGTTCAGAGGAGAAATGTGCCCAAGGAAGTTGAGAGAGTTTTGGTTTCCACCCTAGCCAATCAAAGGTGCTCAATTTAGTCATCAATGCTGCATCCACTTTTTCAACGGATTAACCAACATATACTTGTCCATGGATTTTGAAGTAGGTGTATCATTTTGCAAGGCCAAGATCATGCATGTCGTCTTTCTTTACATTTGTAAATAATTCATACAATTTTACAATGAAACTTCTGCACTTCATTTTTCAATCTAGGGATTAGAAAACCACATTTTTTTTCCTTAAAATCTCTGCAAGTTATCTTTCTTTCCCGTGAGAAATAACAAGACCGTTTGACATTATTTGACACAACTAAGATAGGCCCGGGCTTGAACCCCAGGTACACCTCTTTTCATTTGTACAGACCTCCTTCCCACTTGAGTGAACCAACTTACTACTTAATATCAGCTTTTTAAATATAATTTATCATCACCAATAAAAAGAAGTAATTACAAAAAAGGTGCCTATCATTTTAGAAAACCTCAAAAACACCCTTGTAGTTTTTCCTTTTACGTAATGGTACCTTCACTAACCGTCCAACTAAAAGAAAAGTAAACAACGTTCCCACTCTTCCTTTCATTTTTTGTAGAGAGCTACTAAATGCACACTAGTTTTTCCTCTCCACACAGTGCACTTTTTATGACCATATATACCCCCGGGTAAAACTACCTAAAAGGACATCTCTGCCTCCCAACTTCTTTCTACACCCACACACCCCCACTCCCACCCCAACCACCACCACCCCCTCCAGCAGCACCGCTGGAGGGGGAGGGAGGAAGAGAAAGGGTAGGCGGAGTAGAGGGAGGGGGAGGGGGAAGGGAGACGGACCCGGGCTGGGTGGACGGTGGGCGAGAGGGAGAGGAAGAGCGGGCGGCGGCAGGGGTGAGGGAGAGGGGGCAAGTGCCAAGGAGAGGGAGAGAAAGAGGGACGGAGAGAGATGGAGATGGGCGGCGGCCGAGAGGGAGGGGGAGAGAGGGAGAGTCAAGAGTGGGGGAGAACGGGTGCGTAGAGAGGAGCAGAGCTTTCGTAGGTTAGGTCATTTTGGGCAAAACAAGGTGTGTATGAAGTAAGTGTGGGGAGTGTACAAAGTACTAGTGGGGAGAGAGCAAAAACTACAGCATTTAGCCACTCTCTTTCTAGTATTATTACAAATTCTACCCTTTACATTCGTTGGAAAGAGTAAATGACTCTTTCACCCGTCACTTTTTTTTTACCATCCATGGGGGATGAGCCCCCTTTCTCTTTTTTTATTTTTTAACCTTTTAACCATCCAAGGGGATTTGGGTCCCTTTCTTTTAACAATCCATGGGGAATAGGACCCATTTTTTCTTTTTCCATATCTCTTTTTTACTAACGGCCATCCAAGGGGTTAGGACCCATTTTTTTAACATTTAACCATCCAAGGGGGCTGTGAACCTTTTTTTACCATCCAAGGGGGATAGGACCCGTTTTTCTTGCTTCCTTCTTTTTTCTATTAACCATCCAAGGGGTTGGGGGCCATTTTTATTTTATTTTCTTTTCTTTGTTTTCTGCTTTTAAAGGATTGTTAAAGACGTGAGGGGTAAAGGATATGAGGTCAAGAATAAAAGATATAAAGGAAGATACAGCTCATGAGATGTTGACTTTCATAGTATTAAGTTATTATAGCGATGGGGTATTTATTTTCCATCTTGATTGAATTTTCATTATAGCGAAGATTTATTTGATGGTCGTTTTTAGATATTTATCATTAGTTCTTTATTTTTTAACCACTTACAAAAATGCAAGATAAATATTTCAGTTAGATGAAACAAATAGGCCTTGAAGAAACCCTCTTTATGGGATCATACAGCCACCGTAGGCATGGTTGAAAAACTTTAGTGAAGCTACATTAAGGCAAAGCAGATCATACTCTGTGAAATAAGGAAGAGAAGGTGTCATGCATTGTTGGTCTACGTAAAAGATGTAACTGTAATGGGAGATTGATTTGATAAAAAAAAAAAATTATTTTATTTTTTCTTCTTTCTGAGTTGGCCCAGTGGCCAGGAATTGGGAAGGAAACATGCCCCTCCAGGGTGCTATGGGAACGGGTGTTGCTATCCACATCAACATCCTATGACACCTCTATGACACCTGATTTGATAAAATTGTTACCTTGAAGCATACATCTTTATAAATAATTTCAATCAAACATTGAGGCCATTCATAAATTAATTTTCTTCTGAATGGTCTTGGGTCCAACCCCTGGCCTTGCCATTGCCTGCAAGGTCCAATTATGGGCATAACTAATGTAAGCCCTCCGAGGGCTTTTGCTTACTTCGGCCTGGCCTATATATGTTGATGGTAGGGCTTGGAAAATCCGAGCCAGGCCTGGCCCTTTGACAGCCCTAATTGCATCATTATACCCATAAAGTGAGCATTTTGGTTCCATGGTCACTCATGGAAACACACCAACATATATGTTGATGGTGGGGCTTGGAAAATCCGAGCCATAAAGTGAGCATTTTGGTTCCATGGTCACTCATGGAAACACACCAACAGCCTCAACATAGCTAGTTATGCAGAGAATCATTCTTTTAGGGAGATCTTTCCATATGCATCCATGGAACAGTAGATTCAATTTTGTATCAATCAACGTGGAGATTTTTTTAACACATTAGAAGAGTAGACATCTTTTTGTTGCTTTCTAAATGCCGGGCCCCAGAGGAAAATCCATGTTCTATTTTGGATTCTGATGTGTGACCTAATGATTCAAGAGTACCCCCATGACAATGCCACGAACTGCCACTTCTCCTAATTTCCAGAAGCTAACAGTGTAACATCCAACGTGCTGTGTTTTTAACTGTGGTCCTAGAAAGCCTAACCGAACTTTTATTAGAAATAAAGAGATCTAGTCTTCAGCCACATACTCACAGAAAACTTCACATCAATTAGAAGACACGCCCAGCATAAACCTAACTATCTCCCAACATTTGATTGCAGCTATTTGTGATTCTGATCTAGTGGTTCATATTCTTTGGTAACCATGTCCTGAAAAAAAAAAATATATTTTTTTTTTTTTGAGGTCCTAATGGATTGAACTGTCTTGTAAAATTGACCAACTGAAAAAAGAAAGAGATTGCATAACAAATCCCAAAAGTGCCCCACCCTAGTAATCAAACTACTCTTTCAATCCAAACAGCCACATGGGTCTGTAGCCTTTGCAACCTAACATGAGAAAGCTACACTTTGAATGTTGCACACCCTCCCAAAGCTTTTATATATGACACCCCCAACATTGCATTCCATATCAAATGATCAACACATCATTCCTAGCATTCCAAGATTAAAGCCTTCCCTTGTTTCTCAAGCCTTGTTTTGCTTCTAGTCCTTTCAGTAAACCATGATCAACTCCAAGAGGCTTGTTTCCATGGTTAGAAAGTGGCAGAAGATAGTTTCCATAGGGAGGAGACAAATATCCGCCACAAAAACTTGCTCTACAGATACTGAATCATGTAGCAAATCAGTAGCTGATAAGGGTCACTTCGTCGTGTACGCTATGGATGGAAGACGGTTTATGGTTCCTTTGCAATATCTAAAGAGCCCCGCCTTCATAGAGCTATTAAGATTGTCTGAAGATGCATTTGGAATAAGAAGCAATGGGCCTATTACATTGCCATGTGATGGGGTCTTCATGGAAAATTTGATCCCATTGGTTCGGAGGAGGAATGTGCCCAAAGAAGTTGAGAGAGATTTGGTTTCCTCCATAGCGAAGCAAAGATGTTCAATTGAGTCATCCATGTTGGACCCACATTATCAAAAGACCAACCAACATATACTTGTCCATGGATTTTGAAATGGAATTATATATCCTCTGCTTTACCACATTCATGGTCTTCTAAACTTTTTTTTCCATTGGAATTCATGCAATTTTATTCAATGCAAGCTCTTATACATCATTCTTGCAAAAGCAGTATTTCTGTTTTCATGAACTTTATGTCACTCAACTTTCTTCCCATGTGAGAAAGTAAATAATGTGAATATGTGGGTGTTGATGGCATTGTGTAAAAAATATAAATGAATGATCTCACAACCGAGTGCATTCTCCTACTATGGGCCCAAATTTTAGCAAATTTATTTGAAACTTGAATGTTTGGAAATTCTGGAGCCTGAAATTCATCTTGATGTTTTATGAACCAGACTGGAATGGCTGGTACAACCAGGCTTTGTTCATCCAAAACCGATTAGCCTAGGTTGCACTGTGGGCCTAGGTTGCACTGTGTAAACTTTGTGGCTCAACTATTAAACTGTACGTTTAAACTAGCCAGCTCTTCTGTAAAATTGGAAAATAAAACTGATATACTTAGCCTGAGTTTTCTTTGAGATGATTTCATCACAATTTAAGTAGCCTTTACAAGTTCAACAGCCAGTTCAGTTTTTGTTAGTATTTTTATGTTGGCTAATTCACATGGGTTGGACAAAACTCTGAGTCCATGAATTGACAAAACTCTGAGTCCATGATCTCTTTCGATCCCCAAATTGCTATTCAGTTTAAGAAGCAACTTCAGGCGTTTATTTAGGGGAAGAAAAGTGATTTGAAAACCCCTAAAAATTTTGTAAAAAAAAAGAAATCTTCTAAAGGGATTCAATGTCATAAGTGTCATGGTTATGGACACATTGCTAGTGACTGTGCTAATAAAAAGCCAAGAAAGAAGGCATTCAATTTGACTTGGGATGATGATACTTCTGAGGAAGATGATAAAAGATCTGAGTCTGAGAATCCTGAACCTAGCAAAGAAAAATTCATGTCAACTTCTGTTTCTGTTACTCTATCAATTTCTGATGATGGGACTGATTGAGGTGTTAGTGAGTCAGAGACAAAACATGATTGGCAAGCTAAATATCATATATTGTTTGCGAAAACCATGAATATGCTAAAGATAAATGAAAAAGTGGTTACAAGCTGGAAAGAATCTAAAGAGCAGAATACTTCTTTAAAAGCGGAATTGTCAGAAGCTCTTACAAAAGTGAGTCACTTAGAGGCAAAAAATAACAAATTGGCAGATAAATTGACTGCAGCAGCACAAAAGTGTGATTTGAATAATCACGATATGAAGACCTTGAAAGCTGAAACTACCGACTTGCAAGGAAAACTCAAGATGGTTCTTTCTGAGTTGGATACTAGCAAGGCTTCACTAAATAGGATGAAAGACAGACATGCATGGCATTAGCTACGCTGACATGGCATCTTCATCAAAAGTCAAATGTACTAACTGTTTTGTTCAAAATTCAGTTGTTACTAAACATGTTATTCATATTGTACATACAGCTGCCAAGAAGAAGAATGCGTCACGTCCTGAACGTATTCCCACTTGTCATCACTGTGGAATTAAAGGACACATTCGACCCCATTATAATAAGCTGCAAAATTGTCAAGTCGAATGTAATGGAAAACACAGAAGCCTGAGCTGAAAAAGAATACCATCGTTGTTTGGGTCAAGAAAAAAGACTTATCTTCTTTGTTGGTACACACTTTGCTAAAGTGTTTAAATTTACAATGTTGTGTGCCGAAGTTTCATCACCCCTACAAGATCCCCCCTCTACCTTAGTGCTGATATGGAGATCATATTGAGGAGGAGTCAATATTGAGGGAGAGCTCAAGAATCCAGATTGACAGAAGCTACTTGAAGATAATTATTTGTCAATTATGGACAAAAAAAAGGGAGAATAATGAAGCTATGGGGAGAAAACAAGCAAAGATCTACAGTTGTGCTGGTTTTTTTTTTTTTTGACAATTCAATGTATTTTGAGTTTTTCTCTTGGGTAGATCATTTGTATTGTTCTAGGGAGTTTTGTCTATGAATTGCCAAATGGAGAGATTGTTAGTATTTTTATGTTGGCTAATTCATGGATTGGACAAAACTCTGGGTTCATTGAGTTGTATTTTTGTAATTTATTTTAGAATGGACTGTGGTTGTGTCGCCGGAAGAGCTAAAGCGAAGAATAGAATAAAAGAGAAGACCGGGCGAAATCCCCCACGCCCGATCGATTGGAGCCTCAGTCCAATCGATTAGACTGTAAATGCACTCCAATTATTTGGGTGGTCCGATCGATCGGATGCATTGTCCGATCAATCAGACGAGTGCGCAAAAAAAGGGAAAAGTCTCAATTCTAATTTGGAAGTGTTTCCTTTTAAGACTATGTTTCGTAATTTGAGTCCTACTTACACTAAGTCTAAGGCATGAATTTGGGGATATTTATAGGGTATTGCTCTCAACCCTAAATATTACCACTCTCATTAATCTGAGTCAGAGATATCTTAAAGATAGATTATTCTCTTGACCCATTGAGAGATCATTCTGATGGGTTGCTCTAGAAGGTAATTGTTGCTTCTGCTTTCTGAATGAGAAGATAGTTCATCTCGACAAGATCAAGTAAGGAGAACGGGGCACGGTGGATGTCGTGTTAGTGAATTCTTTGCAATAATAACTACAGTCATTAGGTCGAGGTACAGACTGAGATAAAGAAGCTTGTGAGTATATCTTGTAACTGTTCGTGAACTCTTGATTTATAGTTCGTGGTTTTTCTCCCTGGATAGGGTTTCCACGCTAAATATTGTGTCTTCCTTCTTATGGTGTGTAATTCGTAGATAGCTAGTTATAGATTATCTCATTGGTTATTTCCGTTGTGCATTGATTGATTAAATTAGAACTAGTGATCCATTATGATAGCCCCCAAAATCTTGAGATTGATTCAAATCTTTTTGGTGAAGAATTTTTTTTTACTAAATACCAAACAAAGCAACACAAATAACACCAAAAACAACAAAAACACTGATTTATCTGATTGTTGTTTTCCCCCCACTTAGGAGAACCTTGAATACGGGGAACAGTCTGGTGGTATAGTAGTGCGTGGTCCTGCTGTGCAACATTCCATCAAACACACATTTCTATTGAAGAACCCAGATCCTCTGAGGCTTTGACATAGAGAAATAATGCTGAGTTGGAGTGGAATATTTTTTTCCCTGGAAAAGAGGGATATATATTAAGCACACAGAAAAAGAGAACAGAGCATACTACAGCCAGACCCCAAAACAGAAAAGAAAGACAACAAAAACTACCCAGGACACAAACATGACAACACACAAACCATCCAAAAACAACTACCAAGACCAACTACTACCATTAAGGCATGTTTGCTTGTATTAAAATACAGAAGAATGTTTTTTTTTTTTTCAGTGGTTAAAAATGAAGATCAAGGATGAATTTTCAAAAATAAGCATCAATTAATCTTTCCTTTCATGAAAGTAAAATCAAAGGAATATAGGAAATGAATATTATGCCTTTGGTCTTCATTTTTAACCACTTGAAAAGATTCTTAATTATGTATTGAATTTCTATGAATTTTATTGCAAACAAATGGGCCCTAAGGGTCCATATATACCTACTAAGTTGGCAAAGGTTACAAAAGGGTCCATCCAGTAGGTCCTTTGGAAGTGGACCCTATATCATTCACTGAAAGATTGTCCATTCTGTTAACACATTCAATTGGAGCGGAACTTCACAGTGGAGCTCGTCCATTGAAAATATGAGTCACTTAGAATAAAGCCCTAGCTCCCAAGTGTACGGGGTATCATCAAATTACCAAAGAAGGAGTGGGTTAGCATGAGATTGTCCATCCGACAGAAAAAAAGGGTTATTAACACAATCTTATGTTTATTCATTATCATATTTTTCTTATCACAGAAAAAAGGGTTATTAACACAGTCTTAATGTATATTCATTATCATATTTTTTCAATCACTTAGGAGGCACCTAGGGATGTAAATTGAGTACCCGATTTTCTAATTATCCAGAGGTTCTGACCCGTAAGAAACTGGGTTTGGAACCTATTTTAGGATTCGATTTATAAATAGGTCCGGGTCTGGAATAATCCAATTTAGGTTCCGATTGATAAACCGGTCTATTCCGGGTCCATATAAGTTCCGTCCCGTGGACTTGGCTTACAGGTCTTTAATATTGCATATTGTAGCTCAAAATCACTTTAGCTGGACATTTTTATGTTTGATCCCAGACGTAGTAGACATAATGCACGGTCATAAGTTGAGTGACATCTTTATTTTAAGCCAAAAAAAGAAAATCATAATAACAAATCTGAACCGGTTTTGGAACTAGATCTCGGTCCTCTAGTCGGACCTATTTCGGAACCGCACTCGGGTCCTCTCATTGGAATCGGGTTTAGAAATAACAAAACAGGTTTCGACTCGAAACCGATCTAGAACCGGAACTGTCATTTATAAATGGTTCTGGTCCAGATCCAATATGTTTCTACCCAAAACCAACCTATTTTTTATCAATAGGCACCCGTCTTAAGTTTAAACCCTCCCAAGCACCCAATAGCAAATCGAAGAAAAAAGGTCTAAGGTTTCATAATCAACGCCCAATTCAACAGTGAATGTCTTTCATTGGACTGCAATTTGGTCCGGTGCCCATCCAAGGCGAATGAATCAATTAATTAAAGGCCGGTCCTGCATGCGCCGAACACGGACCTCTCGCAACGAAATAGGCACTTGCACAAAATTGCTTATATTTATGCACTTAATCTGAAATTTCGGTAGATGTTTCCATTGGAAAAGTTGGGAGGTTTACATTAGGGGTTAGATTGGCATAAATGAACCTTACTCTCCACATAAACTACTAAGGTCTATCCCTAGTTCTAGCGCTGATGGTTAAGAAATTTGGATTAGATTTCCAGTGTGGTTATAGGCCTCTTGAAGTATTTATCAAATAAAAAGAATTATCTTGTAGATGGTTTTCCATTTTAAAAGATTAGATACTACAAAATGTTCCTTCTTAGAATAGTAAAAGATAGGGATGTAAATGAGTCCCCTATTCTTTGATTACCCAGAAGGTCCGACCTGTTAAAAACTGGATTTGGGTCCTCATCTAGGCCCCGTTAAGTAAATGGGTCCGGGTCAGGGTCCTTTTTTTGAACTTGTGACCTAAGCGGGTCCGGCTCCAGTTCCACATTGGTTCGGACCCGGGACCCAACACATTACCTCAATTTTCGAGAATTTCTCCTTAAAATTAAGTTTTTTTCCATACGACCCAGATCCAGACCCGCCCCATATGTGATTCTGTGGATCCATTTTCTCCTTAACAGTTCTAGTTTCGGAACCGATAAACTGGCCCCGAGACGATTCCTGATCCAAATCCGGGTCCACCTTCTCCTTAACAGTTCCGGGTCCGAGACCAAGACCAAAACCGACCTGTTTACATCCTTAGTAAAAGAAGAGATGTCAGCATGCATGCTAAGCATGGTGCTTTGGTAAGTCGTCAGTGTATGAAGGTGGATGTTATAGTATAGGGGTTTTTCCTTGAAGCAACCCTTGAAATTAGGGGTGCTACTAGGCCAAACCGAGCCCAATTCCGGCTCAGCCTGCTTTAGGCTGGCCTTTGGTACGTGATTTGGGCCCGTTTAATAATTGGGCAAGGACTGGATTAAGTGAATGAAAGCCCAAAGCCTGGCCTGTATAAGGAGTGCATGTTATTTAATTTAACTAGGACAAACATTTGCTACAAACCCACAAAATTGATCAAAAGCCTAGTTCAGCCTAGGCCGGTTGATTAAGTGGGCAGGATCGGGCCAGACATTTATGGCCTATTTTGGGCTTGGGCTGTGTTTCTAAAGTAGGACCGAGTCTAGATATGCCTCAGCCCGACCCAGCCCATCAACACCCCTACTTGAAATTCGTCATTTTTCTAAAAGTTTCCTACAGAGCTCGAACTATACAACCATTTTCTAAAACGCACCCTTCATTTTTATTTTATTTTTCGAATCCAACTATTTCCTACCTCAATTTGAGAGAATAAAAGTAAAAAATTTCCTTTCAAGGTAGGAACTCAAGCTAAGTCCCAAGTAATGTTAACCGAGCACTTAGTTTTGGTAGAAGCGTCTTGTTGATATTAGGCAAGCATGTTTATTTATTGGAATTCATGGGATTTCTATTCGTAGAAATTTGAAATTTCCAGACATGGTAGAATTCCCGAAGCTCCCTTGTACTTGAGCATCTAGAAATCCCATAAAAAAGAAAATGGGTTGGATTAATCCTAAATTTCCAAAGGTCATTTAAAATATTTTAGAGCATGGGCGGCTCCACATATATCACAGTGGGGTCAATTGACCTCACTGTGATCTGAGAAAGCATTTAAAAATAAAAAGTTTTATTTCATGAATTGAACTTATAGGAAGCTTTTGACCCCACTCAATTTAAGAGTTTCACTCCACATTAGCTAACTTTACACTTTTTATTTGTTGCTGTGGTAGTGAACCAAAGTCACCATAAAATACCCACCGCCTAAGTAATAGGCCAATTGTCTAACAAAAATTAAATAAAATTAATGGGCCCACATTACTAATATACGCTCCAGCAACAAGTTTTTAGAACTTAAAGGAATTTGTGACATTGCTAGAAAATTAGTGGAGACAAAGAAGGATATCGTATACCAATTGGTTTATTTGCTTTTAAAATTGGCATTGATTTTACCAGCAGTGGCTGTCACGGTAGAAAGAACTTTTTCAGCAATGAAGTACGTAAATAATAGGTTGCATAACCGAATAGGAGATCAATGGATGAATGACTGTTTGGTTACATATATTGAAAAATATGTGGTTGCTAGTGTTGATAATGAATATATTATGCAACGATTTCAACACATAAAAACCTATTAAGGGCAGCTGTAGGAGTTCATGTATTTAGATTAAGAACTATTAGTAACAATGTATTAAAAAATAAAATTTATTCTAGAATTCAATATTATCTTTGTCGGATTATCAGAAATAGGTTATTTGAGAATTTTATACTATACTTGTCAAATTATCGAAAGTAGATGACAGATGTTGATAAAGGGAAAATAAATTTACTCGATTTGCAAAAGATAAGTCTTTTGTTGATCCTACTGACTCGAATTCGTGGAGCCGCCACTATTTTAGTGGCTGAAATTTTGAAATGCTTGTGAAGAAACATGGCATGTGCAAATGGTATGGGACAAAATGTTACATCATGTCCAAAAAAAACCTAAACATGGCAAATTCTTGTCATCCCCATTCAACCAAATTTTTTGGATTAATCTGGATCACATGCATGTATTGAAAAGATATATCTAATATGCATTTTTTAGTCTGTATACGGTACAAAACAAAATTTGAAGTGAATCTTTAAGCGTCTTTCTTTACTAATTTAATAGTCTTAATTATGTTTCTTAATCCAAGGAGGTCATTAAAGTTACAAGAAGTTATATAGATTTACTTTGGAACAGCTTGATACTCTTTGTTGCTTTTTAAAATAGGATACCTAGCAGAGTTTTCCAAGGTTGGACCCTACCAAATTAAAGGGGGCAATCCATATATAAAAGGAAAAAGGTGAATTAAACATTGACACTTAACCAACTCACGTCCATAATTTGGGTGGTAGTCAAATAAATGACGAAGTTTTTATTTATGGGAGATGCTCCTCTGAGAGATAGGGGTGGGGGCCCTCATATTTAAGTTGTTGGCATTAGATATGGATGTGAAAGCCTTCACCCAATCTCTCATTTAAGGTGAAAGATATCTCTCATAGAAGCATCTCCCTTTATTTATATCTATCATTTTGTGCCTCTAGATCATACAATTATCCACATCAAATAAATCTGAGATTTTGTAGATGTGTAATTCAAAATGCCTCTTATTTATAAGGACACTATGGGGCTATGGGCTGGAGTAGCTTGGGCCCGACCTAGGGTGCAAGCTTTTGGCCCAGCTTAGGCCAGACAATTTCGACCTAGGTCGGGCTTGGCCCAGATATGGGTTTGTGTTTCTAATCACGGATTGGGCCTGGATGCCTCAACCTGGCCTGACCCGTGCCATATACACCCCTACTTATTAGGGGTGTAACGGTTCGGTTAACCATTTTATTTTTTGGAAAAATCATTAACCGAACCATATTTTACAGTTTTCAGTTTTTAAAAACAGTAACCGTAACCGTACCCTAAAAAACTGTTAAAAACCGAACCACTATTAACTGTATTAGACAGTACGGTTACGGTTAATTGTCACTTAAAAAAAATCTATCTTTGCCTTTTTGACTCTGCATTCAGAACAACATTATCATTTCTCACATACCAAACAAAACGACACTATAATTTTTCACGAAAATAAATACAACTAAAACTCTAAAATGATGCTACAAAACATCTATGATGCAATACAATTCTAGGAAACATGAGACAAGTATAATCCAACTCACAAAATAATTATATTCTCAGAGGTGAGAATGGGAAAGGGGGCTTAACTTATGTCATTTTATTTTATTTAGGCCCTTTAGTTTTTTTTTTTTTTTAGTGTAATGGTTTGGTTAACCGTATGTTTTGGAAAACCCGTTAACCAAATCGTATTTTACGGTTTGGTTCAGTTAATATTAACCATGAGTCGAAATTGAAAACCGTAATCAAACCATGAAGCATGGTTTTCCGATTTTAATAACCATAACCGTAATCGAACTGAAACACGGTTATTAACCGTCGGTTCGGTTCGGTTCGGTTCAGTCAATTAGAGAGTTTTTTTATTTTTTTTTTTTACACCCCAACTACTTATTTATGGAGATCCATCAAGCCACCAAAACTAACTTCAAAATTTCGTTAGAAAAGCTGCAGTGAAACTGCAAAGGATTTGAGTCCTATGATACAGAGGCACCTTATTTATCAATATACTTTGAATAGAGACTCCACATCCTCTATAGATTCTAAGCGTTCTAATCTATAGTTATCTATGTTGAGAAGCCTCCGAAAGAAGCAAATGCCTCTCTCTCTCCAGCAAGTCTCATGTTAATTATCATCAATTGACAAAAATTAAGGGGGATTTAGAAAATTCCCTTTAGCTTATCCCATGGAAGAGTATACTCGCTGTAATGTTATTAAAAGGTCACATTTGTGCAGTCCCATTTCTCAGAAAATCTGAGGAAAAGTTGGTCTCTTTTAAAGCCAAAAATTTGTTTATGGTTGGGTGCTGTCGCTTTTTCATGAAAAAAAAATAAAAAAAAAATAAGGTGAATTTTCTATCATTCCGCAAAAAATAATAATAACAATAAGATGAGGGGTAAGAAAATCCACAAAAGAAATAAAGTCCTGAAAATAGATTTTATGTTAGGCAGCAGCAAAGATCCTAATTCCCAGGGGCGGACCCAGGCTTTGATGACCTGGGGAGACCGCCCCAGGTTGATTTTAAATTCTTCATTGATTTAAATGGGCCCCCCATATATATTTGTCTAAACACTATACAATCGCCCCATGTCCGAAACATATATGTCTAAATGGTAAATAATCGCCCCACTAAAATAAAAATTCTGGATCCCCCTGTTTTTATGCTTTGATGTGAATAGAGCGGTTGATTTGAAAAATGAGGACCTCCAGCTGTACAACACGTACAATACCTTATAACCAAAAGAGATACTACATCTCTTAGATAGTTAGATGCTAGACTCATTTGTTAGTAGGACCAGCAGATCCAACCTGTGAAGGTTAAGATTCGGTCCAACCTCATTCAATCGGTGGTTTATTGATGAAAATGTGGCATTAGTATAAATTTAGTTATATAATACATAAATTAAAATTACATTTTTTTAATAAATATATAGATCATAAAATAATGTAAAAGGTTTAAGGATAATGATTCAATTCTCTCTTTTAAAAAGATTTTGAACAATTATAATTTTAATATTTATTACAGATGAAACTAGCAACAATTCTTAATTTAAGATTTGATTAATCAAACGTTTTATCCAAATTTACTTGTTGGCCGAGCTTTGGCTATTGAACTGGATGGTTTGCCAGATCATGCTAAGTGATTTTGGTTGAACTAAACTATTACATGCTGCTACAGTTCCAGTTCAACCAAGTTGGACCATCCGGTTCCATCAAGGTAGCTTTTAAAGTAGTGTTGCAGGTTATATCCTACAACTTATTGTGATTGGCAATCAGATCGTGGGATATAATTTTTTTTTTTTTTGCTATTGAAGGGTGCCCAACTCTTTAGGTTTGACTAATCCCTCCACGTCTAGAGAATAGCTGGATAAACTCCCTTGTAGCCCCAGTGTGATAATACAGTTTCAAACCTACAACATGCGGGTGCAAACTAACTGTGGTCCTAAGTCAAGTGAGCTACCCCTTGAAATTGGATATAAATCATCAATGATAAAGCCAATGGAGGAGCCAAGAAACTTGGAGGGCCACTATGTAAAAATAAATATAAAGAATTTCTTGGGGAACTAATGTAAAAAGACCATAACTTTCAAAAGGACTCAATTGAAAAAAAAAAGTTGGAAAATTTAGACCTCATTTTGTGTGTGTGTTGTGTGTGTCTATATATATATATATATATATATATGGGAAACCCTCTCCTCAGCTAAAGCTGAGGAGAGGGTCCGCTCACCACGTGCGTAGGGGAGTAAAATCAAATGGACCCCGCCCAATGAAAACTCGTTTCCCCGCTCTCCATCTGGGGCCAAAAAAAAAGACGAGATCAGGGCTCCTGCATTCCCCATTTCCATTCGCCTCTCTCTCCTCTCTCTCCATTCTGCAGGCATGATCCCATCCTCGCCGAATCGAGCGACTCCGGCGAGACGATCCTCTCCCCAAGCTTCCCTCCAGCGAATGGAAAGGCCCTAGATCTCCTCTCTCTCTCTCTCTCTCTCCATTTCCCCCATTTCCATTCTCTTGCTATCTCTCCTCTCTCTCTGTCTCTCCATTCTGCCAGGCACGATCCTCATCCTCGCGCGATCGATCGTATCCGACGAGACACTCCTCTTCTCAGGCTTCTCTCCAGTGATTTTTCCCTTCCCTCATTTCTCCATCTCCTCTCCCTTTCCATTTCGCCCAACCCTGTAACCCATTTTCTTTTGCGAGGCACGGATTTCTCTCCAGCGAAATACTCTCTGCAGCGACGCCTCCCTTACCAGGCCTCACCTCCAATCTCCGGCCAGCGATCGCATCTTTTAGGTATGCCTTTTCTTCCTTCCTCACTTTTTTTTTCCTCTGTTTTCTTCTGGAACCCATTTAGCTTCTGTGATTTTTGGGTTTTTTATGCTTTTTTTTTTTTTAAGTGTGGCTCACAATAGCTGGTTTGGAGGCTTCCTAGAGTTGCATGGATAAAATTATTATGCAGCATTTAGCATCGGTCTTGTTTTTTTAACAATGTTTTTCTCTATGATGGTTATGTTACGATAACGTTTGGTGTTTAAGCTTGTCATGCGTGTTCTCAAGCTTGCATTCCATCTCTTCTTCCCTACTTCTCCCTAGCTGCCCAGCTGCTCAAATTTCACTTCCTGCCGAATATTGTGTTGCCTACATGGGTGCAATCTCTACAAGCCCATGAGGATGACATGATTGCGAGTTTAACTTCTCACCAAGCTTGCACTTGTAGACTTGAGTTACACCAGGCTCTTCTTAACGGCCTGCATTGATGACCTCCTAAGCATCTATGCTTTTCAAGCATAAATCCTCCAGAGACAAAGTTAGGCCTGTCTATGCTACTTTAATTGGTAACTGATTTAATAACAAGTCCAGGGGTCTGCCAACACAAATATGGTTTGAGTGGTGTTGACACCTTAGTATCACTCACATGCCCAGGGATCAATCCAGTTACTCACATGTCTAGTATCATTGGTCAACGTTACATGGTCTAATGGTTCTGTCTTTCCAATTACTCAAGCATCTAGCACCTTTCAAGATTGGTAGTTATAAAGACAATTTGGTGTGATGTAATCCCCATGAACATCACTCAAGTTTTTTTGGGACAACCAGTTTACTGTGACTGGAATTGTTTCCTAAGTAGACTAAAATCTAACCTATGTAAAGAGTTGTAGCCCCTCTCGTGTAGTAGGCATTGATTAATAAAATTTTCCTTTGTTGAGTTGAGTCTTCTCTCTCAGTGGTTTGTCTTTGGTGTGAGAGCAAGATGATTTGGATCTTATGGATCCCTATCCCTAAGCTTTGGCCTGGAGAATAGTCTACCTGTTTTTGTGAAAAAAGTGCATCTATAAGAATGGGAGTACAACAAAACTTAGTAAAAGCACGCAGGTGCTTATAAAATATAAGAATATTCAATGGAGTATCAAGCATGGAAATTATATATGAATTATTTTATGAAGCACTTTGACCTAGTTATGTGCATGATTTGAAGTGAATGTGGCAAAATTTGTTGAAGACAGATGGGTTTCTTGACTTATATTTGACTTTGCATTGGTGTTTTTTTTGTTTAGGTTCTGGGACACAAACATCCACTCTTCTTAAAAGGGTGTAGAAGACAACATAATATAAGTCATCATCCTCATTTTTTCCATGTCATCTTCAAGTATGTGATATTAGAATTACTATTTTTTAAATTAAATGGTATGTATTTGTAATTAAACCTGAATTCATCTACTTGGCTTGAGTTCTTAGGTCAAGAATATATAGGCAGGTCATCCTCATTTCCATCACGAAACTTAGAATGGGCTCCAAAGTGCCCATGTGGATACGGATATATGGTTTTAAAGACGTCTCGTACCACATCCAATCCTGGCCGTAAATTTTGGAAATGTCCAGATTTAAATGTATGTTCTACCTTTCCAACTCCATTAATTAATAATTTTATTTTGTTCTCCAATATTCATTATATCGTGGTGAATTTGATTGCAGGGAGGAAAAGGTTGTGGTCTTTTCATTTGGATGGATGAAGTCGGAACTCAATGTGTACCGATGTCAAATGCTTGTCAAACCCAAATTGCAATGAGACTAGAAGAAATGAAAGACTCAATTGAAGAGCTGCGTCTAGGAGTAAGACGTCTGAGTGAAAGCATAGAGACTAAAGTTAGGGGAAGTAGATGCAAAAATAGATTAGAGACGTATTTTATTGCGATTCTACTCCTCTTTGCAGCGTACATATGGTATGGACGAAATGGGCGTGCCCATTTCTTTCAGTTGATGTAGACATTGTTCTCTTGTGGGAGGCACAATATCATTTTGTTTTATTTTGCTTGTTGGACATGAATGGTTCGTTTAAGAACAAAATGTTGTCATGATATGCTGTCTTTTTTTTGCCATATAGGTTGTGGTCTTCTTTTTTTTTTTTGTTGCAGTGCAGTTTTAATGAAGTAAATTAAATGTTGTCCTGAAGTGCTGTTTCTTTGTAGCATATAAGATAACATTATTATGCAACTGGATAATGTCTTAAGACCACTTTTGAGTTGTTTGAGGTGATGTCATCTGAGTGCTTTGTTTTTAATGGAAATGACAAGTGATAGCAGGCATTGCCCCAAGTAAGCAGTCTTCATGGCCAACTATCAGGTGGTTCTAACAAATGAACTCTGACTGACTGGGCTGCCTATTTTGTTTTCTTTTAACTTTGTCCATTTTAAATTCTAATATCAGATGGTAAGATTGTCATCTGGGAGGTGCACCCAAGGTTCAGGTCCATGGGTTCAATTCCGAGACCCAATTGTACAACAAATTTGAATTCCATTTGAATATGGTACAGGTCCAGATATTCAAGCTAAGCTCAAGAATGGGTTATGTATGGTCTAATATTGCCCTTTTTGGTCTGGGTAGACCTGACCCGTCTTCATACCTACAAATGCAATATAAATAATTACAAAATGGGTTTCAACTTATACTGAATAAAATGTAGGTTTTTAAATCAACCAGTGATTGTTGTGAGGATTTTGCGCAGATTGTAAGATCCTAGCCATCCATTGTTGCAAATCAACCGATTCATTCAACAGGATGGGTCCTAGAACATTGGACCCCAGGATGATGTTATGAACTCGGAATGTGCTCTGGTGCTTGCTGGATGACATTAGTTTTTCATTAAATGGATAATTACTTGGGTCAGTGGAAGCGGTTAGATTGATGGCTCTTGATGACTATCCTGGCAGGACGGTTAAGCTCATTTCCCACTATTTCTTGATGACTATCCTGGCAGCACGTTTAAGCTCATTTCCCACCATTTAAAACAAAATCAAACAAGACAAGACAGAAAGAGGAAATGCATGGTATAAGCTCATTTCCCACCATTTAAAACAAAATCAAACAAGACAAGACAGAAGGAGGAAATGCATTTGAAATGTTGGTAGACAAGTATATGACAGGAAAGCACAACACATTATAACCTCATCAAAAAATTGGTAATCCTGCACAAATGAGGAACACAAGTGTGGTGTCTCCATAAATAGCGGAGCTCCCAATGGAAATGCATCATCTGGCAAAGATTCCTGTAGGAGCTGGCTTTTTATTCCTGACAATCTGATTCATGGCTCTCCAATAACTTAATTCGAACATAGTATTCCATGGACAACATAACACCCACAACTAACATGGAAGAATATTATCAAATGGCATTCAACATCACATGGTCAATACTAAATTTGGTTGAAGAATTCACGTCCTGTAAGCAACATCACAAAAATAGAAAAATCAAGGTAATGCAGCTTTGGGCCAAATTGTACATTGGGACATAAATCACACTACAATACATGCCACAAACAACTGAAATGATTTGGGTCATAATAAAATAGTAGAGGGTACATCTGAAATTAAAGTAAAAACAATGGTCTTTTAACTTACACTTACCCAACAAAAACAGATACTAACAACACAACACCAAGAATCATCAGATTACTAACAACACAACACCAAGAATCATCAGATTACTTAAACAATTTTTTTTTTTTTTTTTTTTGTATAGAATCATCCAAGAGACATCTTCCAAAGGTATTCAGCATCACCCTCGAACAGTAAAAGAACATATCCAATATGGCTTGACTCCAAAAAAATCTGCATGTTTATGATCATCCGAAAAACCAAGAATTAGTCAAAAATAAAAATCATCTAGTCTCCAATAAAAATGAAAGCTAAAAGGCAACAACCTGAAATTCCACTGAATGCCAAGCGAGCTCCTATTTCCGAACACACGAGGGAAAAAAACCGAACTAAATCCAGGCCCTGCATCTAAGAAAAAAGATCATAAAAATGTCATACATGAAAATATGAAATGCAAATAATAAATCGAAACTAAAAAAGTAAATACCATGAAAGTTCACTGAATGGCTGAATCAGAGTCGTCCGACCTCTCGCTATTACCAAGATTAAAATCTGCCTCATTGTTGTCATCTTCACTACGTAATCTGAAATAATTATATGTTAAAAATGAAAGATAGAGGATAGACACAAGTAAGTCGTTATTGTTTACCTATTCAACAGTACCGGACAATTACGCTTGTCATGTGATACACCACGTTTGTTGCAACCACGACAAAGTCGTCCCGTTGTTGCTTTCTCCTTCGATGATTTTAGCCTCTTAGCGCGTCCTTTTGTAGTAACCTGTGGCGGATCATTATATTCTGGCACATTGCTGCCTATAATTTCTTGCTCATCGCGCACAGCTCCTTCTGATGCATCGTTTGATTTGACTTGTCGCATGCTCAATTGCAACTCCGAATGCTTACTAACCAAGACATCGTAGCATTCTTTCGACGAGCTGGCTTCTTCAATTAGTGCATTGAAAATACAAGATAGATGATTATGTCTCGCCATAAATGAGTCTGCACAATAAGATCCTATCTCAACTCCATCTTTATCAACAAATGTTCCAACTCTAGCCTTCTTTGTCCATCGCCTCAAAATGTAATGTTCGGGCAAATATCTGATGCAAAATTGCCTCATGACAGACAATACATGACGACATGGGATGCCTTGAAACTCAAATTTTTTGCATGAACAAAAAGCGAGCTTCTCCTCTTTCTTCCACAAAACATCTCTTTCGATTTGATTTTCATCCGTCAAATCTTTCACAGTAAAGACACAACTGACATCATCTTCATTCACAAGTAATGGAACGATTGACATAGTCATGAATAGCTCATCTTGAAACTTATAAAAAATCTTTCTTGTATATATTTCCGCCATTTGCTTTTCCATTGAAGAATATGCCTTCAGCTTCGGTCTCCCATTGCTTGATTCGTAATCCTCTTTGTTTTCAAGATATCTTAACCGTTCAACGCCTTGTTCGAAACGCAATATAAAATCAAGAAGTGTGTTCTTGTATTCTACATAGTGCTTCACAAAGGCATTCATACTTTCACTTCTCAAGGTAGTTGACATACCGGCAAAGAAAGTCTCTTTTAAAAAGGCCGGTACCCACATATCCCGAATCTTGAATATTTGTGTCAACCATTCATTGTCCGCAACCTTATATTCTGTTATGATCCTTTTCCATTCACATTCAAAATCAACAGGAGAGTCAGAATTATGCACACAATTTTTTATACTATCAATCAAACCTTCATTTTGAATAGCTACCCCACCTAAATAAGAAGGTAATTTGTCCAGAATGTGCCATAGGCAATACCGATGAGTACTGTTCGGCATGACTTTTTGTATGGCCTTTGTCATCGCCAAATCCTGATCTGTTATAATTCCTCTTGGTGGACCACCCAACATTGCTTCAAGCCATTTATTAAATAGCCATTCAAATGACTCGGCCTTTTCATTTGGGAGGAACGCACACCCAAATAGTGTTGTTTGACCATGGTGATTGCAACCTACGAACGCACCAAAGATTAATCCATAACAATTCGTCTTATACGTTGTGTCGAATGTTACAACATCACCAAAGACACTGTACGCTGTACGGAATGTGTGGTTCGCCCAAAAAACATGTGTTACTTTGTTATCTCCATCTCTCTCTATATTAAATACAAAGCCAGGACTCATTTCTTTTCGATTCTCAAAATGTTGAAATAACATATGCCCATCTAGTCCCTTTTTCTTTTCCTTTTCATTTCTACGATGATTTTCAGCATCTTTATCTATAAATCCAATCTTATCAAGTCCCCCCGATTGCTTTCCGAACACTACCATCTGTTGGGTGCTTCGAATATTGGCAGAATCAAGTGTATTTATTAATTGTTTCTTTGATTCCGGTACCTCTCTATGCGATCTCAGCATGAATCTCTTGTGAGGAGTGGCTGGGGCATGGGAATGCTCAGGAACAAACTTGGACACTATATAACCACCTGATTGATCTTTTTTAATTTGCAACTGAGCCTTACAGTTTTCTCTTGTTTCCATCCGACGCCTTTGAACAAATTCCTTATCTTTCCAATGTTTCTCATCTGTTTTTCCCTCCTTTGAACAGAAATATCGCTTCCAAAGTACCTCCCCATCCTTAGTTCGAGTCGAATCTTTTCTTACGCTAAACCCAGCAAGCTTCGCGTAAGTATTATAAAATTCATACACCTCCGTTAAATTATCAAAATGCATTCCCACTTTTGGGGTCTTATACTCTTCTACATCTGGATAATGCAAACATGTTGTCGATGAGGAGGTTATATCCATCTTTAAACTGGACCACAGAGAATATATATTATGATGTTGAATTGTTCATATAAATGCAAACATAAATAAAAGAAAGTGGGGATGAAAGAAAGAAATGGAACTACACTACAAGTAGCAGGCGAGTTCCACCGTGAGAATCAAACAACGAACAATTTAAAGTTGCAATCGAAGATAATTTGAAATTAAGATGTAATATGGAATGTATACCTGTAGCAGAAAGTATCACGAGATGTAATATGGAATATTCTTATATTTTATATTGACCTGCGTGCTTTTACTAAGTTTTGTTGTACTCCCATTCTTATAGATGCACTTTTTTCACCCTCCCAGGTGCAAATTTTGTGAAGTTATGAATATTTGCATGAAAATGCCAGTGCATCAGGCTTCTCCCAATTGCTAAGGACCCATGTATCTGTGTCCAATACTAGTACCCACGCTAAATTGGTTTTACTTCTTGTTAACTTAACTGACTTGTATCTTTAAGTTCTTGATGACCTTTTACTTCCTATAACTTTCTATGGTTCAGTTTATACATTTAATACACATACGATGACCATCATAATAATTGTGTGGTTTTCATTTTCCATCATAAAAATGGAGACTAAAGCAGCGCGGGTAACGGAAGAGTATCCAAGGACTATTCTCCAGGCCAAAGCTTAGGGATAGGGATCCATAAGATCCAAATCATCTTGCTCTCACACCAAAGACAAACCACTGAGAGAGAAGACTCAACTCAACAAAGGAAAATTTTATTAATCAATGCCTACTACACGAGAGGGGCTACAACTCTTTACATAGGTTAGATTTTAGTCTACTTAGGAAACAATTCCAGTCACAGTAAACTGGTTGTCCCAAAAAAACTTGAGTGATGTTCATGGGGATTACATCACACCGAATTGTCTTTATAACTACCAATCTTGAAAGATGCTAGATGCTTGAGTAATTGGAATGACAGAACCATTAGACCATGTAACGTTGACCAATGATACTAGACATGTGAGTAACTGGATTGATCCCTGGGCATGTGAGTGATACTAAGGTGTCAACACCACTCAAACCATGTTTGTGTTGGCAGACCCCTGGACTTGTTATTAAATCAGTGACCAATTAAAGTAGCATAGGCATTAAAGATTTTAAAACCTTTGTGTTATTAGACAGGCCTAACTTTGTCTCTGGAGGATTTATGCTTGAAAAGCATAGATGCTTAGGAGGTCATCAATGCAGGCCGTTAAGAAGAGCCTGGTGTAACTCAAGTCTACAAGTGCAAGCTTGGTGAGAAGTTAAACTCGCAATCATGTCATCCTCATGGGCTTGTAGAGATTGCACCCATGTAGGCAACACAATATTCGGCAGGAAGTGAAATTTGAGCAGCTGGGCAGCTAGGGAGAAGTAGGGAAGAAGAGATGGAATGCAAGCTTGAGAACACGCATGACAAGCTTAAACACCAAACGTTATCGTAACATAACCATCATATATAGAGAAAAACATTGTTAAAAAAACAAGACCGATGCTAAATGCTGCATAATAATTTTATCCATGCAACTCTAGGAAGCCTCCAAACCAGCTATTGTGAGCCACACTTAAAAAAAAAAAAGCATAAAAAACCCAAAAATCACAGAAGCTAAATGGGTTCCAGAAGAAAACAGAGGAAAAAAAAAGTGAGGAAGGAAGAAAAGGCATACCTAAAAGATGCGATCGCTGGCCGGAGATTGGAGGTGAGGCCTGGTAGGGGAGGTGTCGCTGCAGAGAGTATTTCGCTGGAGAGAAATCCGTACCTCGCAAAAGAAAATGGGTTACAGGGTTGGGCGAAATGGAAAGGGAGAGGAGATGGAGAAATGAGGGAAGGGAAAAATCACTGGAGAGAAGCCTGAGAAGAGGAGTGTCTCGTCGGATACGATCGATCGCGCGAGGATGAGGATCGTGCCTGGCAGAATGGAGAGACAGAGAGAGAGGAGAGATAGCAAGAGAATGGAAATGGGGGAAATGGAGAGAGAGAGAGAGAGAGAGGAGATCTAGGGCCTTTCCGTTCGCTGGAGGGAAGCTTCGGGAGAGGATCGTCTCGCCGGAGTCGCTCGATTCGGCGAGGACGGGATCATGCCTGCAGAATGGAGAGAGAGGAAGAGAAAGGCGAATGGAAATGGGGAATGCAGGAGCCCTGATCTCGTCTTTTCTTTTGGCCCCAGATGGAGAGCGGGGAAATGAATTTTCATTGGGCGGGGTCCATTTGATTTTACTCCCCTACGCACGTGGTGAGCGGACCCTCTCCTCAGCTTTAGCTGAGGAGAGGGTTTCCCTATATATATATATATATATATATAGCAAGGCTCCCCTAAGCTCAAGTTTAGGATATGGTAAGCTCAAGTATGTGGTAGAGCCCACTTGAGGACCCACATGGGGATGGGGGTGGGTGGATTTCAAGGACTCCCTAGGATCTTCGTCCCTGCAAAAAATCAGTCATAACCGTAATTTCTATCATCTCCATATCGGCCCAATAATTTAATGGTTAACAATCCATTCGGATTGATATATAGTCAATCCAACGGTCCAGTATATATATAATACTTGTTCGAAAATTGCAAAAATCTTAGGCTCCTTTTTGAAAATTTCCCAATTATTTACATCCATTAATAGATCAATAATGGCCCCTTTGGTGGTCCATCTGATAGTTTTGACCCATTTTCATTTTAGAAAGTCTCTTCTTAGATAGCCCCTTACTTGATGGTCTTCTTTAACCTGTGTGGTGTCTCTGTTCTCTTGTTTCATTTTATTACCCCACTACAGTAATATTTGTTTTTCATTTTGCTGACATACCAATACCAAGGATTGATATCAACCAAGTATTCAGTCATAAAACTCACCATATCAAATTGGGATTGACTTTTGGAAGTTACTTCTGAAATCAGTCAGACTGTATTCTTTATAAAGGAAGTATGTGGGGACCGAATTCTCAATTTTCTGAACTATTAACAATTTAACATGGTTGGCCTAACAAAAATAAGGGGTTGCAGACATGATTAGAGTTTGGTAAGATATCTCTTTTAACTGACGCAGATAGGGATGGAAACAAATACCCCATTGGTCTTGGAAGGTCTAGAATTTATTTTAGGCTCCAATTCATAAAAGGGTCACCGTCCGAAACCCAGTTTAGATTCTAATTCCTAAACACCCAATTTAGATTTTGATTCCTAAACGAGTCCAGACTGGATCCATTCAGATTCCAACTCATGGAGCTAGACCTGACATATGGAAGTCTGCTTTTTAAGATATCGCTCTTGATTGCGCATAGGCTAATGTCAAAAGCTTCATGTAACAACCTCTGTGTTGGTTCTAAAGATGGGGAAATTTATCATTGTAGTAGGTAGACTTGATGTGCTATTTTTGAGTTAATGATATCCCAAGTTTTCAACAAAAAATAATATAGAGAGTAAAAAAGAAATGTGGGAACAGGTTCCAGACCTGGACCGGTCCTTTTATCGGAACCAAGTTGGAACCCTTTCTAGAACCGGAGCCACCTTTACAAAACAATTTCCGTTTTGGGTCCTATATACCCAAACTCGACCTCTTTGCATCCTAAGATGTAGAGACCGTATCACGACATGAGAAGAAGAACATGGCCCACATAAGTCCCTAGAAACAATGAGGTATAACAAGTGATTTGAAAAGGATATATAGCAAATTACGATGCCAATTTTTTTGTATCTAAGGACAATGACCAACATATTTTAATTCCAGAACGACCACTTACCTCACTGATAAGTGGCGGCAGTTTTCACCTGGCTGTCAAGCTGGTTGTCTTCCCGTATGTGTGAGGACTCTCTCTTAGTTCCCAACCCCTTGACTGGGTTACCAAGAACAAAAAAAAAAAAAAAATACTCCAATTTTCCAAACATGCTCAAACCCAAAAGCTCCTCTTGCAAGCGAGCTTTAAATGGTTCGGTATCCTACAGCGCCCAAAAAAATTAGGATCCCTTGACTCCGCCGTGACTCCGCCGCACTATCTGTCTATGAGTGTCTACCCTCTATCTCATGTTCTTCTGTTATTTTTTATTTATCTAATGATTTAACTAAGGTATCAAGAGTTTTTTTAAACGGCCTGTTAGCTTTTACTTATTGGTGGGGTATAGAGAGCTGAAAATGAATTGAAAGGGATCTAAGAGCATCTCCAATGGATACGTCAAATGCCACATGTCACTCTCATCGATAAAAAAAGCATATTGAAGACTCCACTCAAAATGCCTAATCTGTAGGCCTGTCAATGGGACGAGCAGGGCTTGGGTATGGGTTGTCCAATTCTATCCCGAATATTGGATGGGGCCTGCTGGGTATTGTCCAATCCTGGCCCTAAATTAAGCGAGCCTATGTCAAATCTCACCCCGTGCGGGCTCGGGTTGGGCCTGGGCTTTAGCATTTTCATCAATGGAGACGTCTTTTTTTCTTCTTAATGGATGAAGCTCTGTTAATAAAGATAATAATGATGGCCAGACAAGGGTGAACCAAATTTCAGCTTGATCAAATTTCAAAAGTCTAGCTAGATACTAGATAATAGATATTAAGTCTTCAAAATGAACGGTGATAAATCTATCAAAATTTTCAAACCTAAACTCAATAATTGATCCAGTCCAAGTATCAAATTGAGTCCATTGCCAATTCATGGTGTCGGGTTTTTGGTGTGGAGTGGGAAGGGATTGAATTCATGAGAAATGGTAGAGGGAAGAGACATTTGGAGGGAGTTTTTGGAGGGCTCCCATTGAAATATATAAAAATTAGTAACATAACCTTGCGGGCGGGCCTGGATGAGCTGGGCATGCTCTGCTCATTCCCAGACCCATTTTGGTCGGGCTTTCAAGTAATTGACCCAGCCCAAACCGCTGGGCTCAAATTTTTTTAAAAGCCCTGTGTTTTCGGGCTTGGGACAGGTCGGGCCAGGCCTGGTACTCATTTCAATGGGCTAAATTGACAGGCCTACGAATCTAATGCGACATTTGGTATGGAACATTGGCCGCCTAATTTGGCAGATAAAAAAGCAACATGACATTTAGTATTTTTTAAATATTTTATGATGTGGGTCTCACAAGAACGCAAAATCTTTTGAAAAAAGACAAAGAGGTCAAAAAAGGTAAAAGACAAAAATATAATAAAATAATAAATTTGGCACTTCGGTGGAGTTTGGAAATATCAAATTCCAAGCCTTTAAATTGCCACATAAGCCTTCCAGTGGAATTGGTCATCTCCAAAATAACATCTCGATTGGAGATGCTCTAATATATTTTATGTGGAAGAAAGTACATATTTCCTTTATGGCCCTTTTTATCTTTTACATTAGAACATATAGGACCTAACTGCATAGGACTCATATTGTACATATGGTCGGTCTGGGGAAATTACTTGTATAGTAGTGTGAAGTAAAGGGTCAATTCAATATACAAGAAAAGAAGTGGGGTCGAATAAAAAAAAGTGCTAAATTTCAAATACACATCTTTTTTCACCAGAAAATCGAAAAGAAGTGGGGTCGAATAAAAAAAAAGTGCTAAAAAATACACATCTTTTTTCACCAGAAAATCCAAAAAGCTGCTAAATGACAAAAGGTCTTCTAAAACAAAAAAGTACTAAATTTCAAATACACATCTCTGTTATAAACCTTTGTTGGGTTTTTATTTCACCATGAATTTCTATGCATTTTAGTGCATTTTAGTGTAAAGGGTCCATTTGTGTCATGGAATTAATGCCTATGAACACTTAAGAATTACATTTTTAAGAGCAGATAGAATCAAACAATTATCCACTCTCCTTGATCATTTTCATTAAAATAAAGGTTATTTAAAATCCATTTATAGATATTCACCTTTATTTCTTTAATTTTAGTCATTTTTAAAAGCAACTTCCTATCAAAAGGGTTAGAAAGTAAACGGTTGAAACACGAAATCCCCAATAGCCATCAAATAATTCCACCCATCAAACTAGTACACCCAATCCCGAGATCCCCAATTGCCATCAAATAATTCCACCCATCAAACTAGCTAGTACACCCAATCCTTGAAAAATAATGGTCCCATAAATGTCTCCACTTCAAGCCCTTCATTCTTGAGCTCTTTGGTGCTCTTTCCATTAAACCCTCCTCACTAGAAATTCTTAGAAACTCAATACTAAATTCGGCAAAAATGCTCCTAGCTTTTCGATTGTCGGAATGGGATGCACGAACATGTGATGCTTTCAATGGGAGCTTTCATGTGGAGGGTGGGCAAGTTTGAATTTGTAAAGCAAATAGGTAGATCTCTATTTCTCCAAGAAAGGCCAATATAACCAATTCCTACATTTCAAGTAGTGAAAAAGAGGCATGGCCTTTTTTTGGCTGGCCACATTCCCTTTTGATTATGTTGATTATTGGTGTTGATAACAACATTGGGTGGCAAGACTCCTTTGTTGGTAAAGCCAATGGGTGTATCTCTACATCTCCAGGAAAGGAAGGCACACAACTTTTTCCTACATCTAAAATAAACATTACTTCTTTTAGTTGGCTAGGTTCTTCAGTTTTTAGTGCAGAATGTAATTGTGCTGATTGGTATTTATAATTGTAAGTGCACAAAAATTTACAGACCTGGGGGTAGTGTTTTTGAGACTCACTGAGGAGGATGGAGGCTGAAGCTCCTTGTTGAAGATGGAAGAATCGCTGCCTGAGAACCTGGGAGAGGGAGAAGAAACAGGTCAGAGGACCCTGGCTTGGGCAGCGCAGGGCTCTCTGATGCCTAAGTCAATATGAGAAATGGACAGTAGGATGGAGATGGAAAAGAAGATTGCGTACCAGCATGTGGCGTATTTGTTGGCCATCGTTGTATATCATGCTCTGTAGCTGTAGCTGCGTTTATATAAAAGGAGAGAGGAGGCAGGGAGGTAGCTAACTATCCCATCATAGCCTACCTTGTCAGGTACTAGGTAAGTAGAGTCCCGTCGTAGCCTACTTTTCCTTAATTGCAGTCTCATCGAGCCTTATCCTGGCGCCTTGGGAGCTGTAGAAGCCGCTTTGTCAGAAGATATGGGCGGTGTCCTTGTCTTGTCGTATCTTCTGTTACGTGGATGAGTGTGCAACTATCAATGGTCGTCCCGGCATGGATGCCGAGATGTATGACCAAGGACGAAATGAAGAAGGCCGGACTGGAAGATGCCGAGCTGGAGACTAGAGCTCTGCTGCTCTCGAGGTCTTGGCTGAGCTTGTGGATGCTGAGACCGAGCATTGCCGAAATGGAGCAACTGGCCGGGACTTCAATGAGCTCGGAAATATCCCCAAACAATAGCCCCCCAGCTTCTGGGCTCATTAGAGTTCGCTTTGAGGTCAGAAGCTAAGTATCATGGAGGACAACACTTGTGTCTTTGAGCTGTTTCTCGCTTGAGATTGGTGGTTTTCAATCAACTGGTTCATCACCAACTGAGAGATAGAAGCATGATCAGCTGGCTCGTCGCCAGATGTGTAGCCTTGCTAGCAGAAGTATTCTGCTATTGCTACTAAGAAGGAGGCGAGCTGTAGACTGCTACTGCTGCTAAGCTAGAGACTGGCACTGCTGCCGAGCTGGAAGAGGAATTTCCTGCCGAACTGGAGGCTGCTGCTACCAAGCTATGTATATTGCCTAGCTGGAGAGTGCTAAGTTGGGGAGGGGCTTCCTGCCGAGCTAGAGGCTGGCGCTACAGAAAATCGAGAGAACCAGTTGGCTCGTCAACAAAGGTGTACTCTCGTTGGCCAGCAATCTAGTACTGTTACCGAAATGCTATGTGGCCGAGACCAGCATGAGGTCGTGCCAGTGTGAGGCCGTAGCCAGCACGTGGACAGACCAGCAAGAGGTCGTAAATGCGGTCGAGACAGCATGAGGTCGTGCCAGCGTGAGGCCGTAGCCAGCACATGGACGGACCAGCAAGAGGTCGTAAATGCGGTCGAGACCAGCATGAGGTCGTGCCAGCATGAGGCCGTAGCCAGCACGTGGATGATACCAGCATGAGGCCGAGACCGTCATGAGGCCGAACCCGCGTGAAGCGCGTAGCTAGCACGAGGGCGACACCAGCATGAGGTGGGGCCGCGTAGCCTGAGACCATCAGGAGGCCGAACCTGCGTGAGGCGTGTAGCCAGCACGAGGGCGACACCAGCATGAGGCCGAGACCGTCATGAGGCCGAACCTGCGTGAAGCGCGTAGCTAGCACGAGGGCGACACCATCATGAGGCCTAACCCGCGTGAGGCGCATAGCCAACACGAGGGCGACACCAGCATGAGGCCGAGACCTTCATGAGGCCGAACCTGCGTGAAGCGCGTAGCTAGCACGAGGGCGACACCAGCATGAGGTGGGGGCGCGTAGCCTGAGACCATCATGAGGCCGAGCCTACGTGAGGCGCGTAGCCAGCACGATGGCGACACCAACATGAGACCGAACCTACGTGAAGCGCGTAGCTAGCACGAGGGCGACACCAACATGAGGTGGTGGCGCGTAGCCTGAGACTATCATGAGGTCGAACCTGCGTGAGGCGCGTAGCCAACACGAGGGCCACACCAGCATGAGGCTGAGAGGGCGCGTAGCCTGAGACCATCATGAGGCCAAACCTGCGTGCGGCCCGTAGCCAGCACGAGCGCGACACCAGCATGAGGCTGAGAGAGCGCGTAGCCTAAGACCATCATGAGGCTGAACCTGCGTGAGGCGCGTAGCCAGCACGAGGGCGACACCAGCATAAGGCTGAGAGGGCCCGTAGCCCGAGACCATCATGAGGCCGAACCTGCGTGAAGCACGTAGCTAGCACGAGGGCGACACCAACATGAGGCTGAGAGGGCGCGTAGCCCGGAATCTAGTGCTGCTGCCGCGATGCACGAAGTCGAGATATGGCACGTAGCCAAGACGCAAAAGATCGAGATCCGGCGCGCGGCCGAGATGTAAGATCTGGATGATTGGTAGAGGACCGTGCGATCAAGGCTGACAGTAGAGGATCATGCCATCGAAGCTGACAGTAGAGGACCGTGCCGTATGACGGTAGATGGTCGTACGATCGAAGCTGACGGTAGAGGGCCATGCGATCGAAGCCAACAGTAGAGGGTCGTGCCATATCACAGTGTCATCGGAGCTGACGGCACCATCGAAGCCGACAGTAGAGGACCGTGCCGTATGACGGTAGAGGGTCGTGCGATCAAGGCTGACGGGCCATCAAAGCTGATGATAGGAGACATCTAGCAGCCCCCCAAGCTATAGGAGACTTCGGGCGAGCTGGAGACATCTGCCGAGATGGAGATATCAGCCGAGCTGGAGATAGCCAGGTTGCTTTCGTAGAGGTCGAAGCGTTCCAGAGCTCGGGCTTCGTCTGCTTTTTGCATGACGAACCGGTTCACCCTGGCCATCAATGCCTTCATCGTGACCAAAAGGTGCAGGGCCAAGTATCAAAATCACTTTAAGAGGCTCTGTCACTGACTTGGTGGGTTTAAAACCCACACAAATAAAAAATCACTTTAATTGCAGAGTTTGAACATGTGATACATGTTGAACAAAATAGGTGGTCCAAAATTATTAAAACGAAACCTACTAGAGCCCCAATCTTGGCCATTCAAATGCTTCTATCCTTGGGTCACCTCTGCTTATCAAGGATCTTCCTGTTTGGAAGATCCTATCCATCAGAGCAACAGTCAGGAAAATTGGATAGTGCCGATTGCAATCAACTACATTGTCAAAGGGGCAGTCTTTAATTTGCATCATTGGTCCAAATGCATGTGGTGTCCCTATTTGAAGATTTGTAGAATTCTGACCGCATCTAGAAACATACAAAATGTTATTTTGTTGGACAAATGTGACTTTAATAAGGAATCTGAGAGCCAGACAATGTTTAGGGGGCGTGTTTGCCTTTTACACATTAGATGCGTAAATGCAGTTTACATATGGAAACATTCCATATGTAAATTTCACATATGTAATCTTTACTCATGCGTTACAATTTACAACGTTTGTCGACTGTTGTCATTTTCACATCATTTACGCATGTGAATCATTTTATCACGTTTGTTTGAACTACATGTGAAAATGTAAAATTTTTATTTTTGTAAATTATATTTAGGTGTTTTTATCTTGATAGTAGCAATAGTTAAGAGCACAAGAAATGGTCACCACCTTTTGTTCCCATAAAGTTTGAATGATTGTCAAACCATGAAAACATGGAAAAGCAAAAATGAAATGTTGTCATAATAAAAAAAATGAAAAAAAAACACATGTCCCCAGTTAAATCCCTCCATGACTAGTTGACAAAGTGGGACCGCCTGCACAAGATATACAATTAAAATATTCTAATGCATTTCAACTCTATACCAAACATAGTAACTTTTCATTCATTTCTATACTTTTTAACTCCATAAAATCAAAAAACCCAAACCAGAAGTTTCATGGTGTTTCAATCTCATATAAATAGAGTAACACATCTTTTCCATTAATGAAGTATTTCAAAAAAGAATTTACCATGTGCCCTATACAAAATTAAGGGTACACGTCACATTTTCAAAATGAATATCCCTCCACGTGCAAAAAAGGAGAGAATTCCTATATGTCAGTTCATCGAGCTCTTCTATTAGCATTAGCATTAGAATGAATACATTTCTACTTGTTTTTGCCAATCAAACATGAATATGATGTAGTAGGACCCGTGGCCAGGATTGTTTTTCCACGTTTTTTTTTTTTTTGTGTATTTTACCAAATGTGAAACAAACGTGAGGTCAAAGCAAACAAGTAGAGAATGGTACATTGGAAATCTTTGGTTTTGGCCCTTGGGTTAGATAGAGCTCAGATTCCAGACACAATTGCATGTCATTCAAGGTAGACTGGGGCCTTGATATATCTTATTCCAGTTAGTTCTGGCCCAATTCCATGTCCACATATAGCCAAAATTTAGCCCATTTTAAGTTGGAAATATTGAAAATATTCCTTAATTGAATTCAAGTTGCTATATCAAATATGATCTTGGACCATGTAACCAAAATGGCAATACATTCATACAAAAGAACAAATGGAATATCAGAAATCAGTGAAATACCACCACCACCAAGAATTGAAAAAAAAAATCGTACCCCAATTATTTTATTTCCATGAGTGCATCAACATCCCGATTCATGACCTTTTGTGACTAAGAAAATTTGACCCTTTTTTTTTCACAACAAACAAAAAGGATCATCCATGTACTAAAATAACTAAGCCCATTTTACACATTAGAAAAAAATACACTGAATTCTCCAAACTATACAAACCACATTATGACTAATGTCCACACTTTCCCATACACTCACAAACCACCGAGTTTTCCATTGTCTTCTTTCTTCCCATCATAGAGAAGCAAAGTCTCTCTTGCCTGGGTAGTAAGGTTGCTGAAATCAACAGCTCCACTGATCAAGAACCAGATCATACCCCACCAACAAGGTCGCCCAGGGCTATATGGCCGGATGCACGGACTAGATTTGTGATCAAATCACCCAGTGGGCCCACCACTGCCTGATGTCCAAAATAAAACCCACCCAAGCTTGCAGAGATAAAAATTAATTGCCAAAATCCCACCTCTGTGATGCCAACAACTCCAAAAAAATCACTGAAAACTTCAAAACATTCAGGCGACCAAGATAATGGTGCTATTCAGAAGTGGTTATGATGATCTGAGGTGGGCCATGTATGATCAGAGCATGATCAGACCTTCGTTTGGTTGGATTCTTAGAGCCGATGTGAAGAAGAGAAACTCCAAAGGCTTCCAATGCTTGGAAGAAGAAAGAAAACTTCACCCAAAAACTCTGTAGAGAGTTTTGTTCACTCAGAAACATCACCCTCGTTCTCACGAGAATGATAGGATCAAATAGTTTGAAGCTCTGATACCATTTAAAACAAAATGCATCTGGGTTTTTCTTACCCTAGAAATAGATTGACAATCCATTGCACACACAGAGTTTGAGAGAGTAAATATTAGAGAGATTGAGATAGAGAGATGCATTAGAGTTACATAGAAATAGACGATGAGAGAGAGAGAGATTGGAGAATGGAGGAGAGACATGAGAGGGGAGAAAGGTACCTGGGCACAGGGGTGGACCCAAAGAAAATCTTGGAGGGGGGCAAACTTAAATAAATATTTTTTTTAACAAATCAAGATAGCTAATATTTTTTTCTGGACATATCTGCAAGTTCAAGCATGATAAATATATTTAAATCAAAGACTAAATTTCACATTAAAAATAAAACCAGGATCTAGCTGACATAAATAATTGTATTTTAGTACATTCCAACTTCCATAATCCATCAAAATGAAACTCAACGTTCTTTTAAATCTTGAAAGTCTTCAATGATTTGATTCTGTGCTAAATTTTTCCGCAATTTCCCTCTCAATGTACACAAGACAATAGTCTGTGAGAAACTCATCATCCATTTTGCTGCAAAGTCTAGTTTTAACAAGGCTCATGGCTGAACATAATTGTTCAATAGTTGTAGTGGAGACTAGAAGAGTAAGCACAAGCACGATCACTCTAAAAATTAGTTGGTATACTGTTGATGATCTTCTAATCCTTACCAATCATGGGCACAGTTCAGAAATAGTTGACAATTCTTTGAAGTCTTTATGTCAAACTACATTATGCTCATAATATAATGATTTAATTATATTCTCAACAGCATTTTCTCATGATCTGTGAACTACATTATACGCCGATTTGTACTTTTTTTTAAACTTTGTGCAAACAATTAAGGGGGGCCACTTGTTATAAAATTAATATATAAACTAATTAAAGCATATATAATATAGAAAATAAATATTTGAGGGGGGGGGGGGGGGGGGGGGGGCATGGCCCCTCTGGGCCTACACCTAGGTCCGCCCATGCCTGGGCACGAGTAGGGTTGAAGCACCGCAGAGAAGTTGTGGACTGGAATAGAGAGGATGAGTAATTGTGTTTTAATCTACTACGTTTCGATATATGTGTTAAGAGGAAATATGGATATAAAGTGGGGTTTACATGTTTCGAACCCAGGATATAAGGGATCTGTTTCCTTGATCATGGTATCAAGGTGAACCTAGATATCCAAGGTGGCACACCATTATAAGGAATCATGGACTCTCGGCCAGCCGGCAGGGGCTCCCTCCCCGCCGGAGATTGGGGGGGGGGGGGGGGTGGTGTTGGGGGGAAGATGAGGGAAGAGGGTGGAGGGTGGGAGAGGAAGGGAAGAAGAGGAGGAGGAGGAGGAGGAGGAGGGAGGAAGAAAGAGGGAGAGGGGGAAGGAGCCCGCCGGAGACTGGGGGGAGAGGAAGGGAAGAGGGTGGAGGGTGGGAGAGGAAGGGAAGAGGAGGGAGGGAGGAGGAGGAGGAAGGAGGAGAGGAAGGGTAGTTTAGGAAAAAATATTTTTTTTGTCTTCTAGTGTGGTGGGGAGAGCAAAAAATGCGGTGCCAATAGCACTCCCCTTTTTTCATCACTTGTTTTACATGTGATCAATTTCTAGTGGGCGGAACTCAAATTAGTATTGAAATTTGGCCCAGAGTCAATTTAAGGACGGACAGGTTATTTTTTGTGGTTTAGATTTAGATGTGGGTCCGAATGATGGATTTATACTGTGTATTTAGACTTATTGAGCTAAGTTCTCCAATGAAAATCAAAACTCCAGTTACAAATTGTGATCTGGAATGCAAATTGGTCAAAGTGCTAACCAAATAACTATGACGCCTACGTACAAATGGGATCCCGAGCAAACTCTACTTCTGCTAGAAACAAAAGACCATAAATAATTTCTCATTAAAAAACCCAGCTCAGTGTAGCCATTTAGTAGTCCACAAAAAAAAATGCAGATTTGGTTTGAGTCAAATAATATACAAATTAGATCAAACATTCTCTCTCTTATGGTATTGCAAAATAAAACATTGAATTTAATTGTAACGGATTATATAAAAATGTAAATCTTGAAAGTTTTCCTTTTTTTTTTTTTTTGACAAGAGTCAGGCTTTTCCCTTGGGAGAGAGCTCGAATTCGAAATTGCAATCTTTTCCTGAGCTGTGGTCCTAGCCAACTACGCTAGGAAAAATTCTCTACCTTAAAAACCAATGAACATGTTGTAGTAATAACTGTCACAAAACAACAAAGAAAAAACTGAAAAATAAAATAAATGTCGCCAGATTTCACTCTCATCACAGCTCTCAAAACAGACTGATATCTAACAACATAACTGATACCTGAAAATCAGCTAGAATCAGCACAATTACAGAAGATCTGCTGAAAATACGAAATTACAATTTTCTCTTCCTTTATTCCTGCCTTGTAATCAAATCTGTAAATCTGTCATTTATTTTATTTCCATTCTTTCTGTACAGCTGGGATTGACCCATTCAATTGTAATCTATGAATACAGTATAAATATATAAGGCAAACACTCGGTTGAGTAAGCCATACAACACACAACACTCTGTTTTTGCTTCATGGTATCAGAGCTATAGATTCTTCATATATACTAGTTGCTTTTCTCTAAGTAAGATCTGTTCTCTATTTTTTTTCTTTTTTCTCTTTTCTTTACAAATGGCGTCCAACTCTTCACCCTTTCCCATTACCAATCTCTCCAACCTGGTATCAGACAAACTAGATGATACCAACTACCTTCTTTGAAAAGACCAACTTGAATCCATATTCATTAGTTGTGATCTCATGGGCCATATAGATGGATCTACTTCTACCCCACCATTAACTATTGCCTCAACTACAGAGACAGATTCCTCTACCACCTCCATTACTCCCAACCCTGAATACCATGTATGGAGAAAAATTGATCACTTTGTCAGAGCATGTGTTAATGCCACCTTAACTGAGTCCCTTTCTTCTCATATCCTTGGCCTCAATGCTGCCAAGGAAGTGTGGGATGCACTTGTTGAGCTTTTTCAACAACAGTCAATAGCCAGAAAAGCATATCTCTGCAGTGAACTTCAAATTATCCAAAAGGGTTCATCCTCCATCACTGACTATATTCATCGTATCAAAACATTGGCCAATTCCCTTGCTGCCATTGATGAACGTGTAAAAGACTCCGATTTAGTTGGCCACACATTGAATGGCCTTGGATCAGAATATGGTCCTTTTATCATAACCATTGAAAACAGTACCCTACCTGTTTCTTTCCTGAACTTCGGGCCAAACTTCTCACCCATGAATAACGGCTTCGTCGTGGCTATGGCACACAGTCCACAGCCTTTTCAGATCCACATTCCCAGACTGCACTCCTTACCACAGAAATAAGTCAGTTTCAGCCTAAAATATTCGAAGGAAATCACAAAGGCAGTGGCTCATTCAAAAAGGGGCAAACCTCCAACCACCAAAACTTCAAACCACAAGGGTATGTGCAACAGGGGTCTGGATTTTTTCCAGGACCTTTGCCTTCTCCACAACAACAAAACAATGCTCGTCCAGCCTTTGGTTCATCTGAATCTCAAACTCGTCAGCCTATCAAATGTCAAATTTGTGCCAAGATGGGTCATGTAGCTAGCAAATGTTTCTTTCGGTACTCTGCCAGTCAAAACAGCAACAACAACAACACAAATCATGCCTTCACTGGTCTACACATGACTCCTTCAGGTACCAATCTTCAGCCATGAGCCCCTTTTTCCATGGACTCAATGGGTGCCTGATTCCGGTGCAACATCACATATGACATTTGATCCATCAATGCTGCAACAATCTACAAATTATTTTGGGTCTGATCAAGTCTTTGTTGGAGATGGTAAGAGTATTCATATCTCCCATACTGGTTCCACTACACTGCCCACTTCTGCATCTGATTTACAACTTAAAAATGTTCTAGTGGTGCCCAATATTGCAAAAAATCTGTTATCAGTTTCTCAGTTAACGCGTGATAACAATTGTTCTGTTGAATTTTTTCCATGGGGTTTTTGTATCAAGGATCTGCAAACAGGAGCAAAACTACTGACGGGACCACTCAACGGTGACCTCTACTCTCGTTCTGCAGAACTCGACAAAGACTAACACTACGGCTTTTCTAGGCAAACGTCATTCATCTGAAGTATGGCATTAAAGATTGGGGCATCCGCCAGCACAAGTTCTTCAATTACTCAAGTCTAGTGATGATTTAGACATTTCCAACTTTCTTAATCACAATAAAATTTGTGAATCTTGTCAGTTAGCAAAGAATCAAAAACTGCCTTTTGGAACTTCTTCTAGACAGTCTTCTTCTCCTTTGGAACTGATTCATTGTGATTTATGGGGGCCAACAGTGCCCTCTGTTAGTGGTTTTATTCCTATATAATCTTTGTTGATGATTATAGTAGACACACATGGATTTGTCCGCTGCATGCAAAATCTAATGCTTTAAAATGTTTTCGTCATTTTAAATTAATGGCTAAAAATATTTTTTCAACAACTGTCAAATACTTCCAAAGTGACGGTGCTCTAGAGCTCACACGTGGTGTGTTTAAAATTTTTTTGGATGAATGTGGGATTGTTTCTCAAATTTCTTGTCTTCACACGCCTGAACAAAATGGCATTGCAGAGAGGAAGCACAAACACATAACTGAAATGGGGTTGTCTCTTTTATTTCAATCCAAAATGCCATAGAGGTACTGGTTAGAGGCCTTTCTTACTGCAGTCTATCTCATAAACCGCCTCCCGACACCAGTCTTACAGGGTCGTTCTCCACATGAAGTACTATATGGGACACCACCGGACTACTTGTTTCTTCGTGTATTCGGTTGTCAATGCTTTCCTTGCTTGTGACCTTATAGACCTGACAAGCTGTCACAAAAATCCATTGCTTGTGTCTTCCTAGGCTATAGTCAACATCACAAGGGTTACAGGTGTCTAGATCCAAACAGTGGCAGCGTTTACATCTCTAGACATGTGATTTTTAATGAGCACTTTTTCCCTTTTGCAGATAGAGAAATCTCTTCTCCATCTCGTGACACTCCATCAAATACTGTCACTCTTCAAGTACCTCAACCTGCTGCTTCAAATACAATTGCAAACCCTATTGCTCATACTCCACAAGCTGCGGTTTCTGGCTCTTCCATTGCTTATACCCACTCTTCTCCATCAATTGCGGTACCTTCACCCACATTGGCTGAACCCACCACCACCTCCTTCCCAACCCATCCACCACCATTTAATGCTCCCACACACTCAATGATTACAAGAAATCAAACTGGTAGCAGAAAACTTAAAGTTCCATTCTCCCTCCTTAGCACTCGTCATCCACTTCCTACTGTGTTTTTGTCCACCCTTCATACTACACCTACAGAACCCACATCCTACAAGACTGCGGCTAAAGATGCAAACTGGGTCCTGGCCATGAATGATGAATATGAGGCCCTCCTTAAAAATAATACATGGTCACTTGTCCCTGCCTCTATTTCCATGAATATAGTTGGATGTAAATGGGTTTACCGGATCAAAACTAAGAGCAATGGGTCTATTCAACGGTATAAAGCGAGACTCATTGCAAAAGGCTTCCACCAACAACCAGGAATTGACTTCACAGAAACTTTCAGTCCTGTTGTGAAGCCAGCCACAATCCGCACCGTTCTCTCAGTAGCCATCTCCAGAAATTGGCCACTTCGACAACTAGATGTTAAAAATGCCTTTTTACATGGCATGTTAACAGAAGAAGTTTACATGCAACAACCGCCAGGGTTTGTCAGTACCACTCATCCAACACATGTGTGATGTCTTCATAAAGCAATATATGGCCTTAAACAAGCACCTTTTTACTTCACATAGGCTTTACCCGCAGTCTTGCTGACAACTCTATGTTTGTGTTCCACTCAAAAGATGGTATGCTCTTTCTACTTCTTTACGTGGATGATATCATATTAACTGGCGATAGTATGACTTTGCTAAATCAATTTGTAGCACGTCTTGGCACTGAGTTTGCCATGACTGATCTTGGCGACCTTCACTCCTTTCTGGGAGTGGAAGCTCACCGTACAAATGCTGGCCTTGTACTCTCACAAAACAAATACACGCTTGATCTCTTGCATAAAACTGGTATGCAAGGCTGCAAACCCAGCAAGACTCCAGTCATGTCTAGCTCTAAATTATCTCTGCACTCTCAGTCTCCATTGTCGGATCCTCATGAATATCGCCAGGTAGTAGGTGCCTTACAATACCTCACCATCACTCGCCCAGATCTGTCATATGCAGTTAATCAGGTTTGCCAATTTATGCACGCACCAACAACCGAGCATCTTCATGCGGTTCAAACGCATTCTGCGTTATCTCAAGAACTCTGTTGGTGCTGGAATCATTCTCAAACCGGGCCCTCTTTCTCTTGTTGTTGCCTTCTCAGATGCGGATTGGGCTGGTTGCCCAGATTCACGTCGGTCAACCACTGGATTTTGCACATACTTAGGATCTAATCTCCTCTCTTGGGGATCCAAAAAGCAGCCCACAGTTTCAAGATCCAGCTTGGAAGCTGAATACAAAGCTCTTGCGATCACTGTTTCAGAAATGTTATGGCTTTCCTATCTCTTACATGATCTTCATGTCCTAGTCAAGTTAATTACCTATGACCATACACTGCGACAACATAAGTGCAATACATATGGCAGCCAACCCAGTTCTTCATGCTAGAACTAAACATATTGAGGTTGATTACCACTTTGTCCGTGATTTAGTGATCAATAACATACTTCAAGTTCGATTTGTTTGATCCAATTATCAAATTGCAGATATCTTCACAAAAGGACTTCCCTCACCTTCTTTCTTACAACACCGATCCAAACTATTGTGGTTACCACCCATCAGACACCGATCCAAACTATTGTGGTTACCACCCATCAGTTTACAGGGGGATAACAACATAACTGATGCCCGAAAATCAGCTAGAATCAGCACAATTACAGAAGATCTGCTGAATTTTCTCTTCCTTTATTCCTGCCTTGTAATCAAATCTGTAAATCTGTCATTTATTTTGTTTCCATTCTTTCTGTACAGCTGGGATTGACCCATTCAATTGTAATCTCTGAATACAGTATAAATATATAAGGCAAACACTCGGTTGAGTAAGCCATACAACACACAACACTCTGTTTTTGCTTTCAATATCTCTCCCTAAACTGCATGCAGAGAATATTTACATTCAGTTCAAATTAACAAAATATCCCTGCCACCCCCCGAAATACCAGCAGCCATTCTCAACAGCTCTTAGCAATACTCGATAATTGTCTCCAGGCATTCTCAACAGCTCTATGAAGATTTGAAGAAGAAGAAGAAGATGACGATGACGACCAGCTCTATGAAGATGTGAAGCATTGTCGTTTATAAAGAACAGAGGAAGCATCTCAAAAGATAAAAACTTAATTGTCACAAGCTATACATGAAAAGGATAGGCAATAGAAGTCTAAAAATTGACGAACCATTGGATTGACAAATATGTGTGGCCTATGATTGGTTCTTTACCAATTAATATTCGGATATAACCATGGACGCTTAAGATACTTGTCAAGAGGGTGAGGAAGTGGCACCACTTTGCTTCCATGGGAGGAGTAGAAGCAATAAAAAGGTGGAAGACATTTGGTTCCATTGGAATATCTTAGCATTCCCATCTTCATGCAGTTGTTATGAGACATCTGACGAGGGAATTGACTTACGAGGCAATGGTCAAATAACATTGTCATGCGATGCGATCTTCATGGATTACATTGCTTCATTAGTTCAAAGATGTGCACGTAGAGAAGTACAGAAGGCTTTGCTTGTCTTCGTAGCTACTGGTCAATGCTCATTGTCATCACTAGGCCATTATATAGGAACCAACAAATACCTGCCCATGGATTTCAATTCATACACCATGCCCAAATTCCTTTGAAACTAATACGCATGTCTACAACTCATCAAATGTTGGTTCAACACAAGAGTTTTATTCTTTATTTTAGTTTCTTTATACTAACAAATATCAAAATTCACTGTCATGTATGTTAGTTTTCACAAGGAAGCCATGCAGTAATACAACATATGACAAGATGACCTGAGATGACAATAAAACTGAGACTTCGTTGTTGGATAAATCCATCTCATGCAATATTTGACAAATCAAACATTCATTTGCGCAAATTTACTGTCACGTTCCAACAATGGTTGGGTTTCTTTAACATCCTCTCCAAAAGTTTAATATCTTTACCAAACAAATATATCTGGGATGATTCAGATATATGCACATTTTAAGGCCATAAGATTTTTTGTGTAAGAATGAAATTCCAAATTATTGTTAAGTTAATTTTTATCCTAGAACAATTCAAATAGTGACAAAAGGTTCAATCATCAATTTAGACAGTCAATCATGTGAGCTGAAACTAGATTATATCTGTTCTTTCAAGAATCGCCTATAGTGAGCAATGCCAACCACATTAGCAATAGTGAGAAATGGATGGTCTGTGAAATGCAATAACAAAGGTCTGAAGGAGAATGAGGGATATTGGCTCGGTGGGTTGGCTCCTCGTTTCTCATCCTGCTTCCCAAAGTTCGAAACCAGCTTCTTTCTTGCAATGAGCAGGCTCCTTTCCTGCTGTGTGCAGGCTTCCTACGGTCCTTCCTATGGTGAACAGGCTAGCTGTCATTGAAAAAACAAAAAAAAACAAAAAAAGGTCTGAAGGTCCTATCATTAATTTATTCATAAAAAAAAAAAATGGTCCCTCAGATGATCCATGCTGCTCTGGAATCACTTCAAGTGAGATAGATAGGTGGTCTGGATTCATTGAAAAAGAATACATCAGAGCACCAATCTAGGTTATCCTGCAAGTGTTCCCAACCTTGATCAGATTTCCCCATCAAGAATCACCTTGTTTGGGAGATGCTACACCAGTTTTGACTGATCATTGCAATGACAAAGGCCTAACCATCAATTTGGAGCATCAATCAAGTCACCCCCAAAAACATCACTTGCTCGTTCCTCTATAGCCTTGATTTATCCAGTTGTCCTGATTCAAATAATTTTATAATGATAGCTGCACCCAAAAAAATAAATACAAACAAAATTCTCTGCTTAGATGCATGAATCCACTCTCTGCTTAGATGCATGAATCCATGTAACATCTCCAATGTGAAATCCAACACTACTATACGGAATAGGTGGATTCCTATATCTCAACTTTTGGAACCTCTGTGTTCTACTGAAGTAGTGGCTTGCTTTCTTTGGCAAATGTAGATTTTTTGTGGAATTCCACTTCACCAGTGAGAAGAATAGAAAAGCAAAAGAATTAATTAAAAAAAAAAGAAACTAAAAGGATTGTTGTTTATTAAATTCCATCTTTTAATCCACCCAAAAAAGGAATTCTATACCAAGTTGAATAGTTAAGCAACAGATGTTGACAAAACCACTCACCTCACATGTGCAAGCATGGCACATTTGAGAAAGTGAAGGTTCAATGGGTATCAGGGTATGGAAGTTCATAAATATGACTTATTAAACTTAGTTATGGCCCTGCTGGTTTACAGTAGTAAAAAGATATTTACACATAATAGTCGACCCCCATAAGGTCCTGCAATGGGGGCCATCAATCCCATCCTTTTCGTTAAGCAATCAGATCTCATTTCTCAAGGATCCCGTCCTAGTCAACAAGATATGGGATTTGACACTTAGTTCCCGTGGTCTGATTATCCTTCTTTCAAGAATTTCGAAAGTTTTGAACTAAAACAAATATAGTTTAACAATTACGATCATGACTGAAGATACAATGTGACCCATGTGAAGCTGATGCCTTCTATCAAATATTGAATATAGTTCTAGATGATATTTCTCGCATGTAATATTTTAACTTTCTATCCAAAAGACACCGTGATGAGAAGTGTTACCCGACAACAATGTATCTTCGAGGTGTAAAAAAAAATCTAAAAATCGTCTAACCAATTGAACCGAACCGACAATTAATAACCATTTTTCACGATTCGGTTACGGTTACGGTTATTAAAATCGAAAAATCGTGCTTTGCGATTCGGTTATGGCTTTCAGTCTTGGCTCACGGTTATTAACCAAACCGAATCGTAAAATATGGTTCAGTTAACAATTTTCCCAAAATACACGGTTAACCAAACCGTTACACTAATAAAAAAATTAAATGGCCTATATGAAAAAAATTGACTTAAGTTAAGCCCCCTTTCTTATTTACTCTTCTGAGAATAAAATTATTTTGTAAGTTGGATTATACTCGTCTCATGTTTTCTAGAATTGTATGACATGATAGATGTTTTGTAGTATCATTTTAGACTTTTAGTTGTATTTATTTTCGCGAAAAATGATAGTGTTGTTTTGCATGTAGAGTCAAAGGGTAAAGATAGATTTTTTTTAAGTGACAATTAACCGTAACGGAACCGTCAAATACGGTTAACCGTGGTTTGATTTTTAACGATTTTTTAGGGTACCGTTACGGTTACGATTTTTAAAAACTGAAAACCGTAAAATACAGTTCAGTTAACGGTTTTCCCAAAACAAACGGTTAACCGATCGAACCATTACACCCTTGCTTGGAAAGATGTCGGATATATATGCTTTATATATATATATGGGTAATTCTTCAAAAAGTCATGGTTTGGCCTTCTAAACCATAATCAATTAACCTCACTTGTGATGGAAATTTTTCATTCCAGTGAATGAGGCACCAAATTGATGGCTTAGGAAACAATCCAACAAATTAAGAGACCTGAGGCCACAGCTAGAATGGGCTCCCATACAAACTATGCTCTAGCTCAAGGCGGAAGAATATACCAATATTCAACTTGACTACTCATCAGAGTACTTTGTTCAATTCAAGGCATGTTATTTTGCCTAGAATATATAAGAATTGAATATATATATATATAAATTAATATTGTAATAGTTAAAAATGAAATCCAAGGTGAACATACAAAAATGACTATCGAATAGCCTTTCATTTTATGGAACTTGAATCAATGGAATATGATAAATGAATACACAGTCATCACCATATTAATTCAAATTCTAGGAAAATCAAGGTCTCATCTACATTGTTGCCTTATATCATTCACCTTATTTTATTTATACTAAGCATCTTAAATAATCCTTCAATATAGTTCATTTGACCCTAAATTCCTATGTATTCTAGGAAAAATAAATAGGCCTCTTAGGCTATAATCGTTCCTTTTAGTTGAGTTCCCAAGAATTCAAAGCCTTTGGGCACATTTGTGTACATGCGACGAAAAGACTAGTTCCGTGGAAAACTTCCTCTTCAGCTGAGATTTTTTTTCAGACCCCATCCCCCCTCATAGAAACTTATTTTCTGAAGAATCCCAAAAAACTTAGCCCATTTTTACACTCTCCTCAATGGATCACGATGGTAACAAATTATATTACAACGCGACGTCACGTCAGATCGCTTTTTAGACCGCGAATTTGAACCATGAACCCAAGTATAGAGCCCATTGGGGCTCACGGCCAATTCACCAAACCCACAAGCCTGGACCTCCTGCAGTCCTGCATTTCTTATTTACTGTCATATTTTTTAGGTTATGTTACTGTGGCTCACTTGTTAACAGCAAGATTGGATCTCTATTCTGTTATTTGTATTAGTGGCCCAGATTAGGTCTTAAGGCCTTAAGTCTATTGTTTAGATGTGTTTTAGGGTGGTTGCCTTGAGGAGCCCTATTTATTCAATTAAGATGAAGGGGACGAGTGGCATTTGGAGGATTATTGAAGTTTCATTGAACTTGTGTGCAGCTGGAGTTGCCGCCAGCAAAAGTTCTATCAAACCATTTGTTTGACAGCCCCTTTCACCCTCTCACTTTCTCTTCCCTTCTTACAACCGTAGATGGGACTACTTATCGGTTGAGTACATGCCCAGTGAACTCTAACAACACGAAGTTGAGTGCTATTTGGGCCCTGTCGGCCTGCTGAATTTGATTTCCAGCTACCTGTTTGTTGCGTTCATGCTGTTTCGAATAATCCAATTGCACCAAAATGGCTATAGAGTAACATCCCCTTTAATGGAAATTGAATTCACAGGGAAGATGCCAAATACCCAGCGCCACTTTAGTAATTCAACTCCCAGTTAAGTGACGGTCCCATCTACATGGCTACCCTACCATTACCACTCACCTCTTTAATAATTCATTTGATCAATAATTCCTATATATTAATTTCTATATATTCTACGCAAATAAATGGGCATTAGTAAATGATAGACATTTTCATCAAGAAATACAAGACAGTACCCTAGTGGAAATGGGTGCCTCTTCTCTCGCAGCCGCACTGGGATTGATCCCTGGGCGGGTCACATGTATTGTACCATCTATGGATAGGAGGGTTTGCATGTGCCTTTAAAGGGATTAATTCTCGGCTCTCCAAAATCGAATGTCCCTCGTGCTCAGGGCAAAGGTTCTTGGACTGCACTGGACTGGGTGATTAATCCCTTGGGTGATTAAAAAAAAAAAAAAAACATGTATTGGACCACCAACCCAAGAAAGGAAAAAAGAGAACATTGTCATCATAACCATTCTATCACATTGGAAAGTACTACATGACTGTATGAATTATATACAGATGTAAATTTTGAAACAGACTGTATCGTAAAGCCCAGAAGTTCATTTTTCATCCTCACAATCAATGAATAAGTATTTGTTGGTTGGTCCGCCCCTGATGTAGCATTGAAGATGTTGAGCATCGATGATTTGCTATTGATGTGAGTAAATCTTTTCCTACTTTTTGCGACGAATTCCTCTGAATAGATGATATAATTAAGTCCATGAAGACTGCATTGCATGGCATTGTGATAGGCCCCCCACATGGTAGTCCGAACTCATCTTCTGACATTCTGAAGAGTTCTATGAAGATGGGGCTTTTGAGAAATGCCAATGGAATCACAAAACGTTTTCCATCTGCACTGTACACCACAAAATGGCCCTTATCAGCTACTGATTTCCTTCTTGACTCCTGATGTACTTCGTCGCCAGATCTCAGCATTGAGATTCGCCTCCTCCCTATGGTTGCTCGCTTGTGCCACTTCTTCACCATCTCGACTAGCTTGTTGCGGTTGATCATGGTTCAGTAGTAAAGGCCAGATGCAAATTTTTTAAACAAAGGCTAGATTGCTCAAGTTGCAGTTGCGCTGAGTAGAGAATGCAAAGGAAGATGGTAGTTTTATATTCGCAGGGGAAAGACAGCACATTTAAGTATGGGTTTTTCATGTTGGTCCAGGGAGGGAACATAACCATGTGTTGGTTGAGAAGGCGAAATCTGAAGGAGTGTTATGTCGGGATTATGTCAGGAATCACCACACCAAGTGTTGAGCATAGTTGGTTATACATCTCTTTCTTTTGACAGCCAAAATACGGTATAACAAGTCCCATCAGTATAAGTATATAACTACATGTATAGATGATAAAAGAGAAGTTCCAGTTATTCAAACTCTGGATCAACTTCACCCAACGATAAGTGTCACTTAGAGAATAATATTAGGCTCATGTTTGGCTGCACTGCCTCTCGAAGGTTTTGGGGGGCTAACAGAATGGATCGCTAGTTCTAATTTAACCAATCAATACAGCGGAAGTAAACAATTAAATAATCTAGAACTAGCTATCTACCAAGCAATCACCATAAGAATGCAGACACAATATTTAGCGTGGAAACCCTATCCAGGGAGAAAATCACGAACCAGAAGTCAAGAGCTCACGAACAGTTACAAGATATACTCACAAGATCATTTACCTCAGTCTGTACCTCGACATAAGGATTGTTTGTTTTTATCAAGAATCCACTAACACGACATCCACCGTACCCCTTTCTCCTTACTTGATCTCCTCGCACTTTATGAGTCAAGATGAACTATCTTTTACAAGAAAGGTAGAACCAGCAACAACCTTCTAGAGCAGCCCTCTAGAATAATCTCTCAGTGGCTCTAGAGAATATTTCTCTTTCTAAGATATATATCTCTGACTCAGAATAATGAGAGGTAATTTCTAGCGTTGAGAGCAACACCCTATATATAGCACCAAATTCGTGCCTAAAACTTATTGCACAAGTAAGATTCAAACCGGAAAACATAGTCTTAAAAAGAAACCAATTCGCAAATAAAAAAAATGAGACTTTCCCATTTCTGTGACCCTATCCGATCGATCGGACAGCCCATATAACTGGGGCATGTTTACAGTCTAATTGATCAGGCCTGGGGGATTTCGCCCGGTCTTCTTTTTTCTTTTATTCTTCACTTCAGCTCTTTCGGCGACATATCCACAGTCCATTCTAAAATAAATTAGAAAATACAACTGAATGGACCCAGAGTTTTGTACAACCCATGAATTAGCCAATATAAAAATATTAACACTCTCGTTGCATTATAGCACCCTCTCAACTAATGAGAAGGGCCTACCTTCTTAAGTCCAAACACTTTGAATCAGGACACCCCACGTATAGGGATTGACACAAATCGGTCATTAAGGAGTGAAGCCTACCATTGTATTAATCATGCATAGAAGACATAATTGTTTATACAAACACCGCATCATTTTCACAATCTAAAAAGCTTCTCTCTTTTTCTCTCTCAGACGGGCCAGTAGCTCCGCTGTCAGCACATGAATTGTCGATATAAATGTTGTAAAATCATTAGGTTGATGTTGGACGTGTAACTGTTGAATATGTGGTCCGAGGTGAACCACAGTTAGCCATGTTGAATTTCTATCATTGGACCTTTTCTGTGTTAGCTTCAAACTGGATGATTATGAGATTCCGAGGATTGTCTAGATACACTTTAGTGTGAATAAGTGTATGCATAATCTTTAAACCTTCTACAGAACACTTAAGAAGGTTCTTAATCAAGATATGATAGAGTTCAGCAACCATCCAATCAACCTCCCGCTCTAATATCATGTTGACAAGTACTTACAATAAAAACTTAAGCTAATTGAGAATGGTGTAATAATTTATATTAAGGTTACTAAGAGCTGCATTTACTACTGATAGTCCTACTGAACATGATCAGGTCCTTGTGTGATAAGAATGATGATGTGCAGCCAGGGATTTCAAGGGTTAGATTTATAAGAAAAAAAATAGAATTTGGAGAGTGGAGACACAGCACATGAGGTGTGACATTGGGATTACCAGGTTCCAATGGAGGCACAACCATGTGATAGTTAGACTATGAAGACTGTGTCATGGGGGCATGCTTTTAGTTTGGTAAGAAGGCCTTCACGTATCACAAAAGGATTTAATAGATTCAATTGGTCTGCTAACCATACACTACTTGATTGGATGATTGTCCAGCATATTACAATCATTCCTATCTTCTACAACTGATCTCTCACATCATGATCACATGGTTTTGCAATCTCTACCCCAACATATAGAAAGCTACGTACTTGTGCTTAACCTGTATTGCCACTAGTTGATGCTTAACCTCGCCCTGTATTTCATAAAAATGATAAGGATGAACAAATTATCCGACATGGATTTGTAAGGTAAGGATAGATTTGAACGAATTTGTAAGGTAAGGATAGATTTGAATAAGTGCAACCTATTCGAGGATTTGGTTCGGGATAGACTGGAAAGGAGAAACAAAATTCATATGGTCATACCCAACATATAAGCTGGGACAAGGTAGGTTTTTGTAGGAACCATGCGAGGGCACAATTATGATCGCTCAGGAGCGAAGGTAGACGTTGACCTCAACAATCTCTCCCTCAATTGCACACCCGCCGCGACTCCAGCTGCGAACTCGTAAAAAGCGTGTCCCGTGACTCGAACACCCGACCTTCCAAGCTCTAATACCACTTGCCCGACCTTCCAGGCTCTAATACCACTTGTAGGATCTTACACCGCATTGAGATACCACTTATTATCACAAAACTAATTGGTGATAGGAAACGGCACAACAATAGTTTTATGGTGAGGGCGAGGGCTCGACCACAAATATGACCGCTTAGGAGCGAAGGTGGACGTTGACCTCAACAGTTTTGATGATGATGATGATGGACATTGTACAAGTCTCTTTTTTTTTCTTTTTTTCTTTTTTGCCCCACAGACTGCTACACTGGTTGGCACAGAGGTCTTCCAACAGGATGAGTAGAGCTTGCTGATGCTCCCTATGTGAGACAATGTCCCTGCTACCACTCTTATGTGTGCGGGAGAGGAAGACCTTTTAATTTTCTTGTCCACGCCATCGCATACACATCAGTATAAAATCCATTCAATATTTATTCAATGAGGATATGTTTCTTTATTTCCAAATTGGTTTGTCATGAATTGTTCAGAATTTAATGTCATAATATTAGCTTTAGTAAGGGTGACAATTCTAATCACTCGATCAATGGTGATAAAATAAATTGTCTAAATAAATAGCAACAACAATGGTCTTAACAGAGCCGGCTCTGATGCCTAGTCACCCTAGGCCAGTGCCTAGGGCCCCCCACATGTCAGGGCCCGCTCTGAGGGGTACTACATTAGGGCCTGGGCCCCAGGCTTTGAGAATATCTTTAATATGACTCAAATGGCCCCAGCAGAGTTTGATCAAACCGTCCCTGGCCCTCAATCCAACGCTCCTTAATTAAGGCTTTGACTTTCTATTCCCATTTTCCCATAAACCCAGCCGGCCAGCCCCTTTTCCAAAACCCTTTCCAGTTTCCAGCCCTTTGACCATTTTCCAAAAAGCCAAAACCCTGTCCCTAACGAAGAAGAGGAGAGAAGAATAGGAAAAAGAAGAAGGAGGAGGAGGAGGAGCGGCTAGGCGCCAGCCGCTGTAGCTTGTAGCATGCATAGGCGCATAGTAGAAGAAGAAGAAGGATTGAAGGACCCAGGTCATGTACCTTCCTCTTTCATTTTTTCCTTTTTTTTTTCCTTGCAAGTTGTAACATGCATTCGTTCGATCTCTCTCTCTCTCTTTCTTTGAAATACCTGCACAAATCTGTGTTTTCATTTTGACAGGTTAACTGTTTTCATAATTGATCTATGCATTTAGTAATTTTGATTGACTAATAAAATTTCTCTTGAGTTTAACTATAGTCTCAAGTTAGATTACATGAATGGAATGGCCATTGGCCGAATGGGTTTCATTTAGCGTGGATTAATAAAAATGGAATGAATAGTTTATAGTTATGCATATTGTTTATCTTGATTGAATGATGAAATTTATTATGCTGTAAAATCCTAGCTTCTTGTATGATGGTTTCATGGAAACTGTAAAGTGGGTTTCCATTGTGAAAGTTTTAAATGATGGAAATGTTCCTTCTACAGAAAAAAAATTACGCGTGTTTTTTTTTTTCTAAGACAGGGCCCAGTTTTAGGAGCTCGCCTAGGGGCCACCCAAACCTCAGAGCCGGCCCTGGGTCTTAAGCAGCTCAAATTAACCTTGGACCATCCCTGCGTATCGAGAATCACTTTGATTGAAAAATCCAGTTCATGATGTTAACAATGATAATAAGAAGGAAAAAGAAAGAGAAAAAGAAAAAGTTGGGTGTCTAATATCAGTTACAGGCCTAATTATCAATTAAGACCAGTCCAAATACATTTTCGACCTTGCCTAGAATTTTATCATCATGTCACAATTCAAAGAAATATATTGGTTGCATCCAAACAGACATTAAGAAATAAAGTAATAAATAAAACAAAGAAATAAAGAAAGATTCTGCTTCATGAATGCAAGAATGTGACTGCCTGTGAGACCTAATAACGCTTAATGGCTGAGGTCAATCCCTGAAACTCAAGTTTTGGGAACTCCCAAGTTCCGGCAAGGTTGTGGTTTTCGCTGTCTGTTATAATCTAGAATTAGCTAGAATTCAGCTTCACAAGTACTGAAGTTGTTCAAATCAACAAGCCTATTAAAAAATAAATTGTTAAATTCCAAAGCAATAGGCTCTCTATCTTTAATCAGTTCCTTCCTTTACCTTCAATTGACTGACGGTCAAACAAGCACAACTGAGCTTTCCAAAAGCAGGATTTCAAAAAAATAATAATAATAAAGGAAGAAAGAAAAAAAAAAAGAGTGCTAGGAATGGTAAGTGTGCTTCTCAGAAATTATATTATCTCCTTGATTTTGCTCATATTTCCCACGCCCAATTGAGCAACAGAAAATTGCAAAATCATTCACCTTACACGTGCCAACTTGACACACGTTTATGCTATATGCCTTTCAGGAGATTGGGCTACGGTGGAAGGTGCTCACTATTGCAATTTAGGTTGTGGACTTAATTCCCCTTGCCAATCAACTAAATAATAATAATAAAAAGAAGAAAAAGAAAAAGAAGAAGAAAGAGGTAGTTGGGACATAAATATAAAGAAATCAACCTAAGTTCTGCCCCAATTTATCCATTTTCCCAAGCTGGAGATATGAGCCACATTATTGGGAAGAATAATGTGACACAAGCCTAGGAGTTGGGACCACTTTTATGGTTGTGTAGGCTGTTAGACAGAACAGTGGGCTCCACATTTGAGGCAGATAACCATTGGGTAGACAAGTCCTAGCATGGAGGCCATAGGCTCCCTCCAATTACCATGGTCTGATCGTCCTAATTACTCCTAATCACCACCTATCAAGAGCCTTGAAAATGGAGTGTTGGAACAAATTTCCTAGCAAGTTCTTGGTAGGCTTTCACTGGTGAATGTCACCCCTACCTTGGTAATGTGTGCAAGTAAAACATCCAAGGAGGGCTCACTTAGCTTGTGCGCAGAGTCCTCGAATTGGACTCGTCATCTATAAATCTTATGAGTTATGATCCACTCATTATTTGGACAAAAACAGAGTCTTGTTGCTTTGTCTTATCAGGGCACTTGTACAACCTTTGAGATTTATTTAACAGAGTTTTTCATAGATGAAAGACCATACAGAGTACTGCCCACACTGTCATAACCTATAACCTGTGTGAACTGTAATACATGTGAACAAAATGTGATCTGGGGGACCGTTCCCGCAACATTCCCACCCACCCACCCTCTTTTCTGAGCGGTAATGAAATGTATATTATGAAAAGAAAATGATGTACACAAGTTAGGGCCCCATCTTCATGATGAGTGGAGACATTTTAGTTTACAAGAAGTAACAAATTGGAACTATACAATCAATCCATTTGCATATAAATTAGCTTATCCCAATATATGGTAAACAACGGATTTACTTCTAGCTGTATGTGTCTTAATATCCATGAAGTTGTAGAGAAACCTCTGATATGACACAATGCCTTTTCCACATTTAATTCTTAATGGCCCTTATATCACTTTGTGCGGAATGACATTCACCATTGGATTTAAGTAACCCCTTTTTCTTTTGATCGGTAGCCACAAATTATATTAAAAGAGACAGATGCAAGGAGCCCACCATACAAACGAAAAAGGGCACAATGGTATAAAAGAATTATATCATGAAAAGTGAAATTATAAAAAAAAGGAATATCACACAGTGAAACCTACCAAGTTACAAGACCCTATCTACCCTTTGCTTAGCTAATGAACCTGCGAACCCATTTTCCGACATCCCAAAATGTTGAGATTTCGCTTGAGTGGAAGACACTAAAGTTCTAATCTCATTAAGGTAAAATTGAAATCTCCAAAGAATGACAGCCGAATATGACACCCATGAAAAAACATTGAGCGAATCACTTTCCACCTCTAACCTTGAATGAAGTAAGGAAGAGGCAAAATTTCAAACCACTTCGAGGATGGCCGACACCTTCACCTCATTAGACTCCATAATCCCAACATGCTTGAAAAATATTGCCAGCACAATACCCCTATTATTGCAAAGCACCCCACCAACACCCACCGGCCTTACCTTTAACCACCCCATCCACATTAAATTTCAATATCCCTACAATGGGAGGAACCCAATGCACCACCTTTTTCACCCTCTTCACCCTACAAGATAAGGAGACCTCCTTGTTATGGAACACACCATCTACTCTTAAATTATCAAGTTCTTTCTTGAAAGAGGCCCATTTGGAAATTCGGGCCACTGCCAATTACGACAAATCTTCCACAGACAACAAACACCCTTTGATAATTCTAATGCTCATTACTTTCCACACCGACCACAAAATAGCAAAAGAGATAAGCCTCCAGAGAATCAAACTACTACTGAAAATAAAAGAAAACCTCCACACTTCAAACATACCCACCAACGACTTCAGGAAGCTCCAAAGAACACCACACCGGCTAGAAGCCTACACCATAATGAATAAGAAAACTCGTAATGTACAAACAAATGGTCTACCAGCTCATTGTCCTCCCACACAATACACGCATGTCTTAAATAACCGCAAAAGCCAATATCCTCTTCTTCTAAGGTTGTATCTCTAGAAACTTTTCCTGATAAAGCAATCCACACAAAAGCCTCCACCGTAGGAGGAGCCAAGCCCAACCATGCCAAAGACACTTAAGCTTTGACACTTGGCGAACCCTCTAGTTCCTTGTAGGACTTGCAAGAAAAGGCATCGAAGGGCAAGGCTTCCAAATGCAAGAATCGGCTATATCCCTAGAAATGAAAAAGTAAAAAAAGAAGACTCTTCAAAGACCCAAACTCAGACTCCTCGAACTGATGCAAGACCATCCAAAGGACACATCCCAAGACCTAGATCTCCCCTCACCCACATAACAATCTTTGATTGAGCCCTAGTTGTACAAAGACAAAGAACCCACCCCCACCCTATCATCAACCCAAAAACGGACACACAACTTTCCTCTCCCACTTTGAAACCACCCTCTCAAATGACTTACCCCCCACAAAAGACCGATTCTAATCCTCAAAATATTACACCACAAATCCGGCACACAATGCCTATAAACTCTTCTAGGCTCCCAGTCCCAGCCCCACATATCTTCTCCATATTTAGCCCCACTAATTCTCCTCCATAAAGCCTCCCTCTCACCATCAAATATCCGCCACTATTTAGCCAAAAGAGGCCAATTTTTAATTTTCAAGTTGCACAACCTTAAACCCGTGGCCACCTTAGGCTTGATCACATGCTCGCACCTAACAGGATGGAGCTTCCTTTTGTCACTCATCCGTCCCCACAAAAAAGCCTCTCCTTAATCGATCCAACTTCTCCTTAATTGCCATCAGCATACACAACAAGGAATATAATAAACTGACAAACTAGAAAGAAATACTTTTGAGTAAGGTGATTCTTCCACTTAAAAGAAAGATAATTCCTTTTCTACATAGTCAATTTCCTCTTGAAGTTTTCTACCACTAGATTCCATAGCTATTTAGATCTAACTTTTCCCCATTAGGCAAATCCAGATATAGAAGTGGCAACGTACCAGACTTACAGTGAAACTAAATCTCTTCATCGGACGACCCAACCTCCACCATTTACTTATGATAGTAATGCATTGATGCTCATTATCTACGGTGCCGTTTTTTGTTGGAATATTGGATAACTTATGATACTGATGCATTGATGCTCATTATTTTATTTGTTTCAAATAAGGATATATGTGATGTCTACTACTGCAATCATAGGGTCCTTCAATTGTACAGCTTGATTAAAAAAAAAAAACACTTTTTCCGTGCATATTGAGGTCTGAATTAGTCCACCCAGGTCATCGATCTGATGAATTTCTACGTAGATGCTTTTTGGAAATGTGGAAATGCTTTTTGGCCATGTCGGCATTTTCCTTGAATAGCCAGGGAAGTCATTTCCACAAAAAAAACTTCTCTCCTTTTTATTATTACTTCATTTCCTCACTCTCCTCTTTAATACTAGTTTTCATTAGCACCAAACAACATTAGTACCAATTCATCGAGGAAAAAAAATTTGCACCCAACATGAATTTCTAACTTCTAACTTCCGTGGAAAACCTTTTATGAGGTATTTTAAACCATAGGCTTTGCTAATGTGATAATTTCATCTTTCCATGGAAATTGCATGTACACAAACGCGCCCTAATATGTGGAGACATGTTCTGCATTGATGGGGGGCATGCACAGAGATGCAGTGGCGGAACCAGAGGGGGGCTGGCAGGGGCCATGCCCCCCCCCCCCCCCCCCCCCCCCCCCCCCAAAAAAAAAAATTTTCAAAAACCCCTCTTTTCTTTATAATATTTTTATAAATTTTTACATATGGCCCCCCACCCCAAAAGAAAATTCAGAAAAAACCCCTATATGTTTTTAAAAATACATTTATTTTTTAATTGTGGCCCTCCCAAAATAATTTACCTACATAGTGGCCATCCCAATGAAGAATTTCTGAGTCCGCCCCCTACAGAGACGTGTTGTGCTTGATGGGGCCCGAATGAATATTCCCACAGGATGTCCCATGCAGACGTCTGTAAGAAAAATTTTTGCATAGCAAAAGACCTTCCAAGTACAGTTTGTCGGATAATATGAACATTCTAACCATTACCATTCTCTCATATGGAGTTGGAAATGGAGTATATAATTTAAACTGTATGAATTACATACTTATAAATTTGGGATTTTGACAGTACAGTCAGTCCTTGATTAAAACTGTCGGGTTAGGTAGTTGTTGGCTAAACAGTGCCTGATTTAGCATGTATGATGATAAGCATCAATGATAAACTATGGACATAAGCAAAACTTTCTCTACTTCATTGGACCCATGCATCTGAACCAATGAAATGACGTAGCCCACATGAACACCACTTTGCATGGAATGTGTTAGAATAGCACACTACACATGGCAGTCCAAGCTCGTCATTGGACATTCTGAACAGCTCTATAAAAATGGGGCTAAAACTTCGTTCACATCCTGCAGATGACTGCTAGGATCAGTTATAAACAGACCAGTTGTGACCATCAATTTCATGGGGAACTTACTAGGTACTTCGATTGCCTATGATTCCTGTTGAAAATCTTAAAACACTCCATATCCTTCACTTGAAAAACAGAGAGCTATGCAAGAAAAAGAAACGTAAGAATGCACAAGTCCATCCAGTTACTGTAATCTTCCGCATGAAGACACATCGAAATGACAAAATGTGCACTCAAGATCAATAGAATGCATTGTCTGCACACTGCACGAAACACTATGAGCCCTGCAACTTATATTGTTGCATGAGCACAGAGGAGCATTCATCACTTCCTTATTTGTTTATACCATCTTCATATCCATATAAAACAAGTTAAAAGGAACTGGGACTGAAAATCTGAAAACTATAATCCAGAATTAAACGCCATTCGTCAAAATACTTTATATATATACTAAGGTTCATATAGAGAATGTTGAGAACAAAATCATTACCGACACACCCACTCAAAAAAAATAACATATGACAACACTATATATGATAAGGTTCATATAGAGAATATTGAGAACAAAATCATTATCCTATACCCACTCAAAAAATAACATATTAAGAAAAGAATATCCTTCAGAGATCTGTAAACTCTTCATGATTTGTGAAACTTGAGAGCTTCAAAGCGAGCAGACAGTGAATCGTAATCCGGCAATTTTGGATGAACACGAGAACCAAGATTCTGTTTATATGGCCTAGAGTTATCTGTTGCTGTTCGCTCTTCAGAACGATCGACTCCAGATGATGGCACTGGTGGAGGTGGCCGATTGGGTGGTGGCGGATGAATACCACCTGAATGGGTTTCCAATGCAACTTCTTCATCAGTGTCTGACTCTACCCCGTCGGAGTCATCAAACTTGATATCCGAATCTCTTCGAGGTACATTGTAGTTGTGCCTTCTAGAGTTCTCTCTACCATTTGTGGGGGGTGTGGTCTCCTCATCCCTCATATATTGTGACCTGCCAGAACTCTGTGACCCATAGATCATGTTCGCAGCATTAGACTGACTGTGTGTTGTGTTTTGGAGATCTTGAACAGTCTTGACAACACTGGGATCAATTGATGAGGAAAAGCTGTTGACCTTGGTGTTGAAACATGCTGGTTGAGTAGTATGAGAACTTTGGTTGGCCAGATATGCAGCAGCTTGGGCGGCAGCAACTGCTTTCTCTGCAGAATCCGCAGCTGCTTGAGCAGCTGAAGCCATATCCTTGAAATGACTAATGCAGCTTTCTCCATCATTTGAAGATCTAAAAGACCATTTTAAAGAACAAGCAGTCTCACTTTCAGCTTAAATGCAAATACAAATGATTGCAGCAGGTAGCTAATTCCTAATTCAAAGCAAGATTAATGTATCAAAAGAAATATTACCTGTTTTGAGAACTATTTGGTTCAGAACCTTGTAAAGACGCAGATTTCACTGGCATGCTGGCAGCACTAACAAATGTCCGTGGTCCTTCCTGCAATATGGTTTTTTTTTTTTTTTAATAATGGTAAGCAATATGTGATTGTTACTGATCAAAAAAATTTGTGATCATTCTCCAACATGATCGTACAGATATACAAGATGGCTAGATTCTGTACTTTGGTTCTTTTTCCTTTTTCCTTATGTTATTATATGTAACATTTTCTAATTAACATGTGGACCTTCAATGGGCCCTAACACACTCACAGCAGTCAGGCAGCTCTAATCAATTTATTTGGATAAATTCATTGGACTACACAATTTTTTAAGTTTTTTTCTAAAAGACCAGTATCAAGAGTAAGGTTGAGAATAAAGTGGCTGCAGTACTCACAATGCGTTCTTCTTCAGGGGCCTTGAGAAGTTCTTGCTCGGATTCTGTTGTATCCCATTCTATCTGAAATTCCTTTGCTATTTCCTTCATGATTTTTAACTTCACTTGCCCGGTAGGTGTTCTGACAGACAGCTTCTCAATCAGCTTCATGGGAAAAAGGGAAAAAAACGTATGTGAGCACTTAATTTTTTTCATCACATTAAGTGTTAGGGTTTCACAACGGTCTCTTCAGATGACCACTGGTTCATTAAAGAAATTTCATGTTAATAATCAGAAGCACCAAAAGCCTGCTATTAGTGAATGACAAAATAATGTAGGATCGAACCCGCTCTGATACCATGTAAGAAACCATATACCAACCCGCTCTGATACCATGTAAGAAACCATATACCAACCCAAGATAGGTGGAAGGCCATACAAGTATATTAAGACATGTCAAGCCTATTACTTAGGCGATGTGGGATGTGGGACTTCCCAACAATGTGGACACATAAACACGTCCCTGAGCAGAAACACCAAAAGCTCGAGCTGTTAGTGACCGATAGAATAATGTATATCAAAGGGTCCTGACAGCCCCCTCACGTGTGGAGACAGAAACACGCCAAACGACCATACGTGGGCATAAACACATCCCTAACCAGAAACACCAAAAGCTCAAGCTATTAGTGAACAACATAATAATGCATGAAAGGGTCCTGACATTTCATGCATATGTAGTTTTATACCACATCAAAACTAGAGCCAAAAAAAGGCAGGATAAGGAAAAACCTTAAAACTAAAACAATTAGAAAAGAAATTATCCCCTCCCATTTTTATTAGACAGTAAATTACCAGCCTGTTAGTGAACAACAGAATAATGTATCAAAGGGTCCTGACATTTCATGCATAAATTATGTAGTTTTATACCACATCAAAAGTAGAGGCCAAAAAAGGCAGGATAAGGAAAAACCTTAAAACTAAAACAATTAGAAAAGAAATTATCCCCGCCTACTCCATTTTAAGTATGCCGGGGGCCGCTGTTTCCAGGTTGAATCTAATCAAAATGCACCCCATGCACATTTATTGGCATTGGCCAAATTTTCAGAGTAGAATGGCATCCCACTACTGGATTGATCATGTTATGAATAGCTGTTACATTCATTTGTTCTTTTCTACGATCAACCCAGCAGTGGGTGCCATAGCATGAAAGTTTTGCCAATGCTAACACACTGGAAGGCGTGCATTTTGAGGCAGATAGGATCTTGAAAAACTTGGGCTCCACCTGCTACAAATGGAGCTGGCATTATCATTCATTTCAATATTTCCATCAACTATCAACCAAGGTCATTCATTTGTTCTTTTCTACGATCAACCCAGCAGTGGGTCCCATAGCATGAAAGTTTTGCCAATGCTAACACACTGGAAGGCGTGCATTTTGAGGCAGATAGGATCTTGAAAAACTTGGGCTCCACCTGCTACAAATGGAGCTGGCATTATCATTCATTTCAATATTTCCATCAACCATCAACCAAGGTACTCCTCCATATAGCATCTCAAACAACTAGGGCTTCAGCCCAAATCTAAATTGGACACATATAGTAGGTCGGGCACAAAATATGCGGGGGGAAATCAGACTAATGAATTGGCTTGCAGCAATTGGATGAATATTCAATGACAGAATATACAATCCAATAAATCAGTAACTAAAAATAAAGTTAAAAAAAAGCCCTTATACCTAATGTAATCAATAATTACTTTGCCAACACATTGATGGTTGAGTGGTGTTGGCACTGTAGATCGCACACATGCCTAGGGGTTGATCCTTGGGTTTTCAAGTTTAAAGTAACACCCCTAACCAGTAAGTCCAACTTAGCAAAAAATAATAATTACTTCCACAGACTGAAAGAAAAATCTTGAATCAAAATTTGGGACATCATTATCAAAATATATATTTTTTATCATTACTATTTAACAGATTGTTCCAAAATGTAAATTGAGATCGTGGGCTAGAAAACCCTCTTTTATATTTGGTGTCAAGGCCACCTGATTAAAACATAATGTCCCCGAAACTAAAATGGATTACCGTGCGATTCACACCACAGTCAGGACGTAGATCTGTTGCTGCAGATACAAAATCTTTACCATACTTCTTTTCAAAGATGCTGCGAATTTGCAGTAATTCTGGGATATCTGAGCACCTTGGAGCAGCAAATATCAAACTAGAGATCCCCTCTTTCAGATCTGCAGGACATTGCCTGTGATAGTATCATTTAGTAGGCCAAACATTGGAAAATTCCTTCATGAATGAACTTGATAAAGAAATGCAATAGTATACCTTTGCTTTGAAATTATTGATAGTCGCACCACAATGAGTTCACAGAAGAGTTCAATGATCTCATTCGCCGCCATTATATTTTGTTCTCTGATTACATGTTCAACCTACAAATTCCATGAAATGAGAACTTTCTTTCCAGTAGGAAATATTAAATGCATCTGCATAAAAATGTCTATTTTGTTCGCAGATATCACATGTTTTGACCTCCATAAAAATCTCTATTTTGCTCTTCCAGCCATCCAAATGGATTTTGTCTAAGAAAAAAATGAAAAGTTATTAACCATCCATTTTGTCTCTTTTTTCTTTGTAATGGTTAAATCACCTGTCAAATGGCAATGATAGAGTCCAACCGATACAATTTTTGTGTTACTAACCTTGCAAGGTAACTTGAAACTGAGTTAATTGATAAATTAAGGAAAATGAAGCATTTAACACTGATGCCTAGACAACAAATCTAATCAGGGTTGTTTTTCTTTTCTTTTCTTTTTCCCTACAAGGAATCCATGATGGACCGTTTCCATCCCAATTTCCAACCTTACAGGTGGTTTGGTCATGTGTGTCCAAGGAGCTTAAAAAGTACAAAATACATACACTTATAGGAAAACTTTTAAGGGGAGTACTTGAGAATTTTGAGGGAAAATTTGCAGGGAAGCTTTAGCAGATTTCTAAAAATCATAAGGGATGAAAAGAATGTGGAGAGATGTGTGAAAGTTTTGGGGTTGAGCCTATTGATGGTTTTTAACAATCTAAAGGGATGTGTTCTTTTTACAATTTTGAGGGACATTTAAAAGACCACTAAGAAAAACCTATCCTTTGGATGGTGTGTGTGTGTGTATATATATCCAACGCAAACCCAATCCAACTGATATTTACTGTCAGATAGATTAGAAAATTGTCATTATGTAACGTATCCGAAAGCATTGAACTTTAAGGATTAGACTATAATTAATATCAATTCAATAGGGCTATTTTTTGATCCACTTCTTTTGAAAACCTCAATTTCTTTTGAACATATCCACAATAGGAAGAAACCTTTCAAGAGAAAATCTTCTATAATGACCACCTAAGACATACCTATTCCAATCTAATTGATATTCACCTTTGGATTTACTAAAATATTAATAGCATGTTTTAAGCACAAGGGATTAAATAGCTTGCCTTCTAGTAGACAGAAAATTTGTGTGTTTCATAATTTGCAGGGAAGCTCTAGCAGATTTCTAAAAATCATAAGGGATGAAAAGAATGTGGAGAGATGTGTGAAAGTTTTGTGCTTGAGCCTATTGATCGCTTTTTACAAGCTAAAGGGATGTGTTCTTTTAAAGTTTAGAGAGAGGTTTTGGAGAGGTTTCTTCAGTGTTTGAGAGGAGTTTTCTCATGAGGCAACTTTTTCTCATGCAGAGAGGATGTTCTCTGGCAAAGTGGAACCTTTTTTTCTCAAAAGTTATATTTTACATCAGATGTTGAGTTGTTTTTGTTAGCCAACACTACCTTCCACCACGTGACCTCCCTCCTCAAAAGGTAGCTTTCTTTCATGCAGAGAGGATTTTCTCTAGCAATGTGGAACCTTCATCCACCACGACCTCCCTCCCCAACCAACTCTTTCATACAGAAAGGGAATTATCCACGTTTTTTCCTAACCACCTCTACCCACTCCTCCTTTGAACAACCAACTTCACCATCATAATCTCAAATCACCAACTACAAGAAGCTACATGGATAGTTTCTCCATCACTTGATTTTCACTAACCAAATTCAAGAAAGCTTGTATACCATCTACATGAAGAGTGGATTTCTTTCATGCGGGATTCAAGGTAGCTTTCTTTCATGCAAAGAGGATTTTCTCTAGCAATGTGGAACCTGTTTCTCAAAACTTATATTTTGCATCAGCTGCTAAGTTGTTTCTCTAGTGTTTAAGAGGAGTTTTCTCGAATGGTGGCTCTTTGCCTCATGAAAAGAGGATTTTCTCTAGCAGTGTGGAACCTCTTTTCTCAAAACTTATATTTTGCTTCAGATGTTGAGTTGTTTTTGTCAGTTAACATCGCCTTCTTCCACCACATGAGACCTCCCTCCCCAACTGACTCTTTTATACAGAAAGGGGATTATCCGTGTCTTTTCCTAACCACCTCTACCCTCTCTCCTCCTTTGAACAACCGACTTCACCCGCGTCTTTTCCTAACCACCTTTACCCTCTCTCCTCCTTTGAACAACCGACTTCACCATCACACCTACTACATGAAGCTATGAGGATAGTTTCTCTATCACTTGATTTTCACTAACCAAATTAAAGAAAGCTTACATACGATTTACATGAAATGGGTTTTACTTCTTCTGGGTTAGGAACCGGATCCTTTGTATCGTGAAATATTTTTGGTCACGGCCATCTGCCACTCTTTACTTTCTCATGCTTCTTCATACGAAGCAGGCCCATGAACAACATCCCATATTGGTTGGATAGATTAAGCTCGTCAAGACTCGAGTGGCATTGTGTAATCGCCAAGAATATGGGGTTGACTATGACAAGACTTTTGCTTCGGTTTCTAAAATGATGATAGTCCAAACTATCCTAGCTCTTGATGCATCTCAGTCAAGGCTTTTATTTCAAATAAACATCAAGAATGCTCCTCTCCATGGCGGTCTTCAAAAAAGCAATGAGACTTCCTCTTGGCCTTACTAGTGTATCAAAAAATAGCGTCTGTCATTTACACTGATCCCTTTATAGATTGAAACAAGCACCTAGAGCCTAGTTTGAGAATTTTTGACACACTCTTCTCCATGTCGGGTTCCGACAAAGCAAGCATGATCCTTCTGTTTTCCTCTGTCAACCAACATATAACTTTACTACTTGTATATATTGATGACATCATCATCTCTAGTACGGATCTTGATGGTATTTTGCAAAAGATTCTTCATGTTTCTGATCTAGAAGTGCATGCACCCTGTAAAGGAAGGGTTATTCATTAATCAACATAAGTACACCAAAGATCTCCTCACTCAGGCCGGTTGCAAAATACCACTCCTGTTGATACTCCCTATGTTGGGTTTATGTCTAGTATTCTGGTTTACCGGAGTGGTCCATTGGGTTAGCCAATGACCGGGTTCAGGGTCAAGGGTATTTTGGTCTTTGTACCGGGGCTTTCTTAGGGGCTAAGAAAATAGTTATATGATGTAATTTGTAACCCTAGGCTAGGAAGAGAGTCAAGATGTGAATTGTTGCTCTCTTGCAGTGGACATAGGCGGTTTTGCTAAACCACATAAAATCCTTGTCTCTCTTCTGTGGCATGATTATTTGATCGTAGGTTGTGCGGTTCCGCACGCACACAAACAACACCCCATTAGAATTAATTGTGAAATATAGGATCACACAATGGTAGAGTTCAAAATTTTTGTGGGTTAGACCCATTTCCATGATCTTTATGCTTTAAGATGTTAAACCTTTTACCACTAACCCTATGCGAGCACGCGAGTCGGGCCAAACCTAGGGAGCTAGGTCCAAAAACGTTTAACCAGGTGCATGTCCAGCATGTCCATGACACGCATCCTACGTGATCACATCATGCGCGGGGGTGCGGGGAACATTTATTTGTTCTGTCTGTTTATAACCTTCTAAAGGCCGTTGTATCCTAGAGGCGGTTCTGCAGAGAACCTTTGCATCTGGGTTTCATCCCAAATGGCGGAACTCATCCTAAAGAGAGTGTCATCAGAAATGCCTCGGCCAATTGTTCCCGCGCTACTCTTTGAGTTTCAGGATTCACAGATTGGATGTCATTGTTTTTTGTTTATTTAACTTGACAGCAGCCCCTATTTTTGTAGTTTTATTTCCAACAAGTTTTAGTTCAAAGGAGAGGGTATGAGGCAAGCAGGGGAGTGCACCAAAGGTTTCTTAGTGGTTTCGCAGAAGGGTTTTTGTAGTTTCTAGTGGCTGTAGTGCTGTATTAGAAGAAGGTGAAGAACGATGTACTTCTTTTATGTTAGGTTTTAGAGAGTTGGCTAATTCATTGGTTATGGACTAAACCACGACTCTTACAATTGTAATTTTATTTAGAATGGACTGCTTCGTTCACCTTCAACCGTGCTTGAACAATTGAATCCGTCTTCAAGATGTCTCTACTTCAAGTAGAATGAAATCATAACCAAAGCTTATCTTCAGCGTAGGAACTAAAAGCCTTGAAAGATGGATCTCTTAAAATCTTCTCTAGGGTTTAATCTTGATGAGAAGTACTTTGGAATAGAGAAAGAATGGCTATAAATAAGCCTAGAAACGTGTCTCAATAGTTCTGATGCGTTTGAGAAAGAACTTGACCTCTTGAGAGAAATTAGGACGAAGTTTATGCTGAATCTGTAAGCAAAAACTGTAATTCGCCCAGGTTCGCTCAAGTGAACTCGTCTTTGTCTCAGACGATTACTTCAGAAATAAGATGGCTTGAGCGGAGTGAAACAAAGGGTCGAGCGATGAAATCTCTGTGATGGGTTCGCTCGAGCGAATATAGTCAGTTCCCAGAACAACTGTTATTCATTGCTGACAACTCTAGTTCCCTATATTTGTGTTCTTCTTTGCTGACAATTTCGAGCAGTCCATTCTAAATAAAATTACAATTGTAAGAGTCCCGGTTTTGTCCATAACCAATGAATTAGCCAACTCTCTAAAACCTAACAATCTCCCCCTTTGGCAATTCATGGACAAAACACCTATTACATAAAAATCTACCCAAGTTCTAGTACTAAAATATATCCGGACAAATACCCCTTCTTGATCTAAAATTCCTGCAAATCATGTTCTCTAGATCAAGTGTATTATCATAGAAGTAAAATAACTTTGATCATAGCACAAGTAAATAAAGAAAAGCAGTAAATGAAGAACATTTAAACAATCATCACATCAGCACTCCCCCTTTTTGTTCATATATTGACAAGAGTAATCATAAAAGAGAGAAACAGAAAGCAGGGTTAGGAATAGGTAAAGTCATCAGCAGAGATCACCAAAAGTTTAAACTAAACAGAAACCACAAAGAAAAGATCAAATAGACATTTGAAAGCATAGTAAAGGCAAAGTCAGCAAGGTGGGAAATTTCAGGAGACACATTTGCAGTCACAGATGTCCAAGGCGCGCAAGGATTTCAGCTAGAGCTTGATCAATAGAATATAAACAGCCATCCACTACATTTAACCTTGCATCAAAATGAATTTGTATGGCTTGAATTTGTTCCCCAAGAAGTGCAACTTGATCCGCATTCCCTTGCTGCTCCCCCTAGACATTTGCATCCGGGGCAGTTTCTTCTACCGGTACCTCCGCACCCTGAACAGCCGGTGGAAGATGAGCTGAGGATTGAGCCAAAGTCCTGGAATATATCGGATTTCAAATCTGCTGTGTGGCCTCATTGCTTTTCTTCAAGACCTTCTTCCAAAGGAGAAATTCAGTAATAAAAGCACCAAAAAAGGAAGAATTGAGTTCCGCTTGGCCGTTAACATCTTTATCGGGGGCATTCATGATCACTTGAGGAATATTGACCTCCTTCAATGCCAATGCAGAACAGCAGGTACCCATTCTTGTGACTAACATCAGAAGTGTGGCCTCTTGTTCAAGGTTATGATAGACAAACCTATTGAGGAAACGGTATTCGTCTGTTAAACTAGGGAGAGTGCCACCCGGCCAAAATGTTTGTTCTCCACACAGAGTTTTTCTAATTAAATCATAATCAATTGGGACTTGGCTGTTGTGTGGGGATATTTTCGAGATACCGAAATCACCGTGCAGCGCCCAAATGGCACTAGGCAAAATGAGGGTCCCGGAGTCAGAATCGCGAACGGAACCCCATTCTGGAAGGGAAACGGCGAGATCTTCAAAATCCATTATAATGGACTTCTCATTATTAGGCCAAATTCCATCGTTTCGACGCCGAAAAAGGCCTTTTTACCATTTTTGCCATATCCGACACCTCGGCAACAGTGCCAACCGATATCACCAGCTAGGCAGCAGTGCCAGGCCCTCCACCTCGGCAACAGTGCCAGGTGCCTCCATCTCCGCCAGGTCCTCACCTCGGCCAGGCGCTCCATCTCGGCCAAGAGCCTCATCTTGGTAAAAGTACTGAGCACTGACAGCTGTCCTCCCATGGACACTTAACCACGTTATAGGACGTGCGACAAGACAAGGGCACCGCCCATATGTCCTGACAGATCGCCATCCACAGCTTTCAAGGCGCCAGGATATGGCCAGATGAGACAAGACAAGCTACGATGGGATAGCTATTAGAGTAGAGTGAGCTATGATGGGACAGCTAACCACCTTCCTGCCTCCTCTCTTCTTCTATATAAACACAGCTACAGCTTCATAACAAAGGGGAGGCAAACACCACTCTGGTACGCCCATCTTCTTCCCCAAAAATCTCCATCCTTTGCTTAGTTCTCACACTTAGGCATCGGAGAGCCCTGCGCTGCCCACAGCCAGGGTCCTCTGACCTGTTTCGTCTCCCTCTTCCAGGTTCTCAGGCAGCGGTTCTTCCATCATCAACAAGGAGCTTCAGCCTCCGTCCTCCTCAGTAAGTCTCAAAAACACTACCCCCAGGTCTGTGAATTTTTGTGCACTTACAGCTGTCATCCGCAAGAGGATAATCACAAGGCTCTACACAAGGAATGTCAATGAATTCTGCAATGTCTGACGCAGATATTTTGAGCCATAGTCCTCAAACATAAATTTTCAGAGAAGCTAGGGATACAACCTCCATGTTACAGTAGAATTCTCTAACCGAGTCAGTGTAGACCACAGATGTCTCAAACTTCATTAAGGAATACCAGTTCCTATTTGCAAGGCTCCGACAAATTCGTTTATTATGAAGTTCTTCAGCAATTTCTCTTTTCGATTCAACAGTTTTGTGCTCGAACTGTTCATGAAATTGAGTAGTTTTGGAGAGAAAAGGAAAACGTTGACTATCAAACTGAGGCTGAGAGGATGAAGACTCGGCATGAGTTCTCTTTTGGGAGCCATAGAGAAGTTTTTCAGAAAACCTAAGTCATACCATAGAGCACAATTCAAAACCCAGATTTTTCAGAATCCAAATCCCTGCAAAGCTGTGTTTCTCAAAAAAAATTCATCCAAATCCAAACCCATGTCCACACTATAACAAAAAAATCCACAGCAGTCTCACTCTTTCAGATTACACAGGTTTGGAAGAAGGTCCCGAAGAAGAGCAATGAGGCAACACAGCGGATTCCAAATCCGATATATTCCAAGCTCAATCCTCAGCTCACATTCCACCGGCTGTTCAGGGTACGGAGGTACCGGTAGAAGAAGCTGTCCCGGATGCAAATGTCCAGGGGGAGCAGCAAGGGAATGCGGATCAAGTTGCACTTCTTGGGGAACAAATTCAAGCCATACAAATTCATTTTGATGCAAGGTTAAATGCAGTGGATGGCCGTTTAAATTCTATTGATCAAGCTCTAGCTGAAATCCTTGCGCGCCTTGGACATCAGTGACTGCAAATGTGTCTCCTGAAATTTCCCACCTTGCTGACTTTGCCTTTACTATGCTTTCAAATGTCTATTTGATATTTTCTTTGTGGTTTTTGTTTAGTTTAAACTTTTGATTATCTCTGCTGATGACTTTACCTATTCCTAACCCTGCTTTCTGTTTCTCTCTTTTATGATTATGCTTGTATATTTATGAACAAAAAGGGGGAGTTTTGATGTGATGATGTGTTGATTGTTTCTCTCTTTTATGATTATGCTTGTATATTTATGAACAAAAAGGGGGAGTTTTGATGTGATGATGTGTTGATTGTTTAAATGTTCTTCCTTTACTGTTTTTCTTTATTTACTTGTGCTATGATCAAAGTTACTCAAAGTTATTTTACTTCTATGATACACTTGATCTAGTGAATAGGATTTGCAGGAATTTTAGATCAAGAATGGGTATTTGTCCGGATATATTTTAGTACTAGAACTTGTGTAGATTTTTGTGTAATAGGTGTTTTGTCCATGAATTGCCAAAGGGGGAGATTGTTAGGTTTTTAAAGAGTTGGCTAATTCATTGGTAATGGACAAAACTGGGACTCTTACCTTTACTATGCTTTCAAATGTCTATTTGATATTTTCTTTGTGGTTTCTGTTTAGTTTAAACTTTTGATTATCTCTGCTGATGACTTTACCTATTCCTAACCCTGCTTTCTGTTTCTCTCTTTTATGATTATGCTTGTATATTTATGAACAAAAAGGGGGAGTTCTGATGTGATGATGTGCTGATTGTTTAAATGTTCTTCCTTTACTGTTTTTCTTTATTTACTTGTGCTATGATCAAAGTTACTCAAAGTTATTTTACTTCTATGATACACTTGATCTAGTGAATAGGATTTGCAGGAATTTTAGATCAAGAATGAGTATTTGTCCGGATATATTTTAGTACTAGAACTTGTGTAGATTTTTGTGTAATAGGTGTTTTGTCCATGAATTGCCAAAGGGGGAGATTGTTAGGTTTTTGAAGAGTTGGCTAATTCATTGGTAATGGACAAAACTGGGACTCTTACAATTGTAATTTTATTTAGAATGGACTGCTCGAAATTGTCAGCAAAGAAGAACACAAATACAGGGAAGTGGAGTTGTCAGCAATGAATAACAGTCGTTCTGGGAACTGATTGTGTTCGTTCGAGCGATGTCCCATTCGTTCTAGCGAACCCATCACAGAGACTTCATCGCTTGACCCTTTGTTTCACTACGCTCTAGCCATCTTTTTTCTAAAGTAATCGTCTGAGAAAGAGACGAAACTCCCTGTCCGCTCGAGCGCTGGGCGAATTACAATTTCAACAGGAAACTCCTTCCTAATTTCTCTCAAGAGGTCAAGTTCTTTCTCAAACGCATCAGAACTCTTGAGACATGTTTCTAGGCTTTTTTATAGCCATTCTCTCTCTATTCCAAAGCACTTCTCATCAAGATTAAACCCTAGAGAAGATTTTGAGAGATCCATCTTTCCCCCAAGGCTTTTAGTTCCTGCGCTGAAGATCAAGCGTTGGTTATGATTCCGTTCTACTCGAAGTAGAGACATCTTGAAGACGGATTCAAGGTGGTTTGTTCAAGCACGGTTGAAGGTGAACGACGAGCTGTCGACAAGATCAATGCAGTCCTTAGGTTGAGTTAACAACTGGGAAAGGTTGTAAGTATCTCTTTTAACTTTCGTTTTACATAGTGCTTGGTTGTCTGTTGGCCTAGACGGTAAGGCCCGTGGTTTTTTCCCAAGTAGGGTTTTCCACGTATAAATCGTGTGTGAAGGTTGAGTTAACAACTGGGAAAGGTTGTAAGTGTCTCTTGTAACTTTCGTTTTTCATAGTACTTAGTTGTCTGTTGGCTTAGACGGTAAGGCCCGTGGTTTTTTCCCAAGTAGGGTATTCCACGTATAAATCGTGCGTCCTTATTGTGTGGTTTGATTGCTTTTGATCTGATTTAGGATTAATTATTAGTTTAATCACGTGTGGATTGATATTTAATAGAGATCTAGTTATCGGGACCTCAGCCTGTGTTAAGGCCGGTTTTTCTATTGGTACCAGAGCAGGTTGCACTAATCTATTATGTGATCTATTTATTACTGGTCTCTATGGTATCAATAGAGAAGGAACGTCTACAAATAAGCCCCCTCTCTTAGACAGAACCAATTATGCTTACTGGAAAGTAAGGATGATTGCCTTTCTCAGGGCTATAGATGATCAAGTTTGGGACATAGTTGTGGAGGGATACACTGATCCCACCATTGTTATATAAGGGCAGACTAGACTGAAACCCAAAGCCCAATGGACTGCTGATGAAAAGACTAAGTCCAATTGCATTAACGGAATTGCAACACTAAGGCCGTTAATGCAATTTACAATGGAATTACTGCAACGGAATTTCATAGAGTTTTAGCGTGCTCTAATGCAAAGGCTACTTGGGATCTATTGCAAACTGATCATGAGGGAACAGACACTGTCAAGCAAACCAAACTCCAAAACTTACCAACCGCCTTTGAGATGATTCGGATGAAAGATTCTGAAACTTTTGATGATTTCAACACAAAACTTACTAAGATTGTAAATTCATGCTTTACCTTGGGAGAACCCATTCCTCGATCTAAAACCGTCAAGAAAATTTTGAGGTCTCTCCCAGAATGATTTCGTTTGAGATGATTCGGATGAAAGATTCTGAAACTTTTAATGATTTTAACACAAAACTGTCTAAGATTGTAAATTCATGCTTTACCCTGGGAGAACCCATTCCTCAATCTAAAACCGTCAAGAAAATTTTGAGGTCTCTCCCAAAATGATTTCGTCCAAAAGTGGTTGCCATTGAGGAACATCAGGATCTCAATTCAATAAGTGCTGAAGAACTTGTTGGAAATTTGCAAACCTTCGAAGCAAATCATTGTCAACTGAAAAAGGGCCGACATTGCACTTGTGTCTTCAAATTCAATGGATGACTCTAAAATTTGTGATTCTGGAAGCGATTTTGATGATGCAAAACTTGAGGCTTACTATGCTAAAAAATTTAAAAAGATGTGAAAAAATAAAAAGGCTTTTACCAAAAAGGATTCATCGAATCCCAAGGCACCTTCAAAAGGAAAATTTGTACCTAGAACAGAACAGAATCAATCAAAGGGTACACCGTCTGCTTCATCATCTGTATAGGCAGAATATACTGATTCATCATCAATATCTCTGATCATATCTCCAATTTCTGCATGATACAGAATATCTAGATCACAGGCATCTGCATCTGGTAGCATTAGTTCTACCATTTTGACTCTAAAGTGCTTCTTGTCTTTCTTTGGACATTTTGAAGCAAAATGGCCTAATTCTCCGCAAGTCTAACATTCTTTCTTGTCGGAACTGGATATAGAATTCCTCTTGAAATATCTTCTCAACTTGTGGTTTTAATGTCGCTTAGCATCATCTCTAAAGCTTTCAGATTTTCTGAATTTATATATCTCTTCCTTCTTCTCTTGGAAGAGTTATTTCTCCAGTGCTTATGCTTTCTATATTTATGCTTTTCTTTCCTATACATGTGTTCTTTACATCCCCACTGTATAGGGGCTTCAGTATCTCGTTCGACTGAACAAAGACCACCCCTTATTGCCCGTATATGGAAGTGGATATACGGCAGAGTGGACTTTAGAGAAAATGTCTATAAACCCTTAGATTGGAAACATAGACCTGCAGGAGAATGTTGGTATGAAACATCTACTACCAATCAAAGCCCATATCTCAGATGAGAATATAGATCTGAGACATTTAGCAGCCCTAGGCAACTATCTCAGTGATAGAACCAATTGGCTGTTTGAAGCTATTGGGAAAATTAATATTACCCAATCTAAGATCGCTAATGAGGCTATCCTAAAGAAGAGAGGCAAGATAGAAGAACAGAGCCTCATGTGGTATTTAAACAACCAATATGATAGAGCCTCTGATAGCAGGCATAGAGATAAAGATAGGAGAAAGACTCCTTATGAAGGAATGACCCATATGCCAGAGATAGCTATGGATCTTAAAGGCATTGAGTGAGCTTAATCTCGACCAAGTCAGAGATGTTAAGAAAGCTTTAAATGAGCAGGTAGAAACCTACCTTCAGAGATCATTGCACAATGCACAGATCAATACAGCTAAGAAGAAAGCTCGTACTAAGAATAATGATATACGAGCCTTCCTCAATCAAGAAAAAACCAAGAAAGAGAAGAAGGATTCCTTCTCTCATTCAGGTTAAAAAAGAGCTTGAAAAACTCACCAAACCCGTCTTAGGAAAAAATCCTATAGCTAGATGGGATAAAGACAAGTATGAATGTTATACTTTCTTATCCTTTGGCATGTTTCAGTGTAAGGTTCAAGGCCTACACGCTCCAAATCCTAATGTCCAACTTTGTTTAGCCCTAGTTGATGAAAGGGTAAAAAACTTCAGAAAAAGTATAGTTGGAATAGGACAACTTGGTCTTGAAGAAAACATTGCATACTTCAATACCATTCCAGGATTCATCTTACCGCTTAAAGCAGCAAGCCAGATGAAAATTATAGTAGCCACCAAAGGCTATGAAGAATATGACATATCCAAGGGAATTTCCTCTAGGAACGCTAAAAGCAGTCCAAGGAACAGATTCTTTATGCATACGAATCTGCCAAAATCCTGATTTACAATCAAACTTACTGAACCAAATTCTCTTGTCTATAAGCTGAATGAGATTGTTTTTGTCAGGGATCTTATAGGAGTCAGGAACTAGCAGTCCTTTTTGGACAATCTTAATAAGACCTTCCCGTATAGCAGTATCATAATTTATTTTATGATTTCTAAATTGTAGAAAAGGTTCTGCGAAATAATCTTGAGGGGTAACTCCATATTGGTTCCTAAATTCCCTCCATAAGAAATATTGTTTGTAATAACAGATTTCTTCCATATTCTGGATTAAGAAAGCAAGCATAGTTCTATGAGTAACTATGATGCCATAAAGTCTATAGTCAACAGTGATGAGGAATTCTTCTACACTGTGATTCTGTATGCCAGTTTGTATGGCTTCCAAAAGGTAGATTATATATTCTGGAGTCCAAAAATTCATTGGGATTTCTATCGCCTCAATTTAGCTCAAACTAAATCACAGCTAAACCTGTATGTTAAGGAGCTGATAAACAGCACTGGGATCGTATCCTATTCAGAAGCTGTTGGAGAACCTGAAAGGGTTACCTATAGAAGACACAGTTTTAATGTGTCCTTAAGAATTCCTTCTGTAGATGAGGAGGAAACTCCAGAGACTTGCAGCATATATAATATGGCTGCTGTTCTAATGTCCCAGAGAACCTCTGAGGACCTCCAGGATGGAATTACTTTTGTTGGCATTCAGTACCAGCCATGTCTATGGCTCTCCAGAAAAAAGGCTACTTTTGAGAAAACCGAAGAGCAGAAACAAGCTCTCTTCGCTTCAGGATTTGTCAGGTTTGTTGACATTGAGAATGAAAAATCTCTGGGGATTCTCCCTATAGAGATAATTAAGAAATTAAAGCAGGTGGTAAGAGAATACCCCTACTACTTGAGAACCTATGTCTTAAGCCCTGGGAAATTTACACTGATTAGGATTACCCCTACGTCCCACTCCAGATACTATAGAATTTGGATCTCTCCAAGTTCTCGAAGCATATACCAAACTAGAGATCAACCAGCAACAGCTCTTAAATATAGAGGCTATTACTGGTGAACTTGAGGAAACTGGCCTTGAATGGTATACTCTGTTCTACTCCGCCAATCTAGTTATCCAGGCATCTGAAGTCATCAGATCAGGAACTGTAGAAAGGGTGAAACCAGGACACGCACCCCTCCAGATCACATTGCCCTGCTCACTAGCAGAAGCCACTGCACTCGGCATAGCTAACAGTCGGATCTCTAGACAAGCAGAGGAACTTGCCACTGCTCTCCTGATGGATCAGGTCCATGGTCCAACTCACTTGACCCGCCAGTTCAGTTCCGCCGACAGGTCAGAGGTATCCTTGTCAGCATCCAGCTCGGGCATCTTATCCCAACCGAAAGCAATAAGAGATGAATAGTGGTCAAAAGTGCTACAGGACCCGACAACTATAGACACCATTGGTACTAATGCTAGAATTCAGGAACAAAAGGTTGAATATATCCTGAACAACTATAGAAGAGGAGATCCTCCTCCTAATTATCCTCCAAAGAATGTTCAGCTTAGGCCTGCTGAAAAGCCCCTAGGTATGAATATGATTCAGATTAAAAACTTTGGACACCAACTCAAGAAGAAGTGTTCCAAAGCCAAGCCCAAAATCAATTGGGATAAATTTGGAGAAAATGATTGGAGCATTGTTGAAAATGCCATTCAGAACCAGAAACTTCCTCCTGTGAGGAATGAAGACCTATTCATAATTTTGTTGTCGGGTCCTGTAGCACTTTTGACCACTATTCATCTCCTATTGCTTTCGGTTGGGATAAGATGCCTGAGCTGGATGCTGACAAGGATACCTCTGACCTGTCGGTGGAACTAAACTGGCAGGTCAAGTGAGTTGGACCATGGACCTGATCCATCAGGAGAGCAGTGGCAAGTTCCTCTGCTTGTCTAGAGATCCGACTGTTAGCTATGCCGAGTGCAGTGGCTTTTGCGCTTGAGCAGGGCAATGTGATCTGGAGGGGTGCGTGTCTTGGTTTCACCCTTTCTACAGTTCCTGATCTGATGACTTCAGATGCCTGGATAACTAGATTGGCGGAGCAGAACAGAGTATACCATTCAAGGCCAGTTTCCTCAAGTGCACCAGTAATAGCCTCTATATTTAAGAGCCGTTGCTGGTTGATCTCTAGTTTGGTATATGCTTCAGGAACTTGGAGAGATCCAAATTCTATAGTATCTGGAGTGGGACGATTAGGGGTAATCCTAAGCGGTGTAAATTTCCCAGGGCTTAAGACATATCTCAAGTAGTAAGGGTATTCTCTTACCACCTGCTTTAATTTCTTAATTATCTCTATATGGAGAATCCCCAGAGATTTTTCATTCTCAATGTCAACAAACCTGACAAATCCTGAAACGAAGAGAGCTTGTTTCTGCTCTTCGGTTTTCTCAAAAGTAGCCTTTTTTCTGGAGAGCCATAGACATGGCTGGTACTGAATGCCAACAAAAGTAATTCCATCCTGGAGGTCCTCAGAGGTTCTCTGGGACATTAGAACAGCAGCCATATTATATATGCTGCAAGTCTCTGGAGTTTCCTCCTCATCTACAGAAGGAATTCTTAAGGACACATTAAAACTGTGTCTTCTATAGGTAACCCTTTCAGGTTCTCCAGCAGCTTCTGAATAGGATACGATCCCAATGCTGTTTATCAGAGCCATAGACATGGCTGGTACTGAATGCCAACAAAAGTAATTCCATCCTGGAGGTCCTCAGAGGTTCTCTGGGACATTAGAACAGCAGCCATATTATATATGCTGCAAGTCTCTGGAGTTTCCTCCTCATCTAAAGAAGGAATTCTTAAGGACACATTAAAACTGTGTCTTCTATAGGTAACCCTTTCAGGTTCTCCAGCAGCTTCTGAATAGGATACGATCCCAGTGCTGTTTATCAGCTCCTTAACATACAGGTTCAGCTGTGATTTAGTTTGAGCTAAATTGAGGCGATAATTCCTCAGATCTCAAGGCAGCCAAAATGGCCTGCTTGTACTCAATTATACGGCTGCCGTCATTTGTACCTCGCCATATACTATCTCCAACCAGGAGTTCATCATCATTAAACTCCTTCCTCATAACTCCTATAGGGAACCTTTTATCAAAAGGACCGTACCTCAAGAAAACCTTCCCTATAGTTCTTCCTCGAGATGCCTCATCTGGTTTGTATTTTGGTGGATAGAGAGGCTGATCTATATGGTCTGTACCTCGCCATATACTATCTCCAACCAGGAGTTCATCATCATTAAACTCCTTCCTCATAACTCCTATAGGGAACCTTTTATCAAAAGGACCGTACCTCAAGAAAACCTTCCCTATAGTTCTTCCTCGAGATGCCTCATCTGGTTTGTATTTTGGTGGATAGAGAGGCTGATCTATATGGTCAATAATATTTCTTACCTCTGGCTCTTTGTTCTCAATTGGCCTTTTGCCTTTAACTAAATGCCAGCTCGATTCTTCAGTCCTCACCAGTTTCTGAGGAGGATTTCCATCACTTTTAGAAAAATGGAGAGACAGAATGCACTCAGTCTTTGCTATGAAGACAGAATGGGATGCAAACAGCTGTCATGCTTATGCAGAATTATCCTTTAAAGGAACAGTAAAGGACTACTTCAAAAGGATTAAGAAAGCCTCTAATCCAGGAGATAGAGCTCTCATTCAGAGATACAGAGAAGAATGTGTTAATAATAGAGATCTTGAAGGATACATGTTCCTCTTCTCTAGAGAATTCATTGGTCAAACCAATACAGTTGTTCTTAACAAGGAAGAAGAACAAGCCAAGTTTAAGCTATCGCAATTGAAGATATGCGATTTAGAATTTGTAGAACAGTATAGCAATCAGTTTAAAGCCTTGTTCTATAAAGCTAATGATGATACTCTGAAAGATGAGTATTTCAGGAAGATTCCTGTTATAGGAAATTATATTCTCAATCACTACCGAGAATGGCAAGGTAGGAATGATGGCACCCAGTATTTTAATGATGATACTCTAGGAGAGAATTAATTTCACTCTAGATTATATTGCTAGAAAGAATAGGAGTGATATGGAGAGAAAACTTCTAGAGAAGGCTTTGCAGAAATCAAGTTCAAAGATGAACGAGATACTGAAGCCCCTATACAGTGAGGATGTGTACTGAAATAATACTTAGGAGTACAGTTCTGGACTTTTCTTCTTAAGTCTTTGAGCCCTTGTCTACAGACAAGGACTAACTCAATGATTTTAGGATGAACATACTGAAGTGCTCGAGTTACCTCGAGGTAGGGCTTTACTATCCTAATCAACAAATTATGTTGATTGGCAAAATTATAGGCTTCAAAATAGGCTACATTATATTCCAGTTGGAGCTCCTGGAATAGAGTAGTCCTATGATCTAACTCCATATTGATGTAATCGAAGAAATCTGTTATTACAGACAATACTTCCTATGGTGGGAATTTAGGAATCAATATGGAGTGACCCCCCAAGCCTATTTCGCAGAACCTTTTCTGCAATTCAGTAATCATATAATAACTTATGATACTACCATACAGGAAGGTCTTGTTAAGATTGCCCAAAAGAGGCAAACTTCAGGAAGCTCATCAGTTAATAATGACTGAAAAAAGACCACCCCTTATTGCCTGTATATGGAAGTGGATATACGGCAGAGTGGACTTTAAAGAAAATGTCTATAAACCCTTAGATTGGAAACATAGACCTGCAGGAGAATGTTGGTATGAAACATCTACTACCAACCTTCCGGTAATTCTAGGTCTCCTCCTAAGTCTGATAATGTAAACAGGATACTCTTGTTGGTTAGACAAGCCTCGTCTTCAACCACCTACAGTACGCGGACCAGAATGGACTATCAGCCTCGACGCCCACATGGCTAACGGCAACCGTCCCGAGGGTCCATACAGAGGTATACGGTCTCACTACGGCCTCTAAACAAGATCATCATCAGTGGAGATGTAGAAAAATAGAAACATAATGGTAGTGAATAACAAACATCTTATTACAATGTACATATAACTTACATTACAAACCATAACATCCTAAAGAGAAGCCCTCCCAGCTACCCTGGGAAGGGCTTAGAAAGCTATACCTTCACACCATACAAGAGCCTCTATTCTCTCCTTTTTCTATGAGGCTTCTTACTTAAGCTTCTTCTATTTATAGGCCAACAAGCCTGGCCGGACTTCAAAACTCTCAAAATTTACAACATAATTTTAGTCTTAAAAAATCCTTCACGGATTTACTATTCAAGACAACATAATGACTAGACAAGAGGAATATCACTGTTCATAGTCATGTGCTGTCGGGTACTGTAGTGCTTGTGATTATTCGTCTCCTGTTGCTTTCGGCTGGGTCAGGAGATCCGAGCTGGATACTGACAGAGACACTTCGGATCTGTCAGTGGAGCTGAATTGGCGAGCCAGATGAGCTGGGCCATGGACTTGGTCCATCAAGAGAGCAATAGCGAACTCTTCTGCTTGGCTAGAAACTCGACTGTTGGCTCAATAGCGAGCTCTTCTGCTGCCATACTGGAAGTCTTTCTTGTACGCTTTCTAAGTTTCATAAGTTATTTTATGATTACTGAATTGCAGAAAAGGTTCTGCGAAATAGGCTTGGGGGGTCACTCCATATTGATTCCTAAATTTCCTCCATAGGAAGTATTGTCTGTAATAACAAATTTCTTCCATGTTCTGGATTAAGATAGCAAGCATAGTTCTATGAGTAACTATGATGCCACAAAGTCTGTAATCAATTGTGAGAAGAAATTCTTCTACACTATGATTCTGTATGCCAGTTTGTATGGCTTCTAAAAGGTAGATTATGTATTCTGGAGTCCAATAATTCATTGGGATTTCATCTAAAATTTTTTTTAGTGTCCTGAAATAATACTTAGGAGTACAGTTCTGGACTTTTCTTCTTAAGTCTCTGAGCCCCTGTCTACAGACAGGGACTAACTAAATGATTTTAGGATGAACATACTGAAGTGCTCGAGTTACCTCGAGGTAGGGCTTTACTATCCTAATCAACAAATTATGTTGATTGGCAAAATTATAGGCTTCAAAATAGGCTACATTATATTCCAGTTGGAGCTCCTGGAATAGAGTAGTCCTATGATCTAACTCCATATTGATGTAGATCATACCTTGAATGACGACAGGGTTGTCTGGTCTGATGAGGAGTATATCCATCATCTCTTGAATTATTCTTATTCTATGCATGGCAGCCATAAGAACTCCTCTATGATGAAGGAAGAGGATATCTAAATCATTTCTTCTTCCATCCTGGAAGAGGATCTCTTCTAAAAGAAAGTCCTTCTTCTTGCTTCAAAAACTTTAATCATAAAGGCTAAATGCTGGGAAAATATCTCAACATTTTGATTCTCAAAGTATGATTTTAGACCTTTTAGATCAGAATCAAGGGTCCTTAAGTATCCTAAGGATCTATCAATTGTATACAGTTGGTATACAGGGTTTTCTGTAGAGTCCTCGTAATAAGGAAGTTCTAAAAATAAGGGCAGTCCTGCAAAAGGATCATCTCGTATTCTTGAGGCCTCAAAGGGAAGGCTCAGTGAGAGAGCTTCCATCTGTTCATTTCTACTTCTCCATGCTGCCATATTGGTAGTCTTCTCAAGTGGTGTCAACCAAGTTCGACTGGCTCTGATACCAAGATGGTTCTTTTTGCTTTTTCTTAATTTAATAATTCAATAACTTAAAGATTTGTATTAAAATTCATATTAATGCAAATAAGAGTACATAAGTACATAAGCTTAAAAGTACTGAAAGCAAAAACATAATAGTGTTCCTTCACTTAATCTTACTTTTTTAATAGTATTTTCGAAAATACTTAATCTCAATTTTCTTTATTTTTCCTTAATTTCACTATGAATAGTGAATAGTGAATAGTGACTTTTTTCAAATAGTAACTCAGGAAATTTTTTTGAAAACAGTGTGGAAAATGCAAGGATGATGAGGTAGAGTAACTGGAAAGGGCGCTCTGAATTCAGTAATGATTAGAAATGTAAACTACTGTAAACTGTAATGAAATGTGGGTTATGGTCCACCTATGCTTCCGGTAATTCTAGGTCTCCTCCTAAGTTTGATAATGTAAACAGGATACTCTTGTTGGTTAGACAAGCCTCGTCTTCAACCACCTACAGTACGCGTGACCAGAATGGACTATCGGCCTCGACGCCCACATGGCTAATGGCAACTGTCCCGAGGGTCCATACAGAGGTATACGGTCTCACTACGACCTCTAAACAAGATCATCATCAGTGGAGATGTAGAAAAACAGAAACATAATGGTAGAAAATAACAAACATCTTATTACAATGTACATATAACTTACATTACAAACCAGAACATCCTAAAGAGAAGCCCTCCCAGCTACCCTGGGAAGGGCTTAAAAAGCCATACCTTCACACCATACAAGAGCCTCTATTCTCTCCTTTCTATTTTCTATTAGGCTTCTTACTTAAGCTTCTTCTATTTATAGGCCAACAAGCCTGGCCGGACTTCAAAACTCTCAAAATTTACAACATAATTTTAGTCTTTAAATGTCTATAAACCCTTAAATTGGAAACATAGACCTGCAGGAGAATGTTGGTATGAAACATCTACTACCAACCATGTAGCCCATATCTCAGATGAGAATATAGATCTGAGACATTTAGCAGCCCTAGGCAACTATCTCAGTGATAGGACCAATTGGCCGTTTGAAGCTATTGGGAAAATTAATATTACCCAACCTGAGATCGCTAATGAGGCTATCCTAAAGCTAGACCTCATAAGCCACACTATTGAGAAAATTGATGCACAAATTCCTTTGAATTTTGCAGAAGCTTTCCAACAGATGTATGTGTCTACCTATGAAGGGATAGTTCCAGATGAAAGGATTATCCGAAATCTAGAACAATTAAGAAAAATGGTAAAAGACATTTCTAGAAGACTAGTAGCCATTGAAAAGGCTACAGGTGCAGATCTATCAGGACGTTTCCCATGAATATCATCCCATGCGAAAGTTCTGTTACAACAAAAGAAGTTATTGCAACTTCTATGGAGGAATTCCTTCAAGGAATTCAACAAATGATTCAGCAAGAGGGACATGGTTTCCTCATTAATCAAGCTAAGCTAGGAAAGCTTAACTCGCTTGAGTTAAACAAAATTCTGAGTACTTCTCAGAATGTGCTAATTACTGGACTTCTCCAGTTTAGAGAAGAGATGGTTGCTTTTGAGAAAATTGTTGGAATTAATCAGAGAACCCTGATGATGGGTCTCGAGTATTTCTTCCAAGATTTCACAAAATACCAAACTAACTTAAGTCAAGCACTAAAGGATTTAGTGTTTCAGCTCAGTCCTATTAGGGATGAGCCCATGGGAGAAGTTAACCATAAAACTCTCCCCAATCTTTATGACTATGTCATCTCCATGGATGCAAAAACCAGGAGTGACATCTCCAGTCTAAAAGAGGAAGTAGACAAGCTCACAAAAGCTCTTTCCTCTGTAGGATATCTAGTCCCTGGTACAGCGATTGCTGATACCGTTGAGAGAGCTGAGAAAAGATTCTCTCAGTTCACACAAAAATATTGTGATAAAGTCATCCACAACTTTGATCAGAGGATCAAGGGTGTAGAAGACAGTTGTGCCATTATAATGGAAGAAGTACATTCTCTTAAGGCTCTGCCAAATACTATTCTTGAGCAGAATAAGCACAGTCACAATATCCAGACAACCATGATGCAAGAGCTGCATCATAAGGTTGACATTATTAAGGCTAGCATAGATACCATTGGTACTAATGCTAGAATTCAGGAACAAAAGGTTGATAATCTTATCAACAACTCCAGACAAGGAAAACAGCCCGCCAGTTTTCCCCCAAAGAATGTTCAGCTTAGACCTTCTGAGAAGCCTCTAGATGCGAACATGATCCAGATTAGAAACTTTGGACACGATCTCAAGAAGAAGTGTTCCAAAGCAAAACCCAAAATAAATTGGGATTTTTTTGGAAAAAATGATTGGAGCATTGTTGAAAATGCTATCCAGAATCAGAAACTTCCTCCGGTGAGGAATGAAGACCTTTTCCTATTAGGAAAAAAGCCTGTATGACAGAATTACAAGATTACTAAGTGGGCAAACTTAGAATCCGTAACTCAGAGAATACAGAATTTTGATGTCTTCGACCCAAACTTCATAAAGATGGCAGATAAGAAAAAATATCTTTTCTTATCCTTCGGAATGTTTCAGTGTAAGATTCAAGGCTTACACTCTCCATATCCTAATGTCCAACTCTATCTAGCCCTTGTAGATGAAAGGGTCAAAAACTTCAGAAAAAGCATAGTTGGAATAGGACAACTTGGTCTTGAAGAAAACATTGCTTACTTCAATACCATTCCAGGATTCATCTTACCACTTGCAGCAGCAAGCCAGATGAAGATTATAGTAGCCACTAAAGGCTATGAAGAGTATGACATTACCAAAGGTATTTTGTCAATTCAGCATCAAAGCAGAGTGATAACTTCCCTCAAGATGGATTACTCCTAACCATCCAGAGAAGAAGACAAGGTAAACTAAATGAAGAGGTCCTTGTTAGGACTACTACAGATAAATGCGACTATACCTTTAAGAAGATTAAGACAGTCGACATTCTAGAGGGATTAGGAACATGGAATTTTCCTAATTACATTTAGCCTGAAGTTCAGGAGAAACATAATGTCTTAGATTATGTTATTCAAGATCCCAGAACTGGACAAATACAAGTTCAATTTGGGAAACCCACCTTGGTTGAGAAAGCAACCAAGCAGGAGCTAGAAGAAGAGTTTCATACTCCTACTGAAGCCTTGTTTTCTAATACTTACCATCATAGAAAATCTCTAGATAGAGAAGTTAGCTTGAAGAAGCCTGTAATACAATTACTACGGACTAACTCTTCAGCTAGTTTAAACTCTAGCACTCCTGGCCTTAGCCTCAACATGATGAAGCTTGAAGATGCCAAGGACTTTAAGGATTTAGACGAATTTATTAAGGCAAAATGCCTTACTGATGAAAAGAAGAAATCTCCAATATGGCTCAATGAGAAAATGTTACACTGAAGCCAATCAAATGTTTTGAATGCCAAGGATATGGTCACACTGCTGCCAAGTGTGCAAATCAAAGAGAGGAGAACAAAGGTAAGGTTTTTGAGGGTTTAGGGTTCGAGATCTCTAGATTGGTCCACTTAATCAATCAAACAAAAAGTGTGCAAAAAATAATAATCTACGCAGTGGAAATAAAATCACAAGCACACACCACAAGGACACCAAATTTAAGGTGGAAAACCCAAACCGGGTAAAAAACCACCGATCCGTACTGGATCTAATCAAACACTATGAATCTCGCAATTACAAGAAACTCAGATTTCTTCTCTAGATATCCCATATCCAAAGCCTGAAGTTACCTTGTGTCGCATCACGCTTCAACGACATCACACTGTTGATTGCAACAGATCCAGCGCTTGACTCCTCAAATCTTCTACGCAAGAAGATGATCTTCTACAAGGGATGCAAAAGAAACTGGCTCTCTAGAGTACTTGGCAGCACAACTCTTTAAAAATCTCTAGAGAAAATTTCTCTCAATTAAATCACTAATTCAGAACTTGAGAGATGATCTTGTGTCTCTTTGGGTTGTGAGAAACACCCAATATATAGCCCAAAATTCGTGCTTAAGACTCCTTATAATTATCCACTTAGAAAAGAGAGTTTTCTCAAACTTTTTCTTAGAGTCCGGATCCAACTGGGCTCTGCGCGTCACCTCGCTATAGCGAGGTATGATTCTGCCTCGGTTTTGGCAGACAGCATTCTGTCAACTTTTTTTTTTAATTTACTTTGCCTTTGTCAGCAGCTATTGTTGACTTCTATTCTAACAGTTTTAAATGTTGATTGGAATGAGGAATATGATGAAGAAGTTTCTGAACCTGATTCACCTTCAAGTGTGTCCGGAAAATATGTTGCTTTCGTGGCTCTCTCTAACTCTTTTGTGCAGGAATCTAAGTCAGTGGATGATTTAGACATTAGTGAAATTTCTGATGGAGAACAAGAAGGTGATGAAGACTACCAAAAGCTATTCCAAGAATTTGTCAGAATGTCAAAAATTAGTGAGAAAAGAGCCTTGAAAATAAAGGCAACATAAGAAAAGAATAAATCATTACAAGCGACATTGATAGAATCTCAGTCTAAGGTAAAACAGTTAGAAGATCAACGCACTATCTTGTCTAACAAGTTGGTTCTTGCAGGTCAAGAGAATGATTGTCTGCAACAAAATTTTCAAAAAGTTGTTTATGAGTTAGTAAACTTGCGCAACGAGCTGAACTCTTGTGAATCTGCAAAAGAGAACCTTGCTTGAAAATTGAAGATGGCCTATGATGCCCAGATACGGCACGGATACAACAGGGACACGCCATAGACACCTCAGAGACACGGATTTTACATGTAAAAAGTGAAGTATCGGATACGATACGACACGATATGTTGCCCATTTTGAAGTATCCGTGCATCATAGAAGATGGCACTTTCTGAGTTGGACTCCGCAAAAGCTTCAATAAATCAAATGAATACATGATCATTGAAGCTGAACGAAATTCTAGAATACCAACAGTCTGTTTCTTCGAGAACAGGACTTTGGTTATGTTCATGGAGCTTTCTCGTCAAAGGACAAAGGTAAGTCAACTTTTGTTCAAGGACCTATTATGACTGCTATGCCTTCGAACTATTTCAAATACTGCACATTCATACAATTATTATCAAAGATGTGTGTTTAAAACACAATTTGTTCCCATATGTCACTTCTGTGAGATTAAAGGACACATACGACCACATTGTAATAAATTGAGAAACTTTCAACGAAATCAGCGGAGGAAGCAATACGTCTCTCCTCAAGAGATCAGGACCAAAACCATATGGGTTCTTAAAACTAACCTACACTGTAATGTGGTCCTCACTGCACTCAGTGCAACAAAATCAGATGTGTGGTACTCGGTAGTGGCTGTTCTAGTCATATGACAGGGAACAAAGCATTGTTTACCTCCCCTGAAGACTATGATGGTGGAAGTGTTTGGTTCGGAGATGGAGGTAAGGCAAAGGTCATTGGAAAAGGAACAGTCTCCATTCCAAGTATGTCTCAACTGAAGAATGTTTACTTGGTTGATGGGCTTAAGACATCTCGTCTAAGTATAAGCCAATTGTGCGTCTCCCTGACCGCTCGAGCGAACCTGGGCGAATTACAGTTTCAACTGAAAAACTCCTTCCTAATTTCTCTCAAGAGGTCAAATTCTTTCTCAAATGCATCAGAACTCTTGAGACACTTTTCTAGGCTTATTTATAGCCATTCTCTCTCTATTCCAAAGTACTTCTCATCAAGATTAAACCCTAGAGAAGATTTTGAGAGATCCATATTTCCCCCAAGGCTTTTAGTTCCTGCGCTGACGATCAAACTTTGGTTATGATTCCATTTTACTCGAAGTAGAGACATCTTGAAGACGGATTCAAGGTAGTTTGTTCAAGCATGGTTGAAGGTGAATGACGAGCTGTCGACAAGATCAAAGCAGGTCTTAGGTCGAGTTAACAACTGGGAAGGGTTGTAAGTGTCTTTTGTAACTTTCGTTTTACATAGTGCTTAGTTGTCTGTTTGGTCTAGACGGTAAGGCCCGTGGTTTTTTCACGAGTAGGGTTTTCCACGTATAAATCGTGTGTCCTTCTTATTGTGTGGTTTGATTGTTTTTAATCTGATTTAGGATTAATTATTAGTTTAATCACGCGTGGATTGATATTTAATAGAGATCTAGTTATCGGAACCTCAGCATGTGTTAAGGCCGGTTTTTCATTTTATTCTTTGGTTCATCAAGATGAATTTCTACACTCAGCACCTTGACATGGTGGATTTCACATTCTTCATTGTAGGATTTTCTCTATTGGAAAGGATTTGAGAGGATTTCAAAGGGGTAAAAATTCCTTCATGTGATTCCTATCACCTCCAAATGTACTACAGAAATCGAAACCCAAACCAACAATAACACAAAGAAAGCAAGAAAACACCCCAATTGCAGCAAAATATCAGATGGGTGATGTTATTAACTAAAAGGGGGAACTGGGTTCCATACCCGGATTCTAGCGGTGTCGTCCTGGCCAGACTGGAGAAGCAGCGCCACATCGCGCCTCATCTGCTTGATCTGCGCCTCTCTCTTGTTCCTCAACAGCTTTATCCTCGACGTGGCGAGCCTGGCCACTGTCTTGCTGTTTATTAAAGAGATCAACAATTGATCAGAAGAGAGTAAAAGCAAAAATGAGGAAACTGAGAAGTGGGTTTGGGGTACCATTTGGAGGAATTGAAGCCTGTCCGAAACAGCTTTGCTAGCTTCTTGCAGGGCACCACCACAAATTTCCTTGCAAGAGTCATCACAGCAGAGGCAGCAGGAGCAGAAGAAGAATAGCAGGGCTGTGTGTAGTCTTTATTATTGGAGCCTTTTGAGAGGTGGGTTTTTGTAACGGTAACCTGAGATGGTAACGCCGAAAGGGATGGTTTAGACTTTAGAGGGCCACCGACCTACATTTGAAAATTTCCATGGTGAAGGAAGCGTCCAACGGATACTAGCCGTTGGGACAGGGAAGTGGATATGATTGGATGGGTGAGGGCCGTTGTCTGGAATTCTTTATGTGGGACCGGATCTATTGAATCCACATAAATAGCTGTTCATTTGATGCCAAGTTCATGGTGTAAACATGCATGTCTTGATAAAGGGTGTCATCTACCCTGATCGACGGTTCAGATCTCATAGGTGTCAGTTCTGTGTTCAGCTTCCTTGTGCCATATTTCACACGATCCAATGGTCAGGTCTTTGACATTGGGCCTATTCGTAAATGGGCCTTTAATTAAGTGGCCTTAGTTTGGGATGTAAATGGATCACTATTATCCGATTATTGGAGGTTCTAATCCGTTAAAAATCGAATTTGGGTCTGGGCTCTGATAAGTAAATGGGTCCGGGTCTAGGTTCTTTTTTGGACCCGTGATCTAAACGGGTCTAGGACCAGTTCCACCTTGGTTTCGACCCGAGACCCGAAATATTACCTCAATTTTCAAGAATCTTTCCTAAAAACTATGTCTTTTTCTATATTATTCTCTACCTAGACCTAGACCCGAACTCAAACTCATCCCATATACGGTTCCGGTTCCGAAATAATTCCAATTCCGGTTCCACCTCCTCATTATGAGTTCCGGTCCCGGATCCCTATCCTTGGTCCAGGTCAGATCCATGGTGTATATAGCCTGAAACCTGATTTGGAACGCATTTGAATAAGGCTGTTAACAGTCCACGTCCGAGTCAGGCCCATCATGAATTTGGAACATGACCCTTCAATACTAATTAAGATATAATGTAGGGATGCAAACCGCTCGGATAAGAGGGGGAACTATGATGGATCTACACCCAAATCCACCTCCATAGATCCAGTTTGGGAACCGAATTCCTAACTGACCCAAAACCTATTTGTTTTATATCTGGATCCAACATCAATTTAGAAGCGATCCGTTTCCATAACAGAATCTAAAATAAGATGTAAAGTGTATTAGTATAATTGAATAAAAAAGCTTAATAAAAGATATTCTCATAAATATAGAAGTGAGACTATTAAATGGTGGAAAATATTCATCTAAACTCCGTGCACACACTCAGAATCCAGATCATTGAAGAGGTGGGCCTTACCTTAGAAGCATTTCGCATTTCAAGTTCCAACTTCGCGCACTACATGCACAGGTGAATATGCTCTATTAAATGGTATATTATTAAAACTATATAGATTCTAAAATATAAATATAATTCAAGATATTTAGGCCCTAATCTATAAATATTTTAACATGTCAATATAATAATCATGGATTTGGATCCCTGGGTCGGAACATATAAGGATCCCATTCTGAATCCAAGTGTTCCTAATCTTATATGTATGGATCGCTCCTAGATCTAAAAGTCCATATCCACTTTATGGGGACTTCGGATCCTCGATGCCCATTTGCAACCCTAATTTAATGTAATGTTGGAAGCAACGATCAAGCAAAAGACCTCAGTCAGGTCATGAAGGTGCTACCAACTTCACTGCAGGCTCTTTATAAGCTTTACTTCACATTGGCATTCAGGAATAGGAGGACCCTTCTGGATTTGGACAAAAATAGGAGCATTAAAAATCCCCTCTTAATTGGTGAGATTTCAAAATTTCACCCTTTTGAATTGTTATATTTAGGCCTGTCAATTTAGCCTGTTGAAATGGGTACTCGGCCCGGCCCGGCCCGGCCCGGGCGCAAGGTTATTTTACTAATTTTTATATATTTCAATGGGAATCCTCCAAAAACTCCCTCCAAAATATCTCTTCTCCCTACCATTTTCATGAATTCAATCTCTTCCCACTCCACACCAAAGACCCTCATCATGAATTGGTAGTTGGACTCAATTTGATAATTGGACTAGATCTACTATTGAGTATGGGTTTGAAAATTTTGATAGACTTATCACCTTTCATTTTGAAGACTTAATATGTAGTATATAGACCTTTTGAAATTTGATCAAGTTGAAATTTGATCCACTCCTTGTCCGGCCATCATAATCATCTTTATTAACAGAGCTTCACCCACTAAGAAGACAAACGACGTCTACATTGACGAAAATGCTAAAGCCCAGGCTCAGCCCCAACCCCGGCCCGCACAAGATGGGATTTGACATAGACCCGCTCAATTTAGGGTCGGGATTTGATAATCCCAAGCAGGCCCGTCCAATATTTGGGACTGGATTAGACAACCCATGCCTCGGCCCGGCCCATTGCCAGGCCTAATTGCTGGCCAGTATTCAATTGGTCAGTATTCAATGTCATTTTTCATTGTCACTTGTCCAAATCTCTCTCTCTCTCCGAAAGTGGAAATGGTACAAATTATAAATCCTACCCAGTGCCGTCCAAATGGTTGACAGAAGACCACCCATGGTAAATGGTCCTTGCACAGAATATATGGCAGAGAGAATCTATTGCTGGAATCCTGCAATTCTCTCCATGGACCATCCAGATAACAGGACAAATGTGTACCATTGCAGTTCTTATGTAGGGTTTTTAGGCCATGGCCAGCCTGCATTGGGTGAATCTAGTTTTTGTTTTGGGCCTCTGGGCATGGCCTGGCCTGTCATGTTTTCTGGCACAGAATATAAAAAATTTGGACCTGGTCCGTCCTATGGGTAAAAAGCCATGCATCGTTCTTCCCTCGCAAACATATTTAACTGAGATAGATTTTTAAGATAGGCTGAGCTTGAGCTTGACTTTCGGGCATGAATTCGAGGCCCAATAGATAGTAAAGTGTATCAACTGACTCGTCCAGTTTGCATTTGACCCTTAATTAATTGTAAGCCATTAGATGTGCTTTTTCAAACAGTGGAACAATGACAAGCCATACAAATTTTTTTATGGGGATGTCCTCCATGTTCTAGACTTGACCCCAAAAGGCCCAATTAGAGAAGTACATGCCTGGGTCAAAGTTTCACCTAGTGGTTCAAATCTGGATCCTAAGTCCAAGTCCTGGTAAACCCTAAGAATATTCTGATGGACTTGACTCAGACCCAAGTATAGTAATAGTTATAGTTTATTTTCTAACATGTATCAAACGTTCAGGTAATAACCCTGGAACTGACCAAGGCCCAGCAAAAGCTAACCAGGTCTGGGTTCTAGAATTAGGACTTGACTTGTCCCTGTCCCAGTACTATAATTTGAGTCCAGGTAGACTCCATCTGAATTCCACCCAATTAAAGCACTTCCTTTTTTTTTTTTTTTTGGAACACTGGATAGGGTGTGGCTATTGTACACCTAAGTTTAGGATCATCTAGATGATCTGGTCTGGTAATTGGATCTTCACCCCTAAATTCAAACCCATTATTTGCACCAACAAATTCTTTCCGTGTTCTTATTTTGGTCACATGCTACTTCTAAGATTGGATAATAAGATAGAGGGTGAAAAGTAAAACTTATATTGAGGGCAAAGGTTTCCAACTAACCGTCACTTGCACTCCAGTTTGCTAGTTACCTAGTCAGACAAGCCGAACTGGTTATGGGCCATGCCCAAACTTCATCAAATACACAGAGGCATATATCTTGTCCTAGATCAACTGGGCCATGGCCCAAGGGAGCCATTTGTCCTTTACACAAATACTTTCGGCGCTGAAATAAGTTCCTCGCGCCTGATTTGGTAAATTTCGTCAAACCGTTAATGAGGCCGATTTCATTATGATCCATCGGGGCTTGTTTGGTAAGAAGAATTGGAGGAATTTTTGTGTGGGAGAATTCTGAGAGTTTCAAATGCTGCTCCCGTGTTCCTTCATCGACACCTTACTATATTACTTGTCTATGTTGATTACATCATTATTATTTGTCTAAGCAATATCCAACCTTTAAAATAATTTCTTATTAGCGACCACACAATTGTAAATTAGTAATGAAAGATTAGAGCTTTCTATTTTAGACCTTAATCTAATTACCTCCTATTAATTAAACTAGAGTTTCCAAATGGCCCCTAAGCATGTTCTTTTACAAGAATCTCGGACAAGAACTTGATGTGTTGAAATTTCATACACATGATATGATGGCTTGTCCCCTAACATAGGCAAATGTAATGTTTCTTTACCAAATTTCAAAATTCTATCCACCTAATTAGTCTCAAATGACCTTTGAAATTCCTTAAATTCCAACACCTTTGCTTTTTAGTGGAATTTTCAGATGTTCAAGTACAAAGGGCATTCAGGAAAATTCTCTGAATTCCAGTAAAGAAACAAGCGAAGAACTTCTGACTAGAATTTGTGATATTGGGAAATCCAAATACAGTGATGTGATGACTATCCCCTGGGATCTCTGGATGTTGTATTCTTTTGCTGGAGTCCACTTGAAATGTTGAAGTAACCTTATTAGGAATTCTCAAAACTCCAACCAGTTTGGTATTTTTAGATGCTCAAGTCTAGAGGAGGATTCAAAAATTCTACTTACGGGATAGATTCTTGAGAAGTTATAATTTCTCCAAACATGAATTCTTGGAGTTCCACTAAAAACCTTAAAGACTCTAGATTGATGATAATGACGATGATTCCATTGTGGCAAAATTTGGAGTCAAAAATCAAATTGAGTGAACCAAGCCCAATTGAGTCTCAGGTTGCAGCAAAAGTTGGCATTTGTGCATTATTGATGTGCAATAATTTCATTCACTGGCAATTGGAAGTCTGGAGGCCCACAAAACTCCAATGTTATAATGAGAACTTAAATGATTTGAGTCCTTGATACAGTGAAAGGCACAGCTCCAGCATTGCCACAATGATTCCAATTTGTTTCTGTCACGGAAAGTAAAGAACTTAGACATCATTTTCTGTTACTGTTTCAATTTTCTTAGTTAGGTGCAAAAAAACCTTTTTCTATAGAAGTACATACGTAGCAATAGCATCTTCATTTGAATATCTCAAGAAATCAAAATTGCCCAAAATGTCAACAAAAATCAAATAATAACTTCCATATCCTATAGAAGCATGTGATTGAAGATTATAATCTTTTAGTTAGCTAGTTTGAGTTCTATGATAGAAAATGCAGACACAAGGAACCTACAATAAAACTAACTAGAACAAAATCTGTTCGTTGATCTACCAATTACAATATTTGTATGTTCCTCCATCCATGATTAGTTCTATGAATTCAATTCATTGCATCATCAACAATTGACATTTTATCATTTGGAAAGAAAAGTATATGATAATCAAGTGGTGTAAATACTAAGTCCCACAAGATCTTAGCAGACTATGCACTATTTAGATGGCCCCATCATTGATGCACAATCACATAAAATCTCAATCATGTGATAATAAGTTGCCATGCAATGCACAGCTAGAAAGGTACAGCATCAATTGTTACACTTTTAATAGTCAATATAAGACAATGTACCAATCAAACGTGTATAAAGTTTGAGTGATGCGACAGTTGGTAACATGATTGTGGGACCCACAAGGAGAACCACCTGAGCAAATTTTTAATTGGGTGAGGGTCACAGTTCAAATGGATATTGGATTCTAATATATATAAATACATATCAAATCTTAACTCGGTACACTTCTTAATATCTATCTCTACTCTTTCCATTAATGTTCTCTTCAGAATATTTTTTTTTTGGAATTGGTGGAACATGAATCTGCATTAAAAATGTCATCAATGTTGACTTGTGTTATATACCTTCCAATAACCCAAATGACTCTCTTGTTTATGCTATTTCTATATGTTCTTGAAAGTCAAGATATAAAAAATAATCGAATGTGTACCTCAAAGTTAGGGATGTAAATGGGTTTCTGATTTTTTGATTATGCGGAGATTCGGATTCATTAAAAATCAGACTTTGATTCTTATTTAGGCCCTGATAAGTAAATGGGTTCAGGTCTAGTTCTCTTTCTGGACCCGTGACCTAAACAGGTCCAGTTCCACCTTGGCTCCGATCAATGGGCTCAGGACCCAACATATTATATCAATTCTTGAGAATCCCTCTTAAGAACTACTAAAAACTATAATTTTTTTTACATATCATTCTCTACCAAGACCCGGACCTAGACTTGTCCCATATACGAAACTGGTTTCATTTCCGGTTCCATCTTGGTTCTGATCGGTGGGCCCGAGACCCGACATATTACTTCAATTTTCAAGAGTCCCTCGTAAAAACTACTAAAATATAGATTTTTGTTAAATACCATTCTCTACCTAAACTTAGACCTAGACTCACACCCATCCCATATACAGAACCGGTTACAGTTCCATCTTCTCATTAACAGTTCCGAGTCGACCATAGGCCTGGACAAGATCTGACTCATTTACATCCCTACTCAAAATAGATACAATCATTGTATAGAAAGAATTTCGGCCACTCAGCCGCTCATGGGAACTATGATTATAATGTTGGAAAATTGCACAAATATAGGAGAGGAAAGGCATAAAATTATCCCATGAAGCTGGTCATTATCAGCATCTCAAATATTTACAAGTTAAGTTGACATCTTAGGCATATTCTTCATCCTAGGAGAAGATGGAGTTTATTGAAGAGTTTGTTCAACAGTTGAGATTGCTGAGATCATGGGAAAGGGCTCTCCGGCCGAGTCATTGTTATTGTCACTGGTCTTCAAAGGTCTTGGGCCACAGGGGCCACAACACGCCAACGCAAAATGAGGAGTGCAGGGGGGCAAACAAGCACCCAAGATTGACGAAATAATAATGAGATCATGGACTAAGAAATCACAAAACCAATGAAAAAGATAAGAAGATTCTCGTCATACAGTGGTACATGTACAAAAAATAATACAACATGGGATGATCATGGTAACCGACACATCTTCTTTAGAGTAGGTCCCAACACCCATATCATCCAAAGATAGAGGCTCTCACTCGTCTGCTTTAATTCAAATTCAATGGCAGGTACTACTGGTGGCCCACCCTTAGCATTTCCCCGTCCCATCTGAGGAGTAAAAAAGAGGGGAATTCCAAACTGCAAACTCCATTTTACCTGATTCTCACCAGCTTTCTCTCCAAAGAGTATTTTTTGTAGATAGGATGCTGTAAACGTCCGTATTGAAATTAAAGTGTTTCTCTTTCTTTGTTTCTGTCTTTGGGACTAGGAAAGTTGATGTCACATGGAAACAGGTACTTATATCGATTGTAGCAGATCCAAAGCTCGTCCTTTTATATCCACTATGGGGTCTGGACCCAGTACATACACCCAAATTCTGAGTATACACTTGGGTCACAATGAGCCAAGTCAGTGAGTTAAACAGCCCATGGGAAGGAAATAAGTGGGCCCGTGTTTTGGTTTGAATTGAGGAACAATGTAAATTTTCGCGAACTCAGTAGAGTCAGGCCAGTTGAGTCAAGTTTCTAAGTGCTGCATACCGTATTCATGGGCCATAGAAAGTGACCCAAAAGTGGCCCATTGTGGGTCGGGTCGGCGTCCTATATATTCGGCTGTCCAGGTTTATCATAGCAGGCCTGACAGGATTGGATTTTCAGCTGATCTCACCACGTTAGTAATCTTTATCCGGCCCATACACAGGTCCTGTTTTTATGAACAAGTGCAGTCATATAAGAGAGATCCCTTGTGGTAGTGGGATTTTCACATGTGGAAGTCCAACAGGTGAAAATAATACAAAGAGAAAAAAACCAAGAAAGAACAATAAGGTGCAATAGAATTGTATCTCTTCCCACACCTCAATTACAAAAATATGCCCTTCCAAGGAGAAATTCTATCAATGCCCAGTTTGGCAAGTGCACCTACCGCGTGGTACGCCGATTTAAGTTCACGGCTGAAAACCACATTAATGAAAGAGAATAAAACTCGAATTTCATTAAAAAAAAATTTAGAATTCTCAGGGATTTCCTTTTTCCCACCATCCATAAGCTGAAACTAATCAAAGAGGGAGACAAAAAATCCTGTAGGGCTTTTTTATGAGACTCCAATAGAAACCTGAAAGTGATTAAGAAATCCACGAATCCCCACTATGGATGGAGTTCCGGACAATCCCACCCAAATACCCAATGCATGCATTTGAACAAAGTATGAGAGACTTTCAAACAACTTTTGACCATTCTCATGGATACACGAGCAGTGTGGACTCTGACCACCTAACTTTCTGTCAAATAATTGGTCATTGACATTCCTCCTCTGAACCACTAAGTAATTAAGGGCTGTTATAAAAACTGCAGTAAAAGCAAGTGATGCTAGTCTTAGCTTGCATGAAGAGCTTTTTTGGTAGGAGATCAAAAAAGTTGGCCTTATAAATGTACAACCACATGGGCTAACAAGAGTGCATGATCGTGTTGGCCATGTTTCCAAAGGGGGCAAAGCATCCATCTTCCACTGCCACAAGGCCTTTCTTAGATAAATCAAATCAAACGGTCATTAGGTATTGAGATTTGGCTGCCGTTAATTGGCACAACATTCAGAACAAATTGTGCAACATGGTCACATGGGTGGTCATGAATGGCAGTAGACGACATTGACTTGTGGTCTTTCTTCCAGATGGGGTCCTGGAGCCTTCCCATCTACAGACTACATCTATAATAGCAAAAATGCAGAGATGGAAATGGGTAGTAGAGTGGTGGTAGAATTGAAAATGGCGGGTAACATGTATAGACTTTATCTTTATTACCACAACCCTAATCCAACTCAAAACTTTAAGCAGTCAAGCCCTTCAATTGACTCGTGAGGTTTTAATTGATTTGGTAGATCATAATGCAATTAGTCGGATTAAATTAAAATTTAATTAAATTAATGAATCAAATTAAATCTCAATCCAAAATCAATGGGTCTAGCCTAGTTGAGTTGGCAGGTTGGGTAATAAATCGACACCTATAATTTGAGTGATTTCAGTGGTCACATGGGTAGTGGTGCAATTGCAATAAACTGACATGAACATATGTCCTTTCTTGGAAATGGGGACCTAGAGCTTTGGCATTTACAACCTTTTTCTTGTGCTAGTAATAGTATAGCAAAAGCACAGACCTCAATCCCATTAAGTGTCATTGATTGGAAGATGATCAATTGACATGTCTTGTAGCCCATCTCATATACAGGTTTCCTGAATTCAGGTTATTAGGCATCATGAAGAAAATTCGACTCAGCGTTCTAGAGCTTTTTAAAATTTGTACTTCTTAGTTTTGATGCGTGGTGGAGATTCTTAGATGTTCCATGTATATTAATTCGAAGTAGCATACAATGCAAGAACCACATAAAATTGGTAGAAATTGTCGGCATCTATCATTGCTCTATGTTTCTTATGCACGGTTTGAATTCAAGGAATGTCTTGATAAGATAGAGCCGGAAGAAGTAGGTTTGGAATTCAGTTCATCCATAGAATTAAGTTTTCCAATACAGGGATTTCCAAAAATGTACAAAACTTTTGTCCTATTTTCAAAAAAGTATATGAAGTATTGATTCAGTTTCAAAAAGGTGAAAGGGTTTCACAATCAAGCCATCTCCATAATATCTTTTGAGAAATACAAACTACCCTTGTCTTATAATGAGTCTTTATCTTTTCTTAACCTCTTTCTTCCGTAAAACTAGTCATTTTGATTTTGATGATCATAACAATTTAATAAAACTAGTTTTTTAGTCATTTGAAATCTTATTTTTAACTATCCATGTCGTCACGCCCCTGTTGATGAGCACGAGGATTATGCTGGAGATTTGGAGCCAATAAGATTTTTATTAATAAACCATACAATGTGGCCTCCAATAATGGTCCTATCGGATCGAAGTCCGTGGTGAGATATAAATATTTCCTTTGTTAACCGTAAAATAAAATGGAAGCCTCATAAAAAAATATATGGTAGAAAATACATTTCAGAGTAAGCACATTCTTCATTACAATATTTGAAGTTGAATAAAAGCCAAACAAATAGAAGTTTAATTACATGGCCTCTAACAGAAACCTAGGGCAATCAAAAGAATATACAATATTATCCAAAAGTATGTGAAGGCACTTGTGTGCTAGTCAGACGACTCGGACTATATCGTCGACACACCACTCGTAATCGTCATCAGGTTTATCTGCCTGAAGCGGCGTCTCCTCCTCTGTGGTGGAGGGAGGGGGGTTGCCCCTCCTCAAATTTCTTGTCTTTTTTGAATATATAAGGGATTTTGGAATTGTCATGGAATTTTCCTTACACTGCCCCTTCTCAAATTTTTATCTTTTTTTTATATGCCTTGGGATTTAAATTACTATGGGTAACTTTGTCATTTCACTAAATGCCATTCTCAAGACTTAAGTGTTGCAAAAGAATAAATGAGAGGCAAGTTTGTCTTTTCATCCAACTAACAAAGCAAACTAGTGCCTAGCAAGATGCCTTTTCACATTCCTTTTTCACTGTATTTTCATATTCCCTTTCCCCATTGTCTTATACTTTTGCATTGGTATAACCATTCCTCATTATCTCAACTAGCATTTCTACTCTGTAGTGAAAAGTACAATTCCATTTCAAGGCTCAAGTCAAGCACTAACTTCTTCTTCTTCTTCTTCCTTTTTTTTTTTTTTTTTTTTTTTTTTTTTTTTTAAGAAAGTCCATTCCAACTTAGGTAAGCTTCGATCTTGCTTTATAGAGTATATGTCTACATCAATGATGAGTGCTGTTGTGAATGTGGTGATAACTTGTTTTTATTTTTACTTTGCATTATTGATGGAATGATGGAGCGATGGTTATCCATTTTTTAATTTTTTAATTTTCCCTACATAAATGAATATTCTACTTTTCATAGTTATAATTGTTTTTTCTAGGTTCCTTTTGATACATATCTTCTTTTTTTCTATATTGAACCATTGATAATTACTCTTTTAATTTTTTTTCCGACGCTGATGATTGTTTTACTTTACATTAGTTGTTTTTTCTTCTCCATGTTCTTCCATTTTTTTCTATTCTACATGTTCCTTGATAATGTTCGAGAGATGTTACAATATAAAAGACAAAAGTTATGGTGTGGGCCATATGGCAAATCAGGATGAACAATGTGGATAGTTGATTAACCAAGAATATGCCAATAAACTTAAAACTTTATGTAGATTTTAAAATAGAATTGTGAAGATTAGTGATAGAGCCAATGGATTTAGAAATCAAAACTTCATATTTAGAATTTTATATAGAATTTTATTTGTATGCATTATATGTATCGATGTATGTGGATAATATGTGTTTATTTTGACAATTAGATATATGAGTTGATAATTCAGCCTTTTTTTATATTTAATAACGGAGGGTGTCCCAGCCCCTTGTACCCAAGTAATCCCTACGGGTTCAGGGGGAGCCGGGTAAATCTCCTGTGGCCCCAGTGTGGTAGCGCAGTTTCGATCTCTCAGCCTCCAGGAGAAAACCGTGGTCCTAGGCCTACTGAGCTACCCATCGGGTTTAATTGATAATTCAATCTTGATAATCTAGAATATGAAAACCCGTCGAGGATAATTATAAAAAAAACACCTTTTGTGGAATCAAATGGCTGATTAATGTACAACTATTTATTTTTTGTACATCTTATTTTTCCTAAATTTTCCTACATCTTTTTTTCCTTTTTCTTTTTTTTTTATGATAGTTAATAGTTAAGAAATGCGGCAAAAAAATTACTAACATTATGTAAGTCAACAACCTTTGTCCCTCCTAAGAAAAATTTCCTGGCTCCGCCACTACTCCTCCTCCTCTTTGAAATCGAGGAGCTCGGTATCTAGGCACCAAGCATAGTATCATCTAGGGGTGTAAAAAAAATCGGAAAACCGTCTGACCGACCGACCGAACCAAATTGACGATTAATAATCGTGTTTCACATTTCGGTTAGTTATTAAAATCAAAAAATTGTACTTCATGGTTCGGTTGCACTTTTTAGTCTCGACTCACGATTATTAACCGAACTGAATCATAAAACACGGTTTGGTTAACCGTTTTCCCAAAACACACGGTTGACCGAACCGTTACACTAATAAAAAAAGCTAAAGGGCATAAATGAAATAAACTTAAGTTAAGCCCACTTTCCCATTCTGTCAAAACGAAACCCCTTTCCCATTTTGAGAATACAATTATTTTGTAAGTTGGATTATACTTGTTTCATGTTTCCTATAATTGTATTGCATGATAGATGTTTTGTAGTATCATTTTAGACTTTTAGTTGTGTTTATTTTTGTGAAAAATGATAATGTTGTTTTCTTTGATATTTGAAGAATGATAGTGTTGCTCTGCATGCAAAGTCAAAAGGCAAAGATTGATTTTTGTTAAGTGACAATTAAGAGTAACAAAATCGTATAATATGGTTAACCGCGGTTTAGTTTTTAACGATTTTTTTTGTTACGATTTTTAAAAATTGAAAATCGTAAAATACGGTTCAGTTAACGGTTTTCCCAAAATAAACAGTTAACCAAATAGTTGCACCCCTAGTATTATCAGACTATGAATAGCTGGCAGGTAGATACACATGTTATCATAGACATGCAATAACAAAGCGAAGTAAAGACAATGTGATCATGTGAAATCCAATAATAGAAATCTAAGCAAAAAAGAACGAGTAACAATGTACAATGAACGATACGAGACAATATTCTATCATTACTAACAACATGGGCGATGCACATAGGCCAATATACCACGGGATATTCTCACTGCCCTCCCATCCTCGAACCAAATGTGGTAGAGAATATGTGACGAAGTAATGTCCCGCTCAATAAATTCATTGGTTATTTAACCCGAGACAATACATCGGACGGTTAGTCCGGAACAATAGATCGAGGTCTAGCCTGGGAGAATCAAGACAACGGGGTGCCACCCCGAACAATAACCCAATACGATTTATAGTTGTTCCAATCCATCTATCAATCTACAATCCTCCCACAGAGGTGCCTCTTTGCGTTGGATGTTAACAATTGAGTGATGCTCGACATGAGAATCCTAAGACAATCGGTGAGGGTTGGTCTTGTCCTGCGTGAACAGGATTCCATAATCAAGATGGGGACTACTTTTCCAACAATTGTCTGAGTTTCGTAGAATTTCTACATGCACTACTGCAAAAAAAGCTTGGGATATTCTACAGACTGTGCATGAAGGGACTGACACTGTCAAACAATCGAAACTTTAGAAATTGTATACAGCCTTCGAAACCATAAAGATGGAAGATGATGAAACTTTTGATGATTTTAATTCGAAGCTGAATGCAATTGTGAATGATACCTTTACTTTGGGAGAACCAATTCCTTAAAACAGAATTGTTAAAAAGATTCTGAGGTCTCTCCCAGAAAGGTTTGATGGAAAGGTTGTGGTCATAGAGGAAAATAAAGATTTGAATACGCTCAAATTGATGAGTTGGTTGGCAACCTACAAACTTTTGAAGCAAACCTTAGGTCTAATGGGAAGACAAAATCTCAAGGTTTTGCTTTGAAAGCGTTCAAAGAATCGTTCAAGAAAGCGTCCAATGAATCATATAAGAAAGCTGCAAGTGATTCAGATTCCGATTCAGAGGAAATTGATCCCCAAGTTGCTGTACAATTCATGAAACAATTTAAGCTTTTTATGAAGGGACAGAAAACCAATGTGAAGATCCCTAAAAATTCTTTTAAAGGGATTCAATGTTATGAGTGCCAAGGCTATGGACACATTGCTAATGACTGTGGAAACAAAAAAATCTCAAAAGAAGGCCTTGAATACTACTTTGGAAGATGACACTTCTGATGAGAATGATGAACATCCTGAGTCTGACAAGTCTGACACTGGCAAGGGGAAGTTTATTGCTTTTATGGCAACTTCTAATTCTGTTGCTTCCCATGTTTCTTCTGACGCTGAGACTGATCAAGATACTGAGTCAGAGGAAAAACCAGATTGGAAAGCTGAATATGAAACACTTTTCAAGAAAACCATGAAGATGGTTAAAGTGAATGAAAAAGTTGTTATTAATTGGCAAATGTCTGAAGCGCAGAATTCCTCCTTGAAAGCTAAACTTGCAGATTCACTTGCAAAATTACAAAAATTGGAGGATGAAAATACCAAGTTGGCTGACAGATTGACTACAGAATCACAAAAGTGTGACTTACTTGATTCTGATATGAAGACTTTGAAAGCAGAGAATTCTGATCTGAATGGAAGACTCAAGATGGTTATATATGAGTTAGACACTGCTAAAGCTTCATTGAACATGATGAATACCGAGTCTAAAAAATTAGATGATATATTGTGCAGTCAAAAGGCAAACACTGACAAGCATGGCATTGGCTATGCTAATGGAGCATCCACTTCAAATGTCAAAGGTAATAATTATTTTGTTAAAAAATCAGTTATTACTAATCATGTTGCTAGTATTACAAAGAAAGCTCAAACGAAGCAGAATGTGTCACGTCCTGAACGAATCCCCACTTGTCATCATTGTGGAATTAAAGGACACATTCGACCCCATTGCAACAAGCTGCGAAGTTTACCGAATCAGAAGCAATGGAAAACGCAGAAGGCTGAGCTGAAAAAGAAGCATACCAAAGCTGTCTGGGTCAAGAAAGAAGACCTCTCTTCTGTATTGGTACACACTTTGCTGAAATATTTAAATTTACAAGTGTGTATGCCTACACTTCATCACCCCTGATCTGCAAGATCAAGCCCCCACCCCAGTGCTGATACCAAGATCTTTCTGAGGGGAGTCAATATTGAGGGGGAGCTACTGCATCCAGGTTGACAGAAGCTGCATGATAATATTTGTTTGTCAATTATGGACAAAAATAGGGGGAGAAGAATGGAGCTAGGGGGAGCTTTACAAGGCAATGCAATTCAAGATCTGAAAGTTCAAGCAAGCAAAGGAAATACAAGATCTACAGTGCTGAATTTTTTTTAATTTAAAATTCAATGTATTTTGGGTTTTAATTTTGGGTAGATCGAATTGTATTTTTTCTAGGGATTTTGTCCAATAATTGCCAACAGGGGGAGATTGTTAGAATATTATGCTGACATAGCCAATTCTGCCCAAATGGCAGAATGGTGTCCCGCTATAGCGAGAATGACGGGAATGCCCAGTTCGGGTAGAACTCTTAAATAGAGTTTGGGGCTGATTTCTCTTTTGATTGGAGTTTAATTAGAAGACTAAGGCACGAATTTGGGCCTATAAATTCGGTGTTTCTCTCAACCCAAAAAAGACACACAAGACACACAAGAAGTTAATTCTCTCTTGATTTGAGTAGAGATATCCTAAGAGAGATTTCCTTGTTTCTCTAGAGCCATTGAGAGATTGTTCTGAAGGACTGCTCTAGAAGGTTTTGTTGCTTCTACTCACTTGTAGAAGATTGATCATCTTGGTGGACAAGGTGCGAGGAGATCAAGTAAGGAGAACGGTGCACGGTGGAAGTCGTGTTAGTGGATTCTGTGCAAGACCAACTACAGTCCTGAGATCGAGGTACAGACTGAGGTACAGGTGCTTGTGAGTATATCTTATAAACTGTTCGTGAACTCTTGATTTCTGGTTCTTGGTTTTTCTCCCGGAAAGGGTTTCCACGGTAAAATTTGTGTCTGCCTTCTTGTGGTGTGTGATTGGTAGATAGCTAGTTCTATATTGTTTGATTGGTTTATTTCCGCTGCATTGATTGGTTAAATTAGAACTAGTAATTCATTCTAGTGGGTCCTAAGAAAACCTTCAGTTTCCACTTTGCATGTAGACAACTTATCCTATATATTAGCACTGCTCTCACCCGATCACGTTTAACTCCGAAATTCTTATGAGATCCGGGGCCGCACGATTTTAAAAGGCCTCATGTTAAGTTAAGACGGAGTCTGACCTATCAGCGCAGGGTCAAGACTTGGATATTTTCGATGCGAGCTAACGTAGACTCACTGTTTAAAGTTCGTGGTTAAGGATGCCGCCTAGATCAAATTCTCACACATTCAAAAGGGTCTCATCCAAACTGACAATAAAATTGAAAATGATAAAGCAAGCTTTTTTAGCACTCATCAAAGCATAGTGGTGTGCAATACTTTGATCCCATAGAGCATCAAGACAATGCTTGGAGATATCTATATTACTAAAGGGATGTATACACTTCCTGGAGGAGGACACTTGGCATGTCTTGGAGATGGACACGTGGCAGCAGCCAGCCTAAAATGGTATTCTGCTAATCTCTCATTCTCCATCTAAAATTTCTCCATCTCTCCCTCCCTAAAATCTCTCCTTCTCCATGCTAATGCAATCCCTAAAATCTCTCATTCTCCATCTAAAATTTCACTTCCAAGACAACCACACAAAATGGGGAAGAGGAAAATCCCAAATTGTAAAGGATTGAAATATAATCCTTAATTCCATAGAAGAAATTTGTGCTCTCTGTGGGGCCCACTTGGGGCCTACATCACTGTCAAGGTTGGGACCCACTGATCATCCTAACCAATTCAACAGGAACCCACAAATTTTAATGGCTTAAAAAAAAAGAAACAAATAGAGTGGTCGATTGTGGGCTCAATTGGTCAGAATGGGTGCAAACCTATATGGATACATTGTGATTCAGGGGAGATCTCTGTTTTTTATCCATTTGGATATCATCTACACATCTAGCAAGACATTTCTGTCACACCCTCGTGATTTGATTAAAATTATTTTATCAATCAATTCATGAGTCCCGCCCCGCATCATTTGATTTTATGGACAGTTAGAATAAAGATGGTGGACCCTATTCATCTGGGTCCCACTTAAAAATATTTGGTCAATTTTTTAGGTCTACGATCATTTGATCCTTTGATTTTTTTAAATCAATTCATGGGTCCCATCCCGCATAATATGCTTTTTTGGACGGTTAGAATAGAGATGGTGGGCCCCATTCATCTGGGGGGTTCCACTTAAATAGGTTATGTTTGGTTAATTTGTGAGGTCTATGATTATTTAATCATTTGATCTTTATCAAGCAATTCATGGGTCCATCCCACATTATATTATTTCATGGATGGTTAGAATATAGATGGTGGACCCCATTCATCTTGGGGGTCCCACTTAAATAGGTTAGGTTTGGTCAATTTGAGAGGTCTATGATCATTTGATCTTTATCAATCAATTTATGGGTCCCGGCCCGCATCATTTGATTTTATGGACGGTTAGAATAAAGATGGTGGACCCCATTCATCTGGGTCCCACTTAAAAATATTTGGTCAATTTGTTAGGTTTATGATCATTTGATCCTTTGATCTTTCTTAATCGATTCATGGGTCCCATCCCACATAATATGATTTTATGGACGATTAGAATAGAGATGGCGAACCCCATTCATTTGGGGGGTTCCACTTAAATATGTTAGGTTTGGTCAATTTGTGAGATCTATAATCATTTGATCCTTTGACCTTTATCAAGCAATTCATGGGTCCTAGCCTGCATCATATGGTTTCATGAATTGTTAGAATATAGATGGTGGACTCCATTCATCTTTGGGGTCCCACTTAAATAAATTAGGTTTGGTCAATTTATGAGGTCTATGATCATTTGATCTTTTTCAATCAATTCATGGGTCCCGGCCCACATCATATGATTTTATGGACGGTTAGAATAAAGATGGTGGACCCCATTTATCTGGGTCTCACTTAAACATATTTGATCAATTTGTTAGGTCTACGATTATTTGATCCTTTGATCTTTTTAAATAAATTCATGGGTCATATCCCGCTGGGTCCCACTTAAAAATATATGGTCAATTTATTAGGTCTACGATCATTTGATCATTTGATCTTTCTTAATCAATTCATGGGTCCCATCCCGCATAATATGGTTTTATGGATAGTTAGAATATAGATGGTGGACCCATTCTTGGGGGTCCCACTTAAATAGGTTAGGTTTGGTCAATTTGAGAGGTCTATGATCATTTGATCATTTGATCTTTATCAATCAATTAATGGGTCCCAGCCCGCATCATATGATTTTATGAATGGTTAGAATAGAGATGATGGACTCCATTCATCTTGGTCCCACTTAAATATATTAGGTCAATTTGTTAGGTCTATGATCATTTGATCTTTCTTAATCAATTCATGCCTCACCTAAAGAATAAAACATTTGGAAAAAAACATAAAGATCAAATTAGCAACAAAAAAAAAAGGACTCACAAGTTTACTAATTAATAAATTTATTAAAAATAATTCATATCAGTCTGTGCATTTGGTGGTTTCATGGTTATCCACGGGATTTTGCTAGTATCCATATAAAATAATGAGACAAAGAATATGCATCTCTTCTATCTATTTCTTTATCATTTAGTTGTAAGTCACTTGTAACTCTTCTCTTCTTTTTTTTTTATTTTCTATTTAATTATAATCATTTGTAATAATTCTTATAGTACTATCTTCTATATATATATATAGCTTAGACCCATTAAAGTGAAAACCTTCAGAAAAAATAATTGCATGAGAGGGTTTGTTAGAATATTGAAGTCAGGCCTTAAAAGTCAACAAAAGAGGTTGAAGAAAAAGTTGCTGCCAGATTGAATAAAAAAAAAGTTGACAGAGGCTGTTAAAATCGTGCCCGAGGCAGAGACATGCCTCGCTATAGCGAGGATGAAGCTCGCTATAGCGAGGTTAGCGCTGGGAGTGTAGTTCGTTCCGGACTGTAAAAAGAAATTGGAAAAAGGACTCTATTATAAGTGGATTATTTTTAGGAGTCTTATGCACGAATCTGATGCTATAAATTGGGTGTTTCTCACAACCCAAAAGTAGATAGATCATCTCTCAAGTTCTAAATTTGTGATCTGATTGAGAGAGAAATTCTCTAGAGATTTTTGAAGGGTTGTGTTGCCAAGTACTCTAGAGAGCCAGGTTCTTCTGCATTCCTTGTAGAAGATCATCTTCTTGCGTAGAAGATTTGAGGAGTCAAGTGCTGAATTGAGTATGTTTTAATCAACGGTGTGAAGTCGTTGAAGCGTGAAGCGATACAAGGTAACTTCAGTCTTTAGATAGGGGATATATGGGGAGGAAATATGAGTTTCTTGTAATTGCGAGATTCATAGTACTAGTGTTTGATTTGATCCAGTTCGGATCGGTGGTTTTTTTACCCGGTTAGGGTTTTCCACCTTAAATTTGGTGTCCATGTGGTGTGTGCTTGTGATTTTATTTTCTACGACCCGGTTAGGGTTTTTCACCTTAAATTTGGTGTACATGTGGTGTGTGCTTCTGATTTTATTTTCACTGCGTAGGTTATTATTATTTGCACACTAGTGGATTGATTTATTAAGTGGACCAATCTAGAGATCTCGAACCCTAAATCTTCAAGGTTCTTGCAGATTCATGCCACCATTAATAATAGGTGGGTGTTCCCTACTTATAATCATGGTCTTAAATAGTTTGGTCATGTGGGTGCTTCTTTTAGTATGAACCATGTCATCATTTAGTGTCGACAAGGTCATTGCACCAGTTGGGAGTATTATACTATCATGCAAGGGCCGGAGTTAAGGAAAAGAAAAATGATAGCAGTACCAATATGGTTCTTTTTTCTTTGATGATAAGGGTATCCCTTGGTATTACTCCCCTATACGAATCTTCTCCCGGGTGCTCGCACAACCCCTAACACATACAACAGGTAATTTTATGATGAAATTCAAACAAAAGACGTCGGGAGCAAACCCACACTTTGCCAGTGAACCATCACACTGGGAGGTACTACTATACTAGTATGGTTTTAAGCACACATTTTTCAATATGGTATCAATCGTACCAAAAACCTTTACGAATGCACTTATATATTAGTTATTGACTAATATTTCAAGTTGTTCCTACTTTCTTTTGTTCTAAAAGAGATATTTGATTTTGAGAAAATATAGAAACTTGTGAATTTTTGTTCTCAATCGCCTTTAAATTTTTTAAGATAATATTATACTAGCACAATAACCCATGCTAAGCACAGGTAGGTCCACATATTATAAATTAAATATTTGTATATAAAAATACTAAACGATTGCAAACAAAATCAAATTGAAATAAAGAGGGACATAGACATAAAAAAGAATTAACTCATAGATTCCTTATCTTCTAACGAAAACCTCCAAACAATCATCACTTGCTAATCTTATTGCTAAATCTTAGAAAGAAAATAAAAGAAAAAAAAATGTTAAAAGTAAATGTTTCCATACTACGAGAGCTAAGTGATATAGAATGAGAATCGAGGAAGAAAGATATATAATAGAAGTGGGGGTAGAAAGAGACTTATTAGAAAAGAAGAAGTGGAGCGTCCTTTAAAAGTGAAGAGTGAATGTAAGGTTTCATGAGATAAAGAATAGGTAGTTGCATAAGATAGGTACTTGGGAGAGAATATTGAATATTTGAAAAAAAAAAGGATAACTTTCCATCAAAATTACTATTGAATTTTAAAATTAGATCTAAAACCTTCCAGCTTAATATATTATAATAGTTTTCCATTACTAACAGAACTTATGATAGTGTATTTTATCATTTATGAACATTTGTTTCAAGAGACTTTTAGAAACACCATACTTATGAGCCACTAAATATTATGGACCACATGATAGTTTTTGACATGTAGAGGATCATTTTAAGCTCATTACTGAGACTATTTGATGTGAACCCAAGATTTCTTTAGTTAAATATAGATCAAGCACTTTGGGTTAATTTGTTTAATCAGTATTTGATTATAGGATTTCTAAACTATATATGCCTTTATTCTTCCAAATTGTAATTTGAGTTCCAAATTGTAAACGGAGCGAAGTGGAGAGATTCACTACCCTTTCTCATGCACTTAAGGAGCATAATGATATAGGTGGGAGAGATAATTTAGTGTTTGAGTACGGATTCAGATTGTTCACTTCATTAGCATCATCTTTGCACAAGGGCCATGCCAACCTTCTTTTTATATCTTTCTAATTCTATGAGATGTCTCCAAAGACTGATTGTTCACTTCATTCATGACAAAAGATTTAAGTTATTTTTTAAAATAGTACGCATACCAGATTTTTTGAGCCAATAAAAGGATCTTATCAGTAACTTTGTCGACCATTTGTTAGATGATTGGACTGTAGGCAACATCCAAGCCACCCAATTTTATTATTAAAATAACACGTATTTTCAGAAAATATTTTTTTGATAATATTATTGAATTTTTGGGATATTGGTTGTTTTTAATGTATTGTTAAATATCATGATATTTGTTATATTGCTAATCAAATATCATGATTTGTGTTATATATGTTGAGTCTTGATATGTATGGGGGGGAAAAGTTTCTAATAGCATATTCAATTGTACGTTAACCTTTTAAACGATCCTTAAAAGCAGTTTAAATATATGATCCCTTTTGACCATTCAAGACTCGAGAAAATATAGTAATGCATTGCAATCTGCCCTTTGCTCGCATTCCAAGCACCTCTTGAGCTTATCAACTGTACTCTCCTGAACATTTTTTTTAAAGTTCCATCTCATTTGTACGGAGAATTTTAAATCTAAAACTTTATCTATGTTAGAAAAGATTGTACTTTTATATATTTCTCTCTCATGTATGTACTTTATTTTAAGCTCAAATTTTGTTCTACATGATATTTCCTTGATACCATCTTTAAAAAAAGTCTAAAATTTGGAGACATTCTACTATTTTATTATGACAATTAAGGTATGAAAAAGATTTATGACATTTGAGACAATGACTTAATCTTTATTAATGACTAATCCTCAAGACTCTACTGAGCCAAGTGGGCGCACAAACTCCCAATCCACCAATTCTACATCAAAACAGGAGAGTCCTACTCCTTCCTCATGGAAAGCTGTCTGTGGATTTCTGCCAAACAAAGGAGGAGTCATCTCTCTCTCCCACCCAAATGACCCAATAGGAAGGCACATGGGGAAGCAGCATTGGATCCTTTGGTGATCATTTTAATAGGAAAAAGGGCATTAGGCACCAAAAAGAGATGGGACCCACCGATTGCAGGAAGTGCCTGGTGTGGTGGGTGACCAAATGCACCTTGTTTTTAAATTCAATTCCAACACACACAAACTTGTCCTAACCCTATAGTGCACTCTTAACTTATGGTTTAGGCCTTGTCGCCATGCATGTTGCATGGCTCAGCAATGTCACAACATGGTGCGTGCCACCCAACTCAACTTGAAAATGCCAAGTGGCACGTTACTGTCAGGTAATGCCACGTAATTTCCAATGATACGTGGCATGTTCTGCTCAGCATTCGGTGCATGAGACATGGTAACCGATAACTGTGTAGACACAAACCTTTCCCTGAAAATGCCAAGCGTCTATGGTAGCCATGTGATGATGGCTGGACAGAAAGAGGCCAAGGAGGGGGTGCATGGGGTGCACGTGCTTCCACCCTAACCCCAGTGGATCCTCTCAGCAAATTTCTGGGAATCGATTGGTGGGGCCCACCTGAAATTAAGAACCTCTAGAAAAACTGTGGTCCCTCTCATAGAATTAGAATTGGACCAAGGGTGTAAGTTCATATGTAATTGAATTTTTAAGATTAATTGCAGTTTTACAAGTGATTAAAAATGATTTTCTTTATAAATGGCTAAAACTGAAAAAAAAAAGTGAATATCCAAAAATAACTATCAAAGGAGATAATGGAAAATGAATATTCGGCCACGGCCATAATAATTCTTATTGCAAGAAAGTTGAGATCCCTTCTATATTTGTTGGTCATATACTTGAGTCCTTATGTCATATTATTTATTCCTCAACTCTTTAATAATCCTTCATATGAACTTATTAGACCATAATAATTTTTCATTTCAAAAAATATATATATTCAATTTCTACATCTTTTATGCAAACAAATACGACTTCAGTATTTTATGGGGACCTCATGATTTTATTCTTTTTTTTATTATAAAAACACGCAAAGTTTATTCTAGAACAGGTGGCAGTGATCAGGTGATAGCAAGACCAACTTTTTATTCAGTAAATCTTGATCAACTGCAATGACTGGAATTTTATGTGGGCACCACCCGCTGAATTATTGTCCTTCTCTCAAGCATTCCCTATCAGAGAATCTGAACTAGTCATAAAAGGATGGTGGAGTTTTGTATCAAGAGGACTAAGCCATCTTCTAGGAAATTAAAAAAAAAAAGGAATGAGCCACAAGGGCTCCTGAATCCTGATCCTGTGCGACATGGTCGTACTCTCGTGGGGGTTTCATTTCGTCCTTGGTGAAACACCAACCACGACTATTGCTAGTACTTTGAATAACAGGCAAGAAGAAAAAGAAAAATTCCGCACCCATTCACATGAAAATAAAAAAAATGCATGGGATTAGATAAGTTTTGATGAGTCAGGCCTAAATGACCCAGTCCGTGATAAATCCAGGTCCAAATCCACGAAGTGACCAAGTCAAGGCAGCCACGTCGCTTCGGAAGCAGTCCCGCTTTTACCAGGTCCTGCGGAGAATATCTCACCTGCCTCGTCCAGCGCGAGAGCAGTTCGAATGCTCTATTCAAGCAGGGCAAACATTGCTGAAGAGTCGTCCCCATCTGTTAGGGGAAGACTATAAATCGAGGAACCCCACCAACACTTGGGGGGCAATTGATATCTTTCCATTTTTCTACTCTTGTATTCTCCTAGCCTGTAATCCCTACTCATTGGAGAAGTAAAATACCACAGGCAACCTCTGCCTTTCTGAAGTGGACTAGGTCATTTCGACCGAACCACTATAATCCCTTCTCTCTCCACTTTAATTATTGAATTATTACATTTAGCATTTATTACTCGACCGGTGATGTCCAAAACCAATTTTGGCATTATCAAGTTTTGATGTGGATTAAAGGTATAAACAATAAAGGGGGCTGATCCAAAAATTCTACCTTTACTACTTTTACGTCCTTAACTTTAAACAATTACATACATTGCGATTTTGTTGTGGTAAAACTCAATGGTGAATGTTTATCAGCATCAATATCAAATTTAAAGCCAATACAAGTGTTCAAAGGAATTGGAATGATTATAAGTAGACCACCTACATGAAAGCAAAAAAGGGCTCAAATAAAACAGTGGGGAGTTTTCACTAGAGAAAGCAACTTAATAAGGTAGGATGCATGGTGAAATTTCATTGGAGGCAGAGTTTGGGGAGGATTTTGGACTCCACACCAAAATACATATGAGTATAAAGGTCCTTTATAGGTTTCATGGGGAAGATAGAAAAAATTGTGACAATCAACAATAGTACTTTAAAGTGAAATATATGGGCTAATACACATTATAAAAGAGAATTTCATGAAGCTATATATAAAAGATGGCTTTATCAATTTCTTTCAACCTAACTATCCAAGGGAATGATTGGAGTCCATGAACTATTTTTATATTTTTTATTTCTTTAGATTAAATAAATAATAACATTGGATCAAGTTGATTTTTTCAAAAAAACTTTTTTGTCCTAAGGGGCCATTTGACAACACATCATGTATTCCAAACTTTCAAAGTGGTGTTTCCAATGACGAAGGTACATCGTCACCCTAGCAGGATAGAATGGAAGTCCACACACATCAAAGCTCTAGAAACACTAGACCAACAACATACATTTTTCATCCTTATACTAACCTAATTTAAGTATATAACACGTCACGTAAATAGATGGAGACCACTTATCCAACCATATAAAAGGTAATTTATTTTTTAACTTATTTATAAAAAATAAAACTCATTATATCATCAAATAATATGTTGGCCCGGTGACTTTTATATTTATTGTGTAACTTTAATGTGTTTTTCTTCCTTTTATAGATTCTAACCTACCATGTGTCCTTACATGGAGCTTTCATAAATTTATAGACAATTCATCAATTTAAGGACAACAGTATATTTTAAGCAAGGACCAAACATGTACACCCTCCAAGTGATGGGATGGTCCTCCCCTTCGGGATGAAAAGAAGGTAAAGCCAGTAGATAGATAGTGATGTGCAGATGCTGTTAATGAAATTAACCTACCATATTCATGTACCTGGTAAATGTAAATGGGGTCTGTCTCATGGTGAAGAAAGAGATAATTCAGACATGGATGCCTGTAAGAAGAGTCACATTTCCCAAGCTTGGAAAGTCACTGAATTGGAGCTTGTGTAACCTTGAGGTGAATGGTTGATTGGGACCCTCGTGAATGCACAAGGAACAAAAATGGACAGAAATTAAATGGTGGGTCCCATATCTTGGGGCGAGCAGATGCCGCAGATCGGAATCCTCTGGCCCCGTGATAAAAGGAGGGTTGGGTGGTCAGTGATCTCTTCTTTTGTCTTGGAGGACAATGTCTTTTCTCCATCCAAGATGATTCCTGGTTCAAGGCTTTTGTAATGTTGTGGAAAAGGAGCCTTGGTGGGGACACTTGCCCACACGTGCCAATGCATGGCACCAGTCGGCAGGTTATTCTGTGCAGGCCTAAGAATTCGGTTGCTCTGCTCTGCAATTCTCAAATTCATGTGACGTGGGGACCTCACGGCTCACACGTACGTACGAAAGAGAAAGCGATGGAGCTAGCCACTTAAAAATACGCACTTAAGACTTGAAAAAAGTACGTAGAGTTTGTGTTGGAGGTCATTTGGTAAAGTGACTAACCAGTCAAAATAGACACATCTGGAGAGTTCATTAGTAGCTATTCCTACAAAGATTACTTCAGGGCTTAATCTTTGGATGGTAAAGTGACTAAACAGTCAAAATAGACACATCTTTTAGGACGCGTTCTACAACAGGGTTCTCGGAAAAGAGGAAGGAAACTGTGCCCCTGTTCCTTGCAGGTGGATCTAAACCGTGTATGGTGGTGCGTACACAAGTCGTCATTGAAAATTAAAAAGAAAGAAATAAGAGACCTTTCTTCCCTTGGCGTGCAAGGATTTCAAAATCTAATCTAGATGCTAGAGGATGGTCGACTTGGTCGACTTTCCTGTGCGCCGCGCACTCCTAGTCAAAAGTCTTTGGGTGTGTTTTGTGCACAAGGCGTGGAAGAGGTGGCATTAAAGTCCCACTTGTCCAGGTGAGATTTCTGGATCCTTACATTGCAAGCATGGAAAATTTGAAGGATCCGGGTGCTTTTTGTCGAGGAATGTTGTTGCACCAAACATGTACCAAGGAGGATGTTTGAAAACCTGGCACCTTTTCAACCCGTATTTCATGGCATATCCGCGTTGTCGCAAAACCCCTCGTTAGGGTCCGATTTTTTTTGTTGTGTGCCAACGATGAACACTCATGCAGAGATACACACAAAGATTTACTTGGTTCAATGATGCCCATACATTTATGGCAAGGGAGTGTCAATCGTCACATGCGTGCCTAAGCACAAAATCTACTATCAATAATCAAGACACAAGAAGAGAGGCACGAGAGATTTATGTAGTTCAGCTTTGTGCCTACAATATCTACATCCACAGCCAAATACGTACAATTTTACTGTTTCACTCTTAGGCCTAGGGTTACAGGATCTATTATATATTTATATATATAATACTCTATTTTTTAAATTGTTAAAGCTCGTTATAATTACCAATATACTCTTGACACAATCCCTAGTTCCTAGGTAACCCAGTAGACCAATCCAACTCAGAATATATGATATAAACCCAAAGGTTTGTATAGAATAAGTAGAAATTCACAGTCAATACATCAAAAAATTATTAAAAAAAATGAGCGGTGAAGGACATAATGTCAAGTCCATTAGAGAGGGAAGGTTATCTAATGGTCATTTTTTAATATTTACCTTTGATTCGTTATTTTAACCATTTACAAAAAAAAAAATATAAAACGTTTGAAATTACTATGAATTCAATTACAGGTAAGTTGTAACAAACATGTCCTAAATGTGCCTTAACAGATTTGCCACAAATTATATTTCGACTGTTACTTGCCTTTTCCAAGAATATTATGGCCTATGTTTATGGATATAATGTAGAGGCCACTACGACTTATCTAAAAGCAGTAAGACAAGAGAGGTAATATGTGGACTGACCGTCCAAATGTCATTCTATTTTATTAATAAAATTTTGAGAATTGATCACATTTTAATGTCACTTGACAACAAGGCCGTAAGTCACTTAATTGGTTGGCAATCCTGTCAGTCGCCTAACTACCCAGGTTCCTTGGGCCTGCCATTGTTTTCACTTTGTGTGAGTTTCTCTTTCCACTTTGTAGGCTCTAGTTCCCACTTATTTGGACTTCTCAGCCTTTTATGCTTTTCTTCCCGCTTGTGTGGGCTCTCTTGAGTCCTAACCTCCTTGGTTGAAATGCCAAAAAAAAAAAAAAAGTCCACTTAGGAGACGACATTCATTTAACTTCATTTGGGTCCAACGTTTTGATTGATCCAAGCTAAAAAAAAAAACTCACAATTAAATAGACAGAATTCAAATTTTCACTTTAATGAAAGTTAACACGTACAGTTAGATTAATCAATGCTAAAGAGCACATAATTATATTGAATCAAATTCTAGTTGTTGACATTGGTAAATCTTATTCAATGGTTTGAAATCTAGGTCACTGCTTAGTCACGATAATGTATACGATTTGAGAGGCTTAAATCAGTCAAAAGTAGGACCTAAATAGACTAGAATAGTGGCCATTCGTATGAAAACTCCAATGCAGATGCTGATGTATGATCATTTCCCCTGTAATCTAGGTTCTCAAAATTTTACAGGTTTTCGTTCCAATTTTATCTTTATTTATAAAATCTGATCATAAGGTCCCTATTATAGGACTCAAATGGAATTCACTTGTTCAAACTTCATTTTTATCCTTTTTTTCAAGGTCTCATTTACTTGATATAATAACCATGGTTTTATAACATAGTTCTTAATTGTTCAAGTTTGTTTTTGCAAGGGTTTGCCTCTTCTTATTCACCAAAACCACTTGTTTCAGTGATCAGCCATATTTCAACCTAATGTTAAGTTGGATCACCATCAAATTTATCACATGGAACTAAAAAAACTAAGGATGTGGAATTACCATTATTATACTTGATTAATTCGATTGTAGGCCAATTTAACTCCCACATATGTGAATGTGGCCCAATGCCACTGCATGGGAGGATCGTTATCGACATTTAGGTCACATTGAAGATGAGTCCCACGTGCCAAAAGTGTTGCTATGATCAATGAAGAGCTGTTTGTTTAATTGTATTGAGGACACCCTTTTTATGACTTTTAAAATGTTATCTACACCAGCATCATTATTAATGTCATCACATCATAATTACTAACATCAATTGCAGCATAAGATCACCCTTTTGATTAAAGATTGTGAGTTGATGAGATGGGGCCAGTTCGACAGCAAAGTGCCAAAAAAAGCTGGCCAACTTTGCAGTACTTTTAAATTAGATGGGTATTCTCAAATTGGTTCGTCATAATCATTTATATGCAAGTGTTACAAGCAATGATTCTACAATGTTAATGGGATAGTAGTTTCCCTGAATATGCTAATGATGACTTTCTTTTACCCATTTGTAGACTAGATAAGGCCCTCTGATATCATTTAGACAATTGGTAAATAACACCTCATACATAAGTGGGAAATTATAGTGAAATTTGTTAGATCAAATCTTAATTATTAAGAATAGGGATTTGATCTAGTGAGAACCGTTCTCATGGAGTTACCGTGAAAACTTTTTTGTAGGGTCCATTGGGTATCTCATTTTGGGATGGAACAGGTGGGGATTGAAATATCTATATGGGACTACCATGAATATCAAGTTTGGCACCAGTCCCATGCTCCTAACTCCTTCATCCATGACCGACAAGCCCAATTCATTCATATGAGTATATAGTCGATCCAACGGTCCAATTCATTCACATTGGTGCCAAACCTTGGAGCGTGTGACTATCAAGGGGGTCCTTGTCTATTACAAGGTTTGAATTGGGTGATAGGTGGGCCCCACCTATAGTTCTCACGGTTTGAGCCGTGAGAACTGTTCTCACCTGATCATTTCCCTTAAAAATATGGAATATCTATCTTTAAATAAAATATGTTTAAGAGGGGTTTTTTTTTTCTTTTTATATACCACAATATAGGGGGTGGAACCCAAGAGAGCCCATGCAAGTGGGGAGAGGAAGCGGACAATAGGAGGGAGAGCCCACACAAGTGGGAAGAAAAACCCACTAGAGTGACATACTGGGGAATTGATTCTTGGGCATCCAAGGTGACATGCGGGGCTATCAACCATTTAAGCAACTCTTTATAGGATTTTTGACAAGCTGGCAATTCATTTATTCCCTTTGGCCTTTAATTTACATTATCTACTCTTTTGTTCCCATCTCACTTTGATTAATTTTCCATTAAAATGAAGATGATTCGATGGTCCATTTTAGATTTTTATCTTTATTTTTTCAAATTTCACCGCTTTTAAATTCAATTACGTACATGAAACAACCCTAAAGATATTATTTAATGCCTTTTCCTATCACATATATATTTTGCAAAATGTTATGAATGATAGTCTTACATGTCATTAAATGCTTTAAGTTGTTGAACCACCTTGTTATGTGGTCCCCTTTATCCCAAAGCTGCAATGTGCATGGGATACCCATGTGAAGAACTAGGCAACTCTGTTTTCCATTTGTTTAGAAGTTCGAAACCATCTCGGAACTTTCAGATGCATTCCAGTCACTTTTTGCCGGGATTAATTCATTCTCATCTCCGCCAGCAATTTAAATCAACCACTTCAATAAAGAAAGCACTATAAATATGAGGGACAATGTTCTCCTATAGTTCATATTTCTAGAGTCCAAAACATTGAAGCATCAGTTCAAACTCCCCACCTTACCCACCAAAAGGGAATAAATTGGCCGACTTACATATCAATATGATGGTTTCTTTTCTTTGTTAGGAAGTACTCAAAGGCGCACTTTTTTTCTATTAAAGAGGTTTTTGGGGTCCCTAACTAGCTAAACTACAACTGTTAGTTAATATGTGTCATTCAATCAAGGAATAACCACAACTACTAGTCAGCCTTCTGAAATGCATCATTGGCAATTGTATATGCAAGCCTGTTAGTAAAAAAAGGTGCAGGTTGCCAACAAACTGAGATCAATTGTTGGGCAGCCGAGTGAAGATGCTAGGCTACCAACAAGCTGAGTAACCCCTCATTCTCTTTTGTTGGCCATATAAACAATGCATTTTGTATGGATCGGAGATACATAAGTGAGCCAGGTATTGACAGTATTGTAGTCATACTTATATAATTTTTTTTAAAGGGCAATGTTCATATGCATCTTTCCCTCATCATAGAGTGAGGGACACTCCCCTTTTGCACATGAAATGTGTATTTTGTACCTCACCCCTTTTTGCACATAAAAAGTGCATTTTGTACCTCACCCTATGTAAGAAAAGTACATTTTATACTTGTAAATTTCCAAAAAAGGAAGTGTCCCTCACCCTATGGTGAGGAAATGATGCATATGAATGTTCCCCTTTTTTAAATGCGTGCATATTAAAAATGCATAGATTTTGTGAGTCTGAATCAAATATCACACTGTAATATGGTGAGGAGAAAAGATGTATATGAATGTTCCCCTTTATCTTCACATGATTATTTAGAGTCAAGGTTGGGTCATTTTGTTAGGGATGCTAGACTTCTTATGCATCGTCTTGGAGTGTCTATTTGCTGTCATGTACCGCGCCAAGGGAACTCTGTAGCCCATTCTCTAGCGAATAGGGCTAGGATCTCTAGGGTTCGGTCTACTTGGTTGATGGAATGCCCGCCAGATGTTTCTTCTATTATTTGGAAGGAACACCGTCGAGCAATGTAGTTCGTTTATTTGGTTGAATGAAATTTGATTCTTCTCAAAAAAAAAAAAAATCACACTATACTCACATTATCATAGTCTACCATAACTAATTATCAGCAAGGCAGAGTAGCTACATCAATTACTTGCATCAATTCTCAAAATTTGGTTTGCATTGCCTGCAATGCTCCACATGAATCATCTTGACTTCATCGAGAATTATAAGATCTATGTATACATTACAATACTAAAGAAACTTAATCCTATCACAATATCAATCTAATCTAATCTAATCTAATCACATTAATTACTGTATCAATAAAATTATCTTCTCGTTTATAACCTAACATATTATAAAATTTTTAAACATAGCTAACGATCATAACATTCATAAGTGTATTCTCTCTCTCTCTCTCCGCATGTACTGAGACAAATTGTGTGTCACATTGATGCTCCATATAAGGTTTTATGAAAATGCAATTTGTGTCGGATGTACACATACCACAATTGTGAGAATGAGATATCACATTGCTGGCATATCTTTTTCTTCATGATCTCATAAAAGATTTGTTGCCTTTACTCTAATAAATTTGGTCTAAGCGTCTAAATCACGCAAAACAGATTAGATAGATAGGGAAGCATTTGTGTGGTGATACTGTTTGATAAGGTGTTTGTATGATGATCACAAACATCTTTTTATAGAGTCTTCATATATAGTAATGGATGGTTCTCATCTTGATCAAAACATTCTTTTCACTATTGTTTTAGTGGCTATGATCAGCAAATCAAATAAAAAAGTACATAAATTAATGAAAACCTTAATCAATCAGTGGGGCCCATAAGATGGGTTCCACTGAAATTATATTATAACTAGATAGAGTTGACTACTTACTCTAAACAATATTTACAAATCCTGTGATTAACTCCTTTTTGTTTTGATTAATTATCATCGTTACGATTTACAGAGGGGATATCTGATATACCTTCATTTAATAAGCTTAACCCCTCATCATCTCATAAACTATTTGTGCAACTTATCAGAACTCACAAGTAGGGGCATTCTGGTTAAAAGAATATAGGTTGGGTCAATAAATTAAGGGATAGTAGTTATGAGAGGTTTGGCTCCAGGACATTCTCATTCATAATTCACAGGGAAGGTTGCTTTGTACCAGGACTATGCCTTTATTTTTGTAGTACTTCTATTTGAAAGCTAAAAATTAAAGAAGCTAAAAGTTTGAAGAAGCTTGAATAATTCTCAATCCATGGAATAAGTGTTACAAATATTTAATATTCAGAACGTGTCACAAAAAATTAGAAGATGTTATTTTGCTAATTATTTTAAAAGTATCAATGAAATAAAGAAAAATATCATGAGAAAATGAGAGAGAGAGAGAGAGAGAGAGTATCAGGGGCCTCACCCATCTTAAAAAACAAAATATTGATTCGGGCGAGTCGGCGTGCCAGAGAATCATTTTTTTTTTTATTTAGACCATCTTAGAGATATTTAAAAAAGATTTAATTTCTAATATTTAACTTATTAAGTTCATGTGTATTCATCATAATTAATCCAAATTGATAAACTTATATATTCCTGAATTATGAAAATAGGAAGAAAAAAAAAAAAACCTATTCTTACAATATTTTGTCACACATTCCTAGCCTCGACTACATTTGACTTGGCCATTGTCTAAAATAACATGACTCGATGGAGCCAATTATCAACTGGGAGAGTTTTTCAACCGTAAAATTGAAGCCATATGGAACAAAAATGAGTTTTTGTTAGAAGAATTTGCATGAACGGATAGATGGTTAGATTTTAAAACCTGAATTGGAATTGCTTTACGTGAAGATATGTAGAGATCAAGGTTACGAGAACAACTACCAAAGCAATAAGAAACTATTTATATGATTACTTAATTTATTAAGAGGACACATGGCACTCTGTAAGAGTGTTTTCCCCCTTATTTTAGTAATGTGCATATTAGTTTGTTGATTTCAATAGGAGAAGTCCATTGGCACATCTCTTTTTTTTTACACTCTCGTGCAAAAACAACCATTTCAAGGTTTATCTAAACACTTGAATAGTATAGCACTTCAATAAGAAAGGAGTTTCATTCATTGGACCTGTGAAGTTCTTTCTTTATTTTAATCTTATGCTTTATTAATTCTCTCAAACTTCACTATCAAAGTGACCCACTTTATATAAAATTTTGTGGTATTTAACTGCATGGAACTTGACATCAGCAAAATGAATTGAAATAATTCAAAAGGCTAGAAAGATTAGATTTCTGTTGTAAAAAAAAGTGTGGTTATAAGAGCATTGACGGATCCGAGATCTTTATTGGGTGGTGTAGGTAATGGTCAAGTAAAAAGATTAAACAATAATATATAAACTTTTAAGATATTATCTAAAGAGTTTCTCCAGTCTTGCGGGTGCGGGACACTTAGGTCCGCCACTGATTAAGATGGTCTAATGTAAAGGTAAAAATTATAAGATTAGCTATCTATTAAAAGTCAATCATATTTAGTAAACAATGTTGGGCATTTTATATCAAAGAAAATGAAGGTAAACAACACAAATGGATCAAAATCATTGCCTTTACAAAAACAGCTAGCACTGCTCAATCATCATTCTAATATGGAAGATCCTGCAATCCATTTTTGACATTGTGAGATTTAGGGCTGCACAAAAAATCCGATATCACCGTAAAACTGGACCGAACCGACCGAACCGGGCGGTTCGGATCGGTTTATAGTAAATCGGTTCGGTTAACGGTTTGAAAATCATAAAAACTACTTACATCGGTCGGTTATCGGATTGAGCCCACGATTAACCGCTTAAACCGAACCGACTGTATATAATAGCTTAAGTATTATTTTTTTACTATTTTAGCCTTAGGGTTTCGTTTTTGTGCGCTTGCATTTAGTCCAAACTCTCTTTGTGGAGTATAATTATTTTTTATATGAGTCGCTGGAATGTTGGATTTTTATGTTTGCACTAAACATTAGTAATAAATGCAAAGGACGGGGTATCATCATTTTGAAATTTTTAATGTTTGATTTAAAAAAAATAAAATAAAAAACAACGGTTTAACCGTCCGAACCATTTGGTTCGGATTAAGCCCTCTCCATCGGTCGGATCGGATCGGTTAATTAAAAAAACGACAAATTCAATTTGGTTGTTGGTTTTAGTGTTAAACCGATCCGAACCGCCCATGTGCAGCCCTAGTGAGATTTGCAACAAGTTGTGGTGATCAATAAAAAAAATACTGCCCCACTTGCATGCCACTTGCCCAGTGCCATTGTTCAACAAGTGTAGACCCTCTGAATGTCTCACTCGAGCTTCCTCCGAGTAAAAGGAATGGAAATCCATGGTATGGCGAACCTATTGAAAATTCTAATTGTTTCGAATGAACGTCCTCTTTTTTTAGTGGGATGTCCCAATATTACTCAAATAAAATTCGGTCATACTCTAAGACTTAGCATGTGTTGAACAATAATATAATTAACACAATCTCATGTATTATTAATCAACCCATTAAACATCTTTTAAATTCATGCTCAAGTTTATGATCGGACCAACTCCTATTATAATAAAATTTTGAAATATCGTATTAGAAGGGACCCTATACATTTTGAGCTATTTGAATATTCATATTTTTACAGTTTTTTTTTTATTGTGAGAAAGACAAGAGAGGGCCCAAATACTTCATAACAATGGCATAAGACCTCCAATCTATGATATCACACAACAAAGAAAAAAAAACTATATGCAAAATTTATAAATAAAAATTAACATTTTGTGATATCTAATATCGTGGAAAGGTGGCGAATTTGTAAAAAAAAAAAAAAGGTATAGAGGAATCCCTACCTTCCACTATTTTTCTTGATTTTAAATTTTATATATTTGGTAAAAATTTCATTGAATTTTTAATTGGTCTCAATATTATTTAAAATAACAGTTGTTGCGTTGCGTTGTATAGTAGCTATATTATCGGCTGTAGCGGTTAAGTAATACTCACAGGACATAATATAATATTTTGATAACGGACCCACTATAGGCTTACTAAAACTTCGATTTTGATGCGGTTAAGTAATACTCACAGGACATAATATAATATTTTGATAACGGACCCACTATAGGCTTACTAAAACTTCGATTTTGATTATTTGTTCCGATTTTGATTAATAAATTTCACATTTTCATCGAGAGAGGCCTTGACGGCCCTGCCCAGCCGTCTTCAACTGTTGCACGCCTCTAAAAGAAGATTTTTTAAACAGAACTTCTTGAGTCCCGACACCGGCAATAAAATATACTATTTATAAACCAGCAGTAGACGCGTCCGGCAACCATAAGCCAAATACACGGTCAAATGTCTGAACTCTGAAAGACACATGATGGGGACCGTCTATGTTGACTTACGTGGCCCCACAGTATGACCCATCTTTTTAATCATCCATCAGTGTGTGTCATCCACTATTTAATTAAAGGGCCCACGGAATTCACTTCCTCCTGGAAGACTTTCATGAGATCCAGACCGTTCATCATCTGGGTGTTTATCTCTGTCTAGCGACTGACCAACACTGTAGATTTAACCTCAGTCCGTAAGTACGTGGCCCTACCATGTTTGACCCTATGTGAGTGATTTTGATGCATCTGCTGTACCTTGTATAACTCTCCTGTTGGAGTGAACGGACTATAGTTCACTTCACCACCCCGAATGAATGGCCCCCAATTGTACGGTCCAGATTTATTATAAAATTGAAGTAATCAGAATTTTGTGGGGTTGGTCAGAGTTAGCAAATGGTACTTGAGTAGCCCAAAATGCTAGTGTCCGCACACCGGAATTAGGGACCTGTGTCATGATAGGCACTGTTAACGGCTGATCGTTACGAGTGTTGTTACATGTGGGGGTTGTATTTCTCCTTGTAATTTGTTAAGGCTGCCATTATGAGAAAAGGATGTCTTCCTAATAATATCATGCATTTATCATTATTCAAATCGAAGATGTAGCTAACTAGCATGTAATATCCCTGACCCGGTTTCTAAGAAAGTATTGATGAAAATACTCTTGACGTTGAACTCGATCCATGGCTAATTCAATATACCATTATGATAAATTGAAATACAAGACATAAACATAATAATTTTTATTTTGATTTGAATTCCGTACAACTCGAGCCACTAAAAAATATAATCCTGACATGTATTTTCATACATTGTTGAATGTTATGCAGTCTACCGATAATACAAGACATAACCAAACAGTATCCACCTTAGATTGGATTCCATTTTGAGAAGGGTCTCAAGTTCTAGGCTACTGTTGCAGAGAGATCAGGAGCTTCTGATCTAGGTGGGCCACACATCTAGGTTCGGCGTTGGCGTCTAGGAATAAGGGATCGGATTCTGTAGTATTCTTGTTGGCCTATGGTTGGTGCCAGAAAAGGATTCTGATCGATTTGCAGAGAAAGGATCCGAAGAAAGAGGATTTTACGAGGTTCGGTAAATTCGCTTACGTCCACGGCAAAAAGAGCAACGACTCACATATTCTTTAACTCTCTTTAGAGTCTAAGGTGATATATTACATCATATATATATATATAATCTCAACTCTCTTTAAGTCAAAACTCAAGCTAAACTATGCCCCTTCATATCTAGCTCAGCTAGTCTATCTATGGTATTAAATTGGATCAGTGAAGAGTAGACCATGAAATATTTACATAATTTAATTGAGCCCTACAATCATCATTACAGCTTAAGTTGTCTGGCTTCGCGAACGCACCCATGGTTGAGTGGTGTTGTCGAGCTTAGACCAATTGAGTATATCCTGAATTGAGTTTGATCCTTTGCCACGACATTGGTTTTAGGCCTAATCACAGCATATTAGTTGTAAGGAGAGGGGTGTTCCTTTTGGGTTGGGATGGTTGATTAGCCAGTAAATACGGGTGCAATTCAAATTTAACTCATCAGTTAATTGGGTTTAAAAATATTAACCAAAACGGCGGACAAAATTAAACCCTAAAATGATCATTCAAGGTTGGAGCGGTGTTCTGCAATCTGCATGATGGATTGGGATAGATTAAGTTTGGATCACAACCCCACCCATTTATTCAGTAGATAAAAAAAAAAAAACCCAGATTGCAAGATGGGCCAAGTTAAAATCTTGAATGACCTAATATGGTTCAGGTATAAACTAGGACATGTCACCCATCCAACCGACTACAACCATGTGGACCATCGAAAGTGGATGAAAAGATTGAAAACCAAAAATAAAAAATAAAAATTGGCCTCCTCCTTGGAGAAGCAATATGTGATTGTGAGGACTATCATAGTGGTGTGTAATTTAAACAATACATCATACCATCATTGACTGGTGATGGTGAATGTGCCTACACAACAGTTGCATCAACGATCAACCATTGCACTCCAAAAACCTTTCCATCTACAATGATGCAACCTTCACTAAAATGACGACATCATTTGGAGAAAATTCACTACAGTTAAAAACATATCATACATTCATTGTTCTAGCTGAAATGCTGATGATAAGAATTAAGAAGAACATCAGGGCCCACCTTCATTAACACCTCCCTTTTATTTTCCTTTTCAGCGGATGGGTCCACGAAAACGATCCCCAAGATCCCATCGTGGGCCCCACCATTTCTTTTAATAATTTCAGACATTCTCTTTCACCCATCCAAATTCCAACCTACACACAGTCCTCTAATTTCTCAAACCTAAAATGTCGTCACCAACGACAGGAGTCAAAATTCAAAACCATACACAATAGCCAAACCGTATTCATTCTCTCCCCCATAGGCCATAGCTGTATTTCAATGACCCATGGTTGAAAGTAAAGGCACGTGGACGTACGTGTTGTTGCAGTTTGTCTGCGACCAGACAATTTATGTTTTTAAAAACTCTATGACCTCATTATATATATATATATATTGATGGTTCATTACCAATGTAATTGTAAGTGAAATGTATAGTATCAATATTTGAATTTGCTTCCAACTAGGGTCGAGTCTAAGTCAACAAGATTATGTTCGTCTCAAATTAAAAACATAGGGTCAAAATCAGCTCTAATAAAAGTGAGTCGAGGTAGGTGAGGTCACCGCTAATGGTGTCTCTCAGTAAAAAGATTTTGCTCTTGTAGAATTTTATTCTAGCATTCTTGCTCTTACCATAAGAAATTAGGGCTGAGCAACCGGATTTCCGGTACGGCCTAAAATGAAGGACCGGACCGGTCCGAACCGGTCCAGTTGGACCACTTAAAGTGGTCCAGACCGGTTTTCATTTTTTTTTCATTTTTACCTCACATCTAAAAAGCATAAAGAAAATTAGTTACAAATGTCCCAAAAAATTAAGCACCATAAGTCAAAATACAAATGTCCCAAATACATTAATAAATAAATTCGGTCATGCCTCATGGGCTCATCCATATTAAAAAAAAAACTTATTATTTTAATAAATCTGGTCCGGTCCGGTCCAAATCGGACCCCAAAAAGCTTGGACGGGATTTGGACCACTAAGACCGCAAATCCGGTCCGGTCCGGTCCGATTTTGTGGTCCGGTCCGGTTCTGTGCAGCCCTATAATAAATTTAAGTACTCTTTATCACGAATAATTTATATATATATTTGCCGTATCAAACGAGAAAAAAAAAATATTCCCCTCTCTTTTACCATGATTTTTTCATAAATGCATTATAATTTAAACCGTTGCTCTCTCATTATAGGAATTCAAAAAAAAACTTTTTTTTTAATTTCTAGATATAGTAGAATTCCTAGATGCTTTTTTTTGTATTTGTGCATCCAAAAACCCCACCAAAATGCAAAGGGGTTGGAGTACCAAAATTTTGCCCCGAGATCTTTTATATGGCCGGGATCTTGAAATTATTAGAAAGACATAAGGGATTTACAAATACTAAGGACAAGCCATTATATCATAAAAAAAAGCTCCAACATCGTAATTTTTTTTATTTGAAATTCTACCAAAGAAATAGACCCTATAGAAAAATTATTTGAAATTCTACCAAAGAAATAGACCCTATAGATGTTGAAAATGTTCACCTACCCTCCATGTGTGAGCAGATAAAAAATCTGAAACCTTCAAACGTATAGCTTGCCTCATAAATTTATATATTACAACAAAGGGGGACCTAAGATTTTTGTTTGGGTGGGGCTAACTTTTTGCTCGAATTTGTTTGACTTTTTTCACATTAACTATACCAAAAGAGAAAATATATTTCATCTAAATAAACACAAATTTCTCTTTTCATGCTCATATCTCCTATTCAATTGAAGGGTCTTCTCACCACCTCTCCTAAAAGTGATCAATAATTCGTCATCATAAAAAAGAGCGTAAATTAACATTTTCTTTAATCCTAGTTGTTTGGATGTCTAGAAACGGTGATTTTGGTGAGCAACCAATTTAAGTTCTTAAAGGGATTGTATTTGGATTAAGCTGGAATTTGGTTGGTTGCGATTGGAAGAGAAGATGAGTGTTTTCACTAAGGTTATGTGACGTGGGGCAATAACAAGTTTTAGACGCGGGGCAATTGTTTATTAAATATTTGTGGGACAGGTTTAGACCCATTTAAATCTTTGACAATTTCAAAATTTACTGCCCCAAGTGATTCATACGTAGGTCTGCCCGTGCATTACAATCACAATCACATCCAATCTAAGTTTATAGGCATGTGCTAGTTGCGTAGCTGAATATTTTCCATTCAATAAAAGATAATGACATCAAAACCATTCAAAGCTTTCATGTTTTTTTTCCTTCACATTTTACTATTAGTAAGATTTGAGAACACAAAACTTATTATAGATACGCAATCTTACTTACGTTATTTTCCTAATTAGTGAAGTCTAATAACCCCACCTAAATTACACTTCTAGAAACTTACCGTCGTCACGTTTTAAATCTTTATTCGTCACGGTAACGACCGAAGCACCATTTCCTCCCGTTGTCGTACTGGCTCTTCAACAGATCTACAGCAGCACAGCTAGCTAGAAGCTGGTGTACTCTTTCGGTACTCCCGAGGTGTACCATTGCATCTCTCTACGACTAAACCCCCACCACCCCCTCGTACATGAAAGAGAAAAAAAAAAAAAAAAACCAAAACAAACCAGTGTGAGACTGCTGCTGCTGCCAAAGTAGCTACCAAAAAAAAAAAACAGACGACGGTGCGTTCTACGCACCCCCACCCTCTTTCTTCTCCCTCTCCTTGTGCTGCTACTACTCTACGACAAAACTTCTTGCTGGCAAAAGATTCCATTTCTGTCTCCCTCTCTCTTATCTTCACCGTTCCAAACCCTAGATCCCAAAACACCCTGCAAATCCTTTATTCTTCTTCTCTTTTTAGTTGAGTTTGCCTGGTCTGTCGACTCCTTCTTCATCTTTGTTTCCTCGATCTCTTTTGAGATAGATCCGCGATGGGATGCGGCGGATCGAAACTGGACGATTCGGACGCGGTGGTGTTGTGCAAAGAGCGGTCCCAGCTCCTGGAAGACGCCATCCGCCATAGATACTCGCTAGCTCAGTCCCACCTTGCATATCTACACTCACTAAAATCGGTTGCGTGTTCTCTGCAGCGATTCTTCGACCTGGACCAAAACACTATGGCTCCATCTTCTCCTTTCCTCCCTCTCCCCACTCAGAGAAAAGGCGATCCGGATCCAGGACCCGCCATAGAAACCCGCAGCCCCGAACTCATCAAGCCGTCTTCTTCCTCTCCTCCAATCGTTCACTCTCACTCCAATTCCGGATCTCACCTCAACTTCCACTCGGATTCTGATTCGGATATCTCCGGATCTCCTTTTCACGACCACGACCACGACCACGAAATCCAAGCCCCGAGCCCTCCCCGCTACTACATGAACTACGCCCGCAGCGGCGGCCCTGCCGCCTCCATCTCCTACGAGCAGCGCCCGCAGAGCCCAGAAAAAATCCATTTTGGCGGATCTTCTTACTTTGCGAACCCTAACCCTAGCACTTCCTACCCTTATCAGTATCCTTACTCGAATTATGGCGGAGTTAATGGGTTCTTCGGTTCGCCGCCTCAATACTCGTACTCGTCGTCGCCTCCGGGGCCGGCGGTGGCGGGCGCCAGAGCAGAGTCTTCCGGCAAGGAAGCAGCCCCGCCGCCTCCGCCACCGCCCAATGCCTCCACCTGGGATTTCTTTAACCCGTTCGAGTCGTCCGTGGAGTACTATCCTACATACACCCCCAGCCGCGACTCGAAGGAGTTGCGTGAAGAGGAAGGGATCCCGGATTTGGAGGACGATTACCAGCAGGAGGTCGTGAAGGAGGTCTATGGCGAGCAGAAGTTTGTCGCGGTTGAAAAGGGGGGTGGGGGTGGCGGTGGCGATGAGAGGAGTAGAGGAATTGGGGGAGAGGTGGAGTATGGAGTGAGATCGAGCGCGGTGGGAGAGAGCAGTGGAGTGGAATATGGGGTGCATTTGGTGGATAAGAATGTTATTGCGAATGAGAAGCCGCCGGTGGAAAGCCATGGCAATGTGGCTCCCGTGAAGGCGCGTGGGCCGCGGTCTGATTCTGAGGCTGTGAGCGAAATTAAGGAGCAATTTGTTCGAGCTTCGGATTCGGGCAGCGAGGTTTCAAAGATTCTTGAGGTGGGGAAACTTCCTTACTGTGGGAAAAATTCTGTATATAAAGGTATAAGTAAGTTCATAATTTTCATTTTCTCTTGCTGATTTTTATGATAAGTAAGCTCATGGTTTTCATTTCTCTTCGTGATTTTAATGTTTCCTGTGTAAGTAGATGAAATACTTGGTACTTGTACGGAGGTCTGTTTTATGGAGTTCATTCATATGATGTTTTAGATGAGTTGGATATCTTATGGTGTTTGATCCATAAACTCTCTCGATTGAGAGGAGACGATTAATTGGATAATAGATGGTTTGTGAACTTTAAATCTGACTTCACTCTAGAGCGTTGATTACTTGATACTCCATTAATACTCTCCCATGTTTGGTAGTTGCAAGAGCTCTTACCCTAAGATTTATTGTGCTTTAATTTTTCCCCCTCTTGATGCAATAATATATATTTTTTCAATAAATAGTTTTATGTTGCCTTTCAAAAAACACCGACACAAAATTTGAATTTTGAATACTTTTCTGCCGCAGTTTCATCGAGGATGCTGGATGTGATTACTCCTTTATCGGCAATATCTTCACAGCCATCTAACTATAAAGGTACTGATGCTTTGCCGATTGCGGAAAATGTTGATCTTTCCATAGACTTTGAGGAAGATATGTGGATGAAATCAAAAGGTCTTTCTTCAACGCTAGAGAAATTGTACATTTGGGAGAAGAAGCTTTATGAGGAAATCAAGGTATGTTGAAATAGACTTGCTGCATTTATTGACTTTTACATGCACATTGTTCTTACTCTTCAGAAGTTCATATAATGCCAATAAATTTACACAGATTTGAAATCTGGGTGGTATCAAATAGATACTACATTGTGTTATATGTGGAGCCTGATTTCACCCAAGTCTTTCCCTAATATTACCCTGCGCAATTATGTAACCCTAGCATAGCCGCCAGAGATCTGGTATCTTGTATTCTCATTTTCTATTCTCATCTTCTGCCTTTGAGCATAGTGGAATCGGTGTGACCCGTGGACGTACCTCAAGATCGAGGGAACCATGTAAATCTGTGTCTCTTCTTTGTGTGGTTTGATTGCATCTTTTGTTTTTTATTTCCTAACACATTGAATGTTTGGGCTGTATGGCAGTTTTTCTTCAATAGTTGCATCAGTCAACCATAAGGGCTAAATCTTCTTTGATGATGTTTAGTAATTGTTTGAGACTGACTGGTTATGCTATTTGTCCAGGAGCTTATCCCAGCATCACTTGCTAATTAATTATATGTATTATGTAGCCCATGTCATTTCTCTGTGTTTATTATGTATTGTTAATCGGCTATATAGATGCATGAATATGGGGTCGTGCAAGGGCATTGGTTCTCATGACTGACTATTAAACTTGAAACATATTTAGTTGAGTTTTTAGAAATTGTTTCATTATCATAGGCTTTATGCTTGAGGTTAGAAGAACTTGTCATCCAAACTTGTTGCACCAGTCCAAGAGGATTGTCAAAATTTTCTAATATATGAGATCATGAGCATTGGGCTGGCCAATTTTTTTTTCTTTTTTTTTTTTTTTTTATTACGGAGGGTGTCCCAGCCCTTTGGGCCGCACTAATCACTAGGGGCCCAGGGGGAGCCGGGTAAATCCAAAGTTGTCAAGTTCGTTTTGGACGCCGTTTCGGTTTGGTTCCAAAATGAAACATCTTGAGTTATTCGGACATTTCGCTTTCCTATTCGAAATTTTTTTTCGAAAAATATAAGAAAATTACACACACACATATATATATATTAAAAATATATAGAAAATCTCATTCTACCAAGCATCAAAAATTTAATTTGCAAAAGATAAGGTTCAAATACATCCCCTCAAATATCATAAAATAAAGCAAAAAGTCAGCTAACTATGCATCACTGTAATAATGATTATCATCTTCATTTGCTCCCAAATCCTCTCCTATAGGGCCACCTATTTCATCACCCCCATCAAAATCAGGGAGACCCTCTTGCACTTGTGCCGGTTGCTCCATAGTCGTCCAACCGTCGACATCCTCTATGGTCAAGAGAGGTGCTTCTTCAGCAACCCAATCCGCCAAAATATTAATATTCTCCAAACTTATTGGGTCGGAAGCAGCATTTCCAGTCCTTTTGAGCATATCCCTACAGTTTACATAAGTTAATATTTTGGTATGACAATTAATAATTTGCAAAAGAATTAACATTTGATATACCTTTCACGGAGCTTCAAATTATAATGCACAAAAACTAGATCATTCAGCCTCTGATGTTCTAGCCTATTTCTCTTAGGAGAATGAATATGTTCGAAGATACTCCAATTTCTTTCACAACCACTAGCACTGATGCATTGGCTCAAAATTCGAATTGCCATTTTTTTTAACTCAGGGGTACCATTTCCAAACCGATCCCACCATATATCTGTAAAAATTTATATGAAATATTAAATTATATTTTACAAATTGCAATCATATAATAAGTTAATGAAAAATAAAAAAGCTTTCATTTACCTGGAGACATTTTCTCTCGATTTCGTATTGCTGCTGCAGAACCGAAGTCAAAACGTGAATCTTTATAGGCATCACATTGCTTGAAAATCATGTCCTGAGTATCAAAATCAGGAACTAATTTCTCTATGACATTATTCAGACCCCTCATGACTTCACTATGCTTCGAAAAAGTAGGACTAAAGAAAAATGCTGGATTCAAATAGTATGCTGCAGCGTGTAGTGCACTGTGAAGTTGATTTTCCCACCTGCGATCGATAATCTTCCAATATATCTGGTAGTCCTTCTTATTTTTTAACCTCTTTTGAATCACCTCTTTTGCTCGGTCCATTGCCTCGTATACATAACCCATTGCAGGCTTCTCTTCACTGTCCGCTAGACGTAGAACTACCACCAAAGCTTCACTAACCTTCAATATATGCTCAACATCCTTCCAAAATGTGTTATTGAGTATGATTTCAGTGATCTCCATGCCAGCAGGTGTACTCGAAGCATTAGATTCATCCCAAGCGGTACTTGTAAACATTTGCCTAAGCTCTTTTCTGTATTTAAAAAGGCACTGCAAGCTAATAAAATTGGTAGCAAATCTTGTGATGGCTGGCCGGATTAATTCTCTCCCATTTGTATATTCTCTTCTCATTAAATTCAACACTGATAAATGATTGTAAATGAACTTTGTGATTTTCCTTGCTGTCTCAATTGTGGATGCATTAACTGGAAACAAGTGGGGCTTTGCCATGTCCTCTAACATCAGATCTATGCAATGGGCTGCACAAGCTGTCCAATAAAAAGTCCCATATTTTTCAGCCAATCTTTTTCCCGCTGCTTTGTAAGTGGCATCATTATCAGTAATAAATTGGACAATATTGTTAGGCCCAACAAGTAAGACAATTTCATCAAAAATTTTAAATAGTGCATCTGAATTTTTTATAATTGGACTAGTATCAACAGACTTCAGGAACATTACCCCTTTTGGGCAATACACAAGGAAGTTAATCAATGTTCTTTGCCTTTCATCTGTCCACCCATCAGCCATGACAGAGCACCCAGTTTCACTCTAACATGATTTATAATGCTCCATGAAACCATTAACTTCTAGTATAATTTTTCCCAAAATCTTTCCACGAAGGTCATGATATGATGGCATCTTGTAACCTAGCCCCACTGTAGCAATTCCATTAGCCATTGGTTGATAAAATTTGATCTTGCTGCATTAAATGGGAGATTTGCATCAAACCAAAAATGGCCAACAGCCAAATCAGTTGCATCCTTCAGTTCCTTTGTTGCCAATGCTGATTTGATGCCTGGCTGAGATCCAGGACTTGTTCGTGGTGCAAAGAAATTCGACATTGGAGCCTGGGAAGTATTTGACACACCCCTTCTTTTGTTTTGGGTAGATATTTGAGAGACCTGCTCTTTACCCTTTCTACTTGTTGTAGTGGGGGTAATTGGATTTGTAAATGGTTGTACTTCTACTACCTCAACATCATCTTCATCTGCATCACCCCTTGGAGTTCCATAAGGGTTTCCAATCTCCTCATTTAATTGCCTTTTTTTTTGCTCTATCCTTTTTACCTTCTAAAACAAGTCTTTCCATTTGCCATTTGACATCACCTGGCACATTCTTACAAGGTGCAATATCTCCTTTTACCCCCCCCCCCCCCCCCCCCCCCCCCCAAGGTGTTCTTTAAGTCTAGTGATTCTACCACCTTTTATGACTTTGTTACAAAAACGACAAATTACATGTTTGTTGTTGGTTGGATCCACATAACCATAAGCCCATGCAGGATCATCAGATCTAATACTGGCAGCAGTAGATGATATGGGTGTACTATCACTCATTTTTAAATCAAAGAAATAATCTTCCAAATCTGATACAATAGCAACACACAAATGATAGACAAGTACAATTGTAAGTTTAATGTTTCAATTATTAATAGGTGTCATCAAGCAATTACAAAATTTTAGCAGATAGCCATGTTTGTCAATACATGGATGGAGAATCACAAGTGGATCTCAGGTGCAATAGTAATAGTCAATTGAGAGACATTTTAATAATTATTGCAATAAATTGGGCCACATCATCAGGTTAAAGATAAATAGTCAATTGGGCCCCACGTTCTGTAACTCATCAAAAAAAAAAAAGTTTAATGGAATATTTAATAAGTGGGCAATTTCAGAAGTCCTTCATAAGAGAAATTTCACAAAACAGGTTCAAGTGGTAGTCACGTTTAAGATTTTTGGGTCAGTTGGATAGTGGCCTAATTGGACTCAATTTGCATAGGCCCTAGTCTCCTAGGGTGGTATATGGGTGCCCTATCAGATGGCTGGATCTGATTTCCCATCAAGTGGGCCATGTGGTCCCACAATCAATATAGATCCAACCACACTGTGACGATTGGGAATTGGAGAAATCCAATTCTGATTCAGTGAGGCCCAATTGAATAAGACAGTGGGCCTCATGTTGTGGCAACATCACACCCATTCTGTAAAGCGTCTTTATAAAAGACTCATCTCGAAACAGTCTTCCCCAAACCCATTTTCGCAGCAACATTCAAACAGAGTAGCAGACGACAGACATGGAAAAAAAAACGAAGAAGAAATGGAAAGAGAGGGAGAGATCGACATACCTGGTTCTCCGGCGACTTTGTAGCAAATAAGTTGGACGATGGCAGCGGAGGATCTACAAATGGGTGAGAAATTTGTATCCAGAATCTCAAGAAATGGCAAGGTAAATAGGGCAATGGAGGATCTCGTGCTTGATGTATGCATATTAAGGTCCAATTTATAGATCGATTGGGATTGGGAGTTTCGAAGTTGCATGCCGTTGAAGAAGATGAAACGAGGCGTCACTGCAGCAATAGATCTGTCAAAGCTCCCTCTTCGATGATGGATGAGAAGAGGTATGGCGATTACTTTCATTTATTTCGATTAGTTTCATTTGTTCGATTTCCCAAACGAATGGGTAAACTTCAAGGGATTCTTTGATTTCGTCCGAATCATGGGTTTCGGACACGGTTCGCCCGAAATTAGGGGTTTTGAAACGAAACCCTAATATTCGGGCGAATTCAAACGAATAATGAGCCGAACATTTACAACTGAGTTGATCAGTTCGTTTTATGATACGAAACGATATTAATCGGATAATTCGTCCGAACCGAACCGAAATTGACAACACTGGGTAAATCCCCTATGGCCCCAGTGTGGTAGTGCAATTTCGAATCCTCAACCTTCGGGACCAAACCGTGGTCCTAGGCCAACTGAGCTATCCTTCGGGGTTATTGAGCTGGCCATTTGAAACACATTAGTATTGTATTTGTGCTAAATGGAGTTATCATTTCTCTTTTGAGTTAATAGGTACAATTGGACAAATCTGATATATTTTTCCCATTTATTCGTTTTTGGTCAGAGGAAAGAAACCCTTGATGATAGTAGTCTTTGTTACTTAGTTGTTTCTGCTTTGTCCTTGACCAAGTTGATGGTGAACTTATATTCTAAAAAAAAGATAGAACGGCTTGTATCGATTTCCTCTCTCTCTCTCTCGTTCGCGTGTGAGAATAGCTCCTGTGGCTACGTCTCGCACTAAGACACCATGCAAGACGGCCCATTGGGGCCCCACCACATGATCAATCCAAATTGACCATCCAAGCCCCTCCTTCTCCCTCTTAATATGTCACGGATACCACGGGGTTTACACTGATGTGAATGGACTCGGCTAGTGGATCAAATTTTTTTTGTTTATTTTAAAACTGTTAAACTTGTGGGCCATTGATCAAGGGGTTGGTATCATAGGATTTACTTGAAAATTCATATATATGTAAGGACGGATCTACACAAGGGTGAAGAGGGGCAATTGCCCCTCAAGTTTTTGAAATTCTCACATGGGGCTAAGTTCCGTTAAATTTTTTCTAGGGGCAAATATATCTTTTTACTATTTTTGCCCCTCCTCACTTTTTGCTACAACTAAGTAAAAATCACAAGAGGAGATGGGGCAATATTGTCCTTTTTATTTCTCAAAAGCAAGCCATCCTCAGTACAAGATATTGACGCTCCTTGACTCTCCTTATACAACAAGTTTATCTCCTCTTGCCTTAGTTCTCTCTTGGTTCCCAAATAAAAATGCTATTCTTGTACACGTTCATTGCTAATTGTCGCCTCCTTCATTCTTCAACACAGTGTTTTTAAAAGTGAGAGGCGCATCAAGGCGCTAAGGTCTCCCGGGGCCTAGGCGGGAAGCGAGGCGCGGGCTTCATTGAAGCGAGGCGCACATTATAGATAAAATAGATATTTTGGTATAGACAGATAATGCAAAATTTAATATTGACAAAATATAATAACTCACAAATTAAAACAAAAAAGGCAAGAAATATTAGAAGAATTTTAAAAGTCATAAAGCATTCATCACTGCAGTCAGTGAAGATGACTGTTGCTACTATTTTCTGCTGCTGCAGTTGGTAGAGGCATAGTTGTCAAATCGTGGGGCCCACACTATAAATCAAGCAGCCAATGCCAGTAAGGTGTGAGGCCCACATTGATGAGTTAAAAAAAAACCCAAACCCGTGGCACAGAAAAAAGAATGCCAAGATCCTACATTTAGTGGGGCCCATATAGCAATTGATATTTTTAGGTGGGCCCCACGGGAGGATAAATTTTTTTTGAGATTTTGCTTAGGCAAAAATAAGTGGGGCCCACCAGTGAAATCCAAACAGTCCATTTAGTAGGGATTAGTTGGATCTCTTAGGTGGGCCCACTGTTCTACAGTGAAAAGGGTGAAAGCTGGATATAGATCCATCAATGACCCAGCTGTTGGGTTCCACTTGTCATGAGAAAAAAAAAAAAAAAGAGACAGATGGAAGAAAGAGTCGACATGTGGAGGGATGGGAGAAAAAAATATAAAATAAAATGCGTACTTGGACTGGGCAAATGGAAGAAGAGAATTCGACTGCTGCTCTTCTTTTTTCTGACTGCAGCAAGCAAACCAAAGGAGCTTGAACTTCTACGGTTCGGCTGCTGCTCTTTTCTTCTCTCATTGATGAAAGGGATTCAGCTTCCAACAAATGAAGACTGCAAACATAGTCAGCGGCGAGTCGAAGAGGGAGGAGTAGTCTGGGTTGAAGTAGCCGAAGAAATCATGGAGCCCGAGGATCAGGGTTTTAAAAAGCGCGCGAGGCTCAAGGCTCGTCAAGGCCCAACAATTGCGCCTCAAGTGATGGGAGTCGAGGCGAGTTGAAACAGGCCCCAAAAAAGCCCTTGAGGCGCGCGCCTCAGGTCTAGGCTCAAGGCCCGCGCCTCTTGCGCCTTATTGTCACCCATGCTTTAAATGAAAAAAGAAAGAGATGTAAGGGGCTAAATGAAAATTTTCTAATATAAATAAAGATACCGTGCCTTGCTCTAGTTGTTTCCTGTATCATCCAACGAAAAAAAAAAGGGAAGAGAACGGAGAAAGGAGAAACACCAGCCAGCAGCCAGTGATCCGCTTGATTAGTAGCCAGTGGGGCCCATGCTGAAATTTTGGGATGACCTGCACTGGCTAGTATGGGTTTTTTTTTTTTTCAAACGCATCATCAAATCGGTGGGGCAAGAATCATATTTTGCTTATGCCATCACCGACTTAACCATCCATCAGTGGGGCCCATGCTGAAATTTTGAGATGACCTAGTATGGTTAGTCTGTGGGCTTTTTTTTTAAAACATCATCAGGTTATCACCAATCTCGTTAGGTCCTCCTTAGGAGCATCTGTGTTGTTCTGGTTTTGATGGATTTTGGTACTTTTGTTGAATGTTTAACATTTATAGTGATGGATGTTTTGTGACGTTTAGAATTTTTCTAATATTCCTTGCCAATTGTCTGTCAGTCTGTCTAATTTGTTCAACTTTTGTTCTATTTTGTGAATTATCTATCTATACAAAAAAATATATATTTTTATATACAATGTGCGCCTCGCTTCAATGAAGCCCGTGCCTCGCCTCGCGCCTAGGCCCCAGGAGACCTTAGCGCCTTGATGCGCCTCGCGCTTTTAAAAACACTGCCGAGGATAGATGCAGCACAGATGCAGCCCTTTTTTTATTTTTTTTGAAATCCGTGCAGCCCTTTTTTCGTTGGAAATAAAGGTTAGGGCCCACTGCCTTCACTATTCTTCTCCTTCTCCTCCTCTTGACGTCGCAGCAGAGGACGTCGCAGCAGCAGAGGACGTGAGTGGCCGCAGTAGAGGACGTCGCAGCTTCTTCTTCCTCTTTTTTTTTTTCCTCCTTTTCCCCCTTTTTTTTCGTCTGATGATGCAACAGAAGCTAGGGCTTCTGCCCTCTTTTATTTAAGTGAGAAAAATTGCATTTAGCCCCTTCATTTTCTTCTTTTTCATTTAAAGCTGCCTGCTGAAAAAAACCAGGCGCACGCCTACTGCGCCTCACGCTTGGACATTAGGCGCGCGCCTTGTGCGCATATCTGTCGCCTGTTAGAAGTCGCCTCGCCTACCCATACATGTTGTGCCTCACTGCGCCTGGCGCCTAGGCGCACGCCTTTTAAAACACTGCTTCAACACTTAATTCATTTGCATTGGTTCTCAAATACAACTATACAGGTAATTCGAAAAACCCATTTGCCTTTTTTTTCTTTTTCTTTTTCTTTTTTACTCGAGTTCAGTGGATGCCTCTTTAATGATTATATTTAAATGCATATATTAATTTTTTTCATGTCTTGTGTGTTTTTGTTAAATACAATTACTTCTTCATCTTATTTATTTTTTCTTTATTTTAGGTTGTGTGAATTTTTTTGATACCATGTTATTTAAAAATCTGCCAAGAATGCTCATTTTGATTAGATTGGATTGAAATTTTAGGGCTATGTAAATGGTTAGATTAGATTAGAAAGAATGATGGCCGGCTAGATTATTTTATGGCCAGCCATCTTTTTATAGATTATAAATATCCAAAAATCACTATTATATGGTAATTTACGGGTCTCCGGAAATCCATTGTAGGACCCACATAATTATAATCCGAACCGTTCAAAATGAATACCATCCCATCTAACTGGAGTAGGCCCACCGTCCGATTGAGTACATGATTGGTCATGTCTGTACGATATCGTACAAAAAAAATGAAGTTTTACAAAAAGTAAAAATAAAATGGTCACTAATTATTATTCCTAATTGACAAAAATTGATGGTATTGATGAAAATGCGACCGTGATGAAACGAATACTCATTACTAGATGGGACCTTGATAGTCTAAACTCTATCATATAGGCATATTCATGAAGGGTTCCAAAACATGAAAATTCGTCAAGGACAATTGTAAAATAGATCTTATTTTATGTAATCGAGTGTCTAATTGATGTACAAGTGTTATATGTTAATTTAACTTGTTACTTTTTTAAATATCTTTTGTTTAGTGGAGGTTTTAATTCTTCTTTGCCCCCTGGGAGAAATTCCTGGATCCGTCCCTGTATATAGGGTGGTCGGTGGTCCCACTTGGATATCTTTTGATCACCTACATCAGCCATGATTAGTAGGGCCCACTGGCCATCTTGATTGGGCTCTTATGCGGATAAATGCACAGGAGCACGCAACGATATATATATATATGTGTGTGTGTGTAATCAATGATAAAAAAGGTTACCTTTCATGCAAGCCATGAGAGGTACCTCTTATTAGAAAGAAATCCACGTATGTATATAGACGTGTACGTATCATTAAAAAAAATACGTATGTATGTATGTACAACTACAACCCCTTTCAGCTGTGCACATGCTCATCTAAACATTTTGTGCACAGCCTTGTGGGGCTCAACTGGGGCCACATCAATTCATGGGAGGGTGGGGATCTAAAGATATAGATGTGATCCACCTGTGCACAAAATTTCATGCCCATCATATCATCCTAACCCCTTGATCCGTGGTCTTCAATTAGAACAGTTTTAAAATGTATTGTTTTATTTAAGTTTTAATCCAACTGTCAAACTGAAATCCCATTCGAATCGGTGTAAAAAGCATGGGATCAGTGACATTGAGGGGGGTTGTAATGTGTGTCCCATTTGTATTGATCATAGCCCAATAAGAAACAGTGCATATGGTTTGCATTTATTTATTTATTTTTTGCAGCAGCCCAATGAGAAACAATTTTGTAGGAGCTGGAGCAACTATTTCTCCTATAATGCTTTGTCTGTTGTCATGATTTGCAGTGAATATGTCATGTACAGATGGTTTGGAATTTGGATACTTGGGGAAACCCTTTTTTATTTGAAGTATGCATCTGTGGCCATGGTTAAAAAAATTGGTCGGACTCGGCACATACTGAGTCGGGGCCCTATGGGACTCGGGAATCATGATAGGATTCGGCCCTCCAACCATTTTATTTGAAATTAGGACTCGACCCGACTCGGCCCAGTCCCATGCGACTCGGACGAGTCGATTCCGACTCTGATTTTTTAAGCTTTGTTTGTGGCTATGCATGATGCATGGCTACATCAAAGAAAGCTTTGTGGTTCTCTGGGGAATTACTAGCAAAACTTTTGCATCTCTCTCCAATGAAAGAAAGCCTTCTCGTGTGGTCATTGGGTCACAGTTTCCCATGTTTATGCGAAGAAGGCTTTCTAATGTAATTGTTCCAAATCAGACCATTTTTTTTCTACCGTTTTTTTTTTTTTGCTTTTCCTTTCCGTTTCTTTTTTCTTTTTGGTTTCCACTTGCCATATACCGGCAAGCTTTTCTTTCCATTGCTTGGGATTCAACCCTAGTATGCCACATTACAGAGTAGGTGCCTTACCAGCAATCCAACAGTGGGTTGTCAAGTAAGACCGTTTATAATTTTAACAAGGTAACTTGTGTAACGTTAAAAAAAAAAGTGAACTATAAAACATATTCATTATTTAAGTTTGTTATTTTAATATCATTAATCATCATCAGAGCCTTGTCCCAACTATGTTGGGGCCGGCTACATGAATTCTGTCTTGAGCCAAATCCTCAGATAAGTTATACTTCTTCAAATATACTACCTCCGTCCACGTCCTCTTCGGCATCCCCTTTCCCTGATGCAGGCCAGATCCTTGGTCTGGTAGCCCATTGGGCCCAAGCCCATAAAAAGATCTTCAAATTATGCAATAGTTTTATTTTTAATATTAGCTGGATTTTAGGAATAATTATGAGATTAATTAGAAAGTTTCTCTTATTTGATTTAGTGCTTATTTTAGTTAGAGTTGTTTCCAAGAATAGGTTAAGAGTATAAATCTATATAAAGGATTGTAATCCCTCTTTAGGGACAATGCATTGATTTAATAAAGTTTTCTATTGAGTTTTCTCTTGATTGTGTGTCTGTGGTGTGAGACCTAGACAAGATTGATCCTGTGGATCCCTATCCCCAAGCCTTTTGGCTTGGAGTTTAGCCTGTTGGCTATCCTCCCTTCCCCGCGCTGCTTCAATTGGTATCAGAGCGAAGATCCATTCTCAGATCGCCGTTTCGATTGCCGATCGAGGTAACCCGTGCACTCATCTCCGATTATCATCTTCACCCATTATCAACCCATTATCATCTTCACTTTCCATTATCATCACCATCATCCCCACCACCCCTCGTCACAGCACCATACCCTCCATTCCCAGATCCATCGTAACCATCACTGACTCATTACATCCATCCACATCCCTCTCCCAGAAACCCTACCTACCCAACACTCCACGACAGCCACCCACGCCTATCCCAGCCCTCCACACAATCCCTGCCATATCCTCCAGCCGAAACCACCACACCCTTTCCGCCTCCCATTCGCCTACCCCACACCTGCATCTTCAGCCAAACCAAATCCCCAATCCAAAACCTGCGCCCAAATCCCAACGAGCCCCACATCGTTTGCTTTGAATAAAAAAAAAAAAAAAGAAAGATAGCAAACCGGAAGAAAGAGAGAACCAGCGAACAAAAAAAAAAGGGTGCATACCTGCTCCGTCGCCGATCACCATCACCGTTTGCGTCCTCGTCGCCCCCGTCAGCCTCCACTCCACCGAAGTCGCCGCTTGCCATCACAATCGCCGCTCGCCCGCTGCGTCGGCCACACTGCTCCAGCAAGGTGACCTCCATCTCATCTGCGTCTGCGTCTTCTGCATCGTCTCCAGCTCCAGCCCTCTCAGCAAATACGACCAAAGGGTCTCCACCCCTTTCTCTTTGGTGGGCACGAGACACGAGGAAGAAGGCCTCACATGTCTGTGATAGAAACTGAGCCCATCTCTTGGGCTTGATTTTGGGTCTAGCCCGGCCCACTATCACATAGTTTAAAAAAAAAAAAGAAAAAAAAAAGGAGTCTGACCCACAGGCCAGAAACTACAGCCCACAATTCAAGTCCAACAGACCCACACTCTATCCCTACCTTGTTTGCAGACTAGATTCGGTGCGCCCAATCCGACCCATCTAGAAGTTGTACATGATCTGCCCACTTCATTTAGCATTATCAAGCAGGAAACAGTCAATTACTTGGCATTGATCATCAATGTAACTTTTCAAACATGGTTTATAGAGAAGCTCTAGAAGTTCCATTTTTTTTTTTGGACCGAGAAATCTGTATGCCTTCTTGAATTGGATTCAAGTAGTTGAAGAGTATTTTACTTGGAGTCAATTAAAAGGTCATTCATGCAAAGATTATGCCAAACGAAAGCTTCTAGGAGATGCACAAGCATGGTGGAAAGAAGTAGAATGTCAGTTGTATCAATATCCACCGACATGGAACGAAATGAAATTATTACTGGAGGACAAGTATGTACATGGAAGAGATCCATTCTCCCCACCAGTGGAAGCCAATTTGAAGCCCATTGGCCATTCTGCGCAGTATCTTAGTTTAACACAAGGAACATTGTCCGTCGAACAATATGCCAATGAATTTGAAAGGCTACATTATTTATGTGACTTGGGCAAGACACTTGATTTCATTCAGTTTCTCAAAGGTTTGCGTCCAAGCATATTGAAAAATATGAAGAAAGAATGCAAAGATATGCACGAGGCATTTTGGGAAGCGATCCGTGTCGAACACTCAATAAAACGCTATCGCCTCCGAAAAACTAAGATGCAAGAAGAAAAGTCTCCACACACCACTGAAGTCCATATGGTGGAACCAATCTTGGAGATTATCAAAACTGAAGTTGAGGAACAAAATCAAGACACTAATGATTTCCCAACAAATTTAGATGAAGAAGTGCAAGCACCGAAGGAAGAATATGCAGACTTTGAAGAATTGAATGTAGTCAACCAAGAGCCTAATCAACTGGTAGATTTCCTCACATGTTCAATTCCTAAAGAGCTAATTAAAGCATCGAAAGAACAGGATATTGTTTCAAAGGTTGAAAAAGAAGAGCAAATCATTGAGGTTCCCCACATTGATTTCATCTTCGGGAATCGACTATTGATATCAGAAGTTTGTGAGCAGATGGTACAAATTCAGAAATCGAAGCATCAATTTGTTCGAGCACGAGTCCATGCAAGATCCAACCATCAAAAGAGGCAATATCTTAGACTTCCGTGGATTTCGCGCTTCAGTGAAGCTTACACACCATATGAAGATCCATGAGAGAATCGGAAGTTTGTGCGTTTGATCTTCGACTGAGGCGGTCACCTGCTGAAGTCGAGGACGAGTTCCCTCCAAGAGGGGGGGAACTGATGTAGGCCTAGCCCATTGGGCCCAAGCCCATAAAAAGATCTTCAAATCATGCAATAGTTTTATTTTTAGTATTAGCTGGATTTTAGGAATAATTATGAGATTAATTAGAGAGTTTCTATTATTTGATTTAGTGCTTATTTTAATTAGAGTTGTTTCCAAGAATAGGTTAGAGTATAAATCTATATAAAGGATTGTAATCCCTGTTTAGGGACAATGCATTGATTTAATAAAGTTTTCTATGGAGTTTTCTCTTGATTGTGTCTGTGGTGTGAGACCAAGACAAGTTTGATCCTATGGATCCCAATCCCTAAGCCTTTTGGCTTGGAGTTTAGCCTGTTGGCTTGGAGTTTAGCCTGTTGGCTATCCTCCCTTCCTCGCGTTGCTTCATTCCCCTTGGTGGACCATCAACCTGCATAGCTAAACTTTTCCTCACCGGTGACGTTGCTGGCCTGCATTGGATATGCCCAAAACGGATTTTCTTAATTTTATACCTTATTGATGCTACCCCTAAATACTCTTGAAATCGCTCATTTCTAATTTTATCCTAACTAGTTTTACCACACATTTGCCTCAACGTTTTTATTTCTGCTACATCTATTTTGTGCATATGTTGCTTCTTGATTAGCCAACATTTAGCTCATAGGTCATTGCTGGTCCAGTCAATGTCCTATAAACTTTTTCCTTCAATCTTGTTGGCATTCATCGATCATAAAGCACTCCAGAATTTAGTCTCCACTTCAATCATGCCACTGTTATCCTATCTTCGACATCTTCATCAATCTCCCCATCCTTGCTAATTATCGAGCCATGAATCTCTTTGTGATATCTTCTGGATTTCAATTCTCACAATAGTTTGAGCTCTTTGTATATGCTCATTGAAGTTGCACCCTTTATACAACTTATTTTAAAGCGTTTGGATTCTAAAGCCTCCCGCCATCTTTTTGCATTCCGCCATCTTTTGATTAATCCATGAACACTATGTCATTTGGAAACAACATACACCAATGTACCTCCTCTTGAATATGTGCAATCAACTTATCCATAATCAATGCGAAGAGATAAGGGCCAACCCCTGATGCAAACCTATGGTCATTGGGAATCCACCTGTCTTTCCACAGGTAGTTCTCACTCTTGGAACATTCCTTTAATTAAAAACCCACCAAATTAAAAATTGCTAAAATTTTGATGCTTAATAAAATTTATTGTAAGATTGTATGCGTCAAAGATCACTCAGTCCAATGATGAATCTCTCTAGTCCGAGTTGCATAAGTGCCATAGTTCATTTGTGGAGGGTCATTTGGTCTAATTGTCTTTACCACCTCGGTGACTAAGTGGTTGTTTTCTAGGGAATACATGGCGGGAGACCATTCTACCTGATTACAAATTTTGCTCTCTTTTACTATTACATAGTCATTTTTTTGGGTCTACATGCATGTGTTTATGGCTGTCTTTGACCATTTGTGTTTACTGACTAAGGTACATGTTCTCATCACCTCTTTGCTCCAAGAGAAAGAACCCATTGCTACTGCTAGAAATTTTGTGTTCCTATAGTTTGGTTTTTGGGCTCGTCTTACTTTGTGATTAAGATGACTTTTAAAGTTGTTAAGAGGAGTCGATTTTACTACATAAAAACTGCCAATGGTCGGTTTTTATCACAGGGTATCTGTCACTAGTCTCCAGACAAATCGATTCTCATACCATCACGTGTTACTACAAGACATGTACGCCTAATGCATTGTGTAAAATCTGCTCTTGACAAAAGTATATATTTCATTCTGCAAACATGGCTACTAGTCACAATAAATAAATAAAACCCTGCAAACATGGCTGATTCACCTACAGGTTGGGAATTGGGATATTTTAGCTTGGTATGAGGATTTGAGGATGCTTCTAGACTCCTTGAGATTTATGTCCTTTAGGCTAGTTTTTGGCGAGTTCAATCTTCAATTGTTGAAGTATACTATGTTCATTGACTCGTTTTGGAATGTGTTTGATCAGTATTGGCTTTTAGTTTGCACTATGTTTCATGTATCATACTGCACATCTGCATTTCTAACTGTATATAGTCTTTGTGATCGCATTTTGATTGTATTGCTCACTTTCACGCTTGCTTGCATAATCGTGTTTTATAATGTGAAATGCATAATCGTGTTTTATAATGTGAAATCAATTTTGCAGTTTTCACTTTTGCACATGTCATGTTAAGCCCTCTAGTTTCTTCACCATGGTGCCTGGACACTTCAAAGTGGGTGCACCATTGTTTGTAACTTCAGATTTCAGTTGTAATAATAAGCACCATACTCATCGTGTAACCCATTTCAGTCCCCTGCTAGCATAGTTTCTTCACGCTACCCTACTGAGGTTCTTGTGTGAAGCTCCTCATATGGTGTTTTCTGCCATAGCTAAGAATCCATCATCTTATGCATGATATGGTAACAGTGAACTAGGTTTGTCAAGCTTACATTTAAATTTTCTGCCAAAAAATGCTGACAAGTCGCATATTATTCACTAACTGTCCCCTAAGAATGTTTTAAGTAATCGGTACCTCTTGTTTCTGTTCTCTTAGGTAGAGGAAAAGATGCGGATGATCCATGAGAAGAAGTGCATGCGGCTAAAGAATTTGGATGAAAGGGGTGCTGAGGCTCATAAAATTGAATCTACCCGAACCTTGGTCAGAAAATTATCAACAAAAATTAGAATAGCTCTCCACTTTGTGGACTCGATATCAAGTAAAATAAGTAAGCTGAGGGATGAAGATTTGTGGCCTCAGATTGCTCAATTAATTCAAGGGTATGTGCTTCATCCTTTGCTTCTGGCACTTTGAACTCACATTTCATTGTTGCTGTGAACTTCCTAAAATATTTCATGATCTTCCAATGCTTCTGGTACTCTTGAACCTCTAGAGTCAAGTAATGTTAGGAACTTTGAAGCATGTGATGTTTAGCATACTCTGAACTCTCCTTTCTTTTTTTTTTTCCAAGTTTATACATGACTACCCGGATTTTTTACAATTACAAAAAATATCTACTTTTTATATTTATACACATAGTACTACCTCTATCAATTTGAAAACCTCAGCCAACCACCTTGACCGTTAGTCAATGACCAGTTTTCAGTCAACTGATGACATGAACTGGAGTTTGTCCTAAAAGGATAAAATTTTCCTTACCTTTAGGTTTCTGCCTCATCGAACTTTTAGTCTGGAAAATAATGCGAGACATCAGTGATCAATCTAAATTAATCTGATCAGGATTAACACCCTCATTTTTTTTTTATCGATAACTGTAATTTACACCCTCAATTTAATGATCTGTATCGGATTAGATCTATGAACATATTCATCCTTCTATAGTAAAATAATTGGATTTTATCAACCGGTAACAAGTTGGCATTTTGATTGCCAGTCAAGTTGGTTGGCTGAGATTTTTAGCTTAATAAAGGAGGTCATTTCGAAAATTAAGAAGGCATGTTGTTATCTGTAGTTTTTGGATAAATAAGCAGTTTTCTCTAAATCTTCCCTTTTTCCTCATTGATTGCTTTGTGTTCACTTGTGCTTTTACAACAGCAAAATGGTGAAAACGTGCTTCTCTCTCTATTCAAATTTGGTGAGAGGAAATGGGTCCCTGTTCAAATTTGGTGAAAGGAAATGGGTTCAAGTTCTTTTCCTTTTCCAAATGCTACTAAATAGTCAGTGCTCAGCCATGTTCATTGTTTTGAAAATTGGAATTGTATCGCAAATCATTAGAGTGGATGAATCGAATGGTATTGCAAATTGTAGGGTTTTCTATTTTTCTGGTAAAAATAAAAAATAATTTAAAATTAAGAAATGCAAAAATAGTTATTTTATTATCCATCAATAGCAGCATAAATACAATAAGACTACAATTAGACGAAGAACATCATGGACATATATTAATATATCATAAATGATGTGTAAGCATAAAAAAATATGTTTGAGACATCAATGTTAGTAGGGAAAATAATGCAATAATTTTTTTTTATATCTTTAAATAAAAAAAATAAATCATTTTTTTTCAAATGGATATAGGACAAAACTCTATATGTACAGTCGAATGCTTTAGTCAAATGCTAGTTCATTATTCATGTCTAGAACCTTCCTAAAGCCGCAAAGATTTTTAATAGGTTTCTATAATGAGTAAATAACCTTAAAAAAAAGGCTAAAAAGGAAAGAAAGAAAGGAAAGAAAAAGTAAAATATTATTAATATTAATCTCATGGCATGGCTATTCTCCCTTATCCGAATTGCTTGAATTGTAAGATTTGATGAAACGATTATTGAATCGAAAATTCACACCTGGATTCTAAGTTTTACGGCTAAATGAGATTCATTGCATAGATATGAATTGTTTTCCTTGGGATTTGATACAAATCGTAGGCTACAGACTTAAATGGCCATGTTAAGCAGCATTAATTAAAAAAAAATAATTCCTTGTTTAGTTAATTTTGAAAGCCATGGACCGTTTGATCTAGAGTTGCCAGATTCGCCCCCACCCCTTGCGTTTCCCGTATCAGTTCACCCGTACCCTTTTAGGGTACGTTCGCTAATTGAAACACTAATCTAAGCGTCCCCCATTGTTATGTAACAAGATCAAGAAAGAAAAAAAAAACAGCAGAGAATAGAAAGTACAAATATGTAATACTAATCTTATTAGTCGTTGCAATCATATCTCTCCCTCTTTTGTAATAAGCTACGTCATGCTCCTTTGACTGGGCAACTTGGTTTTGTTTTTGTTTTTTTGGTTTCATCGGAGAAGAAGATGCTAATTTCTAGGGTTTTTTTAAAAGTTTATAACAATTGGGCTCAATAAGTGCAGCCCAAAGCTTTAACAGATCCAAACAATTTAGATTATGGGGTTTACTCCCAAATCTAATAAAGGCCCAAAGCCCTAGCTATTGGAAATTTGGAATGGTTTTTTTAATTTTATTTTTATTAGACTAGCATGGATTTATCGTTTGTGAGCTTTAAGGATTTGAGTTTGGATTACTGGAACAATTTCTATTCTAAATAGACTAGCAAAGCGTGAATGACAATGATGTTTATGTTTACAATTATTTATCTTCACACACACACACACATATATTAACATCTCGTAAAAACATAATACAGCGAATTATGACTCCAAATACCGTACCGATGAAGCCTACCCCAACGTACCGCGTCCCACCCTAAGTAGCGTACCCCGTACCCGTACCCCGTATCGAAACGAACCGCGTTTCTGGTAACATTGGTTTGATCTATTGTTTTAAATGCATTTACTTCTGATATGGAATATATCTTGCTCCAACATTTGTTTACCTTGAAGCTTAGTACATCTAATTTAGAATGGTCTTTGCTAATGAGTAGTTTTAGGGTTAAGGTGGGGGTCAAGTGTAAGATGCTGATAAGACTTTCTGGTGGTGGAGTTTTGATGGAGGCTGAAGCTCTGATACAAAGTTTGGAGGATGTAAAGGATATGGTTTGAAGATCAAATCCTAAAGCTAAAGCTTGAAGAAAGAATAAAGATTTCACACCTATGGTTAAGAACGTGCACACAATTGAAGACCTAAAAAAATATTTAATAATCAATATAATAGCCTCAGAATTTAAACAAAACATCCCTTTATAGACACAAGTGAACATCCCATTGCGTGTACGCAAGTTGCACCCCATTGAATGACTAAATGTGGGTAAGTTTGTAACCGGATTGCATCTTATCAGTAAATGGGCCTGAACTTCTCCAAATGGCATTATTATTAGATAATATTGGTTTGGTTGCATAGGTAACTGAATAACCTGCCCAGTACCTAGTGGAACTGATTTCATGTCGATTGTAGTTCATTTGGCACCTGAAACGGGCCCCTTTTCAAAATGAACGGATTGGACCCCACTTCCCATTGGTAGCCAGTTACGATCAGAACTCGTGTTACTTGCACTGTTTAGGCTCTTGACAGTATAAAAGTCTCTAACAAATCGACCTCTTAATGTAACAAATCTTCTAAAAACAAAAACCCAGGAAAATGTGTGACTGGGCCTAGAACTTGTTGGGACATCGGCTGACTAGGCTCACTGGATGCCGCAGTTTGCATCTGGCCCATGATCTAAATTGGTGCAACATACTATTGGACCTGCATCAGTTCTCTGCTCGGAAGAAACTCACTCTCATGTCACATTGACGTCCTATGGGTTGAGGATCTGCTGGACATGCTTCTGAATTTGTTGATCTTTATTCTCTTTGTTTGGCTTGGATATTTGATCTTTTCCTCTAGATGTTGAGTGTTGCTTCTTATGACAGTTGGATTTTTCTTGGATGTGCCATCAAACCTTTGATGGTTCCACGTGTTGAATATGAAAAAAGAAGAAGAAAAGAGCCAATGTGGGATATGTTTCCTTCTTCTTTTCTTTTTCTTTTTTTATAGGGTGGTTTGGTTGGGGATTCACTGGTTGTATCTTCTTTTTAGACAACTCTAATGGTGAGATTGTCATTTGATGTTTCAGTCTTTTCTTCTGAAACTTCTGGTCCAGTTGAATATGTTGCATGTGTAGATTCTTCATTCTTCAAATACAACTTTTTCCCAGCCATCGTCCTTGTCTCTTAATTGGCTTTTTTGTTGCTTCATGTGTTCTTGGAACTCTCTCTCTAGAGAGAGAGAGAGAGGCATTGGGCTGATTGCATGCATCCCAACCCTGACTTTCACTTTTTTTAAGAATAACCTAACTACATTAAAATGAAACTATGTAGATAGGTATGATTCCATTGGGATGATGTGAGATGATGATAAAATGATTGTTAACAAAAACATATAGATATTAGAGGATTCAATCAAAATACTCTCTTTGTTAGCTCTTGCTTTTACTGGTGAGTCTGTCGTTGCATTAGCTTCTTGAGTAATATGATGGAAAGTGACTTTTGTCTCCTTTGGGATGTCTTTGATCTCCTCGAGCCCATGTGATGGCTTTCCTTTGATTTCCTACTAGGACAGGCCCATGTGGCATTGAATAGATGATGTGGAGGCCTTATCTTTTTTTAGATTTTCCTCCATCTGAATCTACTAGGCCAATTGACTTGGAGAAAGACAGCACAATAACACCTTGCTCACCCTTTGTGACTAACACCAATCTTGATGGTCCTGGTTGCCTTTGGAGCTGCCATCTATGAGGTTTATAATCACCCACCGGAGGGCTTAACATGCATGCTAGAGGCTTTCATCGGAGCCAAATCCAAAGTGGCCTTCCAATTTCTCTGTATGTTCAGGCAGATATAACTCCATCGCTTGGAGGCCCAAAGCAATATGTGTGGATTTTATCGTTCACCAAGCTCCATGAGGAAACTTTCCGTACAATTGCAAGTTGCACTATTTCTGATGCAATCCTAGGGTTAGGATCGCTGGTGCCGCAGCATAAATAGGGTTTCCACAGAAACAATCACACATGGAAGAACACTCTCCAACGATAAGTCCCACAAGGAAAATTCTATTAACTCCAAATCTGAGATTATGATCTCTACACTGCTATATATATAATAATAGAAACTTAGGCATTAAGAAAACTAATTAAAATAGGAAACAAGATAAGAAAAGAATCCTACTAAAATTAGAAACCTAATTCTAATTACAACTCCTCACTAAGATTTGAAACAATTATACACTGCTATATATATAATAAGAGAAACTTAGGCATTAAGAAAACTAAATAAAATAGGAAACAAGATAAGAAAAGAATCCTACTAAAATTAGAAACCTAATTCTAATTACAACTCCTCACTAAGATTTGAAACAATTAAAAGTAAGAAACTTTCCTAGGCTTCAAGGGGTCCCGCATGTGGCCCACGAGTGTGTGGACTATTTTGTTGCTGCATCAATTTCCCTCAAATGTTTATTCCCTTTTCCTCAATGGGCTTCATCCCCACCTATCCAATAGAGGACAAAAATAAGCTGGTCAGTTGCAAAGGAGGAGATTTAGGAATCAAATGTAACTAACAAAAGGGCAATGCAAGAAAAGCCAGTAATTCCTGGTGAAGCAAGAATTCCAGGAATTTACAGGAGCTTGCCTCTATATTCCTGTATGAAACAATCTGCTTAAAAATTATATACATGGAATGGGAAGTCCCAACTTTGTAATGGTATTAAAAAAGTCGCGTATTGTAGAACACAGTCATCTTTCCTTGACTCATGGTTTCACTTCCAGTCTTTTTCTGCCTCAAACTTGACTTCAAATTGCCTGTATTGAATATTGACCTATGTAGTCATCAAACTGGGTTGAGCTCATTCTCTCTTATCAGGAGGCACACTGAAGCGTATCAGTGCTTATCATATCTAGTGATCTGTTGGGTGGAGGTTTCTTTTGCATATTCAGAGCAGTTTTACAGTCTGGAAATCAGAGAAAATTGGAATGTTATGTTTTTGCACGTCCCATCAGGAAGCCTATGCTCTACTGAACTTTTGCTTGGGATATAGAAGTTGCTACCTTTGTCTGCAATGCTGAAGTGGAGAGACAAACATAGAAAATACATATGATCCTCTGTGTTTCATTTGTGTCTGTTAGAAATGTCAAACAAATGCAGTTGACTTGATTCCTGTTTTCTATGAACTTCCATGCTAACCACTTGAGGATAACTTTGTTGCTTTAGGTTAGCTAAATGTTTTTATCATTTGTCATTGCTTTGGTGTTTATTTTCTCGTATTTTGCGTTCAATCACTTGGTATAATTGCGATGCACTTGCATTGTTTAGGAATAGCAATCTTTCTAGTCTTGAGTGTGCGCTATGCAATTTTGATATTGCAAATCTTGCCTGTGGTTACTCATTGATTTTTCTTTTCAAGTGCAACAATATTTAATGCATTGGCACAGTGGAAGGTGCTCATTATTGCAACCATGAGGTTGTGGGTGCAAATAATGTTACCAATAAAAATATTTAATGCGTAAATATTTCTTTTGCAGGTTTCTTGGAATGTGGAAACTCATGCTGGAATGCCATCAAAGGCAATGTCAGATCATAAAAGAGGCTAATAATCTGAATGCTGTTGCATCCAGTAGAAAACTTAGTGATGCTCATATGGAAGCCACCATGCAGCTTGAACAGGACCTGCTGAATTGGATTTTGAGCTTCTATGCTTGGGTTAGTGCCCAGAAGAGCTATGTCAAAGCCTTGAATAGTTGGCTTTTGAAGTGTATTCACTATGAACCGGAGGTAACACCCGATGGGGTCGTCCCTTTTTCTCCTGGTAGGATTGGTGCTCCTCCTGTGTTTGTTATCTGTAATCACTGGTTTCAAGTGATGGATAGGATTAAAGATAATGAGAATGAAGTATTTGATGCCATGCGGGCTTTTTCGGAGTGTGTGCTTCAACTCTGGGATGAGTACCATTTGGAGCAGCGTCAGAGGATGATGGCTAATAAAGACATGGACAGAAGGCTTAAGTTCTTGGAGAAAGAGGATCAAAAAATGCAGAAGGCATTGGACATAGTAAACAAGAAACTGGCCCTGGTATCTGAGCAGAATGGCCTAACACCACCTGGACAAATTATGCAACGGGGCGCCAATGCCGGTGTACAGTCAGGTCTGAAACAGATTTTTGAGTCCATGGAAAGGTTCAGCAGTATCTGTATGGGAGCGTATGAGGAATTGCACTCGCGTAGTGAGGAAGTCAGGCTTTCTTGGGAGAATGCGAAAGTTCCATAGGGTTTCATTGGATGAAGTATTTCTGCACTCTTTGGCTCTGGAAATGGACCTGATTTCCATGCTGATTTCAGCCAGCTCATGAATTTGTTACTGTATGAAGCTCCCACATTCGGTTGATTCTGGGTTTAAATTTGATGAGTCAGCTCTGCATTCAGCACAGGAAAGGAACACACATTATGGTACTTTGGATGGTTGGCCTTTTCTCCTGTTTCAGTTCAGTTGCAGCTGCATTCATGTATCCAAGCTCAATTATATCCAAGCTCAATTATTTCCAGTGATACTTATGGAAAGGGAAGGACTAATCAACAACTGCTCGAGGGAAGGCATTGAGTGCCTGGTTGATGTCTTGATGTCTTGAGTGCTCAATTATTTCCAGTGATATCCATGGAAAGGGAAGGACTAATCAACGACTGCTCGAGGGAAGGCATGAAGTGCCTGGTTGATGTCTTGAGTGTTCCTGATTTAAGCTTTCTGAGCATGGCCCATCATTGTTGCCTCCACTTGATTGGATATGCATTGAACCAAGTCTGATTTCAAATCTTCCGGGCACATTATTTCACATCACTGACTTCAGTTTCTTAGTGAGTCAGTTTTGTGAAGTAACCATGTAGACATGGAGACCTAACCTTATTGCAGACTGGAGAATCATTTTTCAAAATCTCTGCTTGTTTGTTGGGGGGAAAGGAATCAGCCCGTCCGATGAACTAGATGGATTTAAGTGCGAGGCCAAGCAGAAAATGGTAAAGATTAGGGAAGTTGCTGAGTCATTTCTGTCGGCAAATATGCATGGAGGACGGTTCGGCTGTCGCTCTCTCTGGACTAAATCAGGAGTTTGGTCCAACTGCTGGGTGAGAAAGGATCTGGGAGTTTGGCAGTTGGTGAGGCGGACTTCAAAAGCTAGCCATGTATGCAGCAGACTTCAAAAGCTAGCCATGTATGCAGCTATTTGACAAATGGAAGTGGTAGCAGCTGCCACTTAATTTCAGTCAAATACATGCCATATTTCTTGTACAGATGAATTGACAAGCAGCCAGTGACACAGTATGAGAAGATGGTTTTGTTCAATGGCCATTGTAGTCCATGATTGTCTTTGAATCTGACAGAATGGAAGGATGGATGGGAAACGTGAGAGAGCCTAACAGATGGTTTTGCAGTCCAGTGGCTATAAGTAGACAACGGAACCAGCCAAACTGCAAGGGGATGGTGATTCAAGAATTGTGGCAGCCACAGGATGATGTTTATAGGATATCCCTCTTGTGTACAGTCATTTCAACCACATTTAACATATGTGGCTGATTTTGTTTTTCTGTTCATAGTGGAATCCTGCGAGCAAAATAAAATTTTCAACGTTTTCTTTACCTGTTAAATCATCACCAATGTATAACAGAAAATGGAGAGTAGAGTACTTAGTTCAATGTTAGATATCCTTAATTTAAATTAATATTTTTTTCCTTTTAAATTAATGGTGAATGAATCTCTCTCTCTCTCTCTCTCAATTAAACTTAAAAACAGATCATTAGATCATTAGTTTAAATATCCAACCTGATAATTGGGTTTTTATTTTTGGAATTTTTACCATAAGCAATATAAAAGAGGGAAATTCTCAAAAAAGTCCTTAACTTTTGGGTGATTTTAAAAAAAGTGTCAAAAGAATTCAATATTTAAAAAAACGTTTGAAGGTTTTCAAGATTTGTTTCAATCAGGTTCTATTCGGCAATCTATACCCACTGTCGGCAACTTTGTATAAACAAGAATTCAAAAGGATAAAAGTGTCCTAAGTAAGTAGTTAGGTAAAAAGAAAATTTTTAAAATAGTCTTAAACTTTTTACGTGGTTTTTGAAAAAGGACCAAAGAATTGAATATTTTAAAAATATATAAAAGTTTTCAAGACTTCTTTTAATTAGGTCCTTTTGGGAGATTTCCATCCACTGGTGGTAGTGTTTTTTTTTTTTTTTAATTTCAAAATAAAAAAAAATCCATTTGATTTCATTCATTCTCCAAAATGTTGGACCAACTATAAGATCATCACTTTTGCTTGTTCCAAGTCACCTATATAACACAATGCATTGATTGCACTGAAATTTACCTTAATCGTTAGAGTGCCCAAATATTGGATTGATCATGACGTGAAAACTGAAATTAATGGTTGACTAGGTTAATAATTAGAGTGTCCACCTAAAAAGTTTAGGACTTTTTTGAAAATCTCCTTTTTACCTACTTACTACTCATTAGGGGCACTTTTGTCCTTTTGAGTTTTTGTTCATACAAAATTATCGACAGTGGGTATGGATTGCCTGATTGGACTTCAGTGAAAAAGTTCTTGCAAACTTTCATACGTTTTTGAAATATTGAATTCTTATTACCCTTTTCTGAAAATTGCCCAAACGTTTAAGGGCTTTTTTGAAAACTTCCCTATAAAAGGCCATGAATTCCTCAAAATGGTGTTGACCAAAATTATATCCCAAATGTGGGTACTATACATGAGACTCCAAATTCTTTTTTCAATTCTACCCTTTTTGTGCGATATCGCACAATTTATATGATATTGCACACACTGTTTGATCTCCCTTTTATATTTTCCTCCGTTCTCATCTCCTAAAGCATCAAACCTCTTCTTTTTTTTTTCCTCTTGTGACCTTCCCATTCCTACTACTTTCTCGATCGTTAAAAAAGGTTCCCAAAAAGAGTAGTCTTTTCTTCTCTTCACCTAAAGATGATTCATGAGAAGCAGTTCCTAAAAAGCGTACATAGACCACAAAATTTCACAAGGTATTGATATTGTGGATCCATCCCTTGTCCTCAGGGTAAAGTTATCACAACAGGACAATGGCCAAATGGAAAAGAAAAAGGAAGAAGAGTTGTAGCGAAACCTCGAGATACTTTTAGATAAATGAAAAAGCAACGGAAAAATCTGATTGAAAATCTTTTTTAACGATGGAGAAAGTAGTAAGAACGAAGAAAGTCGCAGGAAGAAATGGAGGTTTAGTGCTTTAGGAGATGGGAATAGAAGAAAATATAAGAGGAAAATTGGTTATTGTGCGATATTGCACAATATGTGCAATATTGCACAATATTGGTAGAATTGGAAAAGAAATTTGGAGCCCCATGTACAATAACCACATTTGGGATATAGTTTTGGTCAACACCATTTTGAGGAATTCATGGTCTTTTATATCCCGAATGGTCAAAGTCCCTTTATTTTTTAGTCTTAAAATCTATCTTCATACCCTTGAATTTTAAAACAAGCTTTTGAATCGACTGGGCTTCTTCGCCTACTTAATTTTTTTTTTTTTAAATGATCTTTGGGCACGTGTGTGATACTAGGGTATCAACACTACTCGAATACTTACCCTTTGATTGTTCAGTTTCGACCTCTTTGATACGAATGTACGGCTTCGGAATCCAAATGGACCCACAGTGATAACCTTTTTTGAAGGGGGGCTGAAACATGCCGCCTAATAGGATTGCCACCTCAGCAAGTTGTCCCTCTTTTGCAATGAATAAAATAAAATTGCAGAGCGGTTCTTGCAAATAAGGAAAAAATTGTTTCAACAAAGAAAACCTAAAATAAAAGGAATCCTCCAATTCGATCCTCAGCACCTCTTCTGGAACCCATCTGAGTCTAGACTTCCGTTCTGCCTGCTTGCTCGTGAGCAGTGGATCCATTTACATCAAGGTACCTTCTATCACCTGTCATATATCTATGTTAATATTAGTAGTAGAAGAAAAGGAATCCATGCTCTTTATTCTTTAGTGCATGTTGAGCCATGGAAATCGAAAAAGGATTTTTAGCATTCTTCAAGATTCCGTAGAAAGGAAAATCTTTTCCTGTCATTTTCTAGGGGTGTAAAAAAAAAAAAAACCGAAAAACTGTCTAATCGACCGAATTGACGGTTAATAATTGTGTTTCACGGTTTCGGTTACAATTATGGTTATTAAAATCGAAAAATCGTGCTTTATGGCTTGGTTTCAATTTTTAGTCTCGACTCATAGTTATTAATCTAACCGAACTGTAAAATACGATTTGGTTAATTGAACCATTACACCGCAATTTAAAAGAAAAAAAAAGAAGAAATGGGGTATTATGTGATTTTATAACTTAAATAACCCTTTTAACTTTTGAGCCCTAATCATTAGAACAAAAAACAAAAGAAGGAAAAGTGAAGGATCGAGGATGTATTTCTAGAAAAAAGCACTTGATTATTTCATTTGTCTATATGAACATTTTAATGCTACTCTAGTATTTTGGAATTATGTGATTTGTTATCTAGGATATTTGGTTTTGACTTTTGAACATGTATTTTGCATTCTGACAAAAAGAAAAAGAAAAAAAAGAAACATGTACTTTAAGTGACAATTAATCGTAACAGAACCGTCTAATACGGTTAACCATGGTTTAGTATTGTAACGGTTTTTAGGATACGATTACGGTTACGGTTTTTTAAAACTGAAAACTATAAAATACGTTTTGGTTAAAGATTTTCTCAAAACACATGGTTAACCAAACCGTTACACCCTTATCATTCCCCATGTCTCAAATGCATTAACCTGTTTTATAGGCTTCTAAGTGGATTTATGGTTAATATTGTTAGAAATAGGCAACTTTGTTCTATTCACAAATACTTTTTTGATAATGCTTAATCCGTGATTTTATGATTAGATTCTTGTTTGCTTACTTAAGTTCATTCATTTTAGGATCTCTTCGTATGGATAGTACCCAACCCATGATTTTTAATCGAATTCAAGGGGGGCTCTTTGCACTCAAAATACTGAAACGTCAGTATTTCCTTAAGACCACCTCTTAAATTGGACGTGAACCTTAGTACATTGTAGTTTAGATCATAGTAGGCGATGCATATGATAATACTGTAACCTTAGAACTTCTTTCTATTAATCTTAGTACATAGAGTTGAAATAAGAACTTTCTGGGTCCGACCAGAGCATAGGCCATTTAGTACTAGTGTTTCAATTCCGTATACTAAGCCCCACAATGCACAAAACACATTACATTGCTAAAGATATGTTATATTATAATTGAGTTTAGATTCTCAATCTATTATGAAAGAAGAGTTGACGTATTTTAAAACTTCTCTGTGAATTTTAATTGATTTTTTATTTTATTGAAGGTCAATGGATATTGAAGACCTTCATGAACGTGAAGCTAACATTGTTCCTCAAGTAGGATGGAATCTAGGCTTTAATTCAGAGGTGTTGGATTAGGAGATAAAAAACCCTACACTATTGGCCAATGATGGTAAAGATTGGTCCCAAAAAATAAAGATTGGGATAGAGTTTGAAACATTAGATGATGCTTACAACTTATATAGTGAATTTGGGGTTTTTAGGGGGTTTAGTGTTCGGATAAGTAGTAAGACTCAGGACCCCAAAACAAGTGTGAAAAGAAGGCTATTTGTTTGTTTTGAGGAAGGTAAGCGTCAACCAGATAAATGAGATCTCTTATGTATAAGCACCATCGTGATGGAACAAGAACTTGTTGTGAAAGTCATATGGTGGTTAAGTTGGGAGTGAGTAATAAATATTATATTTCAAGTTTTAATAATGATCACAATCATCCTCTTGCATCTCTTAGTAAAACTAAGATGTTAAGATCGCAAATAAAAATTACCTTTGCTCAAGTTGTCATAGCCGATGATTGTGATAACTCTAGAATATGACCAAAATCTACATATAACTTGTTGAGCAGGCATGCAAGCAAGGGGGCGAGAAAATGTTAGGTTTCTTTCTGTTGATTATAAGAACCATCTAAGACAAAAATGATGAAAACAATGAGGATGTTTGATGCTGGAGGCCTTGTTAGATATTTTAAATGAAAACAACTTGAAGATCTAACATTTTTCTACTCTTTGCAACTTGATGCTGAAGATTTTATCACGAATGTCTCTTGGGCAAATAGTAGGATATTGATTGATTATGAGTATTTTGGGGATGTTGTTTGCTTTGATACAACATATAAAACAAATGGATTTGGACGACCTTTTGCACCATACATTGGCATCAATCATCACAAGCAGACAATAATCTTTGGTGCTGCACTTCTATATGATGAAATAATTGATTCGTTTGTGTGGTTGTTTGAAACATTCTATAAGGCGATGTTTGGAAAAACGCCAAAAACTATTTTAACTGATCAAGACAAGCTAATGTCAGCTGCCATTGAAAATTCATTATCAAAAACAGTTCAACGTATTTGTGTGTGGCATGTGTTTTAAAATGCCTTAAAACACCTTTAACATGTTTTTCATGGTTCAAAACTTTTCCTGCATGATTTTAGCGATTGTATGTATAATTGTGCATTGAGGAACTTTCTTAAAGCACGGGATGATATACTTGAAAAGTATGATATTCGAACGAACGGATGGTTGACAAAATTATTCGAGGAAAAAGAAAAGTGAGTATCGATATATGTTAGAAATACATCCTGTCCAGGCATGAAGAGCACACAACGAAGCGAAAGCTTGAATAAAGAGCTAAAAAATTACTTGGATCCCATAAAAGTTATTGTTGGCTTCTTTGGTTACTTTAAAAGCTTGCTTGAAGATCGAAGATTTGCAGAATTAGAAGCCAACTTCATAATGACACATACATTATCCAATATTAAGGTGCAAGTTCTCATCTTGAAATGTGCAACAAGTATATATACGTTAAGCATAGGGATGGCAACGGGGCAGATCGGGGGCGGAATTGGGTTGCCCCATCCAGGGCCGGCCCTAAAGGGGTGCCGGAAGTGCGCTCGTCCTGGGCCCATTTTTCAGGGGGGGCCCAAAAACGAGATTGACGATATTCACTGAAAAATAAAATTAATATTAAAATTATTATATGAGTATACTCAATTTTAGTTTTTCATAATTAGGCCCACTGAAAAAATTTGATGCTCAGTTTACTATTACACAATTCCTTGTCCAACATAATTTTATTTTTTTATAATTAGGCCCACTGAAAAATGTGTAATGTTATATGCAAAATTAACTGATTTTGATTTATCATAATTGGGCCCACTTAAAATTTTAATGGCCAGTTAGCATTTAGCTTTGTTACAAAAGTCTCTGGCCCACCCTGAATGCAACAATATTACTCTTGATTTGGAACTAAAATAAAAAGTTTATGAAACCTTATAGCCTTAGATTTATTTTTTTTTGAGCTTTTGTGGGCCCCATAATCAACATCTAAACCCTTAATCCATTGAATCATCTGAACCTTTTGTAAATTACAAGTATTTATCTTGTAAAAGAACTATTGAATTGTTACAACTTACAAGTATTTGTCTTGTTTATATATTATAGCCTTTTATTTTGAATGTTTATATATTGAAGTTTGAATTTATATGCTTTGAATGTTAAATTTTAGTTAATTTTGACATATTAGATATTGGTTGAAAAATGAATGAGACCATCACTAAGTTTATATATGTATATATAGATGCCTAATTTTTACTCTTACCCTAGGCCCTGAAAAATTCAGAACCGGCCATGGCCGCATCCCTGCCCTGCACCTCATAGTCCCCACCCAGTCCTCGCCCCGCCCCGCATCGGGGTATGTCCCGCCCCAATGCCATGGTTACTCTCTCCTCCCGCTTCTCCTCAGCACACTCGTTCTCCACCTGAAACGAGAGAAAGAAGAGAAAGAATGGAAGATGGCAAGAGGGAATGAAACCCACATACCTGGGCCAAGACTAAGCTCCCTTCATTCTCCCTGCTACTCGATCTCTACCTAAAACCATGTCAGCAATAGGATTCAAACAAAAAAAAGAAAAGAAAGAGAGAACAGAGAATAGAAATAGGAAGAGGGCAAACCCACATACCTGGCCCTTTCCTCTTCTCCACCTTGCCAATGCTCTGCTCTTCACATTCCCCTGCCTCACCTGAAGCATCAAGCACAAAAAAAAGCAGAGAGGGAAAGAAAGAATGAAGTGAAAAAGAAAGAGCGGAAAAGACCCCGGCCCTAAAACGACTAAAGCTGGGCGCAGAATGGCCCAGCCCCCATCACGTAAAGAGGGACCCACCTGAAACACGGCCCCATGTCTTTCACCCAACAAATTTAAAAAATATAGAGGATTTTACCTAAAAAAGGACCCAAGATGGTCACTAAACAAAAAATGGGCTACTAGTAAATATGGCACGGAAGTGGTCCTCTGGGACCACTTCCGTTTTTTTTTTATTAATGATCGAAACAAGTGACGACGTCGTCGCTTCTGAAACATTATTTTCCCTATTTTCCCATCTTCCTCCCATCGTTTTCCCCCATTCCCTCTTTTAGACCACTCCCCTTTACCCCTCTCCACAACACAGCAGCCCTCATCCCTCTCATTCTCTTCCACTCATCACTCTCTCTCTCATTCTCCACTCCCTCTCCTCGCTCCCTCGCTGCCATCGGACAACGCCGCTGCCATCACCATGACTGAGCTCCTCTCTTCTACCATCTCTCATTTTTCTCACTTATCTCTCCCTCACCCAACCATGCTCCCGGAGCTCCCTGTCGCAGTCCGCGACCACCACCGGCACCATCACCGCCGGCCACCATCATCTCCGACGAAACCCCCCCCCCCCAAACCCATCTCTTTCAGCACGTTTGGTAAAAACCATCTGATAGGAATCCATAGCGTGTATCTGTGCTATCACGGAAAACCCATGTTTGTGTGCAACATGGACAGAATGAAATCCCCCAAGTCTCCCGATTTCGAAACCCTATCTTTCTTCTCCAATTTTCTTTGCTGCAACTGCTACTAGGGATGGCGACCCGACCTTCTGTGATGGGATGCGAGCACACCTGCTCCGACACGACCAGAGGTGGCCGGACTCTGTGTCGTGCACGCTCCTCCCTCCTTCCTTGTTCTTCTTCATTGAAACTTCCGGCTTCATCCATCCATCCCGTAGACTTGTTTGTTTGGTGGGATGCTTCCTATCCGTTCTCCTCTCCGCATGATTTAGTTTCTATTTTATGGAACTTACCAACTCCGTACATCGCCACGGTCGAAGATCTAGTTGTTTGATTTTTAGATATCCAGCAGAGATGAAGTGAGTAGATAGATTCCTTTCACCTTTTTGATCTTCAAGCATCTGCTGCTCCTCTTGTTCTTAGATTTCTTATTTCAATTGATGATTTATTTGTTTGGAGAAATGAGAAATTCAGTTTGTCTTGGAGATTTAGGTTTCAGCTAGATTTAATTTGATTGGATAAATGATTGAAGGAAATTTGATATAGTTATGGATTGAGTGATATGGTTATGGATTGAGAGATATTGTTGTGATTATATTAGACCCTGTTGTTGTTTTTTTTTTTTCCTTAGATTGTGTTTGTTTTTTGTGGTGTTGAAGATTAAAATGATACCGCTGTATTTTGAAAAGTTAGATAGAACCCGTCCAACATGGTCTTATTTGACCTGACTATCACATTCTGCATGATTAGAATGAGGACTGAACTTGCAGGACTGAAAATGGATAAGTCTCTCCCTCTGTTTTCTTCAGTTCTATCATGTGGGAATGGGCATCAGAGATATCTCTCTCTCAAACCTATTAACATTTTCCCTAATTACAGTTTGCTTGCAAGTGCCTGATGTTATTGACAAGCAGTGCTTGATGTTATTCTTTGCTATTTTCGTGTTCATTAGGTGAATTGGTGATCTGGTGTTTTAAAATCATAACCTGTTTGCAAATGAATCTCCTGTTTCCCTTCATTTTTTGTTGGAATTCAATGAGCTAGTTCTGGTAAATGGTATAATATTGCTATTATTTTGATACAGGCAAGACTCGTGGCCTCAAGAAGAGTGGATGAAGCACATAAGGGAGCTTTGGATTCTGAGAGGAAAACTCGAGAAGCTACGGAAAGGGAGGATAAGCTAAATATGAATCTGAAGAGGGACACCAATACAAAAAAGGTGAAAGAAGGTGGCCAGCCTAGAAAAAGTGGATCTGATCGATCCACTATTGTGCAGTCAACATGTGTAGTATAGATTTAGAAGGGAAACATTTTCTATTCTGTGAGATTTACTTCTGTGTGTTTCTGTTTCACAACAAACAACTTGGTACCCTAGAAGGCCAAACGGATACTAGTGGAGATGATACAATTCGAGATGCTTCAGCTGTGGAGTGATGTTTAATATTTTGTAATGGAGAAAGAGTTGGGGTTTATTTCGTACCAACCAACTTATTCTGTAAGGCTATTGATGATTGTGACTTTTTATGTAGATTGATGATTTTGAAAGATCAACATTTTATATTGATGAGGATTGATTAATATGAATATTTGAATGCCAAGTTATGTGCTTTTTTATGGCAAGAAACGAAGATTGTGTGTCCATATCTTGTATTGCGCTCGCAGATAAAACCAATACTCACATCATTTTTTTCGATTTCAATGGTCAGTGACGACGTCGTTGCAACACAGAAGATAAAATTTGAAAGGAAGTGTGCTTTAATATCTGACGACGTCGTTGCTTCACAGAAGCTAGTGGAAGAAAGTGTGCTTTAATATCTGACGACATCGTTGCTTCACAGAAGCTAGTGGAAGAAAGATTGCTTTAATATCTGACGACGTCGTTGCTTCACAGAAGCTAGTGAAAGAAAGATTGCTTTAATATCTGACGACGTCGTTGCTTCACAGAAGCTAGTGGAAGAAAGTGTGCTTTAATATCTGACGACGTCGTTGCTTCACAGAAGGTAATGCGAAAATTACTGTGTTAATCTGTGACGACGTCGTCGCTTGTAGAAAATAAGCAAAAAAAAAATATTTTTTGGCGGGAATACCGGTTTTGTAGCATATAAACTAGTGTCCCCTTTTTCGTCTAGTGACCATCTAAGGTCCTTTTTCAGGTAAATTCCTCAATATATATATATTTTGAAGAGATGGTTTTGATAATATTATGTCCTAGATATTATTTATCATTTTCAAAAATCCATTTATTAAAGTTTATTTAAAAGGAGATTGTATAGGAAAATTACACAATTTGTATAGGATCATAAAAGAAATCTAAAATTACACAGATTGTATAGGATCATATTAGCAATATGATAAAAGAAATCTAAAATATATATATAAATATGTTTATTTATTATAGAAAAAATCTAATATATATATATATTTAAGAGGATTATTAATTTTGGGGCGGGGCAAAAGGCAGACCCATCTCCGCCCCGCCCCGGATTCGGGGTATGTTTTTTTGACCCGTCCCTGCCCCGTCTAAGAGTCGGGGCAGGGAAAACCGTACGGGGTGAGGTGGGCACTCCGGGTTGGGGCGGGGCGGGATAAAAATGCCATCCCTAGTTAAGCGTATATATGATGTTTGAAAAAAAATATCTAAATGGTTTGACATGACAAGTTGAAGAACATAGTAATATAGGGACAATAAAAAATTATTGTGTCTTCAATGGAAAAGTGTACTTTGTTGCTTATATACGTTAGCGTATACAAGATGTTTGAAAAAAAAAATCTAAATGGTTTGACATGACAAGTTGAAGAACAAAGTAATATAGGGACAATAAAAAATTATTATGTCTTCAATGGAAAAGGGTACTTTGTTGCTTATGATCCAAGTGATGAATGCATCACTTGCAGCTGCAAAAAGTTTGAGTTTGTAGGAATTCTGTATGGTCATTCATTAATTGTAATAATTTATAAATTAAAACAGATCATTGAAAGATACATTTTAAAGAGGTGGACACGAGAAGCTACTTCATGCTCATTGAAAACATTAGATAGTGGATTCAAACTTGAGGATGAGAGGAAAGATCTGTCGAGAAGAAAGATCTGTCGAGAAGATACAAAGTTCTTCTTCGTAATTTTGTGAAAATAGCAATGAAGGCATCTCAAAGTGAAAAGTGGTTTCAAGAAACATTTAAGCTCTCAAATTCAATGTTGCACAACATTGAGAAAATACCATTTGAAGAGATCTTGAATGATAATTCAAAAGGTACTACAAGCGATGGTGATGTTGTGTTAAAAGAGAATGAGGAAGAAGAATCGCTGGCGGTAGTAAATGCAATGAAAATGAGGGTGGATAATTATCGTGGTAGATGGAGCGTTAAGAGTTGTCTTGAGAAATGTTCCAAGAAGAAAGTACATAGAAGGCAATGTCAACAAGCAAACAGGAGCAATACAATACAGTATAATGCCTTGAGCCAGCTCTCATATTCTATCTTACAAGTAATGAGATCCCCAAGCGCATGACTTTAAAAGTTGACATTTTAAGATTTCTCATGACATGTTATCTACTCCATTCATGTAAGGACCCTCTGATTTTGGGACAAATGCAATACAATATCCTCCAACCCATCTACTGAATTCGCTACCAAATGTATGTCCGTCATTACATTGGATTTATCAGAACCATATTCTTATTGAATTAAAACTCCTTTGATGATTATATAGAGATCATTCAGCGCTGGAATAATGCGCACATCTTCAGCAATCAATATAATTCTTCATTCCATCCACCAACCTCCTTCATCCAATAAATTCTTGATTTCTAAATGCCAAATCTTTAGCAGACTTACCTCCCCATCCCAAAGAAAACGTAACTTATTATTTAGTAATTAATAAATATAAGTACTTATGATTTAGTCTGGGTGTGTGAGCACTATGGTGTAAAATTAGTAAGTTTATCATGGTTCATACTCTTTTCCCTTTTCCAACTTCGGCTTCAAAAATTGCAACTGCGTCCTCTTCTTTCAAAAAATCAACTTTTTGCTTGGATTTCATCATCAATCATTCTCTCAATCTCTCTCTCTCTCTCTCTCTCTCTCTCTCAGTAAGTTCCTTTATTCCTCGTTCTTTTCATTGTGACTTCTGTGCATGCATCATATGGGGTCCGTAACACCTGTGATTGCTTCCGAACTCTACTCCCATTTTTCTTTTTAATATCCTTGGCGGCTCTTGATGTCTCAACACAATCAGACATTGACGGATGTGGAGAAGAAGGATGATCCATACGACAGTGTGAAGCATCCACAAAGGCAATTGAGGCATCAATATCCCTCTATTCCGTAACTTCATATTTTCATTCTTCAATCGCTCATTCTCTTTCTCCAATATGGTAAGCTTATGCTCCAACTCTTTTAATCTTCGTTGTGTAGCTGTCGCGATCACCCAATGTGATTTTCAAATAGTTAGTAAAAAATAATTTTAAAACATGAAGTTTATATTAGCGATTTTGAATGAAATTAGTTTTTTTGAATCAAATACGGTCAAAATTACAATGATATCCGGCATTCGCTCCTCCATTCACTTGACTATGAAATCAACCATCGCCGTTGCCTCCTGCAGCCGATAATTAAAATAAGTATAAGTCACACCAAGGATGCAACTATATAAATGACCAAGTATTTTATATTAAAGAATAAAAATAAGTTAGAAATTACCTGAGGCACTATTAGGGGAGATAATAAGGCCATTTCTTCTTTCAATGGGGTGATTTCTTCAATGACCTAAAAAGTAGAGATGGATTTCATTTATTGTTTTCAATATCATAAATTAGTACAAGAAGTATATCATTGAGAAAAGTCAAGGCATACATACCTCTTTATAGTTAAGATTGTCCAAAATAGCTTTTAAAAGACTTGCATTGACTGTATCTAGAACTCAAAGCCCATCACAAATAATGTGGATATGAATTGACTCGAATAGGTTCATATAGATTAATATGTCCATATAACCACAGCTGTAAAAAAGGGTATATAAATGTAAGCGAAGCTATGAAAGTCTCAAGTTCTATTGTATTGTAACAATTATAAAAAACTATAATTAAAAATAAAAAAGGATTACTACTTACTTCCAAGACCATGACACATCCATTTATAAATCCGGTTGTCTTATTTGAGCTTTCATGTATACTTTTATCAGGAACTCATGTACACCAATAACCCATCCATAATCATTAATTTTCTTCAACTTATCAACCATGATGATGATATTGAATGGAAATGACCGATAAGATTTTGGAAAAAGAAGGGTACTACAAACATACAACATGTAAAGCTTCTTGAAATCAACAATCAAATCCGACGACCTCTTCTTGCCCAACGAATTTTTATTATTCGATGACATCTTCTTCGAAATTACTTTTAAATGCTTCTCTAATTTTTCCATTCCTATAAAGTCCTTGCCTAGACATTTCTCCAAAAATTCACATTCTTTTGTCAAAAGCTTTTTTCCTAATTGTATTCTTTGTCCATTCATATTCAACCCCTTTATTAGAGTGACGTCTTGAGGTAGAATTGGAAGGAGCTTTCCTCTAAGTTGAAATGCTCTTTTTTCATTATCCCACCTAGATATTATCGTTGATTGAAATGTACGCTAACATTTCGAGTCCATCGGCATCTCTATAAAATGGTTAAAAGGTGTTTCGCTTATCGCATTAGTATGAACATCCTCTAACTTAAAACTTTGATGAAATTAATAAAGCTGGAAGGGCAACATTTTTAATCTAATTTCAGAACTACGCGCACTTGTATTTTGGTTTGCATGTATCAAATTACAACAAAAGAGAAAAATGTAAATACAAAATTCAAATAAGAAGACACTAATGAATTGAAGTTATGTTCAATGATTACAATGAGTTACTTTTGTTATCCTTTTAAATGGCAAACATAAGAAGTGTCCCTATAATTACAAAATGAACTAAAATGGGATAAGAGTAAAATAGTGATATAACAAGATAAGAGGGTGTTTAGATGACTGCATAATATAATATCAATAAGTTTAAATATTGTAAGTTTCATTATCATAGAATAAAATAGTGTAATATTATTATATTGTGTTACTTATGGCATTTGACAATTTTTACAAATTTCAATATATTTTTAAAGTGTTTGGTGATGAGTGTTATATATTGCATATTTTACCCTTCATTAGTCCAAATTTTATCGGCATCTCATATGCATATCATTTGCTTTACACGGAGATTTTATCTTTCTATCATATTATCGGATTATCGGATTATCATGCATAAATTCGATTATTTATAGCGCATTTTTATATAATTTCTCTTGTGTAGGTAGACCCCGCTACTACCCCAACCTTCTGGCTAGTGTCCTAAGGCGTCAAGAAGAGATTTCAATAAAAGAAGTTAAATGAAGAAGCCTTGGTGAAGAAATCTTAAGAAGAGTTGAAGAATTCCAAAATAAGAGGAGAAGACTTTAAGGATAAAAGAAGTCATTTTCAAACATAAAGGAGTGGTTGGTGTATTGGTTAGAGCATGGGTTCCTATGAAATAGGTTATATGTTCAAACCTTAACAATCCATTTGAAAGGTTGAGGCAATCAAAAGCCTCAAGTTGCAACCAATCAAATCAATTCTTGTGAAATAAAATGAGCCAATCAAATATCTTCAATGTTTCTATAAACTATAAATTGGAATGTATTAGTAGAGTGAAAAAAAGAAATCTTTTGGCAAGTTAGTCTTTTTGTAATTTTATTTTTACTTTTAGATTGTAATTAGGAGCTTCTTTGTAACTAATCTAGAGAGAGTGTGTGTGTAATTGAAGATCATTAATGAAGATTTGAAGCTTTTTCTTAATATTTAGTGGCTAAAGCTCTTAGATTAGGCTCTCATTTTGAAGCTAAGTAAGTTTAAATTTCCTACTTGTGCCTTGATTGATTAGTATATTTTAGATCTAATTATGCTAATCTCTCTCATTTTCCATGCTCTATCTCTACACTTGTTGCTTGGATAATCTCAATTGATGCTTTGTACTTTGATTAAGTTTTCTCACATAGCATGCTCTAGAGCCTTTATCTTTGATCTTTTGTAACTTGATTTTGATGATTAATTGTTAGGGTAGTTGGGTTATGATCTAGGATCTTGGCTTTTAATTTTCTTTACTTTGATCGTCATTGTTATATCATCCAATTCAATTAGCAATCTCTATTAGGCAAGAGATTGCTAATTGAATTGTAGATTTGGGAGTTAAATTAGAACATGCATTGATTGGATTAATTACATACTTAGTGGATTTCGGATTGCCTAATCTCTTATTTTTATTGTTGTTAATTTAAATTTTTGTTTGATTTATTATTTTCACTTCTAGATTGCTAGATCTACACTTCATATCAATTGTTTTAAAATTTTATACATTTTACAACACATTTTCACATCAAATCTTCATTTTCCACCACCATTCATCCACTAAGCTTAGTGTAACTTCTTAGATTAACTTAGATCTTATTAAATTCATATTTTAGATTGTTAATTAGTTGTTTACATTGCATAGTTTATTAGTTTTACTTTTTCACTTCATTTGTCTATATTAGCTATATCTTAGTTCAATTCTACTTAAATTGGATTCATTGTTTCTTCCATCTCTCTCCGTTGTATCAATAATCCAGATTCTTTAGTCATTTATTACTTGACGACTATGTAGTCTTGCGGTTAAGCGTTGCACATATAAGTGTCGATCATTTGGTAATTTATAAAAAAAACCTCACAAGATGATATACTAAATAAGAAATTGAATGAAAGTAATCAATTGACCCAATGCAGGACCCACTAATTTGTAATCACATGTGTTAATAATCATGGTAGGACCCATTATTATTAAAAAAATCACAGGATTAAATGTTAAAACCTTGAGATCCAAGCAGTGTTGTTTGATTAAGGTAGGTCCACCAAATATTGATAGCCATAGTGTAATACATCTAATGGTGATTATCACAAATGGGCCTATCTATTATTATTATTTTTTTTTTTTTTTGTAAAAGCTTATCTAATGTCACTAATCATTGATGAATCAATCTATGAGAAATCATTATGGGACCCATTTGGTATTAGTAGTCATATTAACACAAGGGGAGCTAGCAAATACCCATTTAATGATGACAAACTTCTAACTGCAATCACACAATTCAATCTTGGTAATTAATAAGAATTCTAGTAAATTTTGGTAGTATGAGACCTACCTAATGCTGGTAATCACGATGAAGGGTATCTAGTGTGACATTAGTAAGACCCTCCTAATATTGATAATTAATAAGGGCTATGTAATTTTGATACAGTTATAGTACCCTACATTAAATTTGTAAGCATTGTTGGGCCAATCTAATATTGAGAGTCATAATTGCAATAAGGATCATTAATGTTAAAACTTATAGTGAGCCACTATAGTTAATGGTTGTCCATGAGTTCTTTTGTATATAGAAAAGATTTTATACCAAAAGATTATCTTATACAGCATATCCTTGAATAATGTAATATGAAGGTTTTTAGAAGAAAGTGAGATATTGTAAGATACTTTTTAAGTTATCCAGACACCGTCTTTTTTGGTGCATAGATTTTATTCTAAATTAGTAGATAATATGACAAAATCTCTTGAAATATCTTGTTCCCAAACACCCCCTAAATGATAAATCATTAGAAAGCACAATAAAAATAGGACCTTATAGATTTAAATTGATAAAAGTTCAAATTTGAGAATCAGACCATGAGCCAAGTATCTAAAATAAATAATTTGAATTTAGTCGATAAGGATTTTCTTACTAGGTCTAAATTCAACCAGTTGTACTTCCTTCAGTGTTGGATTGAGTACCACTAGGTGCTATTCATCTAATCTAAAGAACCTGCACTTTGGTGAGACCTATTCAATCAAATTTGGAAGGAATTGACTCATTTACATATTTACACGAACCTTGCTAAATAAGGAAGAGAAAGGATGTAGCTTGAGTTGGATACATGGTGTACAATTGCAGCACACAACAACTAACTATTCATGCTAGGATCTAGGCAAAGTAAAAAAAAAAACTAAGAGCATCCAAATACTCACAAGAACACATTACATTTGCCCATTTAACCAAACCATTCATCTCATTTCAGTATTTTTCCTATGTATGAACTCAACAATACTATTTCCAATAAATCCACAGACAGAAACTGTACTGATTGCATCAGACCCTAACCAACATACTAAATATGTCATCATCACTGCATAAAGCCATAAACTGCATAAAACGACCCTAAAACCCTAATCCAAGAAGGAAATCAATGACAACATACCAACAGACAGACATGGCCTAATATAGATAGAAACCCTTCTCAACAATTGAAAAAATAGAAGCATCAGCAGTTCATTTTCCTGAAAACATAATTCCCACCGTCCTTGATTGCAACCCAAAGCAAAGGTCATTGAATCCGTTCAGGTTAGGAACTATGAAAGATACCTATCGGATGAGATTACCAATGTAAAATAGAAATGAGAGAAATAAGAGGTGAGACGAGGTACCTTGATGCAGACGTGTCTAAGAGGAAGGCTGGACTCTGATGGGCACCATTGCTGGAGGAGATGAACGAAACAGAGAGAGCTTAATTGGAGGAGACTAACGAAAGGGATCCTTTCTTTTTGTTTCTTCTCTAAGGTTTTCAGTTTTGAAATAAATTCTTATTTGTTTGTAAGAAAAGCCCCTTACTTTTTTTTTTATTCATTCCAATAATGGGTTAGCTGAAGTCTATAGCTCAGCTGGCAACTTGGACACATATCGTCACAAGATTGGACGGAACAGGGATCCGGACTCTCTTTGAAGCCTTTTTTTTAGGGTAAATTAGGGAGAGATCCCTCATTATTGGGCTATAAAGTCTCTAGGACATATCATTACTGTTTAAGGCTTAGAGTCCCTTGCACATGGAATTAATTCAGGCGGTGGTCCCTGTAACACCCCGACCAGCCTTAATATCGTTTTAGAGTTAATTAATTTAGATTAATTGCTTAATGGTTTTTTTTATTGTGATTGGACTTGATTAGGTAGAATTAGTGGGGTTTGACCATTCACTAGGTAGATTATGACTTTTGGAGTGTTTTGGGTTTTTATGTGTACTTAGAAATTTTTGGGTTTTTAATGCATTGCATAGAGCATTTCATGGGCCTTAACTTTCATATCTTGACCCATCAAATTCGGATCCATTTAGGCCCATTCATTAGCTCCAAGCCCTTTCTTGCAATTTCAGTCCATTTGTGGACTTGCATGCAATGCAGGAAAAAATTGGCTTAAAAGCCTTAACCCCAGCCATTTTTCCTTCTTCTCCTCTTATTCCTTCTTCATTCCAGCTGGGAGCTTTTCCCTTCTTCTTCTCTTCTTCTTCATTTCTTCCTTTCTCATCTCAAGCAACCATCTAAGGATCCTTGCATATGAGTCTCGGTGGAGACATCTTCATCTTCCTATTCATCTTTTCCAAGCTTCCATTCTCTCCAAAAGTGCTTCATTTCCTCCATTGGTAAGTCTCATCTTCCATTTCCTTTCTCTTGCTTCATATTAGTGTAAGAATGTCCTAAATTCGTGCATACATCATCTTCTTCCTCATTCATTTCATTCATTTTCATTTTCACCATTTTAGGGCATTTGAGCTTGAGTTTTGGGGATTTTGAGCTTAAGAGGTTTTAGGTGTGTGAGATAGCTTCCAAGCACCTAAGGCAAGTTAAACTTACATGTTTATATACATGCTTCCTTGTTTGATTCATGAATGTATGAAATCATGTGTAGACACCCATCTCTTGCTCAAAAATGGTTTTCTTGTGGATGATTTCTCTTGTTAATGTATATGGGTTTATTGATGGTTTTTTATGAGCATTTTGGAAGCTCAAAGATACCCATTTGTAGTGGGTTAAACCTGGAATGAATGCCTTGAATGGCTTGGGAGAAACAACAAAGTTTCAGATTTTCGGAACACAGGATTTGACAGTTCGCTCGAGCGAGCGTGAGTGAATGCTCGAGCGAAGGGCTCTCTGGGAGAGTTCGCTCGAGCGAACTTTTGGTCCGATCGAGCGAACAGCTCTCTGTCTGGGGTCCGCTCGAGCGAACATCTGAACGCTCGAGCGAAACTGATACCTGCAGTATGCAGATTTTCCAACGACCATAACTTTTTAACCGTAATTCCGTTTTTGGAGATCTACATACTGTTGGAAAGATCATGATGTGTAGAACCCAACAAAAAATGATTTTATTTGATTTGAACCTTAGAAAAGAATAAATGTTGGATTTTACATAATTGTGACAAATGGATGTTTCCATGAGCCGGACATTGAACCGTAGCTTGTTCTAGTTGATTGGCCTGATAGATGGACCTGTAGGATGTGCACCCTGAACTTTTATCATGACCATTGGGTTTGTTTAATTGTGGATATGGATTGAGCACTCGTACCCACAAAAGGGGCATTGTGTTCTTCGAACTGTAACTGAACCAAATGTGTTCTATTAAGGGATTCGACATCCAAATTATGTAACGCCAAGGGGTCCTCGTAGCCCGATAACGTCGAACTCTTAATACTACCCGAGTTGGACGGTGAAGACCACATGTGTTCCCAAGACCGTAGGCCTGGCTTGAGTTCTGTCTTGATTCTAAATATGATATTTCTGTACATGCATTGCATTCCGTTTTCAGTATTCTAGTATGACTTGATCATGCTTCTGTTCAGTTATGTATTTCTGTTACACATCTGTTATATTACCTTTATTTATGGCTTTGTTCAGTACATCTCAGTGAGTTCTGCTTCTTTGTCATTTATATGTCTTGTCCTGTATGTGTCCTGTATCTGATTTACACTGTTCTGCACCTGATCTGTTGTTTGCACATTGCATTCTATGAGTCGGCACCACTTAGCTTCGAGCCTATCTAAGTCGGACCCGGCTAAGTGTGGGTTTAGTAAACTTCTGGCCCTCTGCAGATGGGAGAATTTATTCTGAGGGTTTACCGGCACCCTAGGTCTACGATGGAGAATTCTGGGTACCTCTGTCTCCTAGTAGCACCACCCTGTCATGTTCTGATATTCTGCTCTCATTTTATTTCATGTTATATGACTAACTTGAGAGAACATAGCTTATGTGGATGTGCCAACTAGTTCTGTTAATATGTTTATCTGTTATCTATGATTCGTACGTCTCATGCTAATTCATGCACTGATATGCCTAGTGATTATTCCTTGATCTCTTACGATTTATTCCTGTTTGACTATTCATTTGTTACATGTTATATGGACTGTATGTATATGTTTGTCTTGCTTAGCATAGTCTAATGGTGCTACACTTGGCGTTACAGGTGAATACATCGACGCCACTGCCCCGGAGATCCTTGAGGAAGAGGAACCTCCACTTAACGTAGCAGAGTGGACTCCTGATGATATCTTTTAGACATCCACTCGATGAGAAAAAGGACGTTAAAATGACCCATGGACCGTGGCTAGGACTGCCACATCTTTTGTATTAGTTTATAAACTTGTTTAGCTTTTGAAATTGTAAACTTTAACTTAACTTAACTTACTTCTTCTCTTTTTATCTCTTGAACTTGAACCTTTAAATTTATGCTCATGGACCCTTATGCTCTATATCTTGATGATTGTATTATGTTAATTGGATATCTATTTGACAGATTTATACAGGCATATTGAGAAATATAAACCTCACACGTAATATCCTGTGGGTAAATTCCGTACGTGGGGACCTAGAGTCAATGAGTTTGACTCGAATTTCCACGCGGGCGTGTGTCGCGCATCGGGATGTGTGAAACCTCGGGCTCGGGGCGTGACAGTCCCTAAGCATGTGACATCATATTTTTTATGACATATTTGCCCTTCTAACCATTTAAATGGGTGTGTGGTCCCTAAGCATGTGACATCAGATTTTTTATGACTTATTTGCCATTCTAATCATTTAAATGGGTGTGTGGTCCCTAAGCATGTGACATCACTGTCTTTCCCAGATTATTTTTACAAGGTCCTTGCCACCTGTAACGGGTTGGGTCTTGGACCATGGCAAGTGAACTATTTCATAATCCTCATGGCTAGTCCTATAATAGCCTTGAGGAAAGTCTTTTTTTTTCCGATATTGGAATAGCACCTTTATGGAAGACACTGTTTCAACAGAAATGAAGAGCTAAAGAAGAAAACCTAAAAGATTACTTGAACAATTGATTGCATAAGTCACATGGAATAGGTTGCGAGATTCAGATAAATTTTTATCAAAGCTAGATAAATTTAAACTAAATCTAGTCAAACAAAACCAAATCTAGTTAGATAATCTCATATCGAAGTGACATAACTTGTTTTCAAATTGGTTGTGATTTCCAACACAGATAAATTCATATAAACTCAAATAAACTCATGCCAAAGTCAAATAAGTTCAAATCAAAGTTAGATAAATTCGCAGGAAACTCAGATAAACTCACTTAATTCGTATCAAACTCAGATAATTTCAAAGCAAACACAAATAAATTCATATCAAACTTAGATAAATTCGTACCAAACACAGATAACATAATGCCAAAGTCATATAACATCATGCCAAAGTCATATAACACATACAAAACTTAGAAAAATTCACAGCAAAATAAAAAAAAACTCATGCCAAAATCAAATAAGTTCACATCAAAGTTAGATAAATTCACAACAAACTCAAATAAACTCACTTAATTCATATTAAACTCAAATTAATTCAAAACAAACACAAATAAATTCATATCAAACTTAGATAAATTCATATACATCATGCCAAAGTCAGATAACACATACATCAAAGTTAGATAAATTCACAGCAAACTCAGATAAATTTACTTAATTCGTAAACTCATATTAATTCAAAGCAAACACAAATAAATTCATATCAAACTTAGATAAATTCATACCAAACACAGATAACATCATGCCAAAGTCAAATAACATTATGCCAAAGTCAGATAACACATACAAAACTCAAATAATACATACATCAAAGTTAGATAAAGTCACAGCAAACTCAGATAAATTCACTTAATTCATATCAAACTCAGATTAATTCAAAGCAAACACAAATAAATTCATATCAAACTTAGATAAATTCATACCAAACACAGATAACATCATGCCAAAGTCAAATAACATTATGCCAAAGTCAGATGACATATACAGAACTTAGATAAATTCACAGCAAACTAAAAAAAAACTCATTTAAAACCAAGTTGAATAAATTTTAAAGTCAAATAAAATCTTGTGAAATTCAGTTAATTTCATACCAAACTCATTATTTCATAAGAAACTCAGATAAACTTAATAAAAACTCAGAGAAAATCGTTTCAAAGTCACATAAATTCATTTGAAACATTGTTTAATTAATAGCAAATGAAGTTAAATTGAAATCAAATTCAGAAAAATAATGTAATATACACATAAATTCATTTAAAGTCCTATTTAATTGATCATAGACTAAGATAACTTTATATAAAGCTTAGATAAATACATGTCACAGTCAAATAATTTCATATTAAGCTCGGATAAATTCAAACCAAAACTTAGATAAATTTATGTTAAACTCAATTAAGTTTAAGTCAAGATGATTTGATTGCTTGAGGTTACTGATGAGTTGATTTTGCTTCTTTCTGCAGTTTCCTTCATCTTTGATTTCAGAATCTTTATTTTGCTTAAATTTCGGAGTGTATGACGGAATATTTTAAAGCAATGCATGTTTGGTGACGTATAGAGTATATAAAGAGATGACATTTTTATCTTTTTGACTCATTAAATATTAAAAGGGGACCGCTGCCTTTATGAGAAAATGACCTGGACCACAGGCTATAAAAGGTACTGTTGAGGGACCTTTCACCAAATGCCCCCTTTTTTTTATATCGGATCCCCTATTTATATGAAACATAGAGATACTTTCATCCAATCCACATTCACCAACTGTAAAAAAAATCTTATGTCAGCTAATACACCTTAAAAAATCAAAGAAAGAGATTTTATATAATTATCAAAAGTTAATCTGATGAAACATAATGTAGAAACAGGGGGTTTTTTATAGCCATGATGGGACAGTGGAACAGAACTTTTGTAGCTAACTACACACTCCCTGGGCACCTTTGCGTGTGAGATGACATGGCCCTTTCCCCTCAGCCATCTCCTGTTTCTCCCTTTTCTGAAACCACCTTACTGTTATCAACCATTTTGAGAGTTTTTTTTTACTTTTTATTCCAACATGTGTCCCTCGAGCAAAACTTCCAGGTTACAAGGTCCATCATTGCAGGAATCTTGGTGGAAGCATTTTGTGTGGGGAGATTTCCCGGACCACAAGATTAAGTTAATCACAGCCATCGGATGAGGTTAAGCATTCTCACGTGCCATCCTCACGTCATCCACGTGGCACCAGGCTCGCCCCGGCTACCAGGACAGGAGGTCCGGCCGAAGTCGGACAGCTCCGGGCCCTTAGCGCCGAACTGACCCACCTCGGGCGTCATCTCGGCGAGGAGCACCACCTCGGTGGCACCACCTCGGCTGAACCACCACGGGCACCACCTCGGCAGAAAGCTCCATCCCGGCTAAAGAAGCCGAGACAGAAGCCGAAGCAAGAGAGGACATTCACGTGTACCCTTCATCCCCCACGTCGCCAGGCACGTGGAGGGATAGGGACACGCGCTGGTGGGACAGACGCGACATCCAGCCGCCCACGATCTTCGCCAGATCCCTGACAGAGTCCCATCCAGCGGCTGAAGCCACATCAGGGCAGGGCCCGAGGGCAGATCCGCTGGTACTCCTACCGCCAAAGGCGCCCAACAGGGTCTGGCCCAACAAGATGTGCATTAAATGCGACGTGGGCTGACCCGACGGGCATTTAATGCATAGTGGGCTGGATTGGACCGCAATTAATGCAATGTGGGCTGATCGTGACTTCCCAGTCCAATCGTGGGACCCACACCACAATATCTTCCAAAGATACGTTCCACACTCTATAAATAGAGATCCATGCCACCATCTAAGGTACGCCATTTTTCCATACCAGAGCCGTTACTCTGTCTCTCTCCCTCCTCTCCTTCCATTGTTCCAGTTCCCATACTGACTTTGGCATCGGAGAACCTTGCGCCACCCAGGCCAAGGTCCTCTGACTGTTTGTTCTTCCCTTCCAGGCTTCCGGGCGGCATCCAGACATTCCAGACACCATCATCTTCTCGGATAAGTCCTATAAGGCACCCTCTTATTGTGGGTCATAATTTTCTGCACCTACACATTTAATATAGGGCCCTTCTACATGGGCCGAAATCCGCGGGCCGAAATTCGGACCCGAGGCTGTGTCACGGATTCTGAGTGGTTTTTACTTTTGTGAGCAATGGGAATTGAAGATCTTGCACCATCCTCCAACGGTCACCGATAGTAAAAATCTTGAACTTGTATTTTTCAATTGGCGCTTGAACTGTAAATGGATCTGACCTACGTTCAATAGTGGATTCCGGTCTGCCCATATTTTCATTGGTGGACAGTGGTTCGATGGGGTGAACTCGACTCACCCAAACAAATCCCTTGGTCCACTTAGGCCAAAGTGAAATCTTTATCGCAGCTCTTTTTTGTTATTAAACATAAAAAAAAGGTGGCCTTGGTTATTCTCTAACTGCTTTTTCTACACTATCATCATTATTCAAAGGATGATAATTACCCTTCATTCAAGGTGGTCAAATTTGTGGTCCAGATCGTTCAACCTACTGACTATATATGGCCCTACCCATTAAAGGGTCCACAGAAGAAATCATTGTGATTGGAGCCATTCTAACTTTTCTTTTGTAGTGGGGGTTTTCATTAAAAAGAAAAATAAACGAAAAGATATGGTCATAACTTTGGCTAACATTGGATGTTGTGTATGATCTTTCTCTTTCTTGTGTTCCTCTTTTCTAAAGACCAAATCCAATGAATGGGTTTTCCTAAACCTCCTCGTACCAATTTATCTGTCCTAATATTCGTTTTGTCCCACTCATGTAGTTTTTTTTTTTATATCTAATGTTATTATAACTTCTCTCTGTCTCTAATCCTTACATGCAGCCTTGTTAATCCAATAAAATACTCATTGCACTCTCTCTCTCACTCATTCCCTATTGTTTAAATATAGTTGAAAACAAAGTTATGAGCTCATTAGGTTCTCAATGGAAGTCACTTTTGTTAGTACAGTGGACCACCACAAACTCCACCACACCACGGATCCACCAATAGTGAATACTGTGCTTTCCCTTGCGCATCACTGGATTTGTTAGTGGACCACCACAAACTCCACATTGATATGATATTGTCCACTTTTGGCCTAAGCCCTCATGGATATGATATGATATTGTCGACTTTTGGCCTAAGCCCTCATGGATTTGTTCTTGGGTTCTACCCAAAAGGCCTCATACCAATGGAGTACTTAGTCCAACTTATATGCCCATGACCTTTTTCCAATTCTAGCCGATATGGGACTTTGGTTGCACATCCCAAACAACTTTCACGTGACACCGTGTGAATTATGTGGATGGGTCATCCACCAAAATATTAACTAACTAGAATGATAAATTGGTCGGTGGCTTGCAACTGCCATTAACACTAATTATATGAGAAGCTAAGAATTTATTCACTATGCATGTTATACTTGGAAATCACATTTTCTATCTGATTGATGATGACTACACTAGCGTGTGCAGGGTCTTTTGTTTTAGATATAGCCTAGCGTGTGCAGTTGGCACTTGTATATTGCTCTATAAAGCTTGCATGCATAGTTATGAGACCAACTACAAAGGCTTATTAGGGGTGATAACAATCTTAGAGGAAAAGGTGGATTGATAGGTCTCACCAGTAAGCAGGGGAAACCCCAAAATATCAATAGCATCAGATGGTCATAGTTCTTGGTTTGAGGAATCATGTAAAACAATTTGATCAGATTTCAGTCTAATCTAATGGTTTTCCTTCCCACTATTGTTTCTTCATCAGGGGTGCCAGGGGCGGATCCAGAATTTTTATTTAGGTGGGGCAATTATTTACTATTTAAACATATGTGCTTCGGACAAGGGGCGATTGTATAGTGTTTAGACAAATATTAATGGGGGGCCCATTTAAATCAATGAAGAATTTAAAATCAATCTGGGGCGGTCGCCCTAGGTCATCAAAGCCTGGGTCCGCCCCTGAGGGGTGCCACTGTAGGATATCAATGGACCGCCGTTTACTCAATTATCATATGGTCCCAACTCAAAAATGGAAATGAATCTGAACCCTCTTCCTGGATCCGAAGGATAATAGAGGACAGATCTTTTTGCTTGTAGACTGAGAGTTTGTGCTAAGCACAAGCTTGGGTTTGTAAGTGAGGACAACCTTAGCTCGAACTTGGCTCCTCATGTACTGCTCAATCAATATATCAAGTAATGAGTCCTAGATTGGCTGAGCTTTGTTCCTTTGCACCCTAATAATGATTTTATAATAGTTGAAGAAAAGTTTAAGTGGAGTTCACAAGGGAATGTCTGAATGAGTAGGGCGGCCTTGCCCGGCACGCCGGTCAATGTGCTGCGGCCCGGTATGTTGACTAGGCAGGCATGGCCTAATCCATCCTAAGCACGGCCGTGCTAGGTCAGGGTGCACATGCCTGTGACATGGCACGGCACGACCCATGGCCCGGGAAGGCACGACACGGTGCAAATCCTTCAAGCCCATACTTGAAAGGGGAGATTTATGTGTTTGTGCAGGTGGATAGACTTATCGTTTGTGGTATAATGAATGCATTTAAAAGGATTATTTATGATATGAATATTTGAAGATAGAGAAACTTAAATTTCAATGAGTGGTATGGCTTCATACAAGCTTCAATGTGTCCTTTATGGCCTTATACAGTATCAACGGGTGATACTTATGGCCCTCATACAATCTTGAGGAATTTACCCACCAGATCCCCATAGGGCACTATACATCTCTAGAGGTGTCACGTTTATAATGGACACGGATAAGGGCATAGGGTGCGTTTTCTTTTTTTTTTTTTTGTCGTTTAGTGATATTGTCGATATCGACCACTTTATGGTCGATATCGACCATTCTGCGGGAATAAAAGAAAATTTGGGTTTTTCAGGATGGAGAAGAGGGGACGAGGATGGAGGAGAGGGGATTTGTCTCTCTTGATTGCTGATGTTGTTCTAGAGCAATACCCTACAAATGGGTCAAAAACATTTGACCCTCTTTATCATTTTTAAGAGGGGAAGAAGAGGAAGAGGAGGAGGAGGGAGAAGAGGGGAGGAGAGGAGGAGGAGGGAAGAGTCGGCTCTAAATTTCAGTTGGGTTGCCCATCAATCAGCAAAAGAACACATGCAAATGAGATCACAGATTATACATCATGTTTCACCTCTTTGCCTCATCGCTACCTTTGAGGAATAAACAACCCATCACATGAAACGTGCGGAAATTGATGCATTTTTCAGTGGAAGAAGTTGTGAATTGGACATCTTTTGTTCATTGCAACCTTATCTTCCCTTTTATGTTACTCTGGTCAACAAGTGATTTGGAAACTTATATGGTTGACAATTTCATCAGGAAGAGAATTAAAAAAAAAAAGCTTTCCAGAAACGGACTTGGAGAGAGATTTGGCAGAAAATGGAGAAAGGGACTACTGAAGCTTTTGAGAATTTATTTTGTCGTCCATGAAATCCTTGAAAACCCTCACCTCCTTCTGACCTAGATCCGTCCATCCTATGCAACACCACCCTTCCCTTCTCCTCCCTCCTCCTCCTCCTCCTCCCCTCTTCTCCTCCCCTCTTCTCCATCCTGAAAAAACCCAATTTTTATTTGGGTTCCCACAGAATGGTCTTGAGTTTGCACGCAAGGTGTTCGATGAAATGCCCAAGACAGAACCGGTGTGTTGGAGTGCGATGATTGGTGGGTATGTTCGTGGGGGGCGGTGTAATGAGGCTGTGGTGCTTTTTAGGATGATGCTGGGTGCTGGGGTTAGGCCAGACGAGATTACTATGCTCAGTGTGCTTTCAACGTGTGCTAACTTAGGAGCGTTTGAGCTTGGGAAGTGGATTGGGGTTTATGTTGAGAGGGAAGGGATTGCAAAGACTGAACCGTTTGTGCAATGCATTGATCGAGCTTGATTCCTGGATGCAGTTTGATTGAGCTTGACAGCCAGATATATGAATTTGTGGCTGGGGATAGATCCCATCCACAATAAAAAGAGATCTTTGAGATGGTAGAAGATATGGGACGGGAATTGAGGAGTGCCGGTTATGTCCCCACTACATCAGAGGTGTTGCTGGACATTAATGAAGAAGATAGGGAAGATGCCTTGTATCGGCACAATGAGAAGCTGGCCATTGCTTTTGCACTTCTGAATACAAAGCCGGGAACACCAATTAGGATTGTGAACTACTGTTGGACAATGTCATCTTAGTCATTTGATCTACAAGAACTATACGTGGCTGCGACCAATTAATTGATGTCATTGAAGGAAATGGTTCAAATAATTATGCACAACAAGTATTTCTACACAATAAGTATTTCCTTTTCTGCATTGTATTCTTGAAAGAGATCAAACCTCAAGAAACCATCCCATTTTCCTACTCTTGTGTTTCGCTTTGTTTCTTTTGGGAACGCAAGAATGGGTTTCTCTCGTGTTTACATTCATGAAAGATATATTGGAATGCTCATTCTATTTTTAAATTTGCCAGATGGGATGGTTGAACTCGTGGTACAGTCACTTCGGTTGGAACGACCCATATATGTAGTCATGGCTCAAGAGGACGGACATCCTTGATCAGGAAAATTCCAACGACTGTGGAGTATTTGCAATGGCCTCATCTTCTTTTTTGTCCTGGATGCAGACACAATCCAGATAGTGGACAGGATGTAAACCTTTTGGATGTTGTATTGGGTACATATTGTATACATTTTTTCGGCTTAATGGACTTTTATTTTTGGGACATAATGGATTTCTATGTGGTGTTATTTAGCAGGTTAATTTACAGGTTTTGTATCTCCAAACGGAGCACTGATCTCTGACATCATCATTTTGTTTGATTTTGTTTTAAAGTGGTCGATATCGACAATAAAAGTGGTCGATACTGACAGTGACTGTATTTTGTGTGTTTCAGTTATATTGTCGATATCGACAATTAAAGTGGTCGATACTGACAATGACTGTATTTTGTGTGTTTCAGTTATGTTGTCGATATCGACAATAAAAGTAGTCGATACTGACAATGACTGTAATTTTTGTGTTTCAATTATGTTGTCGATATCGACAATTAAAATGGTCGATATCGATCATTCGTTAAATGACAAAAAAATAAATAAAAACGCACATGTAGAGCCTAATCCGTGTCCATGGTAAATACGACACCTCCGAAGTGGTATAGGATCCTACAGGGCTCTACTAGGTAAATTCCTCTACTATCTTCAATGTCGTATACATTTCAAGATCTATATTTTTTGTGTTTTTAAAATATTATTTCAACACTTTTGAAAAAAGTTAAAAAATTGGGTTGGCCCAACATGGCACATGGGTTGGCACAACCCAGAACAGAACGAGCCTAGCCATGATCATGGGCCGTGTTGGGCCGGCCATTTCACAGGACCATCTATATTATAAGAAAAAAATTAGTCCTGCCATGTGTTTCATTCAGAAAAATATGAAATTTTGACACTTTTACTAATTTGAGGGAATTAAGGAAACTTATCTTTATTAGATTTCTTTGATGGGAAGAAATCTCTTTAGGACTTATATAAATATGGTTTTTCGGGCCTCTCTCTTAACCTACGATCTGAAAAGTACCCATTTACTTCACGCATATTGGAGTAGGTGATAAGGGAGATAAGAGAAAACCCTATTTGAGAAAGGAGATCCGCTTATCATCAAGATCATGGCGCAAGGTACGTTTTTAGTATTTTTAGATTATCCATTGTTAATGCATAGATCAAGATCCATAGGTCTGATTTATATTGCAAACCATATTAGATATAACAATTGGTATACTTCCCTTAAACATTTAATACCCTATTAACAAGGGGTTATATTAGTATAACTACCCTTACTAACTCTTATTAATTAGTATAAATAGATATTATATAATATAATTAGAACAATTCAAATATAAGTGAGGGTCTACAACGGGTGGCGCCTCACATAAGGAATATAAATTTCTTTATGTAACAAATTACAAATATATAAATATAAGAATACATTGAACCCATGCTGCTCCAAAATATGGCCCGGGCAGCATGGGTTCAATTTGTTCTTATCAAGTTTCATATTAATTTTTTTCTTTTGACCCAATGAATTCTCTTTAAATAAGGAAAATAAATTTCTTTATTTAACTAATCACAAATATATAAATATAAGAACACATTGAACCCATGCTGCTCCAAAATACGGCCTGGGCAGCATGGATTTAATTTGTTCTTATCAAGTTTCATATTAATTTTTTTTTTACCCAATGAATTCTCTTTATTAAAATTTATTCTAATTTTTAGTTAAGTTTGCCACTTATGATCTTGGTTTATTTTCCTAACCGATCAAAGGGGATCGCAATTTGATGTAAGAATTTAATAATATTTTTAGACCCGGGCTTAGCACGGGTCTTTCTTGCTAGTAATATGCAAAGAGAGATCAGAGGTGTTTTCAAAATTGAACTACAAAAATAATCGGCCGGTCAAGCGATGTGGTTCAAAAAGAGTGAATCCCAATCGATTGGAAAACACAATTCCAATTCTTAATATAAATAGAGAACCACTCCATACCTTAGTGGTAAGGACTCTTAGTTCTCATTGGGTGGGCTTGGGTTTGAACCCTGTCTCCTCCCTTTTTACATATGTGAGTTACCTTACATGTGTGAGTCGTGTTTATTCTTTTCGCATGTGTGAGTTGTGTCTATGTCTCCTCGCATGTGCTAGCTTCTATCCTCCTCGCATGTGTGAGTTGTGTCTATCTCTCCTCTCATGTGTGAGTTCCCATCACCTCATATGTGTGAGCTGTGTGATGAGTCTCAGGATCCAGCCCCTTTGTTGGGTTAACAAAAATAAAATAAAATTCTTAACATGAACCCACATCTCTGATTAGCTCGAAACTCTGTATCTTAATTTTCTTCCTAACCCAATCAAAATAATCAGCAGTTGGATCGGTCATATATCCACACTCTTCATGATCATGAGCTCCTAAAGTCATAAGGCCCACCATAACATTTGGAGACTTTTATGTTATTTTCAGATAGTGGCCCTCTCAATAAAAATTTACTCCCTATGCTCACAAAGACTTTAGTTATATTCTATTGAGATTTGCAAAACTTGCTAAACATCACAGTCAGCATAATATTATAATATAACAATATTTTGTGGAGATTTTTATGAAAAATATCAGTTAAACGCGTTTTTATGGCAAAAGTCTTAAAATCTTAAACCTGTTAGCAGAGGGCCTTTTTCTTTTTTCTTTTTTTCTTTTTGGAATGAAATTGCCATATGTATCAATCACGACGCACAACTGCAATGTACATATTCATGTTCCTTTTGAGAGATCTCTTCCCTTGTGTTTCTTGCAAATTAGTAGATTTGTAATTTGAAGTTTTGATTTCGATCCTTTTTTTTTTTGTGCTTTAAAAATTAAACTTCTTTCATGCCTCCAGATTACGTTACATTTCTACATTCTATGTCCCTTATTAATTAGAGTCACACCAATGACAACCTTTTACAAAATTATCTTCTTTTTTTTCCATCTCCCATTGCCTCTTTCAACTTGCTCTGCCCATTTTAAGAAAGAGAGCTGCTACCTACACACTATAAATATCTATCCACACACTAAATTTAAAATAAAATAAAAAAGTTCCTAAACTACCCTCCTCCCTCTCCTTCCCTCTCCCTGTTGGCCGGCCACCCCCTCCGCCCAACCTCGCCACCTGCCGCCTATTCCTCCTCCCTCTTCCTCTCCTTCTCCCTCTCTTTCCCTCTCCCTACTCGTCCCCGGCCGCTGCCCGAGCCTCCCTCTTTCCCTCTCCCTCTCCCCCTCCTTCTCCGTGTCTCGCCAACCTCATTCATCTGTCATTCCTAGTCATTTGTGATTTTTAAGTAAGGGACAAGCAAATGGATAAGCAAATGGTGGTCGAAGATTTCAATAGCGACAAGCAAATGCTATGGATGTTTCTGCCATTCTGTTTTGGTGAGTTTGTTCAGCGATACAGGGCCGAACAAATCGACTTTATTCGGCCATTGAAGATGAAGGCTGGGCGAATCCAATTTGTTCGGCCCTGTATCGCCAAACAAACTTGATTTGAGCTCAAAACAAAATGACAGAAGCACACTAGAAATGTTGAGCTTTCTTTGGCCATTGAGAAGGAGAGGGAGAGAGGAAGGGGAGATGGTGGGCGGGCGGCGGTCAGCGACGAGCAAAGAGAGGGAAATAAAGAGGGAGAAGGAGAGAGGGTGGGCGGGCGGCGATGGGCAGGGTTTAGGGTTTAGCAGGGAGAGGGAAAGAGAGGGAAATAAAGAGGGAGAAGGAGAGGAGAGGAGAGGAGAGGAAGGGGAGAGGGTGGGAGGGCGGCGGGTGGCTACCGGCGACAAGCAGTGAGAGAGAGGGAAGGAGAGGGCGAGGGGTAGTTTAGGGATTTTTTTTATTATTTATTTAAAATGCAGTGTGTAGAGAGTCATTTGTAGTGTGTAGGTAGCCACTCTCTTTAAGAAATCAGGAAAAAAGGAAAAAATAAGAGAAGAATATAAAACTACCCTCAAAACGCCATCTCATAGCATTCAGTCAAATACAAAACTCGTTTTGAAAAATGAAAGATAATTTATTTCCAATCTAAGAGATCAAGAAAATTTATTTTAGAAAATTTAAAAGGAAGAGAACCAATCATTCTAATGGGACTCTATACTATCCAAACACATTAATACATAATTAAAATATTAAACAAAGTTTCAAAAGATACACATTTGTAAAACTTATTCTTGTCGAATAAACACATATTTGAAACCACCTCCAAAACACTATCTTTTATGGTATAAGTGTTTTTTTTTTCTTTCAATTAATGCAAAATCCTTTTGAAGAAATGAAGATAACCCAATTAGATCCCAGCTCGAGAGATAAGAAAAAAGAAAGAAGAAGATGATGAAACATACTTTTAAATATAATCTCTCTCATAGGCTATCTTTTTCGGCGAATGCAAGTCCTTTTAAAGAAATCAAAGATAACCCAATTCCCATTCGAGAAGAACAAGAAACCCATCTAAAAAAAAGAATAAAGAGGAAAGAATAAGTTGATGTAATCCATATCCAAAATACCATGCCACATAATATAAGAGATCTTCCACAATCAATTCAAAATTTCTTTTAAGAAGTCAAAGCTATCTTAGTTTCCAGTTCAAAAGATCAAGACAAGAAAAAAGAAAAAAGAAAAAGAATATGAAACCAACCTCCAAAACACCATTTAGAGATTTTCTTTAATCAATGTAAACCCTTTTAAGAAATCAAAGATATCTCAATTTTCAATTCAAGAGATAAGAAAATCTGTTAGGTCAAAAAGGGTATAGAAGCCTTAAAAGGCTGTCAGAGCCAAAGTAAGAGAAAAAATCGTTGAGGAGGCAGTAAGTGGTCTCGCTATAGCGAGACTCCTTCTCGCTATAGCGAGAACGGCGAATTGAGCCCAGTTGATTCCGGACTTTGCGAGAAAGTTTGAGATGGATTCTTTTTCTAAGTGGATAATTACAAGGAGTCTTAAGCACGAATTAGGGGCTATATATTGGGTGTTTCTCACAACCCAAAGAGACAAGAAATCATCTCTCAAGTTCTGAATTAGTGATTTAATTGAGAAAAGTTTTCTCTAGAGATTTTTGAAGAGTTATGCTGCTAAGTACTCTAGAGAGCTAAGTTCTTCTGCATCCCTTGTAGAAGATCATCTTCTTGTGTAGAAGATTTGAGGAGTCAAGCGCTGGATCTGTTGCAATCAACGGTCTGATGTCGTTGAAGCGTGATGCGACACAAGGTAACTTCAGTCTTTAGATAGGAGATATCTAGGGAAGAAATCTGAGTTTCTTGTAATTGCGAGATTCATAATGTTTGATTAGATCCAATACGGATCGGTGGTTTTTACCCGGTTTGGGTTTTCCACCTTAAATTTGGTGTCCTTGTGGTATGTGCTTGTGATTTTATTTCCGTTGCATAGATTATTATTTTTTGCACACCAGTGGGTTGATTTATTGAGTGGACCAATCTAGAGATCTCGAACCCTAAACCCTCAATTGGTATCAGAGCGGGTTACACTAATTTGCTGTGTTTGATCTAAAGAGATTTCTAGAATGATGTTCAATCAAGAAGGGACATCAACTTCTAAGCCCCCTTTGCTAGATGGTTCTAATTATACATATTGGAAGCAAAGGTTGATTGGGTTCTGAAAGTCCAAGGGATCCTAACCCTAGAGGGGGGGTGAATAGGGTGAGCTACAACTAGTGACCAACTATGACCAGTTTTAATTTAATTGAATCAATTAGTCACATGTGATGATTAATCAAACAAAGTACGGAAGCTTAAACAAACACAATCACCACAATGCAATTACCACAACATGAGATTTATAGTGGTTCGGCCTCAATGCCTACATCCACTACCGGCTTGTTACTCAACACCCCACCGGATTTCCACAATTATGCTTTTCAAAAGGCTAAGCAATAACCTCTACAATATGCTTTCCAAGGATAAGCAATAACCTTACAATGTTGTTTTTCTAGGCTAAACAACAACCTATACCCAATGCTTTTAACTAGCTAAGCAATAACCTTAATTACAAGTAAATGATTTTTCTCAAAGAAAGTGTCTTCACAAAACACTCTAAGAGATTACAATTTAAGCTCTAATAAATTGCCTCTAAATAGGCGGATATGAAATTGTAAAACAAACTCACACAACACACTAAGAAATGCAAAGATGAATGCTAATGGGGTGTGTGTGTGTGTGTAGAACTTCAATAAAGTTTAAATTAAGTCCAATGAATTTTATGCTTAAAGCATTCAAAGTTTAAAGCACATAAAAGATATGATTGAAGTCAAATGCAAATCACTTGAACAATTGCAAACTTGTGAATGATATGAAAATCTAAAAATCACAAGTTGTATGAAAATGATTAAGACTAATCAAGTGATGCATGTGCAATGTTGTTTTCAAAAACAAAGGTTTAACTAAAGTTCTAAAGAGATTGAAAACAACAATGAAGATTCAAACAAGTAAACGAATCATGCCATAAAAGGAATCAAGGATTTGCAAAGGATGATTAACAAAGTTTATAAAACAAACTTGGTTTGAATCAAGAAGTAGAATCCAATACAAATAAATCAAAGATTAAATATGATAAGGATTCAAAACATCATTGTTATCATGCTAAAAATCATTTACCAAAGATTTAAAACAAAGCATATAACAAATGATAAAGAGAGGTAAAGCTTACTTAGAGATTTAACTTCATTAATCCAAGCTTGAGCTTTACTAATGACCCCCTTGATCTCTCTTAGTTCATCCCCTTTTTCTTCTCTCCAAACTCCTCAAAGAGTGCTTAGAAGCTCTAAATTGTTCAACCTTTTTCTCATGGGAATGAACTCATATTTATACTCAAAAAGTGAGTATCAGCGTGTTTTCGGTCGACCCCATAGACAGCTCGGTCGACCTGCCCTTCAACGGGCAATAATATGACCGTTTGAAAAAATCTGTAACGGTCGCATTTTGGTCAAACTGTAGTGTCTTCGGTCGACCGAGTCCATGGCTCGGTCGATCGAACACACTATCGGTTGACCGGGTCCATAGACCACTTTCCCACAATTGTGCATATTTAAAGGTTTTTCAAGTGGGGATTTTGGGCCATTAAATCAAGCATGGAAACATGATTTTAAATCATTCTAAGAGGTTTAAAAACATGAAATATAAAAAGCCTAAAATGATTAGAAAGTTTTAAAACTATAGGCTTGCTTGATATATAAAAATTCTTTTTCAAATTAAATTGCATCCAAGATGAAAACCAAACCATGCATGAAACATATGATTTACAAGATTTAAAACAATGCATGTGTAAATCAAGATTTCAAGAATTTCTAAATCAATGCATGTGTGAAAATTCATGAGATGAATAAAATGATAATGATGCATCCATCAAATTGCAATAAACAAAATCCTAACAATCTCCCCCTTTGCAATTTGATGGAAAACCTTTTTCACACTAAATCTTCACACTAAGTCTTCAGCTCCTCCTTGGCTGGACTAGGCTTGAAATCTTCTTTTGGATGCTCTCGTTGTCTTGGCTTGGGCTTTAGCTCTTTTCCTTCATTCTCCTTGATGCTTGGGGCTTGATCATTCTTCAAGCTTTCTTTTCTTCTTTAACCAAGCATCTTCTTTAGCTCCAAGCTTTCTTCTCTTCATTTCTCCCCTTTGACCATGCACTCTCCTTTTGGCAAGATGTGCATTCTCTCCACCTTTAGTTAGCTTGAACACTTTCTCCCCCTTAATTCTTTCTCCCCCTTTGCCATTAAGCTTGAGAACTTTCTCCCCCTTTACCATTAAATTGCAAAGGTATTAATTGAACAGGGGTACCTACACACATGAAACAAGGAAATACCTTTCAATAGCACCTGTTAACAAAGGAAATTGAAAATGTAATATATAACAGGTTATCATGCATGGGTAATAAGCTATAAGGTGTATCAGAGCCAATACAAGGGTGAATTTGATCAAAACTAATACTTCCTATAAAGTTTTTCACTCCCCCTCAATCCATATTCTCCTTTTGTCAAACTTTTGACAAGAATATAACTATTTGGTACAAGAAGAAGATGGTTTAACCAATTGAGGGATAAGTTCAAGTGAAGGATTAGATTCAATTGATAATAATATTTGACTATAAAGCTCAATATGATCAAATTACCAAAGTAAAGGGCAAGGTCATTGGTATATACTAAACATAGCATCAATCAATCAATATAACTATGAAAATCATATGCTATGAATATTTTTGAAATCATTTCATCCAATCATAAAATATGACTATCATGTGCAAGATGAGTGAAATGAAGTTCAATCATGAAGCCTACCTCAACCATTAACCAACCAACATTATGAACACATAAACATGGTGCTCATGTGATTTACCTATAAGTGCAAGAGAGGTGGCAATCATGAAGATTATGATGCTAATGGAATGTGACATGGAACAAAAGACATATGACTATCAAGATCAATCCAATGTACACAAGGTCTATCACAAACTCAAGATATGATATCAATTGGAAATGATACTAAATGAAAATGATACCAATTGATTACCAATTGAACATGAAACATGATTAAGAGCATGCATGTGACAAACACAAAATTCCAACAAGCATCATAAAAATTATTATTCATCACTTTTAATGATTTGACTAATGAGCATAGTGATGAACAAGAGAAATTGCATAAAAAGATATAACTTAGTAGAACATGCAATTTTCACAGTGTCAAATCATATGAATTCAATATCTAAGAAATCCATCAAACAATAAATATAACTATGAAATACAAGGAATGAATTTCAAAGATGTTCATATGATCAAGAACACTACTACGAAGTTGAAACATGTTTAATGAATGATACCAATAAGAAAATTACACATGAATCAACAACATAACCATCCAAGTCAAATAAAAACTAGAAAGCAAGATGATGGATTTTTGGGTTCTAGTATGGTAACTACAAAAATAATTAAAGAGCACAACCATACATGGAACAAATAAACATTTGCATAAAGAATGTAAATAAATGAGCAAAGATGCAAATAGCTTAAAACAACATTCATTTCCATTTGAAATGGCATAATCAAATACAAAAGGAAATGACAACATGGAACATGCTTTGAAGAATATAACTAATGATATTTTAAAGCAATTCCATTCAAACAATCTTCAAATCATAAACAAAATCCAACAATGGACAAAATGAGTATGAAAATGAAGATAAAACATTTTTCAATTTGTATTCCAAAGAATATAACTACAAGGGCTCATACAAATTGAACACTTATTTTCCATACCAAAGGATATAATTAGTAAGATCATGGAAAATTTAAATTGATTCAAATCATTTGTTTTTAAAGAAAAAATCTTACTATATCATTCAAACAAATGATTTTGCAAAATCAATTGATTATGTAGGATCTAGCTATGAAAGCTTTTGAAACCATAATCAATTGAACATGTAGAAATGCATGCAAGATATATAACTAAATGAAAGTAATACGCAAATCTATCAAGATGAAATTATAATCAAAAGATTTTGAAAACCATGATATGTAAATAGTATGGTGCATGAAAACAAAATCAATTGATCATAAACAAGTATTGCATTTTATGAAATGTAACTATGAAATAACAAAATGCAAATGCAACATGACCAACAAAAGGATTTATCTATAAAGGATAGGTTGGTCAAAGAGGTCCAAGGCCTTAAGGTTTGTCTAAGTATATAACTTTGGGAATCCACCTAAGGTCTTGAGAGGGTTGGTCTTTGAGGTCTATCTTAAATGTCTCACCAACTATGGGAGATTTGATTTGATAAATTTTTAACTTAGACTTATCACCTTGATATTTGACTAAATTTAGCTTAGATTGGTGATTAGTCTTTTGGGGTTGGTGAGTTTTCTTCTTAGGGGATGAATTCATTTTTTTTTTCTTCTTATCTCCTCCCTTAATTTGACTTTTGAATTTTAAATTTAACTTTGCAACTTTATTCAAAAGTTCTTTCATTTGAGATATGGGAGGTAGGTTCAGAAGCTTTTTATTGATAGATTCTTTTAAAGTTGGTTTAACTTATTTAAGCTTTTTAGAATCTATCTTGTGAGACTCCTTTTTAATTGGTTTGACTTGTTTAGTCTTCTTTGGTTTTTAGTGTCTTACCCTTCATTGAATTTGATTTTACCTTTTTGGGTTCAAAGTTGGGTTTAGACACATGGCTTCTCCTTAGTTTGCACTCAAACTAAAGTGTCCTTTAATGCCACAATAATTGCATTTAGTCATGGGCAAGGAGGAATGAGTACTAGAGAATGAGGACCCACCTTTCACAAAAGTGTTGGTGAATTTAGGGTCATATGTAATATTCCTATCAAAACCAAGACCCGTCCTATCTCTTTGAGATTTACCCAATTTAAATAATTTTTCAAATTTTTCTTCACTATGGGTAAATTTGCACTCATACTTTTGTTTGTAGGTTTCAAGTTGAGTGACTTGTTCTTTAAGGGTTGAATTTTCATTTTTAACTTTTGTAAGTTCATTTTCAATTCCCTTAAATTTGTTTAGCTCTTCATGGGCAAGATTTAATTCATTTTTAAGTTCATTAACAACATTAGATCCAAGTTCTAGAGTTTTTAAATTACTTTGAGCATTAGGCAAGTTTTCATTGGAAATAGTCAACTTGGATTTTAAATAGTTAATGTTTTCATCTTGCCTTTTTATTGTATCTCTTAGATTTAAATTTTCCTTATTAAGATTGTCATAACCTATCTTTAAATCTTTTAATTTATCTTGAGCATAATATAGGTTATGCAAAGAGATCATGAACTTAGATTCTACACAATTTATTACTTCATCTTTTTCTCTAAGTTCATTTTTAGAAGAGACTAATTCTTGGTTTAGTCTTTTAGATTCTTCTTTTAATCTTATATTCTTCTTAGAAAGCTCTAAGGATAATGTGCACAAATCCTCATAAGCTTTTTCAATGTCATTATCATTTTCATCATTTTCTTCCTCTTTTAATTCAAATTGAGATTCTTTAAATTCATTGTTTGAATCTCCAATAATGGGAAGAAGGAGGGGTCTAGAAGAATCTACCAAAGAATCTACAAAGTCTAAACTAGCGGAATCCATTCTTATGATTTTCATAGAAAAACACTACTAGGGTTCTAACTCAAGGATCTAGATAGAGAGGATCAACTCCGGGTGTTTAAGCCCTAATGGAGTAACCTTGCTCTGATACCAACTGAAAGTCCAAGGGATCCTAACCCTAGAGGGGGGGAGGGGGGGTGAATAGGGTGAGCTACAACTAGTGACCAACTATGACCAGTTTTAATTTAATTGAATCAATTAATCACATGTGATGATTAATCAAACAAAATGCGGAAGCTTAAACAAACACAATCACCACAATGCAATCACCACAACATGAGATTTATAGTGGTTCGGCCTCAATGCCTACATCCACTACCGGCTTGTGACTCAACACCCCACCGGATTTCCACTATTATGCTTTTCAAAAGGCTAAGCAATAACCTCTACAATATGCTTTCCAAGGATAAGCAATAACCTTACAATGTTGTTTTTCTAGGCTAAACAACAACCTATACCCAATGCTTTTAACTAGCTAAGCAATAACCTTAATTACAAGTAAATGATTTTTCTCAAAGAAAGTGTCTTCACAAAACACTCTAAGAGATTACAATTTAAGCTCTAATAAATTGCCTCTAAATAGGCGGATATGAAATTGTAAAACAAACTCACACAACACACTAAGAAATGCAAAGATGAATGCTAATGGGGTGTGTGTGTGTGTAGAACTTCAATAAAGTTTAAATTAAGTCCAATGAATTTTATGCTTAAAGCATTCAAAGTTTAAAGCACATAAAAGATATGATTGAAGTCAAATGCAAATCACTTGAACAATTGCAAACTTGTGAATGATATGAAAATCTAAAAATCACAAGTTGTATGAAAATGATTAAGACTAATCAAGTGATGCATGTGCAATGTTGTTTTCAAAAACAAAGGTTTAACTAAAGTTCTAAAGAGATTGAAGCAACAATGAAGATTCAAACAAGTAAACGAATCATGCCATAAAATGAATCAAGGATTTTGCAAAGGATGATTAACAAAGTTTATAAAACAAACTTGGTTTGAATCAAGAAGTAGAATCCAATACAAATAAATCAAAGATTAAATATGATAAGGATTCAAAACATCATTGTTATCATGCTAAAAATCATTTACCAAAGATTTAAAACAAAGCATATAACAAATGATAAAGAGAGGTAAAGCTTACTTAGAGATTTAACTTCATTAATCCAAGCTTGAGCTTTACTAATGACCCCCTTGATCTCTCTTAGTTCATCCCCTTTTTCTTCTCTCCAAACTCCTCAAAGAGTGCTTAGAAGCTCTAAATTGTTCAACCTTTTTCTCATGGGAATGAACTCATATTTATACTCAAAAAGTGAGTATCAGCGTGTTTTCGGTCGACCCCATAGACAGCTCGGTCGACCTGCCCTTCAATGGGCAATAATATGACCGTTTGAAAAAATCTGTAACGGTCGCATTTTGGTCAAACTGTAGTGTCTTTGGTCGACCGAGTCCATGGCTCGGTCGATCGAACACACTATCGGTTGACCGGTTCCATAGACCATTTTCCCACAATTGTGCATATTTAATGGTTTTTCAAGTGGGGATTTTTGAGCCATTAAATCAAGCATGGAAACATGATTTTAAATCATTCTAAGAGGTTTAAAAACATGAAATATAAAAAGCCTAAAATGATTAGAAAGTTTTAAAACCATAGGCTTGCTTGATATATAAAAATTCTTTTTCAAATTAAATTGCATCCAAGATGAAAACCAAACCATGCATGAAACATATGATTTACAAGATTTAAAACAATGCATGTGTAAATCAAGATTTCAAGAATTTCTAAATCAATGCATGTGTGAAAATTCATGAGATGAATAAAATGATAATGATGCATCCATCATTAAGTCCATTGATGATGATGTATGAGATATTGTTGAGGAGGGCTACTTCAGACCAACAATTGTGGTTAGTGGACAAACTGTTCCCAAACCTAAAGCTGAATGGACTAAGGATGAGAAGCATGTATCCAATTGTAATGACAAGGCAGTGAATAATATATACAATGGAGTATCTGTTGAAGAGTTCCGTATGATTTCCACTTGCAAAACTGCAAAAAGAAGCGTGGAAAGTCTTACAGACAGTATATGAGGGTACAGACACGGTGAAGTAATCTAAATTGCAAAGGCTGACTAAAGAATTTGAAACCATCGTGATGGAAGAAGATGAGACATTTGATCAATTTTATGCAAAGCTGAATGATACTGTCAATTCTGTTTTCAATCTGGGTGAGGAAATTCAAGAAAACAAGATTGTCAAGAAAATCTTGCGGTCTCTACCTTCGAGGTTCGATTCTAAAGTTGATGCTATTGAAGAAAACAAGAATCTTGATACCCTCAACGTAAACCAGTTGGTTGGAAATCTTCAAACCTTTGATGCAAACCGTTTGAATAAAGGAAAATCAAAAGAGAAATGTATTGCTTTGAAAGCCATCTCAGAATCAAGAAAGAAGCCTAAAAAGAAAATTGCGTCTGATTCTGAATCTAAGGCTGAAGATGATTTGGCTGAAATGCTCAATTGCTTCAAGGAGTACATGAAGTCAAAACAAGTCAAGTGGAAGAGTTCTAAATTTGCAAAAAAGGATTCTACAAAAGGAACTAAGTGTTTTGGGTGCCACGGCTATGGTCACTATGCTAGTGAGTGTGCCAACAAGAAAAAGAGTGCATTGAAAAAAGCTCTTAACACAACTTGGGAGGAACAATCATCAGAAGAAGAACAAGATCCTTCAATTGAAACTTCTGAAACTGTGAATGGCAAGTTTGTGGCTTTCCTAGCTAATTCTCTATTTGATAATGATACTAATGAAGATCATGCTGATGAGATGTCAGATCAAGAGAACGATTATGGAGCGTTGTATCATAAAACATATGCTGATTGTGTTAAGATGTCCAAGTATGGCTACAAGATCTCTATCAAGTTTAAAGCTGCTCAAGAAGAAAATTCTGCATTGAAAATTGAATTAGAGCAAGCACTTGAAAATGTTCATCTCTTGGAAAGTCAGAAGATCTGCACGGCTGAAACTTTGACCGCTGAGAGTCAAAAACTTGAAAAGGCTGAACAAGAGATTGAGACTATGACGACGGAGTTGCAGACTGTTAAATCTGAAAAAGAAGATTTGCAAGGAATACTGAAGCTCACTTTGTCTGAGCTAGAAGTGAAAAAAGCTTCACTAAACAAGATGAACACTGGTTCGAAGACTCTTACAAATATCTTGTGTAGTCAGAAGTCTCCTTTTGACAGAAGCGGTATCGGTTATGATCATGGTACATCCACTTCAAATGCTAAAGATAAAACAATTTTTGTTTCTAGTGTTGCATATGCTACTCTAGATACTGTACTTTCACATAATGTGTCGTGTAATTTCAAGAAAAAGAATGTGTCACGCGCTGCATGCACACATTCGTCCCCATTGCAAGAAGCTGCAAAGTCTACCCAAGACCAAGCAATGGCGGAAGAATTTTTCTCCACCCAAGACGACTCCAATTTGGGTTAGAAAATCTGATTGTCTAAGGAGTTTGCTCACACTGTGCTGAAAGCTCAAAACTACACAAGTGTGGGTGGCTAATCACAAAAGCCCTTGATCAAGGAGGCCAAGTCCTCATCCCCAAGTGCTTATACGAAGATCATAGTGAGGGGAGTCAAAATTGAGGGGCGCTACTGCTCCAGATTGACGTAAGCTGCCATGATTATTTTTGTTTTCAATTATGGACAAATTCAGGGGGAGAAGAATGAAGCCCAGAGGAGTTCTACAAGCTAAGGCAATTCAAGATCTACAGTGGTGATTTTTTGTTTAAAATTCAATGTATTTTGGATTTTTCTTTTGGATAGATCATATTATATTATGGAGATTTGTCCCATAATTGCTAAAAGGGGGAGATTGTTAGGTCAAAAAGGGTACAGAAGCCTTAAAAGGATGTCAGAGCCAAAGTAAGAGAAAAAATCGTTGAGGAGGTAGTAAGTGGTCTCGCTATAGCGAAGGACTCCTCTTCGCCTATTGCGGAGAATGGCGAATTGAAGCCCAGTTGATCCGGACTTGAGAGAAAGTTTGAGATGGATTCTTTTTCTAAGTAGATAATTACAAGGAGTCTTAAGCACGAATTAGGGGCTATATATTGGGCGTTTCTCACAACCCAAAGAGGTAAGAAATCATCTTTCAAGTTCTGAATTAGTAATTTAATTGAGAGAAATTTTCTCTAGAGATTTTTGAAGAGTTGTGCTGCTAAGTACTCTAGAGAGCCAAGTTCTTCTGCATCTCTTGTAGAAGATCATCTTCTTGCGTAGAAGATTTGAGGAGTCAAGCGCTGGATCTGTTGCAATCAACGGTGTGATGTCGTTGAAGCGTGATGCGACACAAGGTAACTTCAGTCTTTAGATAGGGGATATCTAGGGAAGAAATCTGAGTTTCTTGTAATTGCGAGATTCATAACGTTTGATTATATCCAGTACGGATCGGTGGTTTTTTACCCGGTTTGGGTTTTCCACCTTAAATCAGGTGTCCTTGTGATTTTATTTCCATTGCATAGATTATTATTTTTTGCACACCAGTAAGTTGATTTATTGAGTGGACCAATCTAGAGATCTCGAACCCTAAACCCTCAAAATCCATTTTAAGAATCCAAGAAAAATTGAAACCCACTTATTTCTTTGTTTTTCCTTATTTCAATCGTCATATCTCACAAAATGCTAGTCAAGAAAGATACCCCATTCATGCGCCACATGGAAAGAAGATAATTTTCTTATTTAGTGGGAGCAGACATGCCCCAATTGCACAACATTTGTGATTGCATGACATTCATGTCATGAAATTGAGACATATGGGCTATGGGCAATTTCATCTAAAAAAAATTAAAAGAGGCATTTGCGTACATATTTAAAATTTTAGGATTACTACAGTAAAAAATTTGTACAACATTTTTTTCGTACAAAAATTGAAGATACTTTAAATGTGATGATATTCAAATCGTACATTATATTATCCGAACAACCTCAAGTGACATAAGTTTTTGGGTTGGATTAAAAACAGGTATTTTGGGATTTTACAAAACTATAAAACTTGAGTCATTGACCATTTTGGGAGCCTAGTTTGGAACTCTCATTTTTACAAATAAACCATTTTGCATGTCTTATAAAGCAAACTTGCCATATGGAACTTGTCATATAGTAAGGAATCCGGGGAAACTTTCACATATTAAAAGTTAATATAGGTAGATGTTGTGAAAGAAGAATCTGAGCAAAATATTTTGAAGCTTTTCCGATCAAACATTCACGTGAACTTCTTCTAATGGTCTAGAGCAATCAAACATATGCTTTGAATCAATTTTAGCACCCTATTTGGCAAATCTACTCTTATTGACATAGAGCTGTTTCAAAATAGGCCATATAGCTATTTGAAATAGGCCCTCTATATAATAAATCCTATGGTATGTCCTTTTCAATTGAAAAAAGTAAACCTGTCAATCTATAAAATTTATATGGGCAAAGTTGTCATGCGTTAGATGTAATACTAACAAACTTGTCAAAGTAGAAATAGTACATAATTTTTTTTGGTAAAAGAAGGTACATGGAAATTGATAACTTATTATTTATCAAAAGTTAGAATGAACTTGTCCCTAAAAAAATCCACAAAAGAATCAATCTATGTCTCAATGCTTTAGGGTATGTATGGCTAGAGGCATTTCCGACAAGGAATTGGGATTGTAGGGGATTTAAGACATGTTGTGAGTATGTGACATCTTATCCCCTGGGCATTCCAAATGCACAGTTTATTGTAAGAATCCAGAACTTCAAATCACATGAAAATGCACTTTTATCCTTATAAATTTCTAGAACTCCAGCATTCCAAATGTGAGATGAGGTTAACATTTGGAATTCTACTTTGTGGGGCGGCGTTTGGAATTCTCAGAATTCTCACAGACAAGAATTCTCACAATTCTTCTAAACAGAAAGGCCCTTAAGGCCCATTCTTTTAGTAGAATTCATGATAAGAACTTGAAATGTCATGTTTCTTTTACCAGAATTACAAATTACAGCCACCTAAAAAGTTTCAAATGATATTATGGAATTCTTGGAATTCCAATCTGTTTGCATTTCTTATGGAATTTCAAATGCTCACCCAAAGGAGGATTTGGGCTTGTTTTTTTAATAGAATTGATGATAAGAATTTGAAATGTTGGGTTTTTTTGGACATGATATGTGGAGAATTTGAGGTTCTCTAACACTGTCCCTTGAGGGGTATTCTAAAATCCTCCTCTTGAGTGGGGCATTTGAAATTCCAACAAAATGTAAAACGTTTGGAATTTCTAAGGAATTCCAAAAGGTCATTTGAGACTTTTGGGGGATGGACCTTAGAATTCTGGTAAAAGAAACATGGTATTCAAATGCGGCCTGTTTCTTTACCGGAATTTATGACTAGAATTTGGGAGGTTGAGGTTTTTTTTAACATGATGTGACATGATGTGACATTTGTCCCCAGTCATTTGAAATGCTGTATTTCTTTCATTAGAGTTTCAAATTTCAACCACCCAAAAAACCTTTTGGAATTCCACTCTCTATACCATTTGTTGGAATTTGAAATCCTCCATCAAAAAGAGGAATTTGAAATTCTACCTAAGGGAACAACTTTTGGAGAATTTAAAATTCTCCTAAACATGAATTCTTGGAATTTTGATAAAGAAATGGGCCCTAAGGACTAAGCCATCACTTCATATCCAAAAAAACCCCAACACAAAATTCTTGTCAGAAATTATATTAGAGAAACAAGCCCTTGTTTTATTTGAACAAAAAAAAGTCTTTGTCCATTATATTATATATATTAAAGAAATTATATATATATATATATATATATTAAAACAAACGGGGAGGAGGGCTGTGAGGGGTGCCATGTCATCATCGAAGGAGTTCTCCTTTTAAATAAATATACGTAAAAAACTTAGAGTGATTTAAGGAGCCATGTCATCACATTCGACTATTTTTTCTCCAAAAGTATCTATCCATATCTTCTATCTCCTAAAACTTCTCAATCAATATCCTCTAAAATTAAAGTTAATCTTTCAAAAATAACACAAAAGACCCTTCTAAGGGGGCCCACTATGTAATATCAATCTCTTTCACTTATGTGTTACCCCACAAAAGTTTTAGAAAATTTAATAAATCTAACCCATTCACCATCTTAGTGGGACCACCTCATAGAACTTATCAACCTAACTCAAATGTTAAATGGACTTGAGGCTTTGTTGAACCGAGGCCTTCAAAGAGTTGTCATATATTTCTAGTACTTTTTTATCGTGTGGTTTGTTTGAGCTGGGCACCCGGACTCAAACCTTAGTCTGATCCTGGCCGGGTAGTCTCACCCCACCCATATCTTTTGAGTAGGCAGGCTCGAACTTAGTACCTAGGACCTGATATACACCTGAACTCAGGCCGTTCAATCCCTATTGATAGTAGAAATGGGCCAGTCCGGAAACTGGCCCATTGAGATTCCTACAACATGTCGTTAATTTAATGGACTTCTAATTATAAACTATGCAAATGCTTGCAATGAGGTTAGTTTTGATGCTTCAACATTCATGTTAAAATCCAGAACCTCAACATTGATCAAAGCAATTAAATTGCTCTCATCTCATCGTTATCTTGCACCAGGTATAATACCCATGCGAGGGAACCTTTTTCCTTGGATCTATTTTTTTTTATGTATTAAATAAATATAGGACTTGATGTAGAATAAAAGGATTAGATAAGTCTCTCTCTCTCTCTCTTTAAGTGTTTGGTTGGATGTCGATTTGATTTGTAGGTTCAAGCAGGTGTGTTCTAATGGTAAGTGGGCTCAAAACGAGTGGGTAGTGTTTTGGGGCATTGGTGTGGGACTCATCTTAGCCACACTCACACTCTACACGATATACCTAATAGACTGAGCCCCAGCCGAATATCGATAGGAAAATGGACACATTTTTTTTCTTTTCTCATTTTCTTTCTTTCTTTGAATGGTATCATTTTTCTTTTTTGCTTCCATCCAGAGTTTTCTCTTTTTTAGTAGGGACTTTCAACTCATGCATTTTTTCAATTTACAAAGATTTTATAGGTGTGATATTACAAGATTCTCATTATTATTTTCACGATAATTTCTTCCTGTTTCCATAAAATCTTAAGATCTTTTTCCACTTTATTTCTTATAAATATTCTCAAAAATAATAATAGTGGGTTCTTCTTTTATAGTTTTAATTATTATAATAATTAACTATATCTTTGTTTTGGCCCGGGCTCAGAAATAAATATACACAAAAACCTTATCGTAATTTAAGCAGCCATGTCATCACATTCCACTATTTTTTCTCCAAAAGTATTGCTATCCATATCTTCTAGCTCCTAAAGTCTCTCAATCAATATCCCCTAAAATCTCTTTCTATTGCAATAAAATATCCTCCCCATCCAGAAATGGAATTCTCTCCCCTAACCTTACTAATCTCCTCCTCATCCACAAACTGAATTCTCTCCCCTAATCTATTCAACGATTCTGTGAGTGATGTAGTGGGCCACATAGCATGTAAGAGAAGCCAATTTTTGAAAGTTGAGGTCTTGTATTGTTAATCCTTTAATGCTTGAATCTCACGGGATTAAAATGTTTTAACCATCTATCAATCCTTTTTTATCATGCCCATTACATAGAACTTGACCAATACACACTTTGAAGTGGGACCTACTAGATAAAGAATAATGAAGATCCTATAAACCTTACCATACATAATATATAAAATAAAATAAAAAAACATCTATAATAACCAAACAACTTGCCAAACCTTGCACTTGTCAATCTACATGGGGCCACTCCTCCATGGGACCCACCAGATGGTAGATGGCCATTAACTTGTTCACTAAATGATTCTTATGTTTGCAATTGATTTTAAATAACTTACATTCATTTTTTGAAACTAAGGGGATCTCATTTTAGATTAACCATTTAATTTAATTATTTGTTCAGCTGTTTTTAAGATTTGGATCAACTTAGATGGGTAAGGCTTTTTTCATCTGTCAAAATTTCTTTTAATGAAGTTTTTATATTCTGGCACAGCTTAGATTGGTAGGGTTTTTAATCGTTTGTCTTTCTTTTTAACGCAAATTATATATCCTAGGCACCTTTTGTCATTGATAGGTGTACGATTTTAATGCCTTTTTTTCTCTCCAATTATTTATACTATTATAAAATAAAATATATCTGATTTTAATAAAATAAAAATTATTTTTATTAGGGCCCTGGCTGAGCACGGGTGTGGAGCCTACAAGTTTGCTTTGACAAAATCTTATGATGTAATTGATTAGGCTTTTTTGTGGAAGTTTGTTTACTGGTATGTAAGATCCATAGTTCAGATGTACACGAGAATGGTAATACATTTTTCTTTATCTTAATTTTTGAATCCATTCATCTACAATGAGATGCTCCAAAGAATGATGGCATCTTTGGTTTGATTTGTACCTTATTGCTTTATAGGAAAGTGAAAACTAATTAAAGGATTGATTTCCTTTATTTATTTAATTTACTTCATTATTTTTCTTTTTCTTTTCGAGGGACTCATCTCAGCCATACTCACACTCCACACGATGTACCTAACAGACTGAGCCCCAGTCGGGTATTAATGTATTTGTAGGAAAATGGACGCTTTTTTTTTTCTCATTTTTTTTCTTCTTTGAATGGTATCATTTTTTCTTTTTGCTTCCATCTAGAATTTTCTCTTTTTTAGTGGGGAATTTGAACCCATGCATCTTTCCAATTTACAAAGATTTTATAGGTGTGATATTACAAGATTCTCATTATTATTTTTCAAGATAATGTCTTTCTTTTATCATAAAATCTTAAGATCTTTTTCCACTTTATATTCTTCTAAATTTTTTAAAAAATAATGATAGTGGATTCTTCTTTTATAGTTTTAATTATTACAATAATTTATTATCTCTTTGTTTTGGCCCTTGCTCAGTACGGGCGTTTGTTGCTAGTATATATTAAAGCAAAGGGAAAGGTGGGCTGTGAGGGGTGCCACATCATCCCTAAAAATTCTTTCCTTTGAGAAAGGGAGAGGTGGGCTGTGAGGGGTGCCACCTCAGCACCCAATTATTCTCCTTTAAGAAAAATCACTTAGAAAATAGTGAGAGAGTCTTTGCCTTTCACGTGGGACCTTGCTTGATGTCTTTCTCAATCTCCTAAAATCTCTCCCCTTCATCAAGTAATTATACGTTCCTAAAATCTCTCCCTCTAATACTTCCCTAAAATCTCTCATCCTCCTAATATCTCTCCCTCTAAACACTACAAGAAATGATGGTATAGACTACGCAACACTTACCAACGCCACATAAACGTCAGTAACTTCTAATTTTACCGATGCTATCACCAAAAGATAGCGTCGGTAAATTTGTAGTCCAGCTTGGCAAAAAAACAGAAATGGGCTGTAGAACTTCCCGACGCTAATGGCGTCGGTAAGTTTTTATATTTAATTTCCCGACGTTGCATAGCGTCGGTAAATTTTCATATTTAATTTCCCGACGCACACGGCGTCGGCATGTTCTAGGCGCCAAATCTTCCCGCTGCAATTTCGATTCGCGCGTTTGACCTAAAAACTTCCTGACGTCGTGAGCGTCGGGAAGTTTGTGAAAGAAATTTACCGACGCCATACGGCGTCAGCAAGTTAATATATATCCCCTCCCCCATCTCCCCCCTCCTCGCCACTCTCTGCAACTCTGACTCCGCCTCCCTCTTCTCTCTTCCTCCCATCTCTCTAACCTTCTCACATCTAACCAATTTTATCCTAGCATTCTTCCCCTCTTTATAAGGTATGAAATATTTACATTATCAATTTTATTTTTTTTTATTTTTACTCAAATAATCTTTCTCTTTTTTTGTTTAAATGTTTGTCAGCATCCACTCACTACCGGCGACCACCACTATTTCCGGCGTCTACTGCTGCTGCCATTCCCCACCCATACCAGCTATTGTGAGAGAAATGCATTATTATTAAGGTAAGTTTCAAACTTTTCATCATATGCTTTAGTGATATAAATATTAATTTGATTCTACATTATTATTTAGTGATATAAATAAGTTTCAAACTTTTCATCATATGCTTTGGTTCAAAATCTTTTGCAGCACATCGGCAAGGACTGGTATATAATTTTTCATTACTAATGTGAAATTTTTTTATTTATGTTTATCATTTTAACTCAAAATATTATTATAGGTCAATCCCAATACTAGTCAATTCCTTGGTGACATTGAGTTTCACAGACTCATGAACACTAACCACCAGACAGGACGTTGGTGTGACCCCCAAGCTGAGCAGGACTACGTGAGTATAGTAATTAATTTCAGTTCTTATATAAACATCTTTTTTAACAATTCAAATAAATTTTATATACATTTTTTATAACTCTATATATATATTTTTACAGAATGATATGTTGGTGCTTAAGGGATTCACAATCTCAGAACTCTGATGCGGAGTCTATTGGTCAAAGTCAGCAAGTTCTCACTGAAGAAGAGATAGTTCAAAAGGTTCGCAAGCCTCGTCCGGGATACATTAAAGGGAGAGCATAAATTGTGAAAGGATCGTCCAGTTTGCAAGCCTCGTCCGGGATACATTATTGGAATTGTGGTTTTTTTTTTTTAAAATATGTGGTTTTAAAAAAAAAAAATAATATGAAGTTACCGACGCCATTGGCGTCGGTAACTTTAAACAAAACCAATTTTTTTTAAAAATAAATGTGTGGTTTTTTTAAAAAAAATATGAAGTTACCGACGCTATTGGCACCGGTAACTTTAGACAAAACACCCTATCAGAGGTGTGTACTTTTCGGAAGGTTACCGACGCCAGTGGCGTCTGTAATTTTCATTTATACTTGCCGACGCAGTATATTTAGCTACGTTTTTTTCCCTACGACGCAGGAAGCGTCGGTAAATTTATTTACCGACGCCATTTTAAGTTTACCGACGCGTTGACTGCGTTGGTAAACATTAATTTTGTAGTAGTTTAAGTCTACCCTAAAATCTCTCATCCTCCTAATATTCCTCTATCAATTACTTCCACACGGCATTGGTTCACCATCAGTCTTTACTTTATTAAAGACTAGCACTTGAGGGCCTGAAGACCCAGCCCAGCTCAGCCCGTGTAAAGATATATATGGTTTATTTATTCTTTTTCTTGTGTATTGGTGGGCTAGGCTTTGTTTAAAAGTCCAACTGGGTAGGTAGCAATTATGTATATTTTTATACATGAGCTTACTTCCACACGGCATTGGGTCACCATCAAGCTTTGGTTTATTAAAGACTAGCACTTAAGGGCACAAAGACCCAGCCCAGATCAGCCCTTGTATACATATATTTTATTTTTTTATTCTTTTTTTTCTCTCTGTTCTTGGGTTGGGCTTTGTTTAAAAGTCCAACTTGGTAGGTGGCATGTAGGTATATTTTTTTTTACATGGTTTTACTTTCATACGTCATTGGGTTACCATCCAACTTTAGTTTGTTAAAGACTAGCATTTGAGGGCCCAAAGAACCAGCCCATGTGAGCATGTAGATTAAATATATATACTTCCCCTCACACGATCCTTAAATGGTGGGACATTTTATTTGAAAATAGTAAGACTTATTTTATGGATAGATGATTTGGATGTGTGTGTGTGTGTGTGTATATATAATATATCCATAAATGAGATGGTCGTAATGCTCGATGCCTTTAAATTCAAGGGGTCGTCGTGTTATGTAAATTTACTTCATTTTATATTTATTTTCATACATAGAAACTTTTTTAATATTCAAAGATAATAAAAAAACTTATTTTATATTTATTTTATCTTAACAATATTTCAAAAGAATTCTTAAATTTTAACATATTTTTATTTTTTGTTCGGGCTTTAGCACGGGCCTTTGTTGCGGTGGGCTGTGGAGGGTGCCACCTTAGCAACCCAATAACTATCCTTTTAAATAAATATGGAGAGAAAACATAGAGTGGTTTAAGGTGTCATGTCATCACATGCCACAATTTTTTCTCAATATCATTTTCTTTTAGTTTTCAAATAGAGCTCTACTATATTCAAAGATTATCACATGTGAACGAAAATCAAACCCGACCTTCTAGTAGACCACCTCATGGATGGGCATGTGATAAAAATATTTTGAGGTTGGAGTTTTTTTGGTTGAATCTTATATGCATCCTTTTCTGATATGATTATATAGACATATGACCCTAAGTTTGGCCCACCATAAATCACATTTTGATGGACCCACATAGACTCATAATTAAGAGATATATTCATTGATCCAAGGTGGGCCAATTATTACTGGGATCAAATAACACTAGCTTATAGTTTTAAAGTCTCATAATTTATGGCTTTTAAAGTTAAGATGTTTATACATTTTTTTTTTTCTAAATCTAGAGCTAAAAAACGATTTGATCAGTTCTAAAATGTTATTAGTGCTACTTCAAAAGGGTAGAGAAGAAGGGCTTTGAAATTATCAATGGGTAATAAAAACTTGAATGCATTTCTTATTACTAATATTATATATATTAACAAAATTCGCTTTTCTATAGCTTCTTTACTAATTATTGCTGTTATTATTTTTTTTTATGTCGTTGTTGAATGGATTTTTTAGCTTTATCTTTATAATAGTTTATTGTTGATGTTGACCACTTGTATTTGTGATTGAAGATGTGTTGATTGTTTTTATATAAATATGCATGAATATATTCTTATATGTTTATAATTGATTTTGATATCTCATAAATTCAAAATATAATATCTTACGTTATTATCCTGGGCTAAGCACGGGGCGTTGTTGATAGTTTTTAAGTAAAATAAACCTAAAAGTAAACTTGTTGCAAGACACCCAAATGAACCTAAGAAGTAGACTTGCTAAAAGGTGGATTTGCTTTAACGTAATTTCATCATACGAAAATCAATTCCCCAAGGTGGAATCCCTACATCCTCCTCTTGGGTAGAGCATTTGAAATCCCGGTGAAATGAAAAGAGATTGAAATTTCAAGAACTCCAAAAAGGTCATTTGATGAGGTTAAAATTCAAATAAAAAAAAAAACATGGCGTTGGCATGCTTGTTTGATGAGAATTGTGGGTGTTGGAATTCTGATGCTGGAGTTAGATTGTGTTTGTTAAGTATCGGGAATTCCACATTTGGTTAATAGAATTGTGAAAACCAATTTATCTAATAATTCACATTCTAGATCATCATTCTTTTATAGTGGTTCTTCTTTCTTTTTTGTTTGTCTTCCTCTGGGATGCTATAGTCAGGGTTGGCATTTTTGTAAGCCTCCCTTTCTAATTTTTTGGGGGTAAATTGCCCCTTCTGTTTTCTCTCTTTTATACAATCTTACCTTTTAACAATAAAAGATCATCATTCTAGAATTCTTAGAATTCCATCGTTCTAGAGCATTTTGAATTCTAAACACAACAAACACGAATTCCTAAAACTCTCTCCGACAGGAATTAACGAACAAACAGAAGTTTGATTTGGATTAGCAACTGAAGCTTTGATTTTTAAGTTCATGGTGCCTATAAACCCAGCCCATGAGATCTGGATCAATATGGATATGAGTACATATCCATCCTATATTAAAAGAACAGAACTCGAATCAGAATCCGGATCCGAATCCGAATCCGAATCCAATCCGTTTACAGGCCTCTCTGACTCTGAGACCTGAGTCTCTGTATTCTTTCCTGGAAGCCATGGAAACATTACAAAGTCTGTACAATGTCAAAGCAACAGAACAGTGTCAGACTCGGAGGGAGAAAGACAGAGAGAAATAGAAGCCATTTCGCCCAACTCATGTGATCATCTCTCTTTCTCTCTCCTTCAAAAGTGGAATCAGAAATGTTAAAAGAGAAGAAATCAGAAATGGCTCTCTTCCTTTATCTTCTCTGTAAACACCACTAACATGTACAAAGAACTCCAGCAGCAGCTGCAACCAACAACATATCAGTAAGAAACTAAGAAAGAAGAAGAAGAAGAATAATGGGTTGCTGCCAATCCTGTTTTCGAACCGGAACCCACCCAGAAAAAAATCATGAGGGACACCAGAAAAATTCCGCCTTTTCTCGTCTTCATCCCTCTTCTGCAGCAGCTGATGCCCAAGGCGGTGGTGGCATCGGAGCCGTCCCACCCTTCTCGGAATTCTCCCTCTCCGATCTCAAATCCGCCACCAACAGCTTCAGCTCCGACTTCATCGTCTCCGAGGCGGGCGAGAGAGCCCCCAATCTCGTCTACAAGGGTGTCCTCCACAACGGCCGCTCGATTGCCGTCAAGAAGTTCACCAAGATGGCGTGGCCCGATCCCAAGCAGTTTGCGGTTTCCCTCAAAACCCTTTTAGAGTTTTAGACTCCCTCTCTCTGATTTCTGTTATCTGGGTATTTGTTTTCGATGTTTTTTGGATTTGGGGTTTTAGGAGGTCGCCTGAGGCGTCGGAAAATTGATTTTTGTTATCTGTTTTTTTTTTTTTTGCTTTTGATGGGTTTTGGATGTGGGTTTTTAAAGAGGAGGCTTGGGGCATTGGGAAATTGATTTGAACTTCATTTAATTTGATTTTTGTGATCTGGGTTTTTGAATTTAATGGGTTTTGGATGTGGGTTTTGAAGGAGGAGGCATGGGGCGTTGGGAAATTGCGGCACCGTAGGCTTGCGAATTTGATTGGGTATTGCTGCGACGGTGATGAGAGGCTTCTTGTTGCAGAGTACATGCCAAACGATACACTTGCGAAGCATCTATTTCATTGTATGTGTTGTAATTTTTCATTTTGTTGGGTTTTTTTTTTTTATTTTTTATCCTGGCTTCTTTTGGTGCACTATTTATCTATCTTCTCTTTCGTGATTTCTACACATTGGTTTTATTGATTTTATATGAATCGATAGAATTTATGACAATGCTCATCTGAATTAAATTTGGGGTTCCTTGTTTACATTTAGATAGTATGTGATGAATTCTAAAGGGCAGTGCTGTCTACTGTGGATACCTCAGTCTTCACAGAGGGGAAATGCTCCCAAAAAACTCTTTGACAAATCCTTGGCGAACAGGGGAAATGGTGTTAAGGGTGTCATTTACTTCTCCCACACATCTTACTTTTATAAGCCATTTTAGGATTTGTTGTGTTCTGGGCATGTTATTGTGTTGACATAGTAACCTGGGTAACTTATGATACATTTGCATGTTCCTTCAATTACCTATAATTGAAGGGCTGATTTTGAACTGTTGAAATCATGTGTTTTACAAAAACATGCAGGGCAACCGTTTAACAAACTACATTGAGAACTGCTTGATTTGACTTTATGTAATCTACTATATTGTAGCCCTTAATGAAGTCAATTGGTCCCAAACTGTCTGTTTGTGATGCAATTTTATCCTAAATCTAGTGGGGTTTTATTCGACTAGTTCATATTCATTTCTCTAGTTCACAATTTGGTACCAGCCATTCAATTTGTTTTTCCGTCCACCCAAGTTCACTAACTTGGATGAACAGATTTGATTATCCAGTTCAATTTAGTTTGACTTTATGTGCATCTTGATTCTTGACTAAGTCATAGGTGTGTTAGAAGCCATGAATTCCTTACATGAATTAGTTGAATTACTTATGTTATAATGGTCTATGAAATTACTCATGAAATCTTTTGATAAGATTCCTCAGAGTTAAACCCCCATTCAAATCAACATCATATGTAAAAAAGGATTGAAAAGACACTCAGGACATTCAATATGAAGAGATATGGAATTATGAGAGTCCAATGAAATCGACTTATATCTACCTAATTTGCAAACTAGATGGAATCAATATCGAATTTTGTGACTTGAGTGAATCAATTTGGAAATTATTGGACGAACCAGTTTGCAGTTTGACCTAGTTAGTATTAACTAGATAACCATGCTCTAAATATGACTTTTTGTAGACTAAATTAAAATTTCTCATTATCTTTGACAGGGGAAAATCAAGCCCTTGGATGGACCATGCGCTTAAGAGTTTCTTTCTATATTGCTGAAGCATTACAGTACTGTAGTAGTGAAGGACGACCATTGTATCATGACTTGAATGCTTATAGAGTTCTCTTTGACGAGGTGACATAATTTATTTTTCTTGAATTTATTTTTTTTCTCATAATTATGTGTTACTTCTAATATATTTCTTTTGTCTTCTTTACTAGAGAACCTATCATTGGAAATAATTGAAGCTTCACTTTTCCTTCTTCATCTCCTTTTTGAAATAACTGATACTGGAAAAAATTCTGACATATGTCTATTAATTTAACAATGCCTACATGCTGGATGTGTTAGATATATAAAATGTTTTCTGTTTGACTCATGGATTTTGTAAATGCTGGTATTCTGTAACCTTTGTCTACTAAGTATGTTGTAAATCTAATTTTTTCATGAATGATGTAATCATTAATGAAAATCTGAATTGTAACCACCCTATTGCTTCAAATTAGTAAATTCAATGTCCTGATAGGATTCAGAAAAACATCCAAGACAATTAGTCGGTTTAGCACAAGTGCATTGAAGTATGGTATCTTTGCTGCCAGTCCTTGGAAAGTTAAGACAGGCTTATTCTCTTAACTGATATTTTTCATGAGGTAAAGGTAAAGTGAGACGAGAAGTCAACAGGAGGTAAAGTAGCCAGTTTACTTGTCTTTTATGACGTAAGATTTTTTGAGGTCAAATAAAGTAGAAGTAAACTTTTTTGGTAGCTGAAAGCTTGAGACTTTATTTTCCCACTTGTTTTAACCAATCAAACATGGTAAAGTTAAATTTTTGGCAGCTGAGATTACTACAAATTTTACTTTGCCACATGAAAAACAAACATTGGCAGCGGAGTTGATGGTTCAATTCGTAACTTTCTTTGTCTTTTTTCTCGTTGACTGTTTGAATTTCACCTTTACTTAACCACTACGTTTCTCATTGATTTGACATTTACTTTACCTTACTTGTAAATAAAAAAAAAATGGGCCTATGTTTCGCACTAGGAGTAGTAAGGGAGGAGTAAAAGCAGGCCATGATGTGACATTTTTTACTTTATTCTGTTTGAAACGAAAAAGTGAAGTGTCAAGTGAGAAGTAAAGTGGTGGTGTGATGTTTTGTCTTTAGTTCTCTTTGGATAGAAATAGTGGAGATTAGTAAAGTTCGGATGTGACACTACTGGCCCTGTGGTAACTTGGAGAGAAGTAGCCTCTGTAAAAAAGTGCAATTTATCTTGGCCCCTTTTATTTTTACTTTATTCATGACTTGACCCCCACTTGGATGGGTGAGTGGTACGAGATTTGTGAGGCAACCTATCTGCCCAGGGATCTATCCCTTGGTAGACCTGTGAGATGGCACGCCCTTACCGCTGGGCTGTCCCATCATTCTCGAGCCCCACTTTATTTTTACTCCTTCACACATGTAAACAAAAGAGTATTCAGGCTTACCTCAGCCTATAGATCCACACAAGTAATGGGAGGATAAGATGAAGCTTAGCACACGTCACAAACAAGCAGATAAAGTAATTAGAAAATCTTAAGCTTGTAAATTTTAAAAACATATTTATCTCCTTATTTGGAGATTCTCCATCCATCCATATAGCATACCTACAAATCTTCACAATCCCTTTGTTCATCTAGTTAAAAGAATAAATAGACAAGTATAAAATATTCTATAATTCAATAAAAAAATAAACTGAAGTGGATAAGATTTATAATTATAGTGGGGAAAAAAGTGGTACTTGGAAATTGTAGAGATGGCTTCTAGTATATAATATATATGTTCCTACACTTGTATGTGTTTCACTGTGTTGATAAAATGTATGTAGACAGTAATTAGGGGTGGCAATGGATTGGGTTAGGTTGGCCTGAGGGCAACAAGTATGGACCATCCTGAACCCAACTTGTTTATTGGGTTTGGAGATGCCAGCCTGAACCCTGAATCACTGTGTCAGTTAGGAATTGCCACTTGTGACAATAATGTACCTGGACAATATGTACTAGGTATCTAGACAGCATTCTTGAGAAGAGTGCAAAATTTAAAAAATAATGTACCTTGAGAGTATTGTAAGTAAGGAATTTATCTGTAAGGATGGGGATTATTAGGATTATTTCTCTAAGGGCCTGTTTGGTAACTCTAAAAATAAGCACTTATTAAATGCTCTAGAGCTTATTAAAATTTAGAGTGTTTGATAAAACTCTAATCATGATTTAAAATTAGAACTTATATTTAGAAATAAGTGATTTTAAGCTCCTAAACATAAGCTGCTTTGAGTAGCTTCTTTCGTAACTTTTTTTTTCTAAAGTCAGGGAAGCCATTTCACGATTTCTTTCTCTGCTACTTTTCTCTTGGCACGACCATCCCAAGGAAGACGATGAGGACGACTTATTTAGATGGTTATCAAACACTCAATTATAAAATAAGAACTTTTTTTTTTATAATTTAACCAAACAGTCTAATTATAAATTTGAACTTAAAAATTAGACCTTTTATTTTAGACCTTAATTTAATTAGCTCTTATCAGATAGATTAGAGTTACCAAACAGGGCCTAAGTCTCTTATTATTTGTGTAAAGTGCAAAGTGTTTCCTTTCTAAATTTAATCTCGAACTGGATGTTTAATAAACTGGGCAAGGGCTATTTAAAACTTTACCTTTTATATGCTCTTGCTTATAGTGCAAGTGAGGTGTCTAACTGTTGGTGCCAGCGGTTTAGCAGAGGTCGAACTTGGGTCGTTTTGCTTCAACATTGACTCAGTCTGACTCTCTACATAACATTTTCGGCCCAACTCTTGTAACCATAACTTGCCCGATCAGCCTCTCATAACTGGGTCGGATTAGGCCTGTTGCAGAAATAAAATAAAGGTGTTATATATACATATATATTTGTAAAAGTCCCCACCTTTTCTGCAAATTCTAAAATCTTCAGAAATCAAAATCAAGTTCTCTGAATTTTGAAATATTTCTAACTTGTTTCTTGAACTCACGCAGCACCGTTGCCATCAAATCAGGCCATTTGTTTATTTATTTATTTATTTTTATTTTTTAAGAAATAATGGGTGTTGACCTCACTTAAACCCAGTCCATTAATTTTCCATATAGTATCATTTTGCTTCTTCAATGTCCTGTTCAAGGGTTTCCATGGCCTTTGAAGCATGATGGTCATGAGTATTTCTCATGTGTGGTGAAACCTGTGCTCAAATGCCTGCTTCAGTTGTATGTATGCTAGGGAACTTTGTGGATGCTTGCGGACTGTAACTTGTAAGAAAGAGAAGGCAGGGAACATGGGCTTTGAGAAAATTGATGGCGTAGAAGATATGTAGATGAATTGTTGCCTCCAATGCAAGAAAGTCTTTAAGAGAAGAATCTGATTTCTCTTCCCCTTCTGCCCATAAATCTTGCCTATGTTGGTTCTTTGGTGGGCTTTCATCTGGAAGGTCGAAATTATAGGAGTCTATTCGCCTCAAATTACTGGCAGCCAGGAAGAAACAAGACCAATTTCATCTCTGGTATATGATACAGAAAAAAGATTAGAACCTGTTTGTCTCCAATGATTGTTTCACCTCAAACATGCATGAGAGAGAACCGAGCCTGTTTCACTTCTGACATCCTATATAGTTGAAAGAACTGAGTCTCTTACTCTCTCTCACCTCACATTCCACGTAGCGAGAACAAAACCTATTCATGAGAGAATACTAATGACAATCTTCTTTAAACAATCAAAGACTGCTGGCCAGCTGGGATGCTGCCAGGATGGACAGGCTTTTTTTGTGACAGTGCCGCCCCTGTAGTGTTGCACTGTCGGTGTCTCAGAGAGGAGATGATGGGCATCTGGTTTGGGCTTCATGGCTGATGGAGACTGATATGTTTTTTGGCGGGCCTCCAGTACTTGTAAAGCTCCATGGTGGTGAGCGGATGTGGCTGAGTTTGTGGATTGAGCTCAGTCTGCCGATGCTTCCTTTGTGCATGTGCATTGTCAGTAAATGTGAAAGTGGATGTCTTGGTTAAGCAGGGAAATAGGAAATTGAAATGGCTTTGGCAATGTAGTCCCTCTCTTGATGTTAATTGCTTTACTCCTCTCCATTTTGGGTAAGCAGTTTTGTATATTTTGTTCAGGATGCTTGAGTGAGGCTCGTGTGCTCCTATTTTTGTTTGGGCCTCGTCCAAATGTCTTTTGTCATATAGTCATCTTATACCGTACATTTTCTCCTTATTAAAATCATTACTGTTAAAAAAGGAGATAGGAAAAAAAAAATAAAGATGAACTTGAAATTAATTCCTTGGAAGGAGCCATGCCTATTTCCCATCATTCAACTGTATTAATCAAATTGTAAGCTATGCACTAGCAACTTTCTGCTATTTTAGGTACCAATTACTGTGATTTATCAACTCATGCACTTAAATAATGAAGGTATGATCTCTTGATATGTGCTCATTAGTTCTATATCTTAAATTGTCATTGCTTATCTGCTGGAAGAGAGTACCCAAAAGCAGCTTCTTCTGTTTTGTGCATGGTGCAATGCATTTCATTTGATGTCGATTGCTTGCATGTTGGGAAGCATTCATGCTCTTAATAAACTTGGTTTAGAGTTACTTTCTCTCAACTCTTGGTGGGCATGTGTTCAGAATCAATTGGTTTCTAACAAACTCTTATGGTCAGCATTCAATGTGCAATTGTGGTCATCTGATGAGTCGACTGATGTATGGTTATGGGGTTAGGTCTTCTGTTTTTATGTTTCATGAATTGTATGTGGATCACTTGTGTTGTGTGTGGTCAAATTTGATCTAGGGAGAGGCTTGGCAAATCTCTAATGAAATATATATTTGCATGGAAGAATGTCTTTATGGGTTCGTGAAGTGTTGACTGTCAAAAGAAAAAGTGTGTACAATGTTAAAGAGTGATCCAGAAGACATTTGATTCCCTGAGACAAAGGATCTATGTTACCTGAATACTTCAATATGGTTGCCAAACATGTCTGACTCTTTTAATTGTAAGTTTAGATGTAGATATCTTAATTGGTTCTCTTATCTTTGCAGAATAGGTGAGGTTACGTGTGCCTCGATAAGAATCGGAAACCAATATAAAGTGATATTGTAATATAAGTTTTTTCTGAATTATAATTCTTTTGATGTGGCACTTGATTTCTTGCACTCGAAAATATGATTCAGCTCTTTCTTCTTAGTGCATTTTTAACTACTGGATTTTGTTGTGGTTCCTTGATTTGAAAGAAAGCACACTACTTACCGGCTCTCTGTCAGGTGGTTCATTATGTGGAATCAGCTTGTTGGTTCTTGTTTTTGCAGGATGGTGATCCACGTCTATCCTGTTTTGGGCTTATGAAAAATAGTAGGGATGGGAAAAGTATAGCACAAATCTTGCTTATACACCTCCAGAGTATCTAAGAAATGGTATTTACACTTATCCAAAGTTCACTTATGTCCTGGTTGCAATATAATTACAGATATTTCTAAAAATTTCGTGGACCCTCTCTCTCTCTCTCTCTCTCTCGGTTGGAAGTATCATCATATCATATTAAACTAACATATACTAGCAGTGCTCATACAAATGTACATGTAAGAGCAGTTTGCTGTGCCCATAGGCCATGGGATGTGAAAGATTATACCCATATGCAGGACAAACATAAAATATCGAAGTTTTTTAAATCTAATTTATTTTATTAATAACATTTAACTTTGGTTGTCTATCCTTATTATGGATATTTAAAATGTTGATTAATTATATTGCCAGTGGTTATAGTTTAAATCTGCTACACTAAACACTTTGATATATATATATATATATATATAGCACTTACAACTCTCCTGGTGAGGCCATCAAATATCACATCATTTTTTTTTATTGGTACAATATCACATCATCTACCATCATATTATCTTATTATTATTTTTTTTTTCCAGGAAGGGTTACTCCCGAAAGTGTAATATTCAGCTTTGGTAATGTCCTCTTGGATCTTCTTAGTGGAAAGCACATCCCGCCAACTCATGTATGTTCCTTCTCTATGATACAATCATTGGCTACTGAATCTTTTATTATTTTATTGGAACTGGTATATTTAATCTGTAGATTATGTTTTATTTCAGTTCTAATGTATTTTATGCTTCTAGAAGTATAATGATTTTTTTTATTATCCTTGCAGTTGTATTATTATTTAGTATTATAAATGTGTAAATAAATGCTGATAAAAAATAAAAATAAATAAATATGAAGGTGTTTAACAGTGAATTTTACTTGCACCTGTACCTGTTGATGTATATATTTTATGATTCTCATTGAATGAAGTTCCCAAAATCATTAATGTATTACATAGTAATATACAATTATTAATGGGGTTAGCTTGGGTATTTAAGCTAGGTGTAAATATTTGTACGTTTAATTTTGGTGGTTAGGGTAGTTAGATATTTTGATTAATTTCTTTCTATTAGAATTGTAGATTCTTTCAAAAAACATGCCGAATGGTCTCCTTTCAGTCATAGCTTGATCCAAGATTAATTCATTCTTGGTGGGTCTTAATGCTTTTTATCAGATTTGAAGGCCTTAAAGCTAAATGATTATAATGAAGCAGAAGTGGGGTGGTAATAGACGACTGTGGCTTTGTGTTTCTTCTTTTCTTGTGAAGCAGAAGTAGAAGTGTTAATAAACATCATTGGTTTTATGAGTGCGATGCATTATTTTGTGTAATCGCTATGAGAAACAAAGAAGAAAAAGAGAATTGGATAATTTTTGATGGTCCCCTTTGACACCTCATGATCCTTTTTAATTATATTGAGTTGTGATACAAAGAAATACTATTGTTAGAATGAATGAAATAAAAAATGGCTTTAGCCTTTATCAATAGAAATACTATTATTAAAAGGTAAAGCAATGTCTTTGGATAAGTGACAACCAATACAAATGAAAGACGTTTTGAATGCTTACATTACCCAACACACATAAGAACGAATTTACATTTCAAACCCGCAGAAGAAAAATGCCCTAAATCTAGATTGCAAGAGGGAAACTTCTAATGTCAAAGAAAAAAATAGGTGCATCTAGTTGGATGAAGCAGATTAAGTGCAGTTGTTCCAAATGGTACAGGCCTTTCAATCTACTCCCTGTCCCCATCTGCTTACCAGTACGCAGATCCTGAATAGGATAGTGTGTATCAGTGAAGGTATCATGATATCTTGCTATATTTAATTGACTAATGGAAGGCCAATTCATAGAAAGCTGTGGGACAATGTAAAACAGAGGAAAGGGTGCAGAAAATGATGTGGTAAATTGGTACGAACAATGGTACTGATTTTTGTTGCTACTAAGGGGCTCCGTCTGCTATCTCGATAGTAATAGGAGCGACAGATTTGTAATGGCAAGAGGCATCATGGTAATAAAAAAAAAAAATCATGGCGAGGAGCTTTTATCTGAGGTGTTGGAAATGGCATGGTGGAGATTGCTAGAGTGAGGGAACAGTCCCTTGGGATGTGAGAGCATCTTTTACATTCTTTCATCAATAAGATGCTCAATCAGAGAAGTAAGATTTGTAGTAGACTATAAGAGATGCATCAATGCTGAAAGCAGTTAATCGGATGGTGGAGGGCCCCGACTGTTGGTAGGGGTGGATGTGACTCTTGTTCCAAGAGGTTGATCAGTGCACTGATTGGATTGAGTCTTAGGGAGACTAAGAAAGTCTCGTGTCGATATCCAGGTTTCTTGTTGTAATTGCACTTGTCTTTGCAGATATTAGAAAGGCCACACCTTTCTGTGTTGCCAAATGACCTGAGGGAGAATTGGTATTGCTGATCCATACAAGCTGAGCAGGTTGCAATGCCAAAATAAATTGAACAAGCCCTTTTTTTTTTTTTTTGTCTTTTGTGTATTAAATGTTGTGGCATTAAAAGCACCAACAAAATGGGGTTCATTGAGAGCGAGATGATTCCATATTCTATTCATCCTTCCATAGAAGTAATGGATGCCATCACTTCCTTGGTCAACATTCTTCTGTTTCCCATTCTAACTGGTATCTCCAAGTAGAATTATTTTGATGTAAAAGCGAGAGAAATATTCCGAGTCCTCCTTAGGTTTCTTGAATTTGGATATATTTATTTGCCAATAGTGGGATCTACAGTACCTCTGACCAAAATCCCAGGCCTAAATGTGCACAGATCCCAAAGTTGGATGCTTCAGATTAAATGTCTGGCTCCAGAAAAGATGAGGACGAGTACTGTTTTGTAGCCTACAAGAATCCAGAAAAGACCCCAATAAACCCCCCCCCCCCCCCCCCCCCCCCCCCACCCCATGGAGATGGTGGGTCTCTTGTCAGAAGATGAACTCCATAGAGATCCAATGTCAGAAAAACAGAGGCTTTTCTCATGGCTGATTAGACGAAAGTTCTGGATTGTGGGGATTGATCAGGGACAACCCTGGAGATGGACCTTAGAGAAATCTAAAAAACAGAGAGAATTGATTCCTCCTTGCCATCGGAGTTCAGAAGAAGAAAAAGGGATTTTGCCAATCGATCCAATTGCAGAGGATTTCTCAGAAACATCCTAGATTATAGATGCAATGAAACAGAGATGCTGAACGAACAAGATGTGTCCCACTTAGGATATGGGCCACCAAAGAAATAAATACCATGTGAGACAAGAATAGAAAGGGAATTGGAGAATTTTCGGTGGTTTCCTTTTGACACCAAATGGATCCATTTTATATTGGATTGTGAATTGTGAATTGTGAATTGTGATACAAAGGGAGGATAAGTAACTTTAATCAAACTTATAAAATGGATCACAACAATCCTCAAGAATGACTATAGTTATAATAATCTTATCTTTAATATTACGACAAAATTATGGGCCCATCCAGCCCATAAGCCTATGACCCACAAGCCCTGTTAGCCCACGTGACCCCTGAATCAGTTGCTCCAGGTCAGCTATATCTTCTCTTTACAATCACCTTGTTGAATGCAACTCCCACAATGCTGTCTGTACCTTGGGTATTTAGGACCCGGGCCCTGCATATGTAACTCACATGGTATACACTAGTTGTCAATACCGTTTTTTGGACCCCATTTCAGTTTGGCCTCCAAAATTAAAAGTTTAGGCCGATTCGGAATTTTGGCAAAACTTTTCGGAATTACATTTTGGAAAAATATAAAAATAATATATATACCTATATATGTAGAAAAATAAAAAATAAAAAATAAAAAAATAAATATGGAATTAATCCATTCTAGTAAAACTTTTTGGAATTACATTTTGAGGAAATATAAGCAATACAAAGTATAAAAAGTAAAAAAAAAAATTAATTATGTAAAATACCATTTCGGTTGAAAAATCACATGGTTTCAAATATGTTCCAGTGTTTCTGTTGGATATGTCCTCATGGAGGTCAACGATGTTTCCTTACCCCGGCTAAGGTGTGTTGGAAATGATCCGTGGCAAAAGTTTTGATGTATGTATAGAGGCATTTGGGTTAAAATATAGCCATTTAGTAATGATTTTAGTGGGGTGATTTTACTTCAGGATTTCTATTGCAAATGGTGTGAGTAAATTTACTCTGGGTTCACCATTCTTGTTATTTATGCCGAGTGAGTTGGTATCATTGTAAGTAGGATCTTAACCATGGCACTGTTCTTGTTGGGTAACTTTTAAGGGGTTCAAAATTTACCATATGGTCAAGTAATTGTTTGAAGTGGTTTGAAAGAGGAGATGGGGAGCAAGGCTGTTCAGAATCAAGAGGAAGACGGGGGTTGGGTTCTCTACCGTGGGCGGAAGAGGGCTTCTAAAGTGAGGTGGGAAGATCTAGTCACTGTCTTCATCGATAACATGCCGGAATCTACATCTGCGGAGTGGCTGAGAGCGATCTTCTCACGGTTCGGTAAGGTGATGGATGCTTTTATACCTCTTTCTAGCAGGAGAGGGAAGGGCTGGTGCTTTGGATTTGTGAGATTCAGAGAACATAATTTGGCATTGAAGGCAGTCAAGGCAATGAATGGGTGTAGTTTGGGTGGTCGGAGGTTGACCGTTAAGATTGCTTCCTTCGGATGGAAGAGAAGACCTTCTACAAGGACCCAAAGGACTCAACATTTTTCTGAAGAGAAGACTTTCTGGGTGAATCCTCCTTTGTGCTCAGTTCAAAGTGTTGGTGCCAAGAGCGTGGTACAAGAGCTCAGTTCAAGAGCTACTGAGCTCGGTACGTGAATCCTCCCTTAAGCTCAGGTCCAAGGATCGGTGTCAAAGACAATGTGATCCTACCTAAGAGATCAGTACAAGATGGGGCTAAGTCTTCTGCTAAGGCTATTGGTGGTTTCTTTTTGTCAAGTAAGCATATTTTGGTCTCCAGAGATATAGTCCGGAGGAATACCAGATGGTTGGCTAATAGCTTAGTAGGAACAGTAAGGTGGGAAGGAGCTATTCCAGGTATCAGGAATCTGTTTCAGAGCCATGGAATAGAATTAAACAACATTGAAAGACTTGGAGGCGACTCGGTGCTGGTTTTCTTTAGAAGACTTGGATTCTGCTTGGAAAGTAATCAATCATTCAGATACGGAGTTCTCGAAGTTTCTCTCTTCTTTGGAACGGTGGAGACCAGGAGCTTGCCAGGCTGGTCGAACTGTTTAGGTTAGGTGTTTCGGAGTCCCATTGCATGGGTGGGAAGAGGAGACTTTCTGTAACATTGGGGAGAGTCTGGGTGAGGTGGTGGGTGTAGCAAAGGAGATTGTGGAGAAATCTTTCCTCGAGTATGGTAGAGTCTCTGTGTGGGTGAAGGGGCACAGATTTATTTATGAAGAATTTTCATTATTGATTTTTGGTAATACCTTCTTAGTAAAGGTGAGTGAGGAATGTGTTTCTTTGGCTCCCAGATGATCTCAAGAGAAGAAAGGTGAGAAGGGGACAAGAGCAGAGGATCTTTTTATCCAAGCTAAGGATGGAGAGTGCTTAGAGGGGGCTACTTCTTGGAATGGCAGAGTGGCAAAGGGGGCTAGGATTGGAGCCCGACACCATTGTTCCAGAGAAGAATCATGTGCCTCTTGGCCAGGTCAGGCAGCCCTTCGCCGGAGATGGGATGATGACGTGGAGGACTCTCATGCTTTGGGAGAAGCAACGGCAGTGGACAAGGGCAAGGCTGTGTCATCAGTCAAATCTGGCAGGATAGAGTTACAGGTTCCCTCAGGTAGGGATTTTGAATTCGTTCCTTTTAGAGGTAGGAGTTGAGGATTGGCTCGATCCGTAGGCAGAGATCTATGGCAGAATAAGGAAGGAGGGGGGTTTGGTCAAATTGCAACAGGTGGATGAGTCCATTAGGGATAGGGACGACAGCTGGATTGATTAGCCTTTCTTAGGTCTCGACCATTGTGCCGGTCTTGGGTCTTCTAAGGTACAGAGGTCGGGTTCGAGCTGTAGGAGGGTGGATCAAGTTTTGGACATTATTACTAAAGCCCAAATATGCAAAATCTGGCCCAGATACTTTCTTTTCTTCTGGGGTCCATTCATTGAAGGCAGTAGTTGTAGCAAGTTTGTGCCCTTCTTATAAGGTTTCAAAGGGTGTTACAGAAGGATCTACGAGTGATTGTAGGCAGGAGGTGTCAAGGCTTCATTGACCGGATAAACTTGGCAAGAGAAGGAAGGCGGTGTCCTTTCCTCTTCTATCGGCTAAGATCAGGGCTGTTTGGGGTTCAAAGGAAAGGGGAGGGGTAGCTCATTTCAGGAGGGTTGTGGCTTTGTCAGCAGGGATGGCCCTTATTGCTGTGGCAGAGGAAGGCAGAGGCAAAAATGCTATGCAATGGGTTTATTCTAAAGATGGTCTAATTGAGCTGTTGCCGGAGCAGGGAAGGGTTGATCCAGATCAGGGCAAAGAGGATGGTCAGGCAAAAGATATCCTAGAGGCAGTAGAGAAGCCAAGTGCTGCGTTGTTGGAGGGCGTGGAGGTTGTTAAGCTGGGCAAGAAATTGGGTCTTTCAATCCAAGACAATGAGCAGGAGGTCCTTAGGTAGTTAATCCAGGCAGAAGCAAGGGAGGCTCAGGGACACAGTGTTTCAGAGCAAAATTTCCATGCCGCTTCCTGTCATAGTTACTTGATTCGCAATTCGACCAGTTCGGATTTGATTTCGCAGTTCGCAATTCGACAGTTACTCAAATTCGAAAATTCGATGGGGTAGGTTCAGTTAGTTCGGTTTTCAATTCGCTCAATTCGCAGTTCGAGTTCGATGAATTAGCTAGGCTAATTCGAATATATAATTTGATGTAGTTTGATATGATTCGTATGTCTATTCAATATATGCATAAATACTTTAATAAGTAAATAAATAATGGCATTTCACAAAAACTATGAGCAACTAAATGTTTAAATAGGTGGACCCCACTTGAGTTTTTCTCCTTTTAACTTAGGATTTCTCAAGATTTCTAATGAGGATCCAACTTGACTCTGTTTCCCACAAATTGAGTAGGAACGTTTGAAAAGAATGGAGAGTATAAAAAGGAGAGAAAATCCACTTTAATCTCAGCCATTCATCTTATGGGCCCACCAACAGTGTGCCCATTGAGAATGAGGACGATGAGGATTATTTTAAGCAGAATAAAATTTCAGGTATCCTGAGAACTACCAAACCAACAATTTTGTTATTGGACTTTTCGGAGAAACAGCTGTATTGATTGAATTGGAGAGAGAGAGAGAGAGTATCTTCTATCTTTTCACCTTCCCCTTTCTCATCTCCTTCCTTAAACGCTGCAGGGCCCTTTTCTCTCTCTTTTCCCTCTTAAAACTCTCTTCATGTTTGTGTGAAAAAGATGACGATGAGAAACATACCTGAAATCCGCCCTAGCACGCACTACACGAGAGATTAGACTAGTCTGAGAACCAGCAATCCTGTGATGAAGCGATTGAGTCTACAGGTATACTAAGCACGAGATTAAATATGTATTTTACAGCTTTAGTTCGACTTGATTTCTAAAAGCAGTTTTCTCTGATTCCTCTTCTTATTTAACTTTCTATTTTTAATTTTTAATGTTTCTTTTAATGAAACCTTAATATAGATCTCTCCTCTAACTCCTATTTTTAGAGAGTTTTTCACTTCATTTAGAAGTCTCCACTTCCCAACGTTTCTTATTTCCTAAAATAAGATGTCGAACTGAATCGAATCCGGCATTTTGCAATCTCTGAATTTCACCGGATCGAATAGCGATTTATTCGCTACGAACTGCACGGAATTTGGAACCCTGTTAGCCGAATTAGGTAACTATGCTTCCTGTATGGAGGTGCCTGATTCAGTTGTATGATCGTTTCTTTTCTATGAGGGCTTTGTTTATTTCTAGTTTCATTATGATCATTGTCATTTGGAATGTTAGGGGTTTGGGTAGGGCTGAAAAGCGGGCTGTGGTAAGGAAATTGGTCAGATTGCATAAGGTTGATTTGTTGCTCATTCAAGAATAAAAAAATCCACAAGGAGATTGAGCGTGTGGTTTACAATTTGTGGGGGTCGAGGAGTTGTTGTTGGGAGTGGAATCCTTCAGAGGGAGCCTCGGGAGGTTTGATCTCTATTTGGAATGAAGGAGGTTCTCTCTAAGGTTGAGGTGTTAAAAAACCAGAGGGTCTTGGCTATCAAGTTCATGTCGGTAGCTGATGGTTTCATTTGGGGGGCAGCAAATGTGTATGGGCCAAATGATGATATCTCTAGAGGAGGTTTTTGGGGTTCTTTATCTAACATCTTGAGGCAGTGGCCAATTCCATGGTGTGTTGTGGGGGATTTCAATATGATAAGATTTCCTCAAGAAAGAAAAGGGGGTAGTGTAATTTCTAGTAGCATGGAGAAATTCTCTGACTTCATAAGGGATAATGAACTCATAGATTTTCCTTTGGTGGGGAGCAGGTATACATGGAGTAACAATCAAGAAATGCTGGCAATGAGCATGATCGATCATTTCTTAGTGAATAAAGAGTGGGAGGTTCATTTTTCAAGGGCAGTCCAGGGAGCTCTTCCCAGGTTCATGTCTGACCATAGGCCTATTAAGTTGTCTTCTCAAGGAATAGTGGATTGGGGTCCAAAACCTTTCAGGTTTGAGAATTGTTGGCTATTGCATAAGGATTTTTTAAGGAATGTGAGGGTGTGGTGGCATCATATAGTTGGTCAGGGTTATGCATGTTTTGTTCTTTTCAAGAAGCTTCAAGAGCTGAAAAAAGAATTAAGGTGTGGAATAAAGAAGTGTTTGGCAAGCTAGAGGCATCTAGAAACTCCCTTACTAAGCAAATTGAGGAGTGGGATAAAGAGGAAGAAACTAGAGTCTTATCCCGTGGAGAGAAGGAGGAGAGGTATAAGGCGGTTAAACAGTTATGGAAGTTGAATAGGATGGAGGAGGTGTTGTGGAGGCAGAAATCTAGAGCGTTGTGGCTAAAGGAAGGGGATAAGAACACTAAATTCTTTCAGAGCATGGCCAACACGGGGAAAAGAATTAATCTCATAACCAAGGTTCGTAAAGGCCAAGGCTTTACAGAGATTCCAGAAGAGGTCAAGGAGGAGATAACTAGACATTTTGAAGAGTTGTATACAGGTGACAGCTTGCTTAGACCTACTTTGGAGGGTGTGTGCTTTCCCTCTATTTCTTCATTCGAGAAGGGTTGGTTGGAGAGACAGTTTGAGGAGGAGGAAATCAGCCAGGCTTTGGATGCTTGTGTGGGGGATAAAGCTCTAGGCGCTGATGGTTTTAATTCTACTTTTCTTAGGGTAGCTTGGGGTGTCTTGAAAAAAGATTTCTGTGATATGCTTTCAGAATTTAATGAAAGGGGGAGACTTAATGCAGAGATTAACTCAACATTCTTGGTCCTTATTCCTAACGTTCCGAACCCGGTGGAGCTTAAGGATTTTCGTGCCATTAGCTTGGTGGGGTGTGTTTACAAACTCCTTTCGAAGATTTTAGCCAATAGATTGAGAACTGTGCTTCCAGGCATCATTAGCCAGTTTCAAGGAGCTTTTGTGAAGGGTAGGCAAATCTTGGATGGTGTGTTGGTGACTAATGAGTTGATAGATTCAAGAAAATGGTCTAAGAAAAAATTAGTCATCTTCAAAATTGATTTGGAAAAGGCTTATGACCATGTTGAATGGAGTTTTGTAGATTACATGCTTCAAAGGTCTGGCTTTGGTGAACGATGGAGGAGTTGGATTAAGGAGTGTATTTCAAGCACTTCTTTCATAGTTTTGGTTAATGGATCTCCCGCCCGTCGTTTGAAAGCTTCTAAGGGTCTGAGGCAAGGTGATCCGTTGTCCCCTTTTCTCTTCACTTTGGTAGTAGAAGCTCTGGGTGGCTTGGTAAACAAGGCAAAAGATTTGATTTTGTTGGAGGGTTTTAGTTTTGGACGAGATGGGGTGCGGTCTCACATCTTCAGTTTGCCGATGATACTATTTTTTTTAGTCCAGCTAGGATGGAGGAGATTAATGTTTTAAGGAGGATTCTAAGATGCTTTGAGTTAGTCTCTGGATTGTAGATTAATCTTGCTAAGAGTGTGCTTGTAGGGGTGGGTTGCTCTCAAGAAGAGATTCTCCCTTTGGCCAATCGCCTCTTATGTAAGGTTGGCAAACTTCCCATTCAGTACCTGGGTCTGCCAATTGGGGCGAACACAAGGTCGAAAGCGATTTGGGATCCGGTTGTGGAAAAATTTGAAAGGAAGCTCTCTTCATGGAAAAGAAGATGTCTCTCTATGGGAGGAAGGATTACTTTAATAAAGGCAACGATGTCCAATTTGCCCGTCTACTTTATGTCCTTGTTCAAGATGCCAGCCTTAGTCAGGGAGAGATTGGAAAGGATTAGAAGAGACTTTCTGTGGGATGGTAGTGGGGAGAAGAAAATATTACATTTAGTGGGATGGAAGGAGGTGGTTCGTCCAAAATGGGAAGGGGGGTTAGGGTTGGGAGCTTTGGAGCTTTGGAGTTGAAGAATTGGGCTTTACTGGCTAAATGGTGGTGGAGGTTTGGAGAGGAAAATGATGCTGTATGGAGAAGGGTCATTTTGTCCAAATATTTTTTTTTTTTGGGGGGGGGGGGGGGGGGGGGGGGTGTGATTCGTAAAAGGGATTTGAGATCTGGGTCTCAGGGTGTGCAGGAATGTGTTAGGGGGGGGGGGGGGGGGGGGGGGGGGGGGGGGTGATTCCTAAAAGGGATTTGAGATCTGGGTCTCAGGGGTGTGCAGGAATGTGTTAAAAGTGGGGGAGGAGTCTACTGAAAGAGGGGGCAGTGTTCAAAAAAGGTGTGGGTGGGTAGTAGAGTTGGATTTTGGGTTGATGAGGGGGTGGGGGTGGGTACATTGTGTGTTATTTACTAGGTTGTTTAATTTAGCATCTAACAAGTTGTCCACGGTGAGTGATTGCTACGTTGAGATAGAGAGTGTTGAGGGGGGGGGGGGGGGGGGGGGGGGGTGGGGGGGTATCTTGGTCAGTGTCTTTTAGAAGGTCATTGCGTCTCTCTGAGGAGTCAGATTATGTGTCTTTGTTGAATATTCTTTCAAATGTATTTTTATGTAGGGAGGAAGCTGATGAACACATTTGGACTCCTAATCCTTCTAGAAATTTCTCTACTAAGTCTTTCTACAATATGCTTGAGGGTGGATCCTCTATTAGATCCCCTTGCTCACTTGTGTGGTCAGGATTGGCGCTGCCTCGGGTAAGGAAAGGTGTCTACGGCGGATAACCTTAGAAGGAGAGGTTGTCTTCACAAGAGATTTCAGATGTGTGCCCTTTATGCGAGAATGGGTTGGAGACAGTGGATCACCTGTTCTTGCACTGTGAAGTTTCATCATCTTTGTGGAGAGAATTTGGTCAGAGATGCGGATTAGCTTGGTGTTTGCCAGGCTCTATGATTAGTATGTTTGAAGCTTGGAGATTTTGCCCTTTTTCAGGATGCGGGGCGGTACTGTGGAGACTTATTCCTTTCGCTATAGCGTGGTCCATTTGGAAAGAAATGAATGATAGGATTTTCAGGGGAGCGAAAATGGTCTACATCGATCTTCTTTCAGTTATTACTTGGAGAATAGCAAAGTGGGCTTTGGTGAGGGAAGAGTTTACTTATTTCAAAACTGACGATATTCTTCATAATTGGGAGGCTTGTATGCTTTGTTCAGTGCCTCGAATCGTGAAGGTGGAAGTATGGTGTCCTCCCCCAAGGGGCTTTTTGAAGTTTAATGTGGATGGGCGGCTAGAGGAAAGCTAGGGCCAGCGGGTGTTGGGGGTGTACGTAGGGACCACAAAGGGGATGTCTTGCTCATGTTCTCTAAGAAGGTAGGTATCAAGGAATCAAATGAGACTGAGGTGTTGGCAATTTTAGAGGCTCTTCGATTGTTTTTTTCTTCTTTTCGTGAAAAATTATTAGTGGAGAGTGACTCATCAAATGCTATCTCTTGGATCTCAAGCAATGAGGGTCCTTAGAGGTTCCACTTCCTCTTTGCGGAAATCAAGTCCCTATCTTCTCAAGGTTTTGTCGAGTTTAGGCATGTTAGAAGGTCGGTAAAATGCAATGGTAGACTCTCTAGCGAAACAAGGGGTAGATAGGGTTATTCCCTTGATTGCTTACACCATGTAATTGTCTTTCTTTGTTTTTGGGTATAAGGCTCTTATTCTTGTTGTTGGTGGTGTGTTGTATTTTTGTTTGCCTTCTTTTTAATAGAATGTTTCAGTTACCGTAAAAAAAAAAAAAAAAATACCATATGGGCAAGTTCTTTTTTTTCCTTTATCTTGAGGTTGGCTTGTCTGCCTCAACTTTGATGGGAAAAGGTTCCAGCCAATGGGAATGTCCATGTTGACTGAAAATGGGATACTGGGATCTTGCTACAACCATGGTGAAGTAGGATGAAAATGCCTGATAATTTTGAAAAAAAAGAAGTTGCTCAAAGTGATTGCAATTATCAAATATTCTTTTAGAAAAACACTAAATTTATTGCATGGTATGCCTGGAATTTGAAACTAATGATCCTTAGCGATTAATAACAGTAAATTATTTCACATTTTTAATCATATCTTAAATCACTTACATTTAATTGCAATCTTTTCCAGTCATTGCAATCTTTTATTGTCTTCAGGCACTCCATGGTTCATCAGATGTTAAGTGGAAGATGATATAATTGGAATTTTGTTGTTCCATATTAAAGGAACTTCCCTATGTTTGTGATTGTACTTGCCTATCTAAACCAACATTTTCATTAGATTGTTCTGTCCACGTGTAGGCTCTTGATATGATAAGGAGGAAAAACATGATATTGTTAACGGACTCACACTTGGAGGGGAATTTCTCGACAGAAGAATCAACTGTGCTTGTAAACCTTGCTTCTCGGTGTTTGCAGTATGAACCTAGGGAGCGGCCAAATTTGAAAAATGTTGTTGATACACTTGCGCCATTGCAAACCAAGCCAGAAGTAAGTTCTCGGTCAACTTTCATATTGAGGATGCCTGTTATATGAAATTTCCTCATCCTGTTGCTTTCTTATTTAGACATATCATCTGCTTTATGACAAACTTTATTGTACTTTAATTTTCATGGTTAATGAGGTCTATAATTCTTGATTAATATGCATTAACTTGAACACTTGAATATGAAATTACATTTACCTGAGCTCCAGATCAGATGTGTACAATCCCTGACAAGGTGAGTCAAGCAATCCCTTGTTCTGCCCCCGTCAAGGTGGTGTTGTGATTGATATTGACTTTTCCCCCAATTTTTCTAGTTGGAGTCAGCTGCTCTCATCAAAGCGCCATCCCATCATTTTTGGGGTCAGCTCCTTGAGTTACAGTTCCTCAACTCTATCTATGTAAAGTACCTTTTTTTTTTTTTTGGAATGTTAACAAGATTTATTAAGAAGGCACAAACAGTACAAAAGAGATATACCATAAGGCGCCAGAGCACCCAAAAAAGCACCCAGATGAACGGTGCCAACGAAACAAGAGCTAAGAAAGCCCTTATCAAAAGAAATAAAAAACTAATGAAGGTCAAGTAATTCCCTCTTTAGCCAAAATATCCACCGCTGAATTTGAACATGATTCTATGTAACTCAACAATCCATGATGTCTTTCCTTACTACTTTGTTCAAGGGCCTTGTCGGTCTCCCCACATCTCTTGTCAAATTTACAAAACACTTGAATGCATTGTACAATGGTCATGGTTTTTTTATTTTTATTTTTATTTTTAAATCTTCTGTGTACGTGTGCCCAAATCATCTCGCAATTTAAGTCTCTTCTATTGGAGTTGCCTGTATGCCTGTATGCTTTCTAGTTCTGTCCAACTCAACATTTCTATCCCAGCATGTGCATATCAGACGCATATTCTTTAGTTTCTTCTTGTTTCTTCATTTTCAACATGCAAACTTTCATATAATAAAAGCAGGAGCTCCATATATAACAAAGCATGTGTTAATGACATTGTAAAAATGCTCCTTTAATTGGAGTGGCATAGCACCCTACTGGCTTGTCTCTATTTCACACCTTGCGCTGATCCTTAGCTCAAAATTTATTTGTTTTGAAATATAGCCAAGCAACATTCATTATTTATCACATGTAGACCTGCATGGATCATTACGGTAATTCATGTTCATAGCAATTTCCAAGTATCTATTGGCCTCATTTTGTGAGATTGAATTTGCAGCTTGTTGATCATTGATATTAAGGATGGTGGTTTTGGCATGTAGGTAGCCTCTCATGTAATGCTGGGCATTGCAAAGCATGAGCAAGCCCCACCCACTCCACAGCGCCATCTCTCTCCAATGGGTGAAGCCTGTTCCAGGATGGATCTCACAGCAATTCATCAGATCTTGGTGACGACACACTATAGAGATGACGAGGGAACAAATGAGGTATATAGCATATTTATGATTGCTAACATTGTGATATATGAAAAGGCTATAGAATGTCTTGCATTTTAATTCTGACCATGGTTCATTTTGGATGTGGGCCTTAGTTATCTTTCCAAGAGTGGACACAACAGATGAGAGATACACTGGAGGCAAGGAAGCGCGGGGACTTTGCTTTCCGTGATAAAGATTTCAAAACCGCCATTGACTGCTATACTCAGGTAATGGTTTTTCACTTTGCATACATTTTCCTGGCACAATATATGAAAATATGCTGGCAAGCACAGGGACATTTGAAGCTTAGAAATGATAAAGGTGAAGATCCTGAATAACAACTTTGCTGCTTGTCATATGTAGTTCATAGATGTTGGGACAATGGTTTCACCCACAGTTTATGCAAGGCGAAGTCTCTGTTATTTGCTCTGTGACCAACCAGATGCTGCACTCCGAGATGCAATGACGGCACAGTGTGTTTACCCAGAATGGCCCACAGCTTTCTACATGCAGGCAGTTGCACTTGCAAAGCTAGAGATGCCCAAAGACGCTGCTGACATGTTGAATGAAGCAGCTGGACTTGAAGAGAAGAGGCAGCGGGGTGTAAGAGGATCCTGAAGAAACCCCATTGTTTAGGGATAGTAATCATAGTCTACATTGATGCAACCGTTGCAGTCAACGTAAAATTTTAATTGTAAATCAATAGTTGGGTATTGGATTTTTCCACAAAATGTATTTATAAAGATAATCTCGTTTACATTAATGCAGTGTTTTTCAACTATTGATAAATAATGCGCTGTTTTAATGTACATGAACATACAATACATCTAAGCAGATCAAGCAATGTATAGCTCAGCCTTGCCATCGATGAAGAGGCTCATGAATTCCTCTCCATCCACAGTCTCCTTTTCTATTAGCAATTGCGCGAGCTTGTGGAGGATGTCAATATGGGTCGTGATGATCTGCGTGGCCCTTGAGTAAGCCTTCTCGACAAGTTCCCTCACTTCCGAATCAACCACATCTGCTGTTGCCATAGAATAATCCTTCTGGGATGACATCTGTGGATTCAACAGGATGGGACTAAAAAGTTAACAGAGTATGAGGATAGAATAATATAAAGATACCTCATTTTGATCAATTTATTCACGTACCTGCTGACCCAAGAAGGGGTTTCCACCAGGTCCCCCAATGGCGACTTGGCCAATCTTTTTGCTGAAACCGAACCTCTCAACCATCTGCCTTGCCACCCGAGAAACCTGCATAAAGTCATTTGATGCTCCAGTTGTGACGTTCTCTGTACCAAATATCACCTCCTCTGCAACCCTGCATGGGATGATATTGTCAAAAAATATTTGAGTTCAAAGCACAAGCCCAGGTCATAAAATTGGATTACAGTTGCTGTGAGGAGATAATGATCCCCAAAGTCTATAGTCTATTTAAGTAAAATATGTTGGGAGTGTCTTTACACCAACTGGGCCCGGTGTCACCTTTGCATGCAGGCAGCACTCATCAGCAGGGTCCCAAAACCGGTGACATAAACATGACGGGTGGGTGGGCTGACTGATTTTTAACCATAGTCCTAATTAGGGTCAACAATGGGAGGTACCGGTTCTGCGGTGTAGGTGTGAATGTAGGCTTAATAAAGCAATCCTGCCAAAATCAAAAGTGTCCCATGTGAATCCATGTACATCAGGCTTCTCAGGAAGTCTTAATTTACTTGTAGCTCAGTTAACAAAATAGAGGGGACATGCACATAGAAGACGTGTGTAAGCTGAGTTACTTGGTTCACACAGGTTCAAATGACCAATAATTTTTGTGATGTTTTCAATATCTAAACACTCTAAAACTTTAAAGGACAATGAAAAGAAGTGATTGTGCTGCAAACCTTCCACCAAGTGCAACAGCCATTTGGTTCTCTAAGTAGCTTCGGCTGTATAATCCAGACTCAAGCCTCTCCTCGCTGGGAGCAAAGAATGTCAGCCCACCAGCTTGGCCACGAGGGATGATGGAAATCTTGGCAACAGGATCATACTCAGGCATCAACGCACCCACCAGAGCATGTCCGGCCTCTGCACACAACTCAAGATATAAACTCATTGTCAGTTGATAAATCAAGATAATATCTGGGACAGTTGTCTCTAGGAATGGGAGAGAAAAATTACCATGATAGGCAACCAGCTTCTTCTTCTCTTCCGACACCACAGCATTCTTCTTCTCAGGCCCAGCAATTATTCTTTCCAGAGCGTCGGAGATTTCATCTTTGCTGATCTCCTTGAGGTCACGTCTGGCAGCAAGAATGGCTGCCTCATTCATCAGGTTCTGAAGATCTGCTCCTGTAAAACCAGGTGTTCTTCTTGATATTTTTTCAAAGTCTACATCCTTTGCAAGTGCCTTTCCCCGGGAGTGCACCTGTCATACAAAAGCATTATTAGAAATGAGTCCAAAAATAAATGGTTCACAAAAATCAAATGGGTGCCTTAAAAAGTGAATGACAAATCAAAGTACTTGCACACATTCGGATCATGCAATTCCCAGGTTATAAGTTTTGTTCCTTAAAATACTATGCAATTCCCAGGTTATAAGTCTTGTTCTTTAAAATATCTTTAGCTAAAAAAAAATTCCACCAACCCAATTGACAAAGGGAAGCTGAAGTTATATTGGGAGGATTTTATATCGTGAAACTAAAGTTAAGACGCATCAAATTTTGGAACTGAGTGATAACCATGACAGGATTTGCACCATGGATCAATAGCAGCCGCTATGCATTATTGGCCATAGCGATTGCGGCCATTATGCTATTTTGAAAATAGCGGCGCTACAGTCTAAAATCTAGTAAAACCAAGGAATTTTAATTAAAAAAACTGTTTTTCCTTTTTTTTTCTTCTCCTCAACAGCCTTTCTTAAAGTTGTCTCTAACTTTACATGGCTACAAATCACAATAATAATAATAAAAAAAAGCACAAGAGTGCTTGCTACACAAGATTTAAATTCCTTTGACCTGAAAAAAAGATTCACACCACTATGCCGCTACATATCACCGCAAACGCTATGTATTGCCCACTACATAGCGTTTTAGCCATTGATTGCTGCGTCCACCGTAACCGCTATTTTGATTATTGATTTGCACTTCTGAAAACTTTCATCTCTGGTGAAAAGCTTGAGTGATGAATTATGATGCTTGGTTTCCAAGACTGGAATTATGACCATAGTTGTCAATATTGTTCCGGTCGCCATTTCGGTTTGACCTTGTAGTGGAACGTTTCGACATTGCGGTCAAGTCCAATATTCCATTTCCGAAACAACGCGATTGAAAAATGAAAAAAATGTAAAAGAATACCTAAGATACATTTTTTGAAATGGAAGAATACCTAATATTGGAAAAAAATAGTTGAATACTAAAATAATACTACAAATGCATATTTACACCACTTAAATTAAACTACACTTTAGAATTAACCATTTTTTTTAGTTTTCACTACATATGAATGAAAGTATGAAACCTTGGCTGGAATGGGGCGAAATTGGTCTGGAATTGGAACCAAAATTGGGACAAGAATGGATTGGAACGGACCAGAAACTTTTAGGGGGCATTCTGTTCTGCCCAAGTCAATTCCGGAATGTTCCGGCCACCGGAACTGAACGGAATTGACAACATGATTATGATGGCAAAGTTGTATACTGATTAGCAAGCACACGATAAATAAAACAATATTCTGGCAACTTTAAAATCAATAAAAGTAAGTAAATAAATTCACTTTATCCTGTGGGTTTGGTGCGTAAGCCATTTCAGAAAAAAATGCAATAGGTGGAACCTAAAAATTTACCTGTGTCCAAAAAGTGATGCATGATCAAGAGTAGTGAATCACCTTGGAAATAAAACACCTTTACCATAGGGGATATTTATGACTATTCTATTTTTGCATCTAATTCTGTTTAGACAATCCTAACCATCCACTTTTGCATGTTGAATTTGAGTAGACGACCATTCCTTATTTACTTATAGGCCAACAACTGGCTGATTATGAAATTTGTGATAATTGGATGAATGTGACATTTTGAACGTACTATAACTGACCAAAACCGAATAAAACTTCCATATATGGAGAAGAGGCTGACAAGTTTGACTCCCTAGATTTTAGGCATATATGCTACATGCATCGGGAATAGGCTGTGAGGGAGATTGGGGGGCTTCTACTGATTGCTCCCGTGGGATAAAACCATGGCAACAAAAGCTCTGATGAAAGATGCTGCCATTTACCAGTAGCCAGTATAAAGAGTTCTCTATCACAATCTGAATAGATCTTATGTTTGAAATGGGGGGACCGAAACAACAAGATGGCAGAAGGTAAATCTGAACCACATTTTGTAACTTAATGATACACTAGTGAACTACTCATCAATTAGTACGATGCTGACCCATGGAAACTGGAACTCTGAATTCTGAAATCAATAAGGCGGCACATCATCACACCATATAAGCAGCCATAACATCCAATCTTTGCCACTATTGACATAGACTAGAAGTCTAGAATGTACTCGCAATCTTTGAATGAGAATATTAGATTTCCTTTTTTGCATGTATATTTCTGACTACTGTTCTCAAATCAGAGACCTTAAAAGAAAGAAGGGAAAAAAGGTGTTCATGTAAATCTTTTAGTCTGATGACTGATCCCAGCTTCCCCCCCACAAGAACAGAAATGGGATACTTGAAATTCTTCATATCGATAGAGATTATCAACAGTTTAGGTGATTATTCTGAACCTGCTGGGGTTTAGAAACAACATGCTAACCTTGGTTTGATAACAAATATCAAATGCTACGACTTCCTACCACATTATACATAAAAAAATAAATTGCTCACCACAACTGAAGTTACATGATCTACTCTAATTTCAATCTTAAGTGTACTTGATAAATAAGACTAAGGGCCTGTTTCTTTGTAAGAATTCTTCATGTCTGCTAGAATTTATAGAATTTGAGAAGCTGGAATTTTGAAATGCTACAAATTCTAGCATTCCTAAATTCTCCGTTTCTTTTATACCTAGAATTTCTGCCTGAGAATTTCATGCAACTTGAATTCCACAAATTTCCAATTTCATGAGTAATTAAATCTCTGGATATAGCAATGATCCTCATCCCATTCCCATTTTCCTTACCCAACATCTCCATCGTCATCATCAAGATCAAGGAGCTCGGAGCCGCTTGCCTCAAAGGAAATCGAGATCACAATGATGCCCCTACAAATCCTCTTGAATGGAATGCTGTCTCACGTTTCTATCCAAAGAGGTTGGATACATGAATTCTAGGGTTTATTCGGTCTCGAGGAGATGGATTTCTTGTCCAAGTATGAGAAGGATGGTAGGGTTTTGAAAAATGTCAGATCAAAATGAAATTGAGATTAGATAAAAAGTAGGTGTGGATTTGGGGGTTTTGGGTTTCATGGATCCAGATATATGAAATGAGTGCAAAGAAAGAAGATAACCAGATCTGATTTTCTTTTAGAGGTGTAGCGAAGAAGATGACCTTCCACCGTCAGAGAAAGCCGCAGTTCAAATGATGGCTCTTGGAATGCTTGTATTCGTAAATGCCGGAGGAAGGGCTAGTATTTTGGAATTCCACTTTTTTTGGAATTTCAAAATGCTACTTACCTCAAATGTTGGGAATTCCAATAAGTGAACATTGAATTTCTGACTGGAATTCAGGAATTCATAGACAGCCTGAATTCCTGTCAGAAATTCTTACAAAGAAACAGGCCTTAACCTATCTAACTGCAAAACTGTGTATGTGGCCCATCATTAAATGCCCATAACACAGATGTCATTCCAAGTTCCAGCACGCATATAAGTAGAAGCTCAGACATTTCAAATTTCAATGAAAAGCAATGCACAGATGCACTCAAACCTACAAGTCATGGGTTGCAAACTACTATCTCCATTTGGTTGTTAAGACAGGATTCAATGTCAATTTTGAGACTGTCACTACCGATAGCCACTACAGTAAAAAGTCTAGCCACAAAACTTGCACACTTAGACTGAAGAAATCTTATCACCAATTTTTCTACTTGAACGCCTTTGAGTTCATGGATGAAATATCCAAAAGTAGGTTTTCTGGCAAGGAACAGAACAGTTTCACGCATTAAAATGACTACAGAAGTATCAGTGTATCACACAAAAAGGTCAAATTCAATAACATGAAGGAAGCTGGAAGCAGTAGTAAGCCATCAAACTCACCTGAAGACTCTTTTCATGCAAGAGAAATTTAATTGTAACAAAGAATTCTAGTTCAAATGAGTATAAAAATAAGCATCAAAACATTCAAAATATTAAAAGGCAAAAATCAATAACATGAAGAAAGCAGACTTACCTGAAGAATCTTAACTCTACCAGCAACATCAGGCCTATCTACTGTCACCTGCCTATCGAACCGTCCAGGCCGCAGCAGCGCTGAATCAAGGACATCCGGCCGGTTAGTCGCCGCCAACACAATCACCCCGCTATTCCCTGAGAACCCATCCATCTCAGTCAAGAGTTGATTGATCGTCTGCTCTCTCTCGTCGTTCCCCCCACCAAGCCCCGCCCCTCTCTGCCTGCCCACCGCATCAATCTCATCAATAAACACAATGCAGGGCGCTTTCGACTTCGCCTTCTCAAACAAATCCCTCACTCTCGATGCCCCAACACCCACGAACAGCTCAACGAACTCCGATGCTGCGCAAGAGAAGAACGGCACCCCGGCCTCTCCGGCCACCGCCCGCGCCAAAAGGGTCTTCCCGGTACCGGGTGGCCCAACCAAAAGACACCCTTTAGGGATCTTCGCGCCTAATGCTGTATACTTATCAGGATTCTTCAAGAAATCCACCACCTCCTGCAATTCAAGCTTGGCCTGGTCGGCCCCGGCGACATCGGCAAATGTCACACCAGTCTCCGGCACCTCCTGAAACTTCGATTTCGACCGCCCAAAATCCATCGGCCCGCCGAGCCCCCCAGGTCCGCCCGGCCCACCCTGGGCGCGGCGGAAGAGGAAGAAGAGCCCGGCGAAGGCAAGGAAGGGGAAGAGCAAATTTCCAATAAAACCGAACAACCCATTACCGGAATCGCCTTCAGAGACCGAGATATCGACGCCGTTCATCGCGAGGATGTCAATGAGGTCGGGATCATTGGGGACGGTGACGGAAGCCCGGCGGCCGTCGACGGCGGTGAGCTGAAGGCCGGTGCCATCCTTGCTGAAGCGGACTCTCTCAACCTTACCCTTCTTCACAGCATTAAGGAATTCACTGTATCTCCATTGGGAGCCCTCTGGGAGATCAGAAGATGCTGGGGTTTGGGTCTTTGGGGCTGTGAGGAGGAGAGATTGGGAAAAGGGTGAGGAAGATGAACTGGGTTTTGTGGCTTCTGCTTGCATGGGAGGGGAGAAGGTAGGTGGGGTGGTGGGATTGTCCAAGGCAAGGGCTTGAGGGGTGGTTTGGGAGAGGGCTGTGAAGAGGAAGGTGGCCAAGGTGGCTTGAGATGGGAAGTTTGGTTGGTTTTCTGAATTGGGTTTTCTGTTTTGGGATGGGAGGAGAAGAGATTGGATTTGTTTGGTGTTGGATCTTCTTGGGGTGAGAAAGAAAAGAGGGAGAGAAGATGGGTATCTTCTCGGGTGGATTTGGGTTCCATGGAATGTTGTAGAGAGCAGTGGATTGCTTGTTGTTGATGCCATTTCTCTCACTCTCTTCTCTTCTTCTTCTTCTTCTTCTTCCTCTTCCTCCTTGAATTTCAAGAAGAAGATTTGGTGCCTGGGTTTTTGAGGATTGAAAGCAGTTGATATAAAAAGACTTCGGAATGTTTGCTCTGCTGCAGAAAGATAATGAGTGTGTGTGGGTACATATATGTTTGTGAATTGGTTCCGGTGATAGTCTACAATAAAATAACAGTGTGTGTGGGGACTTGGGCTGTCAATTCCATGGGCCTGGGTTTGGCCCGGATGTACTGTGCCCAAATCTGCATCACATTTTCCTCTAAAAAAAGAAAAATAAAAAAGGGCCAATTTCCATTTTAGAGAGGATTTCGATTTTCTATGGGTATGAATACATGATTCCACTCTCTCTCTCTCACCTGAAAGAAAATTTGCATATAGCGAAATCCTTTTACTGCCCAAACACACTTAGAGATATAAAGTTAAACTATTAGGTGACCCATAACCCTAATTGAGCTGTTTTTGATAACTGGACTGGATCCAGGTCCCTGGGTCAGTGTTAGACTCAGACCAGTAGTGTCTAGGGCCATCTAATTATAATTTGAAAAAGAGGTCCACGACCTGGCCCCATGCGAGTTTGCTAATTCAGCTCGTTGAAGGCCCTTATCCATGCCAATTAAGAGCCATTCAAATCGTGTGGGATAATCTTATGGGATTATTATTGTGACCAACCGATTAGTGACCATAATCAAATTGACGGTCATGATGAGCATGGTCAGTGGTGAAGACTTCCCTTCCCACATTCATTTTCCAGCAATGTATTATGTATCAGAATGGGAAGCCACGTCTGTGGTTGATGAATTTGCCATAAAATTTTTGCCATGTGAACGACTAGCAGAGAAGTCCTTGGATTTTGGGTGTTGTCAAAATTTCAACGTGTCCTGTGTTTTCTCCAAGAATTTTAGTTTGGAACGAGAGATTTTTATGAGTGGAGAGGAAAGGGCCCAGATGGAAGATGTAGAATCACACAAAGGGAGATTTGTAAAACATTGAGACACAAAACTTGACCGACCAACAGAAGTCTGAGGACTTCCATTGATCGTAAAGAGGGAGCCCATGCTGAGATGGTATTCATGCCAAGCGCACTACTTTCGTGGCCCACTAGTGATGTTTTTCCCTTCATTTTCAATGGTTCGAAACTTTCTTGATAGGTGGATCCCCACGTTAGAGTTTCACTCTCCCACTTCAATGCGAATGAGACCTCCCCAAACTGCTTTCTTAACTTACAAGTTACAAATAGCTGTAGGCAGTGTTCATCAGAGGCGTCTCAAGACAATATGTGGCCCCAGGCGAAAGTATAAATGGGCCCCTAGCTTCTAGGTATGACATGAGAAAACCCTTGTCCTTAATTCGGGTTTGGGACCGACAATGTACACTATGAGTAGTACATTGGCGGACTTTAAAAAAAAATTGGCTTTTTTTTTTTTTGGGTTTTTGTTTTTTTTAGAACTTGTTGAGGGATTTATTTTTTTTAAGTGAATTTAACATTTATTGCCTTTTGTGATGCAAACTTATTGATCAAGTTTTTGTATTCAAGGTTTTCCAAAATTTTCTTCTTAATAGATAAAATGGCTAACCCTCTTAATCTCTCGACATAATTGATCATAGATAAGATTTTATTAACTTTAATTTTGAAAAACTTCTTTCGGTTGAAGCAACTGTAACAGGTACTGTTAATAGTATTCAATAAGCAATATATGAGTTTGGAAAAGACTCAATAGTATCTTAATTAGTGGACCCCATGAGTCAAGGTTGATTTGAAATGCCATTTTATGAAAAAAAGGGATATTTTCTATAAAAAAAAATGACTTATTTGTAATTCTTATTTTATGAAAATTTTTCAATGATGGAATTTTTCGATGATTTCAGTTTCATTAGAAAACGGGTCAAATTGTGATCAATTTTCTCTTCTAACTCGAGTTCATTTGAATTCATTTCAGATGATTCTCAGCGAGATTTGATACCTTTAAAAACGTACTTATTTAGTATTTTTACTGTGATATGCTTCTTCTTCGTCTATCTTCTCTGGTTTTGGTTTTCAAATGTACCATGATTTTCTCTTTTAACTTTATCATGTTAATGTTACTAATCCAATAAAATTATGAGGCCCTCTCATGGTGAGGCCCCCACCACTTGCTTCACCTGCCTATATGGTGAGCCGGCCCTGGTGTTCATTGGTTCAACATGTTGATTCTATTGCTATTTTTATAGGGTCAGCTTGATGGAGCATTAGTGGTTATCCGATCAAAGACAATGATAATAAAATGGCCCTTGCTTTATATATTCAGCCTCTAGTTTCTTTTCCTTTGATCGGTTGAATCGTAACACTTAATGAGACTGGTTTTCTTTAAAAAATGATTTTTTTAAAAAAAGATCCAACTTTTATGATGAGCCCGTGAACACTAGTTTTTTTTTTTTTTTGCTAATCTGGCTCAGTGGCCCTGAGGAGGAACTAGAAACCACCCTGCCAGGTTGCTACCACAGCAACTCCCTATGATTCCCGAACACTAGGTATTAACTTGATAAAGTCTCGGTCAGAATTGAGAAAATCCATTCATTTCTAACAAAAACTCCAAGATTATTCCATTGGATTGGTATGTTGTGCGCGTGTATGCGGAAACGTGAATCAGCGATCGAACGAACAAACAACCACACAAGACAAACAATCACACACAAGAGAATTACGTGGTTCGGCAATCTTGCCTACGTCCACGGGAAAGAAACTCGACTCTCCTTTACGTTCACTCTTCTCTCTGTCTGTCTGTCTCTCATGGGTTACACATTACATCATATATATAATGTTCTCTTTCTTACCCCCTAAGAAACCCTATCTTAGTCAATAAGAAAGTCCCGGTACAATTACCATAATACCCATGTCCATGAACCCAATTGGTCTGGACCTACTAAGCCCAACAATCTCCCCCTCCAGACCATGGGGAAGACGTCTCTGAACCCTTTACTAGGAGTCCAGTCCTGCCAACTCTGAACACAGCTCCAGCTTTCCCTTAGACACGACCTTAGTCATCATGTCAGAGGGATTCTTGTCAGTGTGAATCTTTTCTAGCTTCATGAGATTCTTCTCGATGACCTCACGAATCCAATGATATCTCACATCAACATGCTTCGTGCGGGCATGGTATGTAGCATTCTTGCTAAGATCCATAGCACTCTGACTATCACAGTAGACTACATACTCTCCTTGCTTTAAATCCAGTTCTTTAAAGAAATTCCTCAACCAAATCATCTCCTTTCCTGCTTTATTAGCAGCTATGTATTCTGCTTCGGTTGTAGATAATGCTGTACACTTCTGCAACTTAGACTGCCAGGAAATAGCTCCCCCTGCAAAAGTAAATAAGTACCCAGAAGTAGACAACCGACGATCAAGATCGCCTGCAAAATCGGCTTCTGTAAAGCCTTCAAGTACTGGTTTTAAGCCTCCGAAACACAAGCAAAATCTGATGTACCTCTCAAATATCTGAAGATCCACTTCAACTGCTTCCCAATGCTCTTTCCCAGGGTTAGAAAGAAATCTACTCACTACACCCACTGCATGAGCAATGTCTGGCCGTGTACACACCATGGCATACATAAGACTCCCAACTGCTGAGGAGTATGGAACAGACATCATCCGTTCCTTTTCTTCATCTGTAGTAGGACATAATCTCTTACTGAGCTTGAAGTGACTGGCTAAAGGCATGCTAACTGGCTTAGCATCTACCATGTTGAATCTCGCTTGCACCCGTTCAACATATTTCTCCTGTGACAACCACAGCTTCTTGGTATTCCTATCACGACGTATTTGCATTCCCAAAATTTGTCGTGCGGAACCCAAGTCTTTCATGTCAAAAGTTTTTGACATGTCCCTTTTCAGTCTGCCAATCATCTCACTATCCTGTCCAACTATCAACATATCATCTACATATAAAAGAAGGATGATAAATTTGCCATTACCAAATTTACGAACATAAACGCAGTGATCTGCAGCTGTCCTCCGGTACCCATGACTCACCATGAATGAATCAAACTTCTTGTACCATTGTCTCGGTGCTTGTTTCAGCCCGTAGAGACTCTTTTTCAACCTGCAAACCAACTGTTCTTTTCTTTCTACCTCAAACCCCTCCGGCTGAGTCATGTAGATCTCTTCTTTCAGATCACCGTGAAGAAAAGCAGTCTTCACATCCATCTGTTCAAGTTCAAGGTCCATGCTGGCAACTAGACCCAAGATAACTCTGACAGAAGTCATCTTCACAACTGGAGAGAAGATTTCATCGAAGTCAAGACCCTTCGTCTGCGCAAAGCCTTTAACCACGAGCCGTGCTTTATGCTTTATCAGTTTTCCACTGTCATCTCTCTTCACCTTGAACACCCATTTGTTCTTCAGAACCTTCTTGCCTTTTGGGAGTTCCACCAGCTCATAAGTATTGTTCTTTTTCAAAGAACTCATCTCATCTTGCATAGCCTTCATCCACTCATCTTTATCTTCATGAGTTTTTGCTTCTGGGTAGCTCTCTGGCTCCCCCTCATCAGTAAGCAAAATATAATCGGATGCAGGATATCTTGTTGATGGTTGACGCTCTCGAGTAGACCTCCTAACCTGAGGTTCTGTGGTTTCTGACTGAGGAGATTGCTCCCCCTGCTCAACACCCTGTTCATCTGGCAACCCCTGCGCCTCTTCACGATCTAAATTGTTTTGTCCACCTTCTCCACCTGTAGTCTGCACTGGAGAAGGAGTCGGTGTGAGATCAACCACTCCATCAACAACTTCAATAGACTTTTCAGTCTTTTCAATATCTCCAAAGAATTGGTCTTCATGAACACCACATCCCTACTTCTGATAATTTTTCTCTTCTCTGGATTCCATAACCTGTAGCCAAACTCGGCTCCACCATAGCCAAGAAAAATGCAACATACTGCCTTATCATCCAGCTTTGAACGCTGCTCCTTTGGTACATGTACAAAAGCCTTGCACCCAAATACCTTCAAATGAGAATAAGAAATATTTTTACCTGTCCATACTCTCTCCGGAAAATCAAAATCCAAAGGAACTGAAGGAGACCTGTTAATCAGGTAAACGGCAGTCAGAATAGCTTCACCCCAAAATGGCTTGGGTAGCTGTGCCACTCTAATCATGCATCTCATCTTTTCAAGAATAGTACGGTTCATTCTTTCGGCTACACCATTGTGCTGTGGAGTACCAGGAACTGTTCTTTCATGTTGAATACCATGCTTTGAGCAATAGCCTTTAAACAGGTTGGATGTGTACTCACCACCATTATCTGTGCGGAGACACTTCAAGAGCTTTCCTGTTTCTCTTTCAACCATGACATGAAACTGCTGAAATACTTGAAACACTTGATCCTTCGATTTCAACGCATAAACCCAGACTTTCCTGTATGCATCATCAATAAATGTGACAAAAAGCTTATTCCCACCCATTGACTCCACCTCCATGGGACCACAAACATCAGAATATACCAAATCCAACACATTAGATTTTATCGTTGATGTTTTAGAGAAAGAAACCCTATGTTGTTTACCAAATAAGCAATAATCACAAGGTTCAAGGGATGTACCTTTGGAGTAGTTAATCAGTTCTTTCTTTGCCAATAACTGCAGTCCTTTCTCACTCATATGTCCAAGTCTCTTGTGCCACAGATTTGGAGAGGATCTGTTTTCAACAGCATTCAACACACCTTTGCATAGCTTCACATGTGTCCTATACAGCGTATTACACGCCTTCCCTCTTGCAAAAATAAGAGACCCTTTAGTGAGTTTCCACTTGCAATTTCCGAAGTAACTTTCATAACCTGCACGGTCCAATGAAGTCCCAGAAATCAAATTCAACCGCAGATCAGGAATATGTCGCACATCTTTCAGCGTCATTGTGCAACCAATATCGGTTTGAATGCAGACATCACTAATCCCAACAATATTCGAATGACTTGTGTTGCTCATCTTCACAGTGCCAAAGTCCCCTGTTTCGTACGTCGTGAACATCTCCTTATAAGGAGTAGCATGGTAGGATGCTGCTGTGTCAACAACCCACTCAACCTGATTATCTGCAACACTCAAACACTCTTCAACTTCACTGGTCAGAATCACTACTTCATTATCCAAAGTAGCAGTAGTGTTAGTGTCATTCTTCTGCTCATTGTTGGTTTCTTTCTTTTCCTTCAAGGCAAAGCAATTCTTTCTAATGTGACCCTCCTTGCCGCAATGAAAGCATTTTCCAGACTTTTTCTTAGTCTGTGATTCCTTGCCACCTCTGGACTTGCCGCGACCCCCCTTTGGTTCCCTACTCTTACTCCTCCCTCTATTCTCAATAACAAAGGCCTGTGCATTATCTGTCTCTGCAGTTTTCCTTCTTGTTTCTTCATTTAACAAGCTGCTAGTAACCTGACTCATTGATAACACACCATCTGGAGTAGAGTTGCTCACGGAAACAACTAATGTCTCCCATGTATCTGGTAAAGAACTTAGAAGAAATAAAGCTTGCATCTCATCATCAAGGACCATCTTCATTGTAGCCAGTTCATTCACAATGCATTGAAAATCATTTATGTGATCTTCAATTTTACCACCCTCCTTGAATTTCATGTTTACAAGCTTTCTAATCAGAAAAGTTTTGTTTACGGCGGTTTTCTTCTCATATCTTTCTTCTAACTTCATCCAAAGGGTTCTCGCATTGGTTTCATTAGACACGTGATGAAATATGCTGTTATCCACCCACTGTCTGATGTGACCAATGGTCTTTCTATGCATCTTTTTCCAATCTGGATCAGACATATCTTTTGGTCGGGCACTGTAAGATCCCGACCCCAGTCCTTTTGTTTAGTATTATTTTAATTGTGGTTTAGCTTTTTAAGTGAGATTTGATTTAGTTTGACCGCGTTTTTGAGTTTGACTAGACTTTTCCTTAGTCTTTGAGATTTTGTAGACCGTTGACTTTGGTTTGACCCGGTTTGTATGATTTGTATTTTTATGAGAAATTACTTTTCATTTCTAAAAATTCTGGATTTGGTGTATTTTGACTTATCTTATGAAGTTTAACAACTTTCATGTTTTGGCCATTTTGGTTTGATACTCAGAAATCACGTTTTTCGAGAAAAATGGGCAAAAATGACATTTTCACTAAATCTGTCCATAAATTTTGAAAATTTCAGAATTTGGGGAAAATATACTTTTTAGAAAGTAGAAATTTCGCTGATCATTTTTGTCTTCTTCGTCGTTTTCGTTCGGGACCCACAAATGCTAGTTTTGGGGCCCATAGGGCCCAGCCCATTTAGTCTTTATAAAGCCATGGGGCTCTTCTTCTCTTCCCCATTCTCTCATTTCCTGCAACAAGAGAGGGGTTAGGGTTTCTCCCAGCCCCCTTTCTCTCTCCTCATGTATCCCTTCTCCTTTGATGCTAAATGGAGATTTGAGCTTCCCATTTTCTTCTCCTTTCTCCAAGCTTTCTATAGATGTCTTTTGCAAGAGATTTGTGCTAGGAGAGACCACCTTTCCATGCATTTCTTCTTGGTTTGAGCTTTTATAAGGTGAGCAATGGATTTCTTTCTCCAAATCTTGGTTTTCCAAACCATTTTGAAGGGTTTTGTCATTTATGCAATGGGTTTTCATTGAGATTTGCAATGGGTTGGATTTCTAGGGTTTCTCTTGAGCTATTTTGGGGGTTTTATGATTTTGGAGCTTGAGGCTTTAAGAGCACCTTCATGGAGTGTTTTGCACCTTCTATTGACCAAGGCAAGTAGATTATCCAACTAATATGATGATTCTTGCTTGGTATGAATAATCCCATGGATTTTTGTTCTACATTGTTTGCTTCTTGTAAATGGATAAATTTAACTTTGAATTTTTGCACATTGGTATTGCTTATGGCTTTCCAAATTGATGTTTTAACTACTTAAAAATCATTTGGTGATGCATCTCTTGGATCCACTAGGACTGTCTTTATGCTAGTATTTTTGACATAGAAAGGTTTTGTTTGTATTTGATTCATTTGATGGGAATAGAATCCTTTAGTGCATTAGTGTTTTAATGAACTTGAATTGGCAAGGGGAAGCCCAACCATATGTGAAAATGTGTAAGAAGGGAAGAAGGGAAAGAAAAATCAGAAAAATGCAAAGAAATGGAGAACATGCACAGCCGGGCTTGGACTGGGTTAGGCCCAGTCCGCTCGAGCGACCCACTGGGCCGCTTCGAGCGACCCAGCTACTGTCTGGGTCCGCTCGAGCGGACCTGGGTTCGCTCGAGCGAGGCCCAGCTCAGCCTGGGCTGGTTTGGGCCCGAGTTTGGATATGTTTTGTGGGCTGGGTTGTTGGGACTTCCTTGGGCCTGATTCAAATCAGTTTTTGGGCCATTTCAGATCTGATATTGGGTCGTCTTTGGGCCTGATATTGGGACTGATTTAAAACTTGTTTCGTGGGCTTGGTTAAGGTTCAGTTTTGGGTTGTTTTAAAAATCAGTTTTGTGGGCCATTCAAGTTTGGTTTTGGGCTGTTTTTAATTCTGTTTTGTGGGCCAATAAATGTTTAGCTTTGGGCTGTTTTTAAAGTTTGTTTAGTGGTCCATTCAAGCTTAGTTTTTGGACTGTTTTGAGAATTGTTTAGGCCTTGTTTAAAGGGGCTATTTTGGGTTAATGAGTAGGCTATTTTGGACTGGTGTAAGGCCAGCTATGGGCCTGTTTTCAAGAGTTTTGACATTGCTTGTGATGCTTGGAAAGTTTGTGAAATGGGAATGGGATCATTGTGAGAATGAATGAATGTGGAATTATCCGGGAACCTTTCGTGTCTCAATGCGCACTTTATCATTTAAACATTATGGATTTTCATTGGTATCAAACACATTCTTTATTTATCAATGTTTAAAGGTTAAATGTGTATTGTGATGGTTCCTTGGTAAATCATTAAGTCATTCCCACTATCCATTCCATTTCAAGTCAGAAATGTAATTGTATTTGTATTTGTATTCTTTGGTAAACTAATTTAAATAGCATCGGTGATTTGCTATAAAATCATGTGGGTTTCCATGTTCGAAAGGATTGTCCGTATGATTTTATACGAATCACCTTGATGCGTATTTGAACGGTCTACCAGAGACATTCGTATGTTTTCTCCGATTCGATTTGAAAAGAGATTGGAGTATGTTCGTCACATTCGGATTTCTTCGATAAGACTATTGTTTTGACAACACTAGTATTTGAAAATAAAAACCTCGAGGCAAGACGGGGCCAGAGCTATGTGGTGCGAGCCCATGAGCCAAAGAGGCTATGACTTCGAAAACAAAACCCCGAGGCAAGACGGGGCCAGAGCTATGTGGTGTGAGCCCCTGAGCCAAAGGGATTAGTATTATGTTAGATTTGTATCGGTTTGAGTTTGAAAACTAAAGGCACCACTAGGCTTAGGTCACCTTGTCGGGCTGATCACCCGGCTTGGGATCTTTAATCTGTCCGCCAGCTGCAGCTTGGATTCTGTCTGTACCGACCATGGCAACGGTTCTATCTGCCGGTCCCATTTGTATGGCTACGGTTCTGATACTTTTGATCTGCCGGTCCCATTTGTATGGCTACGGTTCTGATCCCATTTTAGTACCACGTTCAGTGGCTACGCTCTGTCTGCTCTTATTACTTCGGTAATAGGAGGATTTAGCTATTTGTGGTCGCCAAGGTTTTATCAGCACATTACTTTAGTTTATGATTCTTGTTGGTTATACTTTTTATGCTTTGATTTGTTTAATGTTTACGATACCGCTCTTTATTGTATTGTTCCTACTATTCAGTTTTAAATGTATTTCCAATTATTAAATGTTTTGCTTAGGTGGTTATCTTTTCGAGACATTTATGCTTTAGAGACTGTTCGTTTATTTGTCTTGATATTTATATTCGGTCTTTCGATCGTTTTATCGTGATTTATTGTTATTATTGTTTAGACTATTTGTTCGGTTTTACGATGATTTCATCAGGTTTTATGTATGTTCTTTTGTTTCATATTATTTGTTTATTTGCTTGCCAGACCGTCGTGTCTGACCCTTTTTGTTTGGTGCCAGTTTCTTCTCTTTTCTGTTTGTAGGTGTTTGATCAGAGGAGGCGGTGGGACCGCTGGTCTGACGTGAGAGGCTGCCCCCTGATATCATCTAGATGTCAAGTTTGGCACCGGAGTTCGTATCAAACCTTTGGGGGTAGTATTTCTGTTTAGTTGGTTATATTTGTATGGCTTGTTAGCCTTTTTATTTGGGTTGTAATTAAGACACTTGTTAATTGAAATTTGAATATGGGAAATAATAGATTTGTTACTACCAGCTCAGTGTGTTGTGATTTATGACTTGTGCCAGTCTTATTATGAGATGGCTTTATGATATTGGTGGCGTACGACACGGAACCCGATGGCCACGGATTCCGAGTCGTAACACCATGATTAGCTTCCGCGAAAATATACTCTGATTGTGTTGGAATGTGATTATCCTCATTCACGCGGATCTTGGGAAACATAACAAAAGTTTCAAATTTATCCCAAATTTTCGCACCCCGAGATCGGTTCGCTGCAGGTCCCGGTTTCGGGGCGTGACAGGCACTATCCCCCTCAATGGGATCATAGAGGTCTTTGCAATAGAGTATATCCTCCATCTTAGGTTTCCAAATCAACCAATTGGTATGGTTGAGTTTGATCATGGTAGTGTTCACATTGTTGTTCTCCATCTCAATTAAATAATCAAGAACATATAAACAACTGTCACTAACCTCAATTTCTACACCAATCTGTAGATCTCGTTACCACGAGTACGCTGGAAGAAACGGATCTGAAATCCGACTCTGGATGACTCCGATATCGCAAAAATAGTTTTCTGCACTCCGATTAGTCAAACTTTCTTGTTGACCGTGAAACTGCCAATCTTCTTCCACAGTTACGTAGATCTGCTCGCAACGAGTCTGTAGGCGCAAACGGATCTTCGATCTGACACCGGATGATCAAGATATTGACGAAACAATTCTCAGTCGTCAATCTGGTCAAACCCTTGTTGACCGAACCTTGCGCTGACGTGGCGCTGATGTCAGCAGACTGCTAGAGTGGGCTTTCCAGTTCACGGGTCAGGCGGAACTGACCCAGAACCTGACCTGACCTGGTCCTGGTTCTGTGGGCTTGATGCGCTGGGCTTTCTGCAGACGGGTCAGGTCAACCTGACCCGAGCCCAACCTGGCCTGGGAGAAATCTTCTTCTCCCCAAACAGAACCCAGTTCTGTTTCTGTTTCTTGGTTCTGGTTTTGTAACTAGAACACAATGGAGGGCTGCTCCTTCGGTTCTTCCTCTGCGACGATGGCCAGTGACGGGGACCGGCGATGTACTCCGGCGAAGAGAGGACCGGCGATCAGCAGCGGCAGCACGGCAGCGGCGGCACCAAGCTCTGCAAATCCAGATTGCAGGTGGCCCGCTGATCTCCTGATCGATGAAGGGCGGCAGCAACGGCTGACGCCGTGACGTCTTTCTCAGCGGCGGCAGCAGTGCAGCAACGGCACGGTGATCTTCTCCAGCGAGAAAAAAAAAAGGGGCGGCCCAGTGCGCAGTGATCCCGTTGTTTCTCCGTGGCCCAGCGATGATCAAAGAAAAAACCCAAGATTTTTCTCTGTTCTCTGATCGTAGAACCTCTCTGTTTTGAATTAGAAACTTCGATCCTTGTGATCCGTGTGGCCCAGCAGAGATCAAAAAACGATCTCACTTTCCTGCGACGAAGAACCACGCGCAGAAAATCCGGATACCGTTGATCCGATCCGTCGATCGCAACGCGGCACAATCCAACCCTGGTAAACTCTAGGCTCTGATACCACTTGTTGTGCGCGTGTATGCGGAAACGTGAATCAGCGATCGAACGAACAAACAACCACACAAGACAAACAATCACACACAAGAGAATTACGTGGTTCGGCAATCTTGCCTACGTCCACGGGAAAGAAACTCGACTCTCCTTTACGTTCACTCTTCTCTCTGTCTGTCTGTCTCTCATGGGTTACACATTACATCATATATATAATGTTCTCTTTCTTACCCGGTACAATTACCATAATACCCATGTCCATGAACCCAATTGGTCTGGACCTACTAAGCCCAACATGGTAATCAGAAAAGGGAAAACCCCAACACGAAATCTCAGTCCAAGATTAGGACATGTTCAGCCAAAATCACTAATTTCAGTCCTAAATTTGTGATTTTGGTTAAACAAGTTCGATCAGGGACTGATCAAATCCAAAAAGAATGAAGCGCACCTTCTTCATTGTGCCTGTAGGGAGTGGAATAAAGTGGGGGCTCGCCTGTTAAAGCCTAAACTCTTCAAAGTGAACGGCCTACCCTTAAATAAATAATTTGAAATCTTATTTAAATAAGAGTTGTCCTATAGTGAGATTGGAGCTTATCAATTAATCATACGAACAATCTTATGGCGGAACCAAAATCCTATTTTAGTAGAATTTTGAGAGTTTACATTCAAATGGAGGGTGTTTATTTTTAGCAATTTGTATTTTCACTAAGTGGGCATTGCCGCAAAGTTCCGATTAGGGATGTAAATGGGTCATCAATTCTCCGGTTACCTGGAGATTCCAACCCGTTAAAAATCGGGTTTGGGTTCTTATTTAGGCCCCGTTAAGTAAATCGGTCTGGGCTCCGGTCCTTTTTTTTTTTGGACCAATGACCTAAACGGGTCTTGTTCTGGTTCCGGATTGGTTTGGACCCATGGACTCGAGACCCGACACATTAATTACCTCAATTTTCGAGAATCTCTCCTTAAAATTATATTTTTTCCTATATTATTATCTACCTAGACCTAGATCCAGACCCAGACCCGCCCCATATATGGTTATGGTTTCGGGTCCGGTTCAACCTTTTCCATAACGGTTATGCATCCGGAACCAAGAAACTGGTCCTGAGATGGTTTCAGGTCGGGTTCCACTTTCTCCTTAACGGATGGACCCGGACTGGAACCGACCCGTTTACACCCCTAGTTCCAATAACTTTACTCTCAGGAAGTGTAACACACTCAGAGGAATCGCGGGGGTGGGGGTGGGGGTGGGGGTGGGGGAGGGTGGGATGTTCTCCTGAGAGGGTTCCAACTCTATGAACCTTCTAGGGTACACGCCGAGGTACCAGATATACATCAAGAGGTAGGAACCCGAGCGTAGCTTAACCGACGTTGAGCGCCGAAGAGCTTCAGGCGCTGAGGCATCCACATCGCCCGTGGATTCTGAGTCCGCAGACCTGTTCCAAGTCATTGAAGCCTACTCGTCCCCGTCCAACCAAGAAGAGGATATGGAGCTAAGCCGACCCGTCTTCAAGACGAAGGATTTGTCAGCCGGATTCTTTGGGGGCCGAGGTTCATCTTCTACGCCTCCTGCTGCCGACCCTAAATCTGTGCCCGTGGCCTCTAGGGTGGTAGGGGATTCTTCAGCTCTTGTTGCTTCTTCTTGTGCGGAAGTTCAGCAGAGTCCTGTCGTTGCTGCAATGGATGGGCCGCCACTGGAGAAGAGGTTCAAGTCAGGGGACCATGACAAAGGGGTTTGGCAGAGTCCGAGAGACAAGGCTCCACCCGAGAAGAGATCCAGGGTTGATACGACAGTGGAGCTGACCCCTGGGCCGATCTCGGTGCCCTCGCCCCTCGAGCCAGCCCCGTGGAAGCCGGAGCTTCAAACCGAGCCCGGGGAAGCCCTGAACGTGGAGAACTGGGTTGCTAGCAACCCCTTGGTCATCGCGGCGCTTTCCAAAGCGTGCGCCTTTCCTTGTGATATGGAGAGGCACAGGAAGGCCGATGATGTAGGACTGCTGTTGTCGTTGCTGCAGGCGTCCATTTTGGTAAGTGTTTTTACAAAATTTGCAAAGTGCTTGATCCCGCCATTTTTTTTGATCTCGTATTTCTTTCTGACACGTTTCTTCTTGCAGAATGTACAGAGGATCCAGGTGGTTCTGGACAGGAACCAACAAAATGTGTCCATGGTCTCGCGGCTGGAGTTGGAGAAAAAGGAACTCGGGACGACATTGGAGGAGAGCGAGAAAAAGCTCAAGAGGTCGGAGGAAATGAACGTCGGTTTGGTTGCAGAGGTGGACACGGCAGTGGCCGAAATCTGCAGGTTGAAAACATCATCACATACCATGAATGAGATGTTTGTTTACTATGATGAACAAAGAAAGGGGTAGAGATGAATAAGATCTATGTGACAAGAGCTGTGGTGTTTGATGGAGCAATGGGGCAAGTCATTTAGTCAAATTCGCTGTCATTTATTGACAAGTTAAAGAAATTGGCATCAGTAGTGCTACTACAAGGAAGAAGTGGTAAACCGAGATTTAATTAGGAAATTGACTAATATACACACCTCTTATTCCCTAGAGAAGTTAATTTCTAAAATCATCATTATAGTTGTCGAATGGATTTGGTGAGAAAGGAGTTCTCTAACTTCTCTATTAATGATGTTATAATTAACTAGGAAGCTTGCATGGGGTGCGGGCCAACAAAAGAGATGATGTCAATTATTTGGTCTCCACCCCCTCTTGATATGCTTAAGATAGGTTCAGCAGGTATTGAAGGTGTTCTTTGTAATAGTAATGGTGATGCCCTTTCCATGTTTTCATAGAATATTGGGGTTTGTGATTCCAATGAAGTGGGTATGCTAGCTATATTTAAATTCTGATTCAAACAAACGTAAATTCTAATTCAAACTATCTTAACATATGGTGAAAACAATGCGTACCGTAATTTATGGTAAAAACAATGCCCTGCATCTTTTCACTAAGTAATTCCAACATTTAATTAATATGACATACATATCTATGATCTCTGAGTCCTCACATTACTCCATGATTTTGATAGACATTGCTGGGTCCTGTCAAGTTGGAGCTAACAATATGTTGGGACTTACATTGTGATATCGGCTACTTGTTTTGTGGAAAGGAAACAACCAGAGATATGCCACCTTTGTTTGTGTATTTTATAAATAATTGAGTCCTGTATTTGCATCTAATAAAAATGTGCTGGCCCATCTAAATTATGGTATGGAAAGGTCAGAGGAAGAGGGCAAGCAAGTTGCTTAGAAACAGAGGAGACCCACAAGGAGAAAGCATGTCCCACTCTCTCTATTTCCAGCAACAAGTAACAGGGCCTTATGCAGCAGGGATCCCATGTATTTCACACACATTACATCTTCATCTGTTATTTAAAAATCAAGTAAGGATTCCAAATCTGTTATTTAAAAATCAAGGATTCCTTGCGTCTCCCTTCACATGATTGTCTAAGCTTCACAGGAGCCTATTGTAAAGATGACTTCACCTTCTCTTCGATTTTCGAAAACAATTTTGAGGCCTTCTTGATAGGATGGGTTGTTCCATGTGCTGTTATGAAATTCCAAACATGTTCACTCTAACAGTGTCCCCAAAGAATCCATCCTATCGCTCTTGAAGTTGAGGATATGCCATACAAATTAAGTGCTTGGAGGATATGAAGTAGAGAATTTGCTTTAGTTTTTGTTCCCATCATGAGCGTGACCGTTGATATATATAGGTGGATGAGATGTTGGATTGGTCTCCAAGAATGCTATATGCTTGTAACACCAATAGGGCCGCTTTCTTGCGGATGGAGAGGAAACGAAAGTTTAAGAAACCATGTCTGTACTTGCATTTCTGCAAGAAAGAAGATAAAGGAGATAGGTTTTTTTTTTTGGTAGAAGATAAAGGAGATTGGTCAAGTGTTTAAAAGCGCTGGATTGAAGAAATTTTTTGTTTATATCCTTTCATAGGCAACAGTCATTGCAGTGATGATTGCTGTTCTAAAGGAAGTGATGTTCATTCTCACCTCCACTCATTCTCACCTCCAATTTTCAGTCTCTCTTGTCCTCCATGTCTTTATCAGGGCTGAAGCCGGAGAATATTCGACCTTAAGAAGGCTATTACGAAGAAGAATTCGTCTTAGATTTCATATTTGTTTTTTTTTATGTGATGAGGATTCTACTAGACTAGAGTTATGATGTGATTAATTTATCTTAATTTTATTTTTCCAAAAGCTGTCCCCAGTTTGGAACTCCTAAATCCTCCAAATAGCTCTACAAGACTTTTTTAAACTTCATTATTGTCTGGCAAATGTATGATCTTAGTGCAGCTGCATAGTCAAAATCCCTTAAAATTATGATCATGTTTTTTTTTCTGTTGGCTAGAGACACTAAATACGACTTTTATGAGTTGAGAGTGCATGAGTTTGAGCCCCCCTTTCACCTACGTGGACTTCTTTGCTGTATATGTGGGAGAGTTATCTTCCTACTTGTGTGAGCCCTCTCGTCACATGTGTGGTCCTATCATTGGTATTGGCTCCCATGGGCAGCGGAAAAATAAAAATTCAAAAGCCATTGCCCGCATGACACGGGCAGTGATCGTCAATGGTCAATTCTGAGGTGCTAGGAAGCCTCCATCAAAGGATTTTTATATGAGTGAAATTATTCTCGGCAAGAGAAGAATTCAGAGGACTTTTATATTAATAAATTTCAGACACTTGTGAAATGGAATTTGCGATAAGAAACAGAAATGGAAGTTGAGATTTTACGACCTGATGGTGCATTATGCACACGGCAATTTCTTGTCCCTTTCCCCTGTACATTAATCTCTTTTCCTTTCCCACTTGTTAATGGATGTACTTTTTTTCCTTGGGTATAAGGTCAATATATCTTCTTCTCCCTTTCACAACCTTATTTGTTATGGCACTAAATGCTCAGACGATAATGTGAACTCTCCAACCTTCTCAAGTGAAAGGAAACTAGGGATTATAATTTGTTAGCCATTAGTTTCATTGACATCATTTAAATTGTAAAAAACAATCCTTAAAGCTGATTTTAGATAGATGATTTTTTTGGCTGCCTGTCATTTAACCAAGTGAAGCAATGGGCTATCCAAAACTAAGTCGAGCAAGTTGAGCGAGTTTTAATGTCCACAAACCTCTTCCATTTGGATTTAATGCATGTTATCATGGACATCTAATCTAACCTAAGATTATAAAATGAATGCTTGAATAAAAAACTCAATTTCTTTCCTCCATAGCTCATGACCAATCAATTTATTTTATTAAATAGTTTTTAAAGTCTTTTATGACAAGAAATTAACTGCACAACTGTAACACATATGCACTTTAGAAAAATTGAGAAGCAGAAAAACCCTATGCAGGAAAGGCCGCAGAGGATCAGGACTCAACCCTCTATTTATACCCCTTTCTCACCTCATCTACATCATGCACTTGAAGTAGCAGAGAATGAAGGCCTGGACGTTAACCATCTTCTCCTTGGCTTCCATACTTAGTGCCTATGCACAACAGTGTGGAAGTCAAGCCGGGGGAGCTACGTGCCCCGGCGGCCTCTGCTGCAGCCAATATGGCTACTGTGGCAGCACGGACCCATACTGTGGGGCTGGTTGCCAGAGCCAATGCAGCAGTGGCTCGACACCAACACCAACTCCAACGCCGTCGGGTGGTGGTGGTGCCGTAGCCTCACTCATCAGTCGTGACCAATTCGAGCAGATTCTAAAGCATCGCAACGACGCCAATTGTCCAGCCAGGGGCTTCTTCACCTATGATGCTTTCATAGCCGCAGCGAATTCATTTAATGGATTCGCTACAGTGGGCGACACAGCTGCTCGTAAGAGGGAGATTGCAGCCTTCCTTGGCCAAACCTCCCATGAAACAACTGGTGGGTGCATACATGAAATAAATTCATTCTCTTGTTGTTTTGCTTATAGTTATGTTCATTTTATAATTAATAGGGCTTCTTAATTAAAGGACCCTTTGGATGTTCAACACAGGCAGAAAAGATGAGTTTTTCTGCCTTATTCCTCTTGATTCAAACAGGCCTAGTGAAATAAATGACATAGGGTTCTCTCTCTCTCTCTCTCTATCTCTCTGATCTCTCTTTGTTCTTTATTGTTAAAATGAAGGAGGTGGTTTGATTGCTCTTATATGTGCAGGAGGGTGGGCCACTGCACCAGATGGTCCATATGCATGGGGATACTGCTTTAAACAAGAGCAAGGCAATCCTGGTGATTATTGCCAATCTAATGCACAGTGGCCTTGTGCCCCCGGGAAGAAGTACTATGGCCGAGGTCCAATCCAAATTTCATAGTAAGTTTGCATCTTTACATGCCAAGTGAAACAACTGGAGTTGCTTAAGAAAATAAATAAATATATATCTGGTGTTGACTTGGTGCAGAGTTACAAAACTATGACCATGACTTGGTAACCCTGACTTTTGACTGAATTGCTTGCAGCAACTACAACTATGGGCCTGCTGGAAGTGCCATTAGAGCAGACCTCCTCAACAACCCTGATTTAGTTGCCACAGATCCAGTGATTTCATTCAAGACGGCTTTCTGGTTCTGGATGACCCCACAATCACCCAAGCCATCGAGTCACGATGTCATCACCGGCAGATGGACGCCGTCCAACGCCGACAGGGCGGGAGGCCGGCTACCTGGATATGGTGTCATCACCAACATCATCAATGGAGGATTGGAATGTGGCAAAGGAACCGATTCTAGGGTAGCAGACAGGATTGGTTACTATAAGAGGTATTGCGATATCTTGGGTGTCAGCTATGGTGATAACCTTGATTGCTACCAGCAGAAGCCATTCGGTTCTTAGGCCCTTGAATTCGATCCATATTCCATACAAATAAAGTGCTGAACTCAGTTTGGCTAAATCCTAGCTACTTTGTCATCTATGTAATCTCTCAGCCTACTAATAATTCAGATTTGAATGAAAGAATATGTTAAAGGCAACGACAGTTTTCTTTGGTCTTCCTTTAATTTTGAAATTCCACAACCATAATTTTTCTTTGGTTTTCCTTTGATTTTGAAACATCTCTGAAATCATGGACTTTGGATATGAAATGGTTATAGATGGGACACATCTTAAAATGGTCCACTAGAAATGGCCCAGATGCCTACCTTGTATTGAGTTTCTACCAATTTAGATTTTAAACTTTACACCTTTAATTTTCGCATATTTGAAAGGGATGATTTACTCAAGAGGATCTTTCAAGAAGCTATGGACCCCACAAGATTAACATGCAATTTGGTTTTCAAATAAGTTATTCATCCAGGAAATGCTCATCAGTCATGGAAAACCTCTTAAGCTGCAATGGACTGTGCGTAGGACCGCAGTTCAAATTAAATAATAAAATAAAAATAAAATATTTCCATCACTATTGATTAGTAAAATAGATATTGTACATTGGACCGAAGAGATGAGTACTCTTGGTGCATTCAGGCTCTTAATTGGAGAAAAGTTGGAGTGGAACTCCACAACGAGACTCACTCAGTTTAAAATACTCACTCAGTTTAAAATAAATACCCTCTTTATTTATGTGATATTTTTAAAATTAACGGATATCCCATAAATGAGGATTATGGTCATTTTTTGGTATTTACTTTGATTCCTCATTTTAACCACATATAAAAATACAATTCTAGGAATTTTATCACATGAAACAAATAGAGTATCGAGACTTACATGAGATACATAGGTTCATGTGAGCTATTAATCCATCTAATTAATGTGCCATGTGATGTTGGAAGTAGAATGGATTATGGGCAATGTGGTCGACTTATCCTTGCAAATTATGTCGTGTTGGATGATCGATGTGGAATCCATCTTATCGAGTCACCACGACAAAATTAATAAGGGCCTACTTGAAATCCACTTCAACTCTTTTATTTATTTTATAATCGGCTTTGTTAGGGTGAGAACCATTCTCACGGACTCACCGTGAGAACTTTTAATGGGGCCGTCTGTGGTTCTTATATGGGGATGGAAGTGGCAACACCTCATGTATCAAGATTAACTCCAATCCTATGCCCCTAACCCTCCATCCCTAGCCCACAAGTGTAATGGCCCTAGCCCACAAGTGTAATGGATTCATATTAACAAAAAAAAAAAAAAAACCAAACATTCCATCCAACTGTCCAGTGCATTCAAATGGGTTCTAAGCCTCGAAATTAGTGACTACTAGGGGTTTCTAAGTTGTGCAAGATTTGGATAGATTGCTGGGTAGATCGTACCAATAATTCTCCCGTTGGTGCGGTGAATATTTTCAATATATAATAATAATGCAATAGAAATCCAACCCACCTTATGCAAGCCTGCTATGAACGGATGCATGTATTTCTTGTGGATGGAATAGATAGTAATGATGCAATGCGTTGTGCGGAGACGCCTAATATTCAGTCTGACCCTTTTCATTGACAACAATCACCCACCCCACTAAATATGAGTTGAGCTTCATGCTGAGCTAGTTGGGGTGTAGGGGGCAGCGCGCCCACTAAATATGAGTTGAGCTTCATGCTGAGCTAGTTGGGGTGTAGGGGGCAGCGCGCCCAGTTGGAGGCTCGCCTCTGGACAAGATTCTTTTGGCGCAAGCTAGATCAATTGGGTTAATCAACCTAGGTTTCTTTGTATTAATTTAGGTATTACCTTGTAATCAAGCCGGTTATATATATTAATTGTTATTTTACAATCTAGGGCTTGATGATTTAGGGTTTTTCTGGTTTGAGAGAAAGTGCTGTCAGCTTTGAGAAAAATAATTGTAAGTTGACAGGATGAAAGGGTGAGGGTCTATGTAATGATGTGCTTTTCTTGGTAGTGGTAGCCCTTATTGGATGAGCCATGTAAAGCTTGTGTGTTTGTGATTGGTTTGATCGATTTCTGTCTTTGTTTTCCAACACAATGTCCGTTAAATATTTCTTGGATTTTGTTTTGATTTGACAAACATAACTAACAATTGATAAAATATAGAGACATTGAATAGATAGGAATTCATATTGAAATGAGCTTCACCGATGGATTATTAAAGAAGTTAGGGGTGAAGAATAAATGGTGGAGATGTGGATGGACCTCGACTGTTCTAGGTATTGAATTACGGGGTTGATGGCTGAGTAATTATTTTTTTATTTTTTCTTAATTAATTTTCCTTAAAAGGGGAAGTTATTTGAAGGTCATTTTTGGATATTCACCTTTTATTTTTTATGTTTAACCACTTAGGGCCTATTTGTTTGCATTAAATTACATAAAATATTGAATACATAGCAATTATCGGTCAAATAAACTCCACCTAAGCATTATTAAAGGGTGAGATGTGAATGATAAAAGGCTAGGGGTGAACGATAGAAGATAACAATGCAGATGAGACCTACACTTTTCTAGGATTTGAATTACTAGCGTGATGGCTGTGTGTTCATTTTTTAGCTTCCTTTGATGGAATTTTCCTTAAAGGGAGGTTTTGTGGATGGTCATCTAGGGGTGTTGCCAAGCTGAGCAATATCTAGGTTCAGACCGAATGTTAAACAACAGTCCCAAACCCGTGCCAAACCTGACTTGGGCCATAAGTACCTAGCCTAATCCCAGCCCACCTAAAAATATGTTAAGCCCGAGCCCGGGCCTATTATATTTTATAAATGGAAGGGAACATGTTTCATTACCCATCTTGTTGCTCATCTGGTTAGGATGTTTGTTTGTGAGTGAGAGAATTGTCTGTTCAACCCCTCTTTTTCACCAAAAAAATCATTTTTTTAACTTAAAAAGTGCCTCTCATTCGGGCTGAGCTTAGGCTTTATACTACTTAATCCGAGCCCGGCCCATATATTACAAGGCCCCAGAATTTGTATCCAGGCCTAGCCCGAGTACTAAAATCTTAGGGTCAAGCCCGGCACAAGACTGGCTGGGCCCATGTCGTGCTCGGGTTGGCCCGATCCACGAGCACCCCTAGTCATCTTTATAATATTCACCTTCTAGACTTCAGTTTTTAACCCTAACTTATTTGGCAATTCTACTTGTGGAGTCACAGTAAGGTAAAGCCTCATTTCCCAAAAAAAAAAAAATCCAATCAAAATTACTTTAATTCAAATTTCCCACCATATTTCTAAAAAAAAGTCAAAAAGTAACCACTAAAAGATAAAAAAACTCCACTTTTCAATGAAAAAGTCAAAAAAATTCCATCACAAACAACTAAAAATAAAATATCATTATAATCCACTTATATTTTATTTTCTCTTCAAAATAACCTTTACTCCACTCAACTCTATTAGTAAAGCCCCCAAACAGAACAATTGACTTTTTACTATTCCGGCTATACAAGGGTCCGTCCACCTTTAAATACCATTTCCGGTCAGTATGGTTTAGTCATTGCTGCATCTATAACCCTTCTTTATATTTATATTTTATTTTAATTTTTTCTATAAGGTAAGTTGTATTGATCAGCAAAAAGCATGGTATTAAAAATCGGCCGATATCGGTTCATATCGGCCGATATGAACCGGTATCGGCCCATACCGGTACGATATCTCGGTGAGATATCAGTATCGGCGATACCGGCGTAAAAATCCCCAAAATATCGGCATTTCTCGGCCGATATTATGATCATCTCGGGCTTATCGGGATCTCGGCCGATATTTTCAAAATATCGGCCGAGATCCTTTAAAATCACCCCAAATCCTAATTTTTCAACTTTTTCCCCATCTTCATCTTCTTCCCATCTCCTCTTATCTCCTTACTCCTTAGAGCAGTAACCATACCTCCATCACACATTCACACATCCCTCTTGCATATTTTCTTCAAGAAAATATTATTCAAGGTAAGAGAAAATCAACTTAAAATATTTTATTATGTATTTATATGTTCTTTCTTTTTTATTTTTATATGAAGCATAGAAATCATGAAGGTTTGTAACTTGTGTTGTGTACTTCACTTAGAAGTTAGATCTACATATTCTCATGCTAAATCTACTCATACACATGATTTTGAATTTTTTTTTCAATTCTTTTATTTTCAATTTTTTTAATATTTGAATTATAATATATCATTTTTTTTTGGAATTTCATCACAAATATGTTCTTTTAATGATTCATGATCATTGTATGGTGTGTATCGAACATATATTAATTGAGCAAGGGAGGCTTCTCCCACCACCACATGATCCCCAATGACCTTTATATGCCCTCCATGGCTATTTCATGCCATTTCTGCACAATTACCAAGGACAATCTATAGGGGATCAAGATAGTTCATCATCTTATCAAGAACAATCTGAATATGGTAATGGTATGGTAGTGCTGCACAACAGTAACCAATACCGAAGAAATGATGATGATGATGATATTGAGCCTGGGCGACACTCCACTTGGTATTAGGCTGTCAATCTGTCATACACTGATACTCATCAATCTCTCTCTAGTTTCTACTCTCTAGTCCCCTCTAATTTCAGGTAAACCATGAACATTTTGATGCCCAAGTGCTTTATGATTTATCTATCTTACTATCATGTTTCAAATTTTAAAATGTTACCTTCATGATCATGAATTTCACAACTTATTTGATGATTGAGTTAGTATTAAATGATGATTGATATGTTATCTTTATTTTCTTATATTTTACACTAATAAATTGATCATGAACATAAATAATTGTTGCATTATATGAAATACTGGAGAAGAAAGCGATCAGCGACATAGACAGGACTCATAACTTAAGGTGACCGAGATTTTGATTTATTATTGTTACTAATGGAAAAAAAATCTTATTTTTTGATATTTTCTAATATTATTGATTTTTTGGATATTTTTGCGAATTTTTTTAGATTAAAAAAAAATTCAGACTGCGACGACCGCGACGGACCGATATCCGCGACGATATCCGATATATATCGATTTTTCGGCCAGGCCGATACCGCAATCGAGACCAAGATTTTAAACCATGGCAAAAAGAACATGAGCTGAGAGCAACGCCCATTTATAGCATCAAAAGCACCCTTTACATTCAGAGAGTTCTATATCTATATAGCTATTTTAATCCCCTCCCCACCTTTGTGTTCTATTTACACCTAAGGCATTTCAAAAAGGGCATAAAAAATTGAAGATTTGCAAATCTCTCAGCTTCTCATTATTTTTTTAAAATTCTTTTATTTTAATGAAGAAAAGACTAGTGATATATCATTATAGTACCAATTCATTGACTTTTAGCTTTGACCGTCATCATTAAATCGGCTTTTATAAGCATTTCTCCAATCATTTTAGGAACTTTGGACTTTCTTAAATACTAAAGAGACTCTCGTGGGATCCGTTTGGCATGGAGTTTGAGACAATCCCATGAGCGGCTCATGGGAATTCAACGGATTTGATAACAGATGTTCAATTATAAGGTGCTACATGTAACGCCCCATGATTGTGACCCCTCAAAAAGGGCGATTAGAAGGGTTCGCATATGTATTGGGTTTGTAAAATGAGGAATACATGAGTCTCACACCGAAAATGAGCTGTCAAGATCCATGAGCTTATAAGTCAAACTCCGTCTTAACCCAACATGAGGCCTTTTAAAACCGTGTCATTGTCGCTGTGCGGCCTCGCGTGCACGTGGGCCAAAGCGGACAACTTCATTCTTGAGTTGGGTGGGCATGCGATTAGAAGGGTCCGCATATGAACCAGAAAATGAGCTATCGAGAACATTGCTAGGATCGCGCGTGGGCTGCACGTGGGCCAAAGCAAACAAATTCACGCTGAGTTGAGCTTGTTTGCTTGCATTAGAATACACATGAATTGAATATGTAGTTCATTGTATAGTGATTAAAAGTGAAGATCATTATATGAGTTTTCTAAAATCATCACATCAAATAACTGTTTTTCTTTTTCATAATCCAATCAACTTTACTTTTACTAAAATAGAATCAGAAAAAGATGGAAAATTAATATCAAACCGTCACCGTAGTAATTCAATTCCTATCTATTTTCATGCAAGCAAAAATGCCCTTTGTGCTTCTTTTTTTTAAAGAATTTGTGCAGCATTTTTTTCATGAAATCCCTTCCTAGATATAGAAATTTTTTTTAATTCAAAGTTAAAAATGGCAGAAACCAAAATCCACGTAATGCCGCAAAGGGGAAGTCCAGCATTACAGGAGAAAGGCATAAGGGAAAGGATTTTTACGTGAATAAAATTTGGAGTCTTGCAGTCGTTAATGGAAAGTTCGGTTCAAAGCCGACCCCTTCAAGGTAGCTTGCTCCTATTGGCGAACCATTCCCTTCCGCGTTGAAGTCACCCAACGTGCTTCCTTCATTAACTCTTGGATTAAAAACCTATTACGAACTTGACTCACATTTGTATGATCACGCACCACAACACATACTTCACTCGCTGCGGTAGCGCTCAGTGTCGATCGTGTATCCGGTGTATCCAAGCCCACCCCACTCAAGCTTTGGCCCGAGTTTACACGTCCATGGCAATCATTAACCGTTGGGAGGTGTGGCCCGAAGGAAACCGGATCCGAATCAATTGCACTCTGATCAAGCATCGAAGCCTTTAGCGGACTGTTCTCACAAAAAAAGACTTTTGAGAGGACCAAGCGTATTGACCGTATCACATCGAAGAGACTACTGCGCTCCAACGACGGCCCCTTCTCTTTACCTTTCCCGTCCCCTACCTCAGTCCTTTGCTGGCTCGAATTCCATCTCTTTTCTTCTATGCTCGCGAGAGTGACTCAGAGGACGGCCCACTGGTAGACCTAGACTCGAACGGATAAGATCGTACTACCGCTGCCGATGCCGCTCCTTCACACCCATGCGGCAATTTCTTCTCACTTCACTGGACACAATCGTTTTCCCTTTCCCACACTTCACTAATAGATGACAGCCATCACTTCTTTACAACCATATTACATGACATATGTTGTGAAATGTGATGTCACTAACTGCTGCTGGTACCAATAACGTGAGCAGTGAACTCACTTTCTTCCCCAGTGAATGAAAACAAGGTATTGTGTCACGACCCGAGCCCGAGATAAAATTTAAATCGAGTTTAACCCCGAGTCGCGACCATACTTACTCCCGTGAACTTTAAACATAAAATTCACAAGGGATATCAAATTATATTAGTTGTTCGGAGGAACTATATTAGTTGTTTCAATTGGTACAATAACCACTGAAGGGCCGGCAATGGCAGCTGTTCCTGTAATGCCATCAATAACACTGTGAATTCACAATTCAGCAATGTACAAATAAATATATGATTACATATGCTAATCATGATTCCAATATGTCTAATTCATCATTTGACTTAAACAATAAACAATAACAAGTTGTTTAATTCAACGTTAGACTAAAACCAACAATATTTGTTTTACAATTTACATATCAGTTTCATATCTTCCTCAAAGGGAAGGATTACCATCTTCCTAAATAGGAAGCATTACCATCTTCCTAAAAAGGAAGAATTAGGTAACCAATAACAATGTCAGTCTTTATAACTTGGCAAATTACCATAGCATTTCCAGATCAAATGATATCTCCCTAAAAAGGAAGAATTGCCTTTATTGGCTTAGGACTGAAGAGCGCATCATTCATTACTCAGGCCTCAAGGACTTCTCAAATAAATGGCATCTACTCAGTGTCTTGATCAGAGATCACTGGCATCACCATAGAGCTCCGGAACACTCCCAAATAATCTGCTGCAGCAGACAGAAATCACTATGTAGTGCCAGACTCAATATATAATACAATTCATTTAACTTAATTTTCGTTTAGTTATAATGAATGGAGACAAATCAATACATAATCCTTTCAGGATTCGTTTCAATATACAATTCAATAATTACCCTATCTGGGTTTGATTATACCATATAGCGTCCTTTAAGACAATAAAGAACACACCTTTGACAATTCGTATTCAATTAAACACTACCATTCAATTGGGTGTAATCCTCAGTTATTTAATGTACTTGTGTTATTCTCGATGGACATCACAGTTTATATAAACTTTGTACATTAAAGTCCCCTTAATTATCACTTATGGAGGTATACACAATTTGAATAGCCTTGATTAAATCAATAGGCTTTTAATCTTACAATTTAGAAATTAATTCTGAAATTTCTAACTGTCGGTCAGTTCGTCGGTTAACCCTCGGTTAACCGACATTCATAGGTTCAGTTGTCGGTTAACTCTTGGTTCGAAAACCAGAGAGAACTAATCCATGAAATTTACTAACTTCAGTTAAACTGTCGGTTAACTGACTTACATTTGTCGGCTGACCGAACCAAGTTCGGTCAGGCTCGGTTCACAATCTAGAGACGCATTTCTTTCCTGTTTATTGCATTAACACTGTCGGTCAGGTTGTCGGTCAGTTTGTCGGCTGACCGACACTGCCCAGAATTTTCTACAGAATTCGTCTCAGAATTATGTTCCTCCATTTCATCTTCAACCTGCATAAAATATCTGGAACCTCCTGTTCCCTCCTCCAAACATCATTTAAACACAGAGATATACTTCTATTTCATGTTCCATCAATTTCTTCTCCAATTCACCATCCATTTCATACACCCAATGAAAGTCTATGAACATAGGTGAATCAAAACTACAACTAAATTTAATGAAAACCATAATCATTAATATGTAAGTACAATCAGTACTTATACTTGCACTCAATCAATTTTAATACCATTATCTATCTTCTTTTCCAATCAATTCATATACATAATTCAATTTCTATGAACATGGTTGAATCAAAACTATAACCAAACTTATAAGAATCACATTGATTAGCATATAAACATAAATTACTATTTATACTTGCAATAATTCTGACCTATCTTCTCTTTCACCATTCAATAATTTAATCAAACACCTTTCAGCCCATATTCAATGAATACAAACACAATAAAGCAAATAATCATAAGGTCTGAACTCAATTTTACAATTTCACTAAGAGAAGTTGACATGCAATAGCATTTAATCATGTGCACTTGTTTATACATCCCTTAATAGATGTCTAACACAAAAACCCCTTTGTTAGCTTGAGGGTTGAGATGAAAATCACCAATTTGAAACCTTTTCTTCAACCTAACATCAAAATAACCCCAAAAACGAATTTCTTGAATTGATTGTGTTAAGAATCATTCCAAATCACTTAATAGAACTCAAAAGTTCTATAAGAACAACTAAATACTTACTTGACAGCTTGTTAAATGGAAACTTGAGATTTTCCTCAAACTTTAACTCCAAAAAGATTGAAGAAGATGATGGAGAAACAAAGTCCTAAGCTTCATTTTCTCAAAACCCACATGTACACCACCTCTCTTAAATGATTACCAAGCTAGAAACCAAAAAGAAGAAGAAAGGAAGAAGCTGAATCGGTTCAGCTATGCTCTGAATATCTCACCAACTAAAAATGGGTTCTAACTCTGTCTCCAATCTAATTATAAGAGAAATTTGCATTTTAACCCATTCATTTACCTTATTTCCATTTTAAGTCATTCACAACCCACTTAACTCATTTCAATTCGAATGCAAATGTGTATATTATGAAGATTGATATACTTGTCAAGATACACATGTTGACATCAAACTTCACTACATTTGATAAAATACGCATAAATCCGTATTTACGGAAAAATCCTTCATTTCACTAATTTGAGTCTAAAACTCAACTTAATCAACAAATAACTTCCAAATCATTTCATTAGGCTTAATTCAGTCTTCTAAGACTAATTGGATCATTTCAATCATCAAGCACCATTTAATTTGACTAATCACACTTAATTCATATTAATCTCGATTAATTAAAGTTAATCAAGATTAATTCGGGACAAGGTGTAACATTCCCCTAAACTTTTAGAATCATTCGGTCCTCCGAATGCAAAATCAATTAAATGAAATATGCATTTAGACTAAAAGACAAAAAAAAAAAAAAAATCAAATATAGTTGGCCAATTAGCTTTGGAATTTTTCGAGCCATTTGTTCTATCAATATCCATGTGGCTTTACTGGGTTTACAATAAATCCATAGAACTTTAACCCAGTTATTCTTTGGTAATTCTTGTTAACTCTCAACACACGTAGTGCTTCATGTAATCTAATCACTTTCCTCACAAATTTCACTAAATTCCATACCAATATAAAATCTATAGTCAATTACTTCCACTTTCATCTATGCAAAAGATGAACAGTCCAGAAGGCTTTCTGTATTCAAACTTCACATGTTGACAGATCAATCATGATGATTATCTCTCAGTTCATCTTATCTCACCAAAACCTCTCTTTGGGATTTCTATATATTTATTCATATATTTTTATACTTCTTGAAAGTATAAAATATTGAGTGTGATGAGTTTCAATATCACTGCCTGACTCAAATTCTTTTGTGTTGGTATAGACAATTCTTTCAACCAATCACAAAAATTAATCTTAGTAAAATGCTATTACTAATCTTTATCAATTTAAAATTTTCAATCTGCCTCTCCTTAATCTATTGAATCTACATTGATTCAAAGACAGACACTGTTATTCTCATAGCAAACAGATACTTCTACTTTCATAAGTTCCACTTAAACTTTTGCCATAACCATAGGTCATGGTATTTCAAATTCTTACATTGTCCAAGAATTTCGTTTCTTCAGATTTTCTAATAATCTGTTAACTTATTCACATAAACGGAAAGACAACAATTTCCAATGAAACATGTGCTAAATCTCAAGTACTAGACTCAAAGGTAACCAATAAGTTACAAATTCCTAAGTAACAAATCCGGTTTTCAAACAGAAACCAGGTCGTGAGTCAAAAATAGAAATAATTCTGAACTCTACACAGTTTTCTTCCAGAGGTCTATCGGGTTTTAAAAGATAGCCTTTACATTTCTTTTATACATCAATCATTCATATGTGCAACAAGCTTTAAATCTTTTTAAGTGAATTCCACGTATTAAACAGATTTATACCTCAAAGCATCAGCTTCTATATTATCTTCCCAAATACATAATAAATGAAGAGTCTTAATCTTTGATCAGCTCTCATTAATTGCATTATTACAGATTAATATCTGTCAAAACAAACAAATATTGCATACTCCTGTGATTACAATGGATTTCATTAGTTAGTATATATATTGAGTACAAAACAGTAAGAAAAGTTCCAGATTCCCAATCCATCTTTTCTTGTAATCAACTTTAGGAATTCAGCCCTCTATCATCATTTCAATCCATCTCCCATATATATCAAATATAATCCATCATTTCATTCATTTACTAAATTTACAACTCAAGGTACTAACTTCTATATTACCCTTCTCAGGTAAAGAATCATAATTTCCAATCGATTCTAACCAATGGCATTACTTTCAATTCATCTTCTTCTAAATAAACAAATATTGAAAGTTTCTTTAATCACAATGGACTACAAAAGTCTACTCATATATATAATACCTCAATTGTTCAAGATAAATATAACCATTAAGAACCTTAAACAATGAGTAGCATAATGTTTCTCATATTCACTTCACTGATGCAAATCATATATAATGATCTTGTAATTTTTATATCAACATATACATCATATATCGGAAGCATCAAAATAATTTACAAATCCACTTCTTCCATCAGGAAATGACAAGATTGAAGCAAAAATCAATCTTTATTTCTCTTCTTAAAAACTAGACTTATAGTCATTATTCCATACAAATGGAATACTCTCTTTAATCAATTTTATTAATGAAGTTGCAATCGTGGAAAAGTCTTTCCCGGCTTTTCTACCTTCTACCTATCTAGCTAAGCCAAAGAAATTCATTCTTTAGACTCTGCTACCTGGTAATGGTTTTCATCTTAACTGAATCAATAATTAATCCATTTTTAATTATTGAATAACCCAAAATATCACCTGCTATATAAACAAAATCACACTTTTCTAGCTTTGCATACAACAATTTTTCTCTTAACAATATTGTTTACCAAGATCATAAACTTTGCAGGTATATTCGTTATTCCAATAGGCAAAACCTATAATGTCCATATTGGGTCTAAATACAGTTTTCTGTACACTTTGATTTCTAATACTAATTTGATGATATCCAAATCAGAGATCAGATTTTTATTTTTATTTTTTATTTTTTTTATAATAAGTATACAGCACCTTGACTTCAAACAACTTATCAATTCTACGCAACAAATAATTGTTCTTGATTGCCATCTGATTATTTATTTATAATCAATACATATATTCAAGGTGCCATTCTATATCTTCAATTCCTACACTGGTTTTGTCTTCATAATGAACGCGATGTAGTCTCCATTTTAACAATCGTTCATCTTTGAGTACTCAAACAAGTCTAGTATTAAATCTATTTTGAACTCTTCTGAACAATGCAGTAACATTAACTTCATCTACTATAAAAGTGATGACCATGCTAAAATAATCTCAATAAGTTTTACATTTTGCAAATCAATCAATGTTAAAGATCACACCAAAATTGAATGTTATTTAGCAAAGGCAGATCTTATAAAAACATTGATTCAAGTAAAGCAATCGTAGATCTATTATCTATAAGGATCATACCTTCGACTTGTTCTTGTTTTTTAATAACACTGGTTTCTCCAGCTGTCTTAGATTTTCTTGCCTTAAGACATTGTGATCTTTTCTTGCCTTAAGACATTGTGATCTTCTATGTTCCATAGATCCACAAATTAAACAGGCTCTAGTAAGTCTCCAACACGATTCACTTCTGTGAGGTTTTCCACAATTTTCACAGATTGGTTTACGTTTGCCTTCTACATTATTATCTTGCCTTTTTCTCTTCAACTGTTCATGAAGGACTTTATATTCACGTTCCATAGACTGCACCATCATTTGAGTCTCAACATTACGCTGTTGTTGAACTAGTGGTATCAACAAAGTCTGCAATTGAGCTTGCATTTGTGCCTGCACTTGCAATATAGAAGCAATCTGAGCTTGCATGCTCAACTGTGCTTCTTGAATTCTAACAATTTGACTATTACTTCGAACTAACTGTTCCATGATGGCATTGAATCTCGCATCACTACTATTCGAGGGAATAGATGTAAGGATAGAACCCTCGTTTCCACTAGCTACAATATCAAGATCACCCTTTCCACTACCACCATTTTCAGATCCAGATGCCATTCTGAAATAACACAGAAAGTCAAGATATAAATATATCTTCTTACTTTCTATCCATTCTATCACATATAGTGAAGTAAATCACATTTACAGTGAATATAAATCACATATAGTGAAAACAAATCACATTTAACGAAAATAGTAAATCGCATCTTTCGACTTGTGATTCTCAATCTAATGTTTTCTCACCGTGTCCTTACATTTCTAAGGATTTTAAAATTTTATCCTTAATCATTTCACTTTGCTCTGATACAATACAATAAGTATGTCACGACCCGAGCCCGAGATAAAATTTAAATCGAGTTTAACCCCGAGTCACGATCATACTTACTCCCGTGAATTTTAAACATAAAATTCACAAGGGATATCAAATTACATATTATGCGGAACATAAACAAATTTACATTGTTCATAAAACAAAACTGAAATTTACATTATGAACAAGACATTTCTAAAAGTCTTATGTCATTACTACAACACTTTCCTTTCACTCTACGAGTTCTTCGGAGGAACTATATTAGTTGTTTCCATTGGAACAATAACCACTGAAGGGCCGGCAATGGCAGCTGTGCCTATAATGCCATCAATAATACTGTGAATTCATAATTCAACAATGTACAAACTATGATTACATATGCTAATCATGATTCCAATATGTCCAATTCATCATTTGACTTAAACAATAAACAATAACAAGTTGTCTAATTCAACGTTAAACTAAAACCAACAATATTTGTTTTACAATTTACATATCAGTTTCATATCTTCCTCAAAGGGAAGGATTACCATCTTCCTAAACAGGAAGGATTACCATCTTTCTAAATAGGAAGAACTACGTAACCAGTAACAATGTGAGTCTTTATAACTTGCGAAATTACCATAGCATTTCCAGATCAAATGATATCTCCCTAAAAATGAAGAATTGCCTTTATTGGCTCAGGACTGAAGAGCGCATCATTCATGACTCAGGCTTCAAGGACTTCTCAAATAAATGGCATCTACTCAGTGTCTTGATCAGAGATCACTGCATCACCACGGAGCTCCGGAACACTCCCAAATAATCTGCTGCAGCAGATAGAAATCACTATGTAGTGCCAGACTCAATATATAATACAATTCATTTAACTTAATTTTCATTTAGTTATAATGAATAGAGACAAATCAATACATAATCCTTTCAGGATTCGTTTCAATATACAATTCAATAATTACCCTATCTGGATTTTATTATACCATATAGCGTCCTTTAAGATAATAAAGAACACACCTTTGACAATTCGAATTCAATTAAACACTACCATCTAATTGGGTGTAATCCTCAGTTATTTAATGTACTTGTGTTATTCTCGATGGACATCACAATTTATATAAACTTTGTACATTAAAGTCCCGTTAATTATCACCTATGGAGGTATACATAATATGAATAGCCTTGATTAAATCAATAGGCTCTTAATCTTACAATTTAGAAATTAATTCTGAAATTTCTAACTGTCAGTCAGCTCGTCGGTTAACCCTCGGATAACCGACATTCATCGGTTCAGTTGTCGGTTAACTCTCAGTTCGAAAACCAGAGAGAACTAATCCATGAAATTTACTAACTTCGGTTAACCTGTCGGTTAACCGACTTACATTTGTCGGCTGACCGAACCAAGTTCGGTCAGGCTCGGTTCACAATCTAGAGATGCATTTCTTTTCTGTTTATTGCATTAACACTGTTGGTCAGCTTGTCGGCAGAGCGACACTGCCCAGAATTTTCTACAGAATTCGTCTCAGAATTATGTTCCTCCATTTCATCTTCAACCTGCATAAAATATTTGGAACCTCCTGTTCCCTCCTCCAAACATCATTTAAATATAGAGATATACTTCTATTTCATATTCCATCAATTTCTTCTCAATTTCACCATCCATTTCATACACCCAATGAAAGTCTATGAATATAGGTGAATCAAAACTACAACAAAATTTAATGAAAACCATAATCATTAACATGTAAGTACAATCAGTACTTATACTTGCACTCAATCCATTTTAATACCATTATCTATCTTCTTTTCCAATCAATTCATATACATAATTCAATTTCTATGAACATGGTTGAATCAAAACTACAACCAAACTTATAAGAATCACATTGATTAGCATATAAACATAAATTACTATTTATACTTGCACTAATTCTGACCTATCTTCTCTTTCACCATTCAATAATTTAATCAAACACCTTTCAGCCCATATTCAATGAATACAAACACAATAAAGCACATAATCATAAGGGCTGAACTCAATTTTACAATTTCACTAAGAGAAGTTGACATGCAATAGCATTTAATCATGTGCACTTGTTTATATATGCCTTAATAGATGTCTAACACAAAAACCCCTTTGTTAGCTTGAGGGTTGAGATGAAAATCACCAATTTGAAACCCTTTCTTCAACCTAACATCAAAATAACCCCAAAAACGAATTTCTTGAATTGATTGTGTTAAGAATCATTCCAAATCACTTAATAGAACTCAAAAGTTCTATAAGAACAACTAAATACTTACTTGACAGCTTGTTAAATGGAAACTTGAGATTTTCCTCAAACTATAACTCCAAAAAGATTGAAGAAGATGATGGAGAAACAAAGTCCTAAGCTTCCTTTTCTCAAAACCCACATGTACACCACCTCTCTTGAACGATTACCAAGCTAGAAACCAAAAAGAAGAAGAAAGGAAGAAGCTGAAATCGGTTCAGCTATGCTCTGAATATCTCATCGACTACAAATGGGTTCTAACTGTGTCTCCAATCTAATATAACAGAAATTTGCATTTTAACCCATTCATTTACCTTATTTCCATTTTAAGTCATTCACAACCCACTTAACTCATTTCAATTCAAATGCAAATGTGTATATTATGAAGATTGATATACTTGTCAAGATACACATGTTGACATCAAACTTCACTACATTTGATAAAATACGCATAAATCCGTTTTTACGGAAAAATCCTTCATTTCACTAATTTGAGTCTAAAACTCAACTTAATCAACAAATAACTTCCAAATCATTTCATTAGGCTTAATTCAGTCTTCTAAGACTAATTGGATTATTTCAATCATCAAGCACCATTTAATTTGACTAATCACACTTAATTCATATTAATCTCGATTAATTAAAGTTAATCAAGATTAATTCGAGACGAGGTGTAACATATTGTTAACCGTCTGTATCCTTTTCATCATTTGAATGGTTAGAACCACAAACTACCCTCTTTACTGGCTAATTACTACAGAGGAATTCCAAGTTACAACTGGGCATCCAAAATGGAGTAGTGTGAGTTTTAATGGGACGAATCCCTGAAGTTAACAAATGAAGAATTACATAAGAGATATGTGGGTTGTTTTTTAAAGTTTTTTAGGACCCACTAGAATGGATACTACTAGTTCTTAATATAGCAATCAATGCACAGCGGAAATAACCAATCGACGAACCAGCAATTAAATCTACCAAGCAATTACCATAAGAAGGCAGACACAAAATATAGTGTGGAAACCCTATCCAGGGAGAAAAACCACGAACCAGAAATCAAGAGTTCATGAACAGTTACAAGATGTACTCACTAGCTCATTTACCTGGGTCTGTACTTCGACCTAAGGACTGTAGTTATTCTTGTAAAGAATTCACTGACACGACATCCACCGTGCCCCGTTCTCCTTACTTGATCTCCCCGCACCTTGCTAGTCAAGATGAACTATCTTCTAATTCGAAAAGCAGAAGCAACAACAACCTTCTAGAGCAGCCTTCAAAACGATCTCTCAATGGATCTAGAGAATAAACTCTCTCTAATGATCTCTCTGACTTAGATTAATGAGAGTGGTAGTCCATAGGGTTGAGAGTAATACCCTATATATAGCCCCAAATTCGTGCCTAATAGGACTAAAACTGGAAAACTCAGCCTCAAAGGAAAACAAATTTGTATCAGAATAAGAGACTTTCCCATTTTCTACGCACCTGTTCGCTCGAGCGAATCCTTTATCCGCTCGAGTGAATGAGGTTATGTCTCGCGATCGCTCGAGCGAAGGCATGGGTGCTCGAGCAGACTCCTTACTGGACTGATGAAACGAAAATTCAGCACAGTACTCTTCCAGCTTTCTTCTTCTAAACCATTCAGACTTTTCTTCTTAGAGTCATTCCCTCTTCTATCTTCAGAGTCCTTTTCTAAATAAGAAAAACAACACAAAGACTCTTAGAGTTTTGTCCAACATGAATTAGCCAATATAAAAATACTAATAGTTTTCCAGGTCTACATACCTATTTTAGTAAGATGAGCTTTAGTAAAAGTTGCAACAGATGTCAGTTATGACTATCAAATGAACGTGGCAATAGAGATTAATGCGTGTGTCTGCATATGTAATAGCTGAGTCCGGTTCTTATGAGTGGCCTTCCACACGCTTCCTGCGAGTGGGATGTGTGGAACTTCACTGTAAAGCCTACCTATTGATAATTTCAAGTGTTAAAATTGAATGCCATCTCCTCTAGTGGCGTATCCTCGAATCTTATTTCAAATAAGAGTTGGCCCCGCCTAAAATTGAACACATAACTAATGATGTGTTTAGTGTACCCTTTTACATTAATTACATTATCAACCATCTTTTCAATCTAAGGGTGGAACTAACTCTCATTGAATTAAAATTTCAGGATACACTATTAGAGGGGATGGTTATGTTCAATCAATTCAGTTTTCTACTTAGTTATTGTATAAATCTAAAATGGGACACGTATTCCCTTTTAAAACGGTGGAGAAAAAAAAAAAATGTTACATGAAAGGCTGCAGAGGATCAATACTCAACTATCTATTTATAACCCCATTCTCACCTCATCTTCATCAAGTACTTGAAGTAGAAATGAATGAAGGACTGGACCTTAATCATATTCTCCTTGGCTTCACTGTTGTGTGCCCATATATGCACAACAGTGTGGAAGCCAAGTGTTGTGTGCCCATGCACAACAGTGAAGCCAAGCGCGCGCGCGGGGGGGTGGGGGGGCGGCGGGCTAAGTGCCCCGGTGGCCTCCGCTGCAGCAAATACGGCTACTGTTGGCAGCACCGACCCACGGGCTAAGTGCCCCGGTGGCCTCTGCTGCAGCAAATACGGCTACTGTTGGCAGCACCGACCCATATTGCGGGCCTGGTTGCCAAAGCCATTGCAGCGGTGGCTCGACACCAACACCAACTCCCACACCCCCAGGAGGTGGTGGTGCTGTAGCCTCACTGATCAGCAGCGACCAATTCGAGCCGATGTGTCACGTCCCCAAAATACAACCAGGGGAAAATGTGAAAAAATAAGAATAAATATTCAATTTCCTGTGTTTAATGCAACACAAGCTCCCAAATATGGACCCACAAAAATTTCGAAACATGGTGAGTCATAATAAAACATTTGCGGAAGCATTAAATCAATTGGTATCAATATAAAAAAAATCAAACCAACACATAACTAGTTGGATATTTAAGGTTAAAGTTCCCAAAGCAATTTAAACAAAATAACTAAATAAAAATTAGGTTCATTATGAATAGTTTGCTACTAAAATAGTCTCTATGATGAAAGTCACTCCCGTGCGGACTCAGACAGCTTCGTAGCCATCATCGGCACTCCACTCGGGTTCGTTAACTGGCTCAAACGCTTGAAACGTTTGACCCTCCTCCGTCTCCTCGGCAGGGTAGGGTTCAGTACCTATGCACCAATAAACAAAGTAAACAGCAAGCACAAAAGCATAATTTATAAATAAAACACAAGAACAATGTGAGTAATGACAGGTAATGATCATAAGAGAATAACAATGTGTCAATGACGAAAAGAACGAATATCCTAAATCCAATCTACACAGTAGAGCAATACAATAATCACACAGAAGCAATGCCACTGCTTTAGGTGGTCATCCCTAACTATAAAGCGGGAAAACCCGTTCAAAGGCCGGTGGTCATAAACCGGTTCGAAATTCGGATATTACAGTGTCCGTACACATCGGTGATCAATCGTCCAATTACAACTGCAGTCGTTCGAATATGACCCAATCAATATACATATATATACATATCATAATAGAATAGACCTAATGATCTTGTAAAGCTCTGACACAGAAACCTAAGTCAAAGTGAAGGGCTGGCTGCATAATAACCCACAATCGAATACCAATCAAATCATTCGAATAAACCTCCACAAATCACAGTCCATATCCAATCCATATAGGGTATGCAACTAATAAATCAACATCAATCACAGTCATATATGCAAACCCGAATGTCAAAAGAATAATCACAAGCCAATCCTAAGGTCAAACATAAGGTCTCGTACCCAACAACCACAGTAATCTCTAAATAGATAAAAGATCAACACATCCCTTCTCAATCAATGGTGCATAGACCCAATTAAGGGTTTTCCAATAAAGATGAGTTGAGCTCATATCCATTAGGATTTCCCCGAGGTCATACAAGGTACTAAACCCCACGTTAGTAATATACCGTGTGCCCAGTCGGTATTTACTCAGGTTCAATAACATATAATTTAACATATTAAAATCAAAGATATCATATAATATTTAATTTATAAATAATAATGATAAATCACAATCTTAATTTATAATTTTAGAAAAATATGAGGATCCCATCCAAAACATTTTTCACATTCAAAATAAACCAAAAGGTCTAAGTTGATTTTATAAATAAACTAGGACCTTTATTTTTAATTTATGAAACCTATGGTCACATGGGATGACATCATCACCATTCTCTCTCCTATAATCCTACCACATCATGTCCTGTACTCATGTTACATGAGATGACATCATCACAAGTCATTCCTATTCCTATGGGTACAATAGTTTCCTACTTTCATTCCACACAAAACCATTCTTTCTAATTCATATACAAGTAGAAAACCAACAACACAGAACCTTTCCTTTAAATTTCTAAAAACTAAAGGGTTGCATGGGAAAGGTCTGGCAAGTTATAAAATTGTGTCACATTGGAATCCATTTTCCAAAACAAGTCCGGGTTACACTTCTTTTTCATCTTACAAAAAGACTCATGTTTTGTTGTCACACTCAAACTTATAAAAAGTCTTAAACAAAGAGATCTTTCTCTCTGCATGTATATCAAGAACAAAACCGCCCCCCCCCCCCCCACTATTCATGACAAAACTCAAAACCCAGTTCCAGAAACAATGGGTTTCTCGCCACACACCCAAGGTGCGAGGATAGTGGGCCACACTGATCAATACATAGTAACAGGTCTCATGGTTTTGCCTCCGAAAACCTATGATAAGTCCGGTCATCGTTGGTAGATTGGGTGGGTCAACGGTGATAAAAAAATAATAATAATAAGAAAAACCAATAAAATCTTCTCCAGTCTCCGATTCCAATCATTAAAATAATTATCAAGGCATCGAAGGATTTCTACATGCATTAATAAGCAAATCAAGAAAGAACACAAGTATTAGATCTACAAATTATGGTTAAGTACTTGCCTGATGTCCGCGGTTGATGGAGACGGTCTAAAATTCCTATTGCCAAAGCCCAAGGTGCTATCCCAGAGAAAAATTGAAAAAGAGAGAATTATGTGTGAAAATAAAAGAGTGTGGTGTATAAATAGGAAATAAGGGTAGGAATTGTAATCTGACTTAAAGTCTAAAAAATAATAGAGTTTGTTTTCTAAAAAGATAAGAGTTTGTATTAGAAAAGAATTATACCACTAAATTAGGCCTGGGTTAACTATGGGTTAGGATACCTATCCAACAAGCCTAACTCACCAAACCTAAGCTTAACGTGGTCCCCACTTAGACTAATCGCGTATTTAATTAATATACAATCAATTAAATAATAATAAAATAAATAATATAATATATATATAATACCCAAAACGTCACACGATGCTAAAGCATCGCAATGATGCCGATTGCCCTGCAAGGGGCTTCTACACTTATGATGCTTTCACTTTCAATGGATCCGCTGAGGTGGGTGACACAGACACTCGTAAGAGGGACATTGCAGCCTTCCTTGGCCAAACCTCCCATGAAAAATTCATTCTCTGCTTTGCACAAGGTCTAGCGTTCGAAACCGCCCCAAATTTATCTAGTGTGCCCTTGTGTGGGTTTAGAGGACACCACCTGGGATTAGTCTGTTGGATCAAAGACCTCTGAGATAGGTGTCATAAACAAAGAAAAACATACCTAAATTATGTTTATTTGATAATTAATACTGCCTCCCAATTAAAGGGCCCATTGGATGTTTAAAATAGGCAGAAAAGATGAATTTTCCTGCCTAATTTCTTTAACAGGCCCAAGTGAAATGAAGGAGATGGAATTTTTTTTATTTTTTTTGGTTGGTAAAATGAAGGAGATGGTTTGACTGGTCTGATATATGCAGGGGGTGGCCCACTGCACCAGATGGCCCATATGCAAGGGGATACTGCTTTAAAGAGGAGAGAGGTAATCCTGGTAATTATTGTCAACCTAGTACAGAGTGGCCTTGCGCTCCCGGGAAGAATTACTATGGCCGAGGACCTATGCAGATTTCATATTAAGTTTTTTAATCCTCCATCTTAATTCCTCTCTCTCTCTCTGTTTTTTTCTATTTTTTTTATTTTTTTTTATATATATATATATATTAAAAAGAATGATGATAAAGACAACTCAGTTGGTCGGACTAATGATGGATGGCCAGTTGACCACCACACTCTAATCATGTTGGGTTCGGAGTGGGATTGATGTTTAATTTAAATTTCCATTATATGTTCTATTTTCTTAGCATTTGCTTAAGAATTTCTTTATTACAATGAGAGGAATCACTTAATTTTTGGTCCTTACATTAAATGGGTCATTAGTTTGCATCTTTACAAATATTTTTGTCATGGTCATAATTCTCTGCCTCTGACTGAGTCAAGATTTGACTGAATTGCTTGTAGCAACTACAATTATGGGCCTGCTGGAAGAGCCATTGGAGTAGACCTACTCAACAACCCTGATTTAGTTGCCACAGATCCTGTGATCTCATTCAAGCGACAGCCTTCTGCTTTTGGAAGACCCCACAACCACCCAAGCCATCCTGCCACGACGTCATCACCGGCCAATGGACGCCGTCAGATGCTGACAGGGCCGCAGGCCGGCTACCTGGATATGGTGTCATCACCAACATCATCAATGGAGGATTGGAATGCGGCAAAGGAACCGATTCTAGAGTAGCAGATCGAATTGGTTTTTATAAGAGGTACTGCGATATCTTGGGTGTGAGCTACGGGGACAACCTCGACTGTTACAACTCAGAGGCCTTTCGGTTCTTAGGTAGGCCTGTCAATGGGCCGGGCCGGGCCGGGCTGGGCTTGGGTTGTCCTATTCCGTCCCGAAAATAGGATGGGCCTGCCAGGTGTTGCCCAATCCCGGTCCTAAATTGATCGGGCCTACATCAAATCCCATCCTGTACGGGCCCGGGCTGGGACAGGGCCGGGCCTGGGCTTAGCCCGATCCCGGCATAAGCAAAACATTATCTAATTATTTGTACGGTCACCAGACACCCAATGTGAACCGAACTTTAAACCCTCCTCCTTTTTTCAGGGGTTTGGGACCGGCAATGCAATGCAACAAGCAACATGAATATCAATAGAAATGAATGAGTATCCTATAGGCTATATGGGTCAAGTAATGTAGGAACGGTTAAAACCTTTTTTTTTTGGCCGGTGAAAGTAGAAAATAAAAAAATCAATAGAAATGAATGAGAATGAGTATCCTATATGAGTCAAGTTCAAGTAATGTAGGATCGGTTAAAAACTTTTTTTTTTTTTTTTTGCCGGTGAAAGTAGAAAATCAATAAAATGAATGAGAATGAATATCCTATATGGGTCAAGTAATGTAAAAAAGAAATTAACAGAAATTATTTTTCTTTTAATATGTCTAAAACATCAGTTAGTGCATTCTCATCATTGTCTAAATCATCATCACTAGTTGGGTCATGACAAAACCAATCTTGGGCACAAACTAATGCTTTTACCGTATCTGATTTCAAAGAAGTCCTATGTGGGTCAAGTACCCTCCCTCCGGTGCTAAATGTTGACTCTGAAGCAACAGTAGAAACTAGAATAGCTAAAATATCACGAGCCATATGAGATAAAATAGGATACTGAGTTGAATTTAATTTCCACCATTGTAATATATTTATCGTTTCATCTTCTTCTACAGACTTGTCATCAAAATAACGATCTAATTCTGTTTTTTTCTTCTACAACTGCCTTATTGGTGATTTCATTATGATACTTTAAAAAAAGAGAACCCGCCTTTCCATGTTCATCATCACCAGCTTTTCTTCCACAAAGGGTCATCTAAGTATCCTCGTTCGCTTTACAAAAAAAAAAAACGCATATATTCTTATTGGAAAATGATTACCCAGTGATTGCCCGAGCTAGTAAATCAAATTCTTTTAAAACTAAGCCTTCTTTCTAAATCTTCGCCTTATAGCCTATACTTTTCACCCCTTTAATATTCCTTCATCAGTACCCGTTTGACTGCTCTAAATGATCTTGTTTTACCAAAAGAGGGAGGGTAAAAATAAATAAATTAAAAAAATTCTGAATTCCTAGAAATTGAGTACGTATAAGAAGGTTGGCAAATGGGTCATCTCGGGATCACTTTAAAATGTACCCCATCTATAGTCCATGATTTCTGAGATATTTCAAATTAAAGGAGAAACAAATTAAGAAAGAGCCTTTAACATATTCAGATCATATATATTCTAAGGGAAGTTTTATTAATTCATATGTGAAGTAGTTGTAGGCCGAGAAATTACATAGATGACAAAGTAGGATTTAGCCAAACTGAGTTCAGCACTTTATTCCTATGGACCGAGTTCAAGGGCCTAAGAATAGGCCTGTCAATGCGACTCGTTGAAACGGGTAGAAAGCCCGTCCCAAGCCTGAAAATACAGGGCTTTTAAAAAATTTTGAGCCAGTGGGGCTGAGCTTCTTAAAAACACCAGAACAATCTTAGATATTCAATAACATAAAAGAAACAGGCCCTCAGTGCATGCAAAATGTGACAATTAGACTCACTAATCACTATTCCAGCTTTACAAACGTCCACCTTCAAATAGCAATTCCCCAATAAATATGTATTGGTCAGTACAGCTGGTATATCTATTTTCATTCTCATGACAGTTGTTTTCTTCTTTTTCTTGTGTTTGTCCCCCCTCAGACTTCATATAGTTCCATCTTTAAATAGTATTTTAGTATTTTGTGTATATCTTAACGACCAAAAAGTCATAGACGGATACAAAGGAAAGTAGACAAGAGGATATGGACTGCACAGAAGACGCAGAAGCATGTGAGATTAACGAAGGCGGCAAAAAGAGATTCCAAAGAGACATGATCACTTTGGAGACTTTGGAGGTGGATCTGCACCTCCATTTTCTTCCTTTCTCCAGAAGAGATAGAAAAAGAGGGTCCATGTTTCAGTTAGTCATGTCTTGCAGTTGCGTATACAAGCCGCCTCATCTCGTTATTCTCATCTCTATCGCAAACTTAGAAAAAAAGTCGAAAATGGTTTTGCCGGGTAACATCGTTGTAGGAAGGAAGGAAAATAAAGCTACATGCAATGAATGCACTTCAAAGGATAAAAATCAGATTTCCTTTAAGGCTCTAACTTTTTTATTTGCTTTACTAGATTGGATTACTAGATTAAGAGTGATACTTCCAACATGAGAATTTCTCTCTTGTAAGATTGAGTGTCCTATAAGTAAACTTTGTGGTTTGGCCAGATGGGAGAAGCCTTTGGACTCAAATTGTGGATCCGATTTATATAATTTCTCTTAGGCCATCTTCATGATTTCATCATTGGGAATTTGGATCGACATTAAAGTCTAAACCGTTCAAAATCAATGTCCAATTTCATCTAAGAAGGACAAATAAGTTTCAAATCACTGATTGAATTGAAGCTGTGATATATAGATTGCCATGCATACATGATCGTCTAAAGGCCTAGAGTAATTGATCCAATAGTTGAAACTAGTTTCTAATTATAAAATTAGATGATCTTCTATCTCTGCCGTCTACAGGCGACTAATATAAGTACCTAACTGCCATTGAAGACTAAACCGTAGATTACAATTACATGTCCTTTCGTTAGAACTAGAGTAAAAATCATCGAACACAAGCGTCCAGTTATAACAAATTAACAACTGTCATTTGACCGTTCAAATAGAACGGTGGATCCACCTTATTAGCAATGGAAGAAGAAAATTACGTTACAGAAGCACTCAGCATGAAGTGGAACTAGCCTGGTACCTAGGAGATATTGGAACCAGCCATCTGTCTATTAAACGCTCTACATCTCCAATTTAAAGTAAATAGACTTTTATCTCCAATTTACATTCAATAGAGTTGTTATTTACTCACGTTTAAATAGAGCTATTATTTTATTTATTTATTTATTATAACATGGATATTCCTGAGGTCCTTCACTTAAGAGGAATAATTCCTTTGCTGGTGTCTGCTAAACCCGCGTAAACGAACACTGAGTAAATTTGGGTGGTTTTCAAACACAAAATCTGGAGCTATTATTTTGGCGAATTAATTCAGGGGTTAGTTTGACCTTATATACTTTTGCATAATGGAGGATGCGTTCATTAACTTGAGTCGTAACTTGGGAAAAATTAGTTAAGTGGCTTGGTTTTTTACAACTCCACCATAAAAACACATGAATAGATTGGCAATGCATGTTTAACCGGCATATTTGACCTTAAACCTCACTCATCAGACAATTAATTTTATTCTTAAAAAAAAAAGAAGAGTAGGTGAAAGGAATTCAAAATGGAGGACTGGACTAAACATTTTATTGATATTTTAAGAATATCATATCGCTAACTGCGCTATACCACGTCTTCCTCCTCCTTCTTTCTATTGTGATATATATATATATATATATATATTTATATATATATATATTTAAAATACCATGACTTGGACTCCATAAACCACACATCTTTCTGCCACTTTTTTTCTCGTAAGTTGTCATACTTGACAATGTTTAAGGCCGTATTTCAACTAAAATCTCGAGGTTTTAGCATACTATAATTTTTTTCTTTTTCATATTGCCCAGTTGTGCCTCTTGGGAGGCAAACTCATGACCCTTGACTCTAATACCACAATAAATTTATTTGCTTACCATTCTTATGAAAACCTCCAAGCAGATAGTAGAAATATTTCCTATTATAAGGTAGGCTTATGTGACCGCTATTCTATGAAAAAAGCATAAAAGAGAAAAAATACTTTTTTCCATGCAAAAGTGAAACTCACGTTTGATGCGGGTGCTTTTCAAAGAGGAAAAAGGAAAAATAAATCCTTTTCCATAATCTTAGAAAACCATTTCCAATTAGGCGACTTAGGTTCCCATGGATTCAATTTTAATTTCAACAACACACCGCACAAACGTGCCCATTGTAGTAAGAAAATTCTATCTAACTTATAGTTACGAGGCCTACCTTTCGATTGATGGCATTATAATATATTAAATTAGAAAGTTTTTGCTGCAATTTTGACCGTCGGTTATAATTTTGACCAACGGTTATGTAACTATTCATATTATTACCTATTCAATTTTTCATCATATCACTCATGTTTCATCATATCACTCATGTTTCATTTGTTCCTTTATGTAATTATATCTTTTTTGCTTTAATTTTTCTATTCTATTTTATCTAACTTGTCTTATTACGAAAAGATGTAATTTTTTTTAATATATAATTATTTATTTTACAATGCATGAAGAAATTAATATTTTATTATTCATGAATAACCATCCACTTCTAACACGCATTCATCTCTTCTTTCTCTATCATATCAACAGATCATGTGAGGCCAGGCCTTCCCTTTTGATCGATGGCATACTTAGTTGATAGTTGATTTTTTAACCCACCCACCTTTTCCAACCAAGTTATTTGAGGAATCTTTCACATCGTGTATTGTATGAGCATGATCACTTTAACTGTTTAGATTTATTATTTATATCTCCACATGGTGCCAATACAAAAGAAGAAAGGTCATACCATGTGAGAGGCATATGATCATTTTAGCGGTTTAGATTTATTTGTATTTCCACTTGTTGCCAAATGCGAAGAAAGTTATTAACTAAAGAAAGGGAAAGAAAGTTGATAGCGTAAGAGAGAAGCACGTGACGGTTTTAGTGGTTTCGATTTATGTGGAGTTTTTCCATATGACGCCAAACGCAAACGGGAAGGCGTTTCAAATACACTTGCCGCATGTTGGTCCATAACCTTCAACCGAAACAAATGGATCCTAATCGTATCACATGCAACGGACGACGAAGAGTAGTTTGGAAGACCCTTTCGATCACGACTCACGAGTACAGCGATGCATGCCATCTCTATCAAATGAATGTAGATGACCCTGAATTTAGATATTGGTCATCTATTTAATATTAACTTAATTGAATATTAACTTTATATATTCTTGAAAATAACCAAATGTACTTTCTTTTTTCATATAAAATATTAACACCACATTAATGCTATCAAAGTCCCTATCTAACAAACCCAGAGAGCCCTGATTGTCTCACGTACTGGCTATTGCGATGCTTTATCAAATACATAAAGCAACTTTCTTTACATATTCTTATTTCATTATATATATATATATACACATATGAGAGATGCTTCTATGAGAGATATGGGTGGGACCCTCATATTTAAGTTGTTGGCATTGGATATGGTTGTGAGGGCCCCCACCCAATCTATCATATAAGGTGAGAGATATCTCTCATAGGAGCATCTCCATATATATATATATATATATATATCATAACTAGCAACAAACGCCCGTGTTAAGCACGGGCCAAAAATAAAAATATATTAAATTTTAAGAATTATTTTAAAATATTATTAAGATAAAATAAGTCTAAAAGAAATAAATTTATTATCTTTGAATATTAGAATCTTTTAATATGTAATGAAAATAAATATAAAATGAGAAGTAAACTTACATAACATAACGACCTCTTAAATTTAAAGGTATTGACCATTACATAAGTATGAATGTGTGTCTATATAGGGGTAGCTTTCCTAAGCTAAAGCTTAGGTTAAGGTAAGCTAAAGTTTGTAGTGGGGCCCACTTAGCAACCCGCATGGGGGTTGTGATGGGGGGATTTCAAGAACTCACTGAGACCATTCTCTTTGCGAAAAATTAGTCCCAACTGTGGTTTCTACCATCTCCATCTAGCCCCAAAAGTTTAATGGTCAATAATCCATTCGGATTGGTACACAGTCGATCCAATGGTCCAGTTAATCCGGATCTGACAAAAAGCTAGTGGACATGTACAATTTAGGGAGGTCGTGTGTTTGGTCCATTTGGATGGACCAAAGGTGGGCCCCACAAGCATAAGCTTACAGAATTAAATGGAGATGTATAGTGCCCGGGATCAAAAAATATAATGAAATATGTGATTCTTTTTTGAGATAGTATCGGAAAAGAATAGATTTTATAAAAATAAGTAAGTAGTTTATATTTATTATATATATAACTTTAATAAAAAAGAAAAAATAACTTGGTGGGGTCACATGATGTAACATCTAACGGTGGGCCTCATATCCTAATTCCTTCAAGGTGTGTCCAATTGGACAGTGGGACCTTGCTGATGTGTCATTTCGAGGATCCTTAATGGGGTCACATGATGTAACATCTAAAGATATGTCCATATCCAAATATCTAAAGGTGTGTCCAATTGAATATTTGGTTAGTAGGCCCTTATTGATGTGGTGTTCCAAGGAGCATTGGTGGGGTCACATGATGTAATATTTAAAAGTAGGCCTCTTATCCTAATTCATTAAGGCACATCATGATGTGTTTAAAGGTCAAATTGTCTAAAACAATTATTAAAGGCATGTCTCATATGAACCCTTATATTATTTCATGTATATATAATTAAAAATGAAATGTATTTTTAATATGCATTTTAATAACAAATATAATTGATCATTAGAGTCCATTATTTTCTGTTCGTTGAACGTTGGATTCCACCTTATAATTAACGGTCTAGATCATGAAACTAATGGTCTTGATACAACTCCATATTGGTTAGTCCCTTTTGTTGGGTGTTGCATCATCCGTGCCATTGGTTTGATGGGCCAAGCTGGATGGTGGTGCCTTTTGAAGGTGTCTATCAATCGGGAGATCAAAGTGGTCCCCACAAGTCCATCTGTTGTTTCTACTTTATGTGGATGATTGATCTATTCTCAGATCATGATAATTTAGTCCGGCCCATTCTCTTTGACTGCCAACACCATGAAAGTTGGCCCCACATATCTCTATTAAATGGAGTTGATTCTAATTTTCTAAGGAAAATGAGATAAGGTTTACTTTAAAATGGGAGTGATTGAGATTTTAGGGAGAACAAATCCAAGGAGTTTTGTTGCTAGAAATAGTCGTGTGATCTAGATTTAAGGTATTATATTTAAGATTATAACTATTCCTAGGATAAGGGAGGGGATTTGAGGAGATTTGTTTGGATTGGGATTTTAAGGGAGGAGACTTGTTTGGGAGGAGTGTAATGGCCACATTAAACCCAAAGCTCTGTGTGATTTTATAAGTTTTTCTGAAAGGAGAGACTTTTTAGGGATTGAGGTGGCACCCCTCACAGCCCACCTCCCCCTTTGCTTTAATGTATATAATATTGTCTCACTGGCTGGTCAGATCCGAATTTACTGAACCGATGGATTGACTGTGTACCGATCCGAATGGACTGTTAATCATTAAACTTTTGTGGCCCAGATAGATATAATAGAAACCACGATTGGGGTTGATTTTTTGCAAATAATATGGTCCCAGAGAGTCCTTGAAACCTCTCCCATCCCTATTTCTAGGTGGGCCCGACCACACACTTGAGCTTACCTGAGCTCACCTTATCCTAAGATTTAGCTTAGGAGAGTTGCCCCCCATATATATATATATATATATATATATATAAGAAGATGCTCTTATGAGAGATATCTTTCACCTTACTATGATAAGGTGGGGGGACCGGCCCCCACCTTATCTCTTATAGTAAGGTGTGAGCATCTTTCATAGGAGCATCTCCCATATATATATATATAGCATCTTTCATAGGAGCATCTCCCATATATATATGTATATATATACGGTAATATTCAAGTGAGAACTAGTTCTCACTTATTATATGATAAATTTTTTGTAGGGTCCAATTGTGGGACCCATTTGGAGATGGGACCGGGGGGATGGAAAAATCTATGTGAGACCACCCCAAGTATCAAGTTTGACCCTAAACTCATGCCCCTAACCCCTTCATTCGTGGCCCACAAGTTTAATGGCCTCATATTCAGAAAAATATTCAACCCTCAATCCAACGGTTCAGTGCATTCGGATGTTTGTAAATGAGTATGAGGGGTTCACTATTAGCTGCTAGGCTTGGATGAGTTGCTATTTAGGCTCCGCAAAAAAGTTTTGATATAATATGTGAGAACTAGTTCTCACTTGAGTATTTACCATATATATAGTTCTCACTTGAGTATTTACCATATATATATATATATGAGTACTTAGATAAAGCTAGTTTGGGCAAGGAGGTTTTTAGGAAAGCAAAACTTCCATTTTCAGTTCATGATATATTTCTTTGTTCGGTATTGCAAAGATCTCCATAAAAAATAGAAAAATCTAAACACTTTCTCATCATAAAAGAAGAAAGTAGACTATGAATTATCCATTCGATTTGTTCTTCCATAGCATTGCATAAACAAATCCTAGGAGTTGTTTGTTCACACACATTTGGGATGCATATTATTTCCACTTATGTATAAGATACACCGTTCGTTGTTTGTTGCTTTTAATGAAAAAACTATAAAATAATGGAGATTTGACGTATTAATCCCCCTTAAATCCTGCATTGATTGAAATTGAACTAATGTCACCAGAGTCGTTTGACTCTGGTCCACATTTTTTCTTTACTTTTTTGCCTGTATCCCATTGTGTCATGAGATCCAAATGTAAAAAGTTGAAAAGCCCATACATTAATAAATCTAGACCGCCTTGTTATCTAGACCTGGGTCCTATGATATTATGAGTTTTTAAACTTTTTACATTCGGATCCCATGATATCCTGGGATCCAAGATAGAAAAGTAAAAAGATAAATAAATTGTGAACCAGAGTCAAATGAGTCTGGTGACATTAGTAGAATTTCAGTCATAAAATTGGGAGAACGTCATTTAAGGAAAATTAAAATGTCAAATCCCTATTTGACCTCGTAAAAGAGAATTTACAACACCAACCTCCCATAATAAACGCATTTCCACAGGAAAGGGCCGCACAAAAAACATGAACTTAGAGTTGATTTTGGTGGATGGCTAATTCACCATTTGATCCAGTGGAGCACCAGACGCTACAAAAATGCCTCGTGTTCGTTTATCTAGTAAATTGGACAAAGTTCCATGCCAAACCCAATTGCGTGAACCGACAGAACTTGTCTAATTGTCGTAAAAACGGAAAGAAAAGTCTTGCTGATTATTCCAAGATCTCATGCACTCCCCATCTATTTATACCCTGTCACTCACCCCATCTAAACCAACACCACACACCTTGTATCGTAGAACTTGTTTCAGGAAACATGAGGTCTTGGAACTTGATCTTTCTCTCTGTTGCCTTGTTGTTGGGTGCTTCAGTACCCGTTGCCTTTTCGCAGGCCTCACTTCTCTCTAGTGACCAGTTTGAGCAGATGCTCAAACACCGCAATGAGGCCAATTGCCCTGCAAATGGCTTCTATACCTATGATGCTTTTATAGCTGCTGCGAATTCCTTTTCTGGGTTTGCAACAGTTGGGGATGACACCACAAAGAAGAGGGAGATTGCAGCTTTTCTAGCTCAAACCTCCCATGAAACAACTGGTGGGTTTCACTTCATTGGAGACACAAATTAAGCTAAAAAATCATAGCTTCTTTATTACTTTTTTAATGCATGTATTTAATATTCCCATTAGGGGTGGCAAGATATTAGCTGGATTCATTACCATCCCTATGTTATGTTGCTGAAAACAAATGTAAATTTTGTTTCTTTGATATCTAGTGAGATGGAAATGATGATTTGATTGTTTTGATATGTATAGGAGGGTGGGCCAGTGCACCAGATGGCCCATATGCATGGGGATACTGCTTTAAACAGGAGCAAGGTAATCCTGGTGATTATTGCCAAGCGAGTACTGAGTGGCCTTGCGCTGCCGGGAAGAAATATTACGGCCGCGGACCCATCCAAATTTCATAGTAAGTGTATTGAACAAATTAACCCAGAAGTTAGATATCCTTTATAGGAGTTTTTTCAAAGAATTTGACTTTAACCTTGACCATGACTTTGACTGAATTGCTTGCAGCAACTACAACTATGGGCCTGCTGGAAGAGCTATTGGATCAGACCTCCTCAACAACCCTGATTTAGTTGCCACAGATGCAGTGATTTCATTCAAGACGGCCTTCTGGTTCTGGATGACCCCACAATCACCCAAGCCATCGAGCCACGACGTCATCACCGGAGGTTGGACACCATCCGATGCCGATAGGGCTGCGGGACGGCTACCGGGATATGGTGTCATCACCAACATCATCAATGGAGGACTGGAATGTGGCAAAGGAACCGATTCTAGGGTAGAAGACCGGATTGGTTTCTATAAGAGGTACTGCGACATATTGGGTGTGAGCTATGGAGACAACCTTGATTGTTACAACCAGAGGCCCTTCAATAGCTAGGCCCATATAGTCGTATAGTGAGCCAGTTAGTCCGTTGCAATAAAGTGCTGTGAGGCATTTCGCCATTTACAAATATTGTATGGGTCCAATAATAATGTAACTTTCATTAGTGAATAAAACTTACTATAATCTTCTTTTTATCTGTTTAGTGACTGCTAAGATTAACATGGACCCTAATTTCATCCCATTTTTATCCAGAACAATGTGATTTCCTTTGATAAGTGCTTATTTATAAAAAAATTAAAAAACAACCGCTGTTATGTAGGGTTGTGAATCCGGCCCTTTGACGAGGTGGCATGGCCCAGCTCGGCCCACAAAAGCCCTCAAAGCGAGGGCTTTTCTTTTTGTCCTAAAGCCGGAAGGTAGGGTAGGGCCCAATTTTAAAAGTCCGCAACCTTGAGGGCCGAGCTAAGGCTTGACTTAGCCGGCCCGAGGGGGCCCGGCCCGGCCCTTTGTCTATTAATATATAAAATAAATAATATGTATAATATATATATAGAGAGAAATTTACAAAAATAAAAATAAAAAACTCCTCTAATTAGCAATTAATGATAGAGACTTAATATTTTGTCAAACAATAATAACCAAGTCTTAGAAAGATATCCCCATAGATCACAATATTGCCACCTATATTTAATTCTATGTTATCATTTGAATGATATATTTAATTCTATGTTTGCCCAACACGGACATATTATTTAATGAAAAGGAAATTCAAGTTGTCATTCATCATATTGATTTTCACTAATTTAAACTATTGAAGGTTGAGAGTTTAGATAGATGATCATTAACATTATCATTAATTAAGTGAGGTTGAGTTTCAACCACTAGCTATTGATCGACGCCAATTTCTTTCTATACCCTTACTTTTATGACAATTGTTGTTTCATTCATGTGGACCTCACATCCGGAGTTAAAAGTTTGTGACTCATGAATCAAATCATCTTTATCATTCATCTTCAGTATTCAAAGTATAATTGTTTTGTTATAAAATCCAATGATGATTTTTCTAAGAATTACAAGTTAAGGTTAATTCTAACTTAAGAGTAGTCTAAGGTTTAATTGAACCACATATACAAATACTTTATTTGAAATAAGTCTAATGCCTATTTGAAATAAATTTAATTGAATCAGACACGACTTGCCAAACATGTTCTCACGGTTCACATTATTGCTTTATAAAAATATATAGAACATGAACTAGTAAAAAAGGCAACAACTAGCAAAACTTCAGCTGCGACAATCTTAATAATAGCCTGAAAACAAACAAAACCGAGCACATTATTTAAACTATGTAACTACTGCTAGTGTGTTAAGGTATTTAAAAGTGTATTTCCTAGTTTCATGTCACAATATTATCACATTACCTTATTTCCTTTAATCATAACTAATATCTTTATAAAATGAAGAAGTAGCTTGTTTCGTGCATAGAAGAATTATTATATATGATAATAAAAAAAAATCATTTCTTTCGGCCCAGACCCTGGCCCGGCCATGACCTTTGAGGGTAAGATAAGGGCTTTGATATTATAGGCCCGACGTGGGCTCCGAGGGCTTTGACTTGACCTAAGCCTGGCCCGCATATATGAGGGTAGGATAAGGACTTGTTCTGCCCGGCCCGGCCGCAGCCCTTTGACAGCCCTACTGTTATGATTTCGCACTCTATGAGCTTGATAATAGAAAGAACTATTGACCACCAAATCATCAAAGCTCGACAATGGGATCTCATGAATGGGTTTATTGAATGATGACTTAGATCAAGTTTATCTTTGTAACCTTGGTCAACTCTATTGTGTATACTTTCATTTTCTTCATGCATTCCCTGCAACTAGAAAATAGCACTTCATGCAATCCCTTCAATTAAGGAGTCAATCACTATCATGTGCAGTCGAATATACTTAAATCATGTTCTGGGTTTGGAATTATTATCAATCTTTTAAAATGTTTTACTTCAAATTCAATATAGGTGGCCAAATCCTTCACCGGCAAGACATTAATTCAACCACTATATCACTCTCAATTTCAATTTCAACAAGTTCTAATAATAATTGATTTTAGAGTCACAATGTACAATGACTATTATTAGAACGGCTCCTTATGGGAGTAGTAAGGAGTGGTAGTTTTCACATGGCTGGTCAGGGTTCAAACCATGGATAGGCGCCTATTCCCGAGTGTGGGCTTTCTTCCCGCCTCCCTTCGCAATATAGTATGAGCTTTTTTCATGTGTGCGAACTCCTTTCTCACATGAGAAGGCTGTCTTCCTGTTTGTGCCTCTCTTGGGTCCAAGCCCTTTGGCTGGGTGCTAAAAAAAATATTGATACACTATTTCGTGTCACAGTAAAATAGGATATTTGGTGAAATTTGAAATTAAGATGAAATTTAAATGATCAAAATTAAATTTGGTTTGGTCAAAATTAATAGTTTTAATATATAATATACAATGAGAGAGAAATTACTCAAGATAAACCTTCCTGGCTCCTGCCCCAAATAACGAGCATCACAAAAATAGACTCCAACTACAACTGTGTGAGAGGTCGAAGAAAGAGTGAAAAAAACACAAACTTATGAGGGAGAAGAATGTATGATATATTAAATTTGTAGCGGTCCAGACAAATTAAAATATTTGAACATAAATGTTGGACACTGTATAATGGGGAATGTTCATACGTATCTTTCCCTCAACCTAGAATGAGGACACTTTTCTTTTTAAAAATTTTCAAATACAAATTAGCTCAAAAAACTTTCGACCCTTTCATTGTGCCCGGATACTAAAATGGGGCTTTGACCGTACAGGGTATAAAATATCCTGTATTCCTTGAAATGGTGTTGACCAAAAGTATATCCCAAATATGGGTATCATACTGAGAGCCTCTTTTTTTTTTTTTCCACTTTTACCCTTTTTGTGCGATATCGCAAATATTTGCAATATCGCATAAACTGAAGAGTTATTGTATAAGCTGCTCGTTTTCCCTCCCTTTTTTTCCTCCGTTTGCAGCAAAAAGTAAGTCGTTTTCCCTCATTATTTTCCTGTGGCTGTCTTCATCTTTATAGGAGGTTCTCAAAAGGATGAAGCAATCGCTCTTTCATTTCTCCAAAGGCATTTAGATGATTCTTCTTACATAATATTTGGACATGTTTGGAATTTTTTGTATACTCTGTCAGATGTTATGTTAAAAATAGTTGGGCATTGAGACACCAAAAACTTATGGTCATGGAGATACTTTAGAATTTATTCTTAATTTTTTGTTTGATTATATTAGATGAAACAAAAGATATGAAACGTCCTAAAAATGTATTTGCTGTAGCAATCGCTCTTTCATTTCTCCAAAGGCATTCAAACGATTCTTTTTACACAATATTTGGACATGTTTAGAGTTTTTCATATACTCTGTCAGATGTTATGTTAAAAATAGTTGGGCATTGAGACACCAAAAACTTATGGTCATGGAGATACTTTGAAATTTATTCTTAATTTTTTTTATTTGATTGTATTAGATGAACAAAAGATATGAAAAAACAATGAGGAAAAACGGCTTACTTTTTGCTGCAAACGGAGGGAAAAAAGGGAGGGAAAACGAGCAGCTATATAATGACTCTTCCGTTTATGCGATATCGCAAATATTTGCGATATCGCACAAAAAGGGTAAAAGTGGGAAAAAAAGAGGATCTTTATACGATACCCATATTTGGGATATACTTTTTGTCAACACCATTTCAAGAAATACAGGATATTTTATACCCTGTATGGTCAAAACCCCTACTAAAATTAAATGGATGAGAAAGGGTGTTATCCTATAAATTCAGCCATGTTGGCCAGGCATGTATAATTAAGGAAAAAATTGTACCACCCCTCCAAGTTGTGCTTTTTTGGTCAATTCAGCAATCCTATACTTGAAATCCGGGATATTGCCCTGAAATCTCTTGTAAATTGCAATTGCCCTTAATGCAGAATAAACCTTTTAATGCTTCCCTCACATGGCCCATAGGTTTCCTGGAAACTGTGCCCCTTTGGTCGTTCGCAACCCTATTGCTGGATCCAAGCAGTCAAATCACGCTACTAGTAGGTAGGGCTTTGATACCAATTTTACTTCGTTTTTTTAATTAAATGAAGGGTCTATGGGCCAGCCTAGCCTACCCGGCTCGTTGATGGGATGGCCCAGCACGGAACAACCAGGGCTCGTGCCTCAAGACCGTGCTGGGCTGACCCCTAACCAACCTAGGCTTAGCTCGGCATGGCCAAATTTTCATCCCTTGGTTTCCATGCTTTTCAGTCGATTTTCACTTGAGCGAGCTCATGTCGCACTGATTCACCACCATTGTGCATGTGAACTTCTAAACTAAAGTTTATGTAGCTTGTGAAACTAAGAGCACTTCGTCTGTAATGAAATGGGTGGTGTTCATTCTCTAAATTTTGAATTGCTGTTTGATAATAATAAAAGAGAGAGAGAGAGAGAAAAGCTTCGCTCGACACACTTGTCCTTTTTGCTTGTATAAAGTGCGGGGATTTTGCCTTGACACCATTGTACTTGAAATTCACACCTAGAACGTCAAAGTTTAAGTATCTCATGGAGCTGATCGTGCAATATTTTAGGGTCATGCGATATCACACACATCGTATTATGAGATATTTTAGGACGGTGCGACATCGCAAGTTATTGTATAAACAACCTTAAGAAAAATAGTTCAACTTCAATTGTTTTGGAAAAATGTCATATCTAACAGCAGTTGTATGGCCAAATTCCTTAGATTAAATAGGGACTCCTGGTCAAATGAACATGCATGATATGAGGTAGCAATATAGATGAGATTTGGACTATCATAACCTTTGAATTAATAGGGTCAAGGCTGATTATTCGTTTCCCATCTTTCCTTATTCAATTTCCATTAAAGGAAAGATTATTTGATAGTCGTTTTTTAATATCCAGTTTTAACTGTTTATCTCTAAATGTTTATAGGAATACTAAGTCTTAAAATGCCTAAAAATTTAATTACACCAAACAAATAGGCCCTGAGCTTGAGTTCTTGACTTCATACAAGCAGTATTAAAAGTAATAATAATAGGGTCTAAATCATCTAATGGGATTAGATGGTAAGTAATGTGTAACTGTCTAGTCGATAACCTTCTTATAACCTCCTACGGTGAATGCAGTGATATGGAAACAAAGAATGAAGTAAAAAGTACCCAAAGAAAAGAAAAAAAAAAAAAAAAACACTCCTTGTAGTTTGTACCACCAGTGGGCCCCACCAGCATGGATAGTCAGAAGACTCAGAACTGAAATCTTATTCTTGTAACACATGAGGATAATGAATGGTAACAGGTGTTAGCCTTGTGTGAAGGAGACGCCAAGTAAGAAGAAACTGAAGAGATTGACTTGGAGACATTGAAATTTTCCATATTCCTTTTTCTACGGTACATGAAGATAAGGAAGGTCCATGTGTTTGAATTGAATGGAAGGAAGATCTCTCTCGAAGGTACATCTTCCTTAATTATCTGAACAGAGGAGAAACGAGACCGTTTCTAAAGTTCTAGTGCAGTATGTAAACCATTATAAAAAGCAAGAAAATAGATGTCATCCGGGTTCCTCAATGAACACAATCTTAGCTTATCTTAGGAATCTGGAAATATCAGGACATGTAGCTAGTGTTTAATTTGGACTTCGCTGTTAAATTAGTGGAACAACCATTTACAGGAAATCTGATCATCCGTGCATATCTAAAAGTAAATTGGAAGGTTAAATGAAGGCTTCTTTCCTTACACAGTTTATTTTTTTATTCTTTCTTTTTCTAATTTATAGAGACTTATTCACGCACTCACACCTACTGCATATGTCTCTGACGAGCTGAGCTGAGCAGCATTTAGGCACAGTGTATTCATGTTCATATCAATTCATGATCTCCCACACCATTCCTTATACTGAGAGTAAGATCTATATTTGGGTTTATCCAGTGAAAATTCAAGCCGATCAAAATTAATGACGTCCCTAGCCATTTATGAGATGTTCTTAAATTTCACTACAAAACGAATTGGTCCCATGACAAAATTAAACATATCCTTCATAGCTTGATCAGTAATGTATATGATTAATGATGAAAAAGATGGTATTAATTAATTATAGATTTGAATCTTTGCATGAGATATATTCTTAATATTATCTTGGAGGGGCCGATGGTCCCACATGCCAAGTGTCAACTTGGCACTGGATGATAGTGAGCATGCTATCATGTCCTTGATCTTAGTCAAAAGGCCGAGAAGGGGATGAGTATGCTATCATGTCCTTCATCTTAGTCAAAAGGCCGAGAAGGGTATGAGCATGTTATCATGTACACTATCTTACTTAGCGTGGTTTTTTAAATAAAAGCAGGAATGACATCAAATGTGATTATTATTTTTGATAATGGAGGGTGTCGTAGTTTTTTGGGCCGTACTAATTTCTTCGACACCAGAAAAAGTCGGGTAAATCCCCCATGGCCTCAGTGTGATTTAACTTAATCATAAATTATGGTAAGATTATGAAAGTAGGATGAGTGTTAATTCTTTCTCGTGAGATGGTCTGGATTAATCATATGCGAGCCCTACTTTATACAATCTTTTTTTTTTCCGAATAAATAGAGACTCAAATTCACACACCCACTCCTTGCTACATGATGTCTCAGACCGGCTGATCAGGAACATTTAGGATAGTATATTCATATTCATATCAAACGCGGGTCCTCTTAGTGATCTCCTGTAAATGATGGTAACTAAGACCATTATCAAAGTAGGATGTGTGTTAACTATAGCTTGCGAGATGGTCAGGACTAATCATATGTGAACCCTATTATACAACAATGTAGTTACCTTTAGTATTGTCAAGTGCATTACACAAACTTGCTTGTATGCTTACAGTTTTTTATATATTTATGCATGAGGAATTCTCGAAAGCTCCTCATTTTAAAAACTTTCCTTTTTCCTCCCCTATGTTTTTAGGGCGTGCAGCTCACCTTGGACCAATCCAATTACTTCATGTAAGTGCACAAAAATCCACAGACCCAGTGGTAGTGATTTTGAGACTCGCTTGAGGAGGACTGAGGTTGTACCTTCTTGATGATGATGGATGAACCGCTACCTGGAGACCTGGAAGAGGGAGAAGAAAGGAGTCAGAGGACCCTGGCTTGGGCAGCACAGGGCTCTCCGATGCCTAAGTCAGTTCAGGGAACTCAACAGCAGGATGACGATTTTTGGGAAAAAAGATGGCGTACCGGTGTGTTAATGGCCATTCGCCCCCTGTTCTGAAGCTTTAGCTGTGATTATATAGAGGAAGGGAGAAGGCAGGGAGGTGGTTGACCGTCCCATCATAGCCGACCTTGTCAGGTACTAGGGAGGTAGAGTCCCATCGTAGCATACTTTTCTTTAATTGCAGTCCCATCGGGCCTTATCCTGGTGCCTTAGGGGCCTGTGGAAGCCACTCTGTCAGGAGATACGGGCGGCGCCCTTGTCTTGCCACACGTTCTGTCACGTGGGTGAATGTACGCAGGGGTACAACTATCAGTGCCCTTATCGAGCCCGAGACCGAGGCATGCTGCTGAGCCGCCTACCCTGTTGGCCGATGTGAAGTACCTGGCCGAGACCAAAGATGGAAGGAGCCGAGACCGAGATCATGGATGGTGATCTCGGTCAGCGCCCTAGCACTGCTGCCAAGGCGGGACAGCTTTGGCCGAAGTGGAATTGGCCGAAATGGGGGAGTTCGGTAGCACTGTTACCTAGGAGGCAAAGGCCAATATACGTCAGCTGATACTCCTACCGAAGCCGGAATGGTCTTGGTTGTGCTGTTACCGAAGTAGCTCTGAAATATTCATCCCCACACAAAGCCCTCTAGCTTCTAAGCTCTTAGAGTTCCATAACTCTTGGAGGTCGGAAGCTTAAGTGTCATGATTGGCGAGCTTGGCGGTCTGGTTCGTCATCAGAGATGTAGTCTCTTTGGCTGGAGATGCACATGTAATCGAGGCGCGTGGCTGAACTGGAGGAGGCCTTACTGCCAAATTGGAGAGGATTGAGTTACGTCCAGCTGGTAGGTGTTTCTTAGCCAGCGTGAGGCCGAGCCAGCATGAGGTTGAGACCAGCATCAGGTCGAACCAGCACGAGGCCATAGCCAACATGAGACCGAGATGGCTCGGTGCAGCTTTTGCTTGTCTCAACATGAGCTTGTTTGAACCGAGACATGACCTTGGCTCATCACTAGAGGTGTAATCTCGTTAGCCGGTCAACTGGTACTGTTATCAAGATACCATGTAGCCGAGGCTAGCATGAGGTCGAACCAGCGTGAGGCCGTAGCCTGCACAAGGGCGAACCAGCATGAGGCCAAGACGCGACTCAGTGCTGTTATTGCTTGTGCCAGCACGAGTGCAAGATCCGGCACGTAGCCGAGATGCAAGAGATCGAGAGATGTAAGATCTGGCGTGGCAGCCAAGATATGGGAGTCACGCCCAACTGGTGTACTACTCTCAAACTGAGATGAACCCGAGATCTGACGCGCAGCCGAGACACAGGAGTCATGCCTAGTTGGTGTATTATAACCGAGCTTAGGATGAGCTCGAGATCTGGTGCGCAGTCGAGATGCCAGTTGTCTGGATGACTGAGGACGGTAGAGGACCGTGCGATCAAGGCTGACAGTAGAGGACCGTGTCATTGAAGCTGACAGTAGAGGACCGTGCCGTCGAAAATGACGGTAGAGGGTCGTGCGATCGAAGCTGACGGTAGAGGGTCGTGCGATCGAAGCCGAGAGTAGAAGTTCATGCCGGTGAAGATGACGGTGTCATCGAAGTTGACGGCGCCATCGAAGCTAATAGCAGAGGATCGTGCCATGCCGCCTGGCGTTGACGGTCGTGTCGTGTTGACGGGCGTTGATGGTAGAGGATCGTGCAATCGAAGCTGACGGGTCATCGAAGCTGAATGATGAAGGGAGATGTTCAGTTGCCCCTCGAGCTAGAAGAGACTTCTGCCGAGATGGGGACGTCTGCCCAACTAGAGGCGTCTGTCGAGCTAGAAATCTTTGCCGAGCTAGAGGCGCCTGCTGAGCTGGAGGCTGTCTCGTTGTTCTTGTAGAGGTCCAAGCGTTCATGAGCTCTGGCTTCATATGCTTTTTGCTTGACAAACTTGTTCACCCTGGCCATCAATGCCTTCATCGTGGCCGCGGGGTGCAGGACCAAGTCTCTCTGAAGCTCGTTGGTTGGCAGAAGAGCTTGCCGGAAGGATAAGATCGCTATCGTGTCTAAAGCATTTTCAATCTGACTGTAGACAGTCCAAAACCTTTTGGCGAACTGTGTGACATTCTCGGTCTGCTTCATTCTGAGAGCCATTAGGTTGGCGTCCGACCTGGGGATGACCCTGTGAGCTTGGAACTTCGCCGTGAAGGAATTCCGGAGCTGCTGCCAACTTGTGATTAATCCTTGTGGGAGTGCGTAAAACTATTTGAGGGGAGGTCTCCGAGACTGGAGGAGAAAACTCTGCAGTTCAGGTGACCTGTGTCGCCCCACACCGACATTCTCTGAGTGAAGTGTCGGAGATGCGTTGCTGGGTCCAAGGTCCCATCGTAAAGGATGAACCTCGGGACGCCGAAATCTTCTGGGAAAGAAAAGTTTCTAATATATTGAGAGAATGGAGATGTGCCGAGATCGTCATCGTCGTAGGCGCTTGGTCGACCTCGGGTGAGGCCGACCATCTCCATGTTTTGCCGGACTGCTTGCTTGACTTGCTGGTCAAGCAATTCTTTGAGATATGCGTCTTCCTCCAGCCATCATCTCAGCTTTTTTGAGGGACTGGAGGATGGAGCTGAGGTTGCCCCTTCTTCTTATAGCTACCGCTGAAGCCGACGGATCAACTTGTCCTACGCTTGAATGGCAAGGTCTTGGGCCCTGATCCTCGCGAGGAGCTAGTTGTGGTCGTCAGTCTGATGATGGGATTCGTGTGGCTGAAGGTCCTTTTGCCGGGAAAGCCCCAGTTGAAGGTTATCTCGTCGGGAAGGTGCTGTGACCCCCTTTGAGGATGAACCTAACTGAGCCTCCGGCCTTTGGAAGCTCGCTGGACCAGAGTCTGCTCCGGATCTCCTCTGGCGGGGGACCGGAGGCAGTTGTGTTAGCAGTGTTAATGGTTCTTTCCCTTTTTTGGTTCATTGAGGCATAGTGTTTGGGAAGATGACTTTTTGAACAGTTCCCACAGACAGCGCCAATTATAAGTGCTCAAAAATTCATAGACCCGGGGGTAGTGATTTTGAGACTCACTTGAGGAAGACGGAGGTTGTAGCTCCTTGATGATGATGGATGAACCGCTGCGTCGAGACCTGGAAGAGGGAGAAGAAAGGAGTCAGAGGACCCTGGCTTGGGCAGGGCAGAGCTATCAGGTGCCTAGTCAGTTCAGGGAACTCAACAATAGGATGAAGATTTTTGGGAAAGAAGATGGTGTACCAGTGTGTTAATGGTCATTCGCCCCCCTGTTCTGAAGCTGTAGCTGTGATTATATAGAGGAAGGGAGAAGGCAGGAGGGTGGTTGACCGTCCCATCATAGCCCACCTTGTCAGGTACTAGGGAGGTGGAGTCCAATCGTAGCCTAATTTTCTTTAATTGCAGTTTCATCGGGCCTTATTCTGACGCCTTGGGGGCTGTGGAAGCCACTCTGTCAAGAGATATGGGCGGCGCCCTTATCTTGCCGCACGATCTGTCATGTGGGTGAATGTACACAGGGGTACAACTATCAGTGCTCTTATCGAGGCCGAGATAGAGGCATACTGCTGAGCCGCCTAGCTTGCTGGCCGAGGTGAAGTACCTGGCCGAGACCAAAGATGGAAAGAGCTGAGACCGAGATCATGGATGGTGATCTCGGTCGGCGCCCTGGCGCTGCTGCCAAGGCGGGATAGCCTTGGCCGAAGTGGAATTGGCTGAAATGGGGGAGCTCGGTAGCACTGTTGCCTAGGAGGCCAAGGCCAAGATACTTCAGCTGGTACTCCTACCGAAGCTGGAATGATCTTGGTGGTGCTATTACCGAAGTAGCTCTGTAATATTCATCCCCACACACTTCACACATACTAGACCCCGTGAATTGGTTCAAAGCTCAAATTTGACACCCATCAACACTGGTGGAATCAGGGTGGTTGGAAGGGGCCCTGGCCCCTCAAAATTACAGAAAAGCCCCATAAGTTTTATAAATTTAATAGTTATTTACATTTGCAAGTCTTAAAAAAAGAACCTGTACATTATGAAAACTGTATGCACTGGTCCTCCCAACATTATGTTTCTACATAGTGGTCCCCCTAAAGTTCTTGAAAAAAAACCCCTATATATTTTGATAACTATATGCACTTTTTCATATGTGGCCCTCCCAAGATTATGTTTCTATATAGTGGCCCCCCAAAGAAAGAATTCTTGAGTCCGCCCTTGCTCATGAAGTTTTACTCATCATTGGATTGAAATTACAAGAAAGTGATGCCTTTAAAACCAATAAAATTTGGGGACATAGATCAAGGGGTTAGGATTATCTAATAGAATTGAAGATTTTCACATAAGTAGATCTCATCTAGATTATTTTATTCAGTGGCATTTCATAGTTGTCATTCACCATAGTGGGCCCAACTAAGGGGCGTCTTTTGCAAAAACACTCCCCGAGAGTTTTCTAGGCTTCTCTTTATGTATAGCATATATGTCTACGTGCGAACTTAATACTAGGCTTTTATCTTGATCCCATTATCAGAAGGGACGATAAATGATCCATCGCCAACCCAAATATCTCTGGGTGGGTTCGGCAACTTACTTGGATTTGGGGGTATTTATAGCCTTAATTAGGGTTAAAGCATTTAGAAACCATGATCTTTGAAATTTAACTATTAGGGTTGGGCTACAGTGTAGCATTGCCGCACTATATTAAGGTGCAGCGATGTTCTTCACCTAGTGATGGTGCTCCACATGCTCAGAACTAATTTAGACCCATACATTAACACGATTCTAAACGCCTTTATTGAAATTGAGACAGGTTAAATGCACATTGAGTTTTGCTCCCCACACACTGCTTCTATCTATACCCACGATAGATTACCAAAACCACTCTCTACGCACCCCTTTTTGTCCTCTCTCCACCCGCCGCCCACCCTCCCTTTCTCCCTCTCTCTGTCTCTCTCCCTCTCCTTGCGTGCTCGCCACTCGCTCTCCCTCCCTCTCTCTCCCTATCTGTGCTTGACTCAGCCCGTCGCCGCCTCTCTCCCTCCGTCCCTCTCCCTGTCTCTCCCTCTCCTTGCCCACCTCCATCCGCCGCGCGCTGCCTGCCTACTCTCCCTTTGGCCCTAATCGCTCTCCCCCTCCATGTCTCTCTCCCTCTCCCTCCCTCCCCCTCTGGGGGTGGTGATCAGGGGTGAGGGCGGGGATTGGGGTGGATGGGTGTATAAAGAAGTTGGGGAGGGAGACATGTCCATTTAGGTAATTTAACATAGGCGTATATTGGTCATAAAAAAAAGTATCGTGTGTGGAGAGCAAAAATCAGCGTGCATTTAGCAACTCTCATTAAAACTTTTGGTGATTTCCAATAATGTCCCTAGACACGCTCCCTTACTCTTTTTAATATGAGTTGTTAGCACGGCCCCACCCTCAAACAAATTGAAATGTGGACTGCATTTGTGATTGTAAATATGAGGCCCACCCTTTATCAATTTGCCTTTACTCTTTTGCTATGAGTTGTGAGCATGGCTCCACCCTCAAAAAGATTGAAATGTGGACCTGCCTTTGTTATGAGTTGTGAGCATGGCTCCACCCTCATAAAGATTGAAATGTGGACCTGCCTTTGTGATTGCAACAATGAAGCCCACCCAATGGGCCCCACCTTTATGAATTATTGCATAGAGATACAACCTGCCTTTAAAAATCACAACATCAGTCTCACATTTATAAATTACAACATGAGACCACTTTTATAGGATTTACAATAAGGGACCCATTTTTAGAAGTTTTATCATGCAACTTGAGTAAAATGATGAGATTGTAAGGCTTACATAAATGAATAGATATGGAGGATAATTGATTTTTTAAGAGATAAAAATGATGATCATTGCGGAAACGTAAGAGGTAGGCCTATGGTTAGACTGATCACAAGATCGCTACCGCGCCATGACTTTGATACCATTATAACTCTCAGACAACTACATAATTTACTATAACTTTAATCACAAAAATCTTCAATTTATACGAGTGTAATTGAGACTAGATTTTTCAAATATCCAAACATCTAAACTAAAGCTTATTCTTTCTAGCCTATTCAATATATTTCAAATATCTATAATTGTTCTGCCATAAGAAATGTCAAGAGAAAATTCCTTATATAAATTAACCCCAAAGGGTAGGTCAGTTGGCCTAGGACCATGGTTTGCACCTGAAGGTTGTAGGTTCGAAACTGCACTACATCACTAGGATCACAGGGGTGTTTACCCGGCCTCCCTTTATGCCCGGAGGGAACCCTCCGATAGCAAAATAATAATAATAATAATAATTCCTTATATAAATCGGTCATCATAATTGACAAGGCAAAGGACTGAGTTAAGGTTAATTTATTATCATTTTTAAATCACTTAAATGGTGGAAGAATACGATAGTATAAAAAAATAGGGTAGTTGAAGTTGTTTCATGGCCCAAGCTGCTGCTTCCATTTCTTTTCAAGACAATGACATTGTCTTACATATGTAAAATATAAGGGCTTCACGGGACATGCATGAATTGCAGTCACTTGCAAAGATCATTCAATTTATTATGATAATTTCAGCATCAATCCAAACCAAAACGCCAAATGGATATCTTATTCCTACACTAAATACACTCCTTTTCACATATCACCTGTTTGTGCGAATTAGGCTAACCAAAAATCCCATGAAGGTCTGAGACAATATCTACAGCTTGATGATCATCCATCCCCTTGGGCATCTAAAAGTTCAATAAATTGGAATAGGGAGTCCAGTTTTCAAGCCAGGGACTACGTAACAGGAAAGGATCCTGCATCCATTCCAGGTTATATTTAGGCAACTGAAGCTGGGGCAGGCTTTCTTTCGCCGAGTCCTCTAGTTGCGCCGATGAATTTTCACTCTCTCTCTCAATTTCAATCTTGTTTTCCTTCGTAACCTCATCTATCAATGGCATTGTCATCTCCCAGCACTCTTCTTCAGGTGATGAAGCCGAGTCAGTCGCGGAGGTGCTGATTTGAGACATCCTTGTGTCTTCCTCCATGGCAGCTCTTTGCTCAAGAACTTTCAAAGATGTAGCTTTCCTGTAAATCTTGCATAACACTATGTCTTCCTGCATAATACCACCAAAAAACTATCTGAGGTGCTCATCTAATTTTGAAGACAGTTCTGGATAGGAAGAAAATTTGTTTTGGTTTTGGATTAATAAGTTTATAGGGCTAGCAATGGGCCCACTATGGCCAATGCCCAACCCAACATCATGCCTGACAAATGGGCTTGGACATGGATATATGCCCAAAGGGCCAGATCATGATCTAAACAAAGCATGTTGAGTAAATGGGTCCAACATGGGCCTGGTATTTAATCCCTTTTGGACTTTCAAAAACTGTTTATCATTCGTTCCTTTTGGACTCTTACAAATGTGTTCATCATTCTTCCAATTGTGACCGTTATATGAACAATGAAATCAGTGGCGAAAATCAATTCAAAAGGACTAGGGTGGTAATTGGTGAGCCAGAGACCAGATATTAACAGGTCAATAGGCAGGCTCAACCAATAATACATAACTTTGCTTGGGCCTGAGCGTATATGGGTCTGGGCCATTTTTCAGTCATAGTTGTGTTTGCACTTGCAAAAATAGCTATTACCTTTGGGATGGGGCATGTATCAGGCATCCTGTACTCGTTCATGACCCAATCTGTTCTGCATCCTCGCGGGGCTCTCCCCTTATAAAACACAAGTGTCTTTCTCAGCCCAATAACCCGTTTTGGGTCCTTCATACTCCTTATGGATCGGTCCGAACCAGTGGCCTTCCAAAAACCATTTTCTGTAGTACGGTTGGGACGGCCTCCATTGGACTGCTTCCTATCTCTAGGGACAAAGAAGTACCATTCTCTTTCTCCTATCGTTGCCAACCCTGAAATCATCCACACCAAATTTTGGCATTAAATTCACGTACGTTCCCTAGGGGTGCTAATGGGCTAGCTCCGCAAGCCCAACCCGAATCATGAACTGGCCAGCCTTAATATTAGGCTAATAACTGATAAAGGAAGAAAAACTTAGCGAGCTGACTCTTGACTTGGTTTTTATTAATTTATTTCAATTAGTTCTTTTTAATAGATCGATGTATATAAATATATATATGGAGAAATACTTAAGTGCATATATCCCTCGTAGGGTGAGGAACACTCCCCTTTTTGAGAAATTTCAAGTACAAAATTAACTTTTCAAGTACATAGGAATACTCCCTATGTACTTGAAACTTCCTAAAAAGGGGAGTGTCCCTCACCCTATGGTGAGGGATAAATGCATAAGAATACTCCCCATATATATGTATTTAAATTTTATAAGTATTTGATTTAATTGTAAAATATATTTATTTTAGAAAACTATGACTCTTAATGCCTCGTTTCTAGTCGTCTAGTTGACTCTCTCCACCTCAATTTGTTAGAGCCGGACGAGTCGAGTTTGAATAATGAGTTTTCCAACTTTGTAACTAAACTAGGCTGACCAGCCCATGAATATCACTGCAAAATAATTTTCATGGAAAATGAAATTGATTCCCTATGTAAAGTGAAGTTTTTTTTTTCTTCTCATAACAATAGCTATAAATAAACACATTTCTCTGGAAAAAAGTAACTGTTTCACCCATCGAACAATAAAAACTATAAAGTAGAAAAAACGAAGTCTTCATCAGTATTCATCTTCTGCATAAAATGGGATGGATACCAAATTACCAATCCAAAAAAAACGAAGAAGCAGCAGAAGAGATGGGTAATTGTCACACAAACATGACATAAAAAATGGAGATTGAGAAAAGGAAAAGAAGAAGAAGAGGCAGAAGTAGTAGAAGAAGAAGAGAGGTGGTACCTGGCAATTCCCAGGGATCATGGCGATATAAGTTGAGGGTGCCAATGACATCAGAAGAGAGCTTTTTGCCATGGAGAGCTCCCTTGAGATAGAAATCAAGGAGCTCTTCTTCTGTTGGGTGGAATCTGAAGCCAGGGAGCTCCAACTCCGAGGTTGATTTTTCCATGATGAGTTTGTTGGGACTTTGGGGTTGTGTGTTTTGTCTGTTATATTACTGGAATGGGGGTACCTTTTATTTATAGGGTAGAATGGTAGATGATGCATTGATGCCAAAGTAGAAAGTGGGAAAGGGTTTTTAATAATTTCTTCAGAAAGTGGGAGGTGAGGTGCAAGTGGAATGGGACCCACGCGCTTAGAAATGGGTCTCACTCGAAGGAGACCGCTATCAGGGACAAAGACATGTATGGCAGATTGCCCGTGCTTTTCTTTCTGTTTGTTTAACGGTTCCACTAACAGAGGGAGGTTCCAGGAAGTTGGGGTTCTTCAAGGCAGTCCCTGGAATGGAAATTGTGAAAATGATGCAACATCTTTTTATGCAGAGTCTCTCAATGTGATTTTTTGAAGAGTCAAGAGTCCTGCAAGCGTTACTCTTAAGGCATGTTTCTGTAATGCTGGAAATATCTGCTATATGGACTCAGTCCATGCACAAAATCTCCGGGTATGATGCCCAGATACGTTTGGATACGGATAGGATACGCCATAGAGATGATAAGGACACGAATTTCTTTTAGGATATCATTGCCAGTTTGACATAATAAAAACATGGATCTGATTGGGTCTATCCGTCTATGCTTGCTATTCGACCCACCAACCCAAGTTCGACCCGCTCACTGTGCTATGACCAATAAGACAACTTGAGTACTCCCTATTAACTCGAGTTGAATGTTTCAACTTCCTGTTTACCCAATGTGTAGCCCAACCTGACCCATTCCCACTGCAACCCTTCATGTCACAACCTTCATGTTCGTAAATGTAATTGGAAAGAACAAAACAATTGTCCCTAAACAGCAACTCAGGTGGGGTTCAATTTGAGCTAGGCCAAGCCTGAACCCGCATGTCCCAAGTCACACAAAAAATGCAATTCAGACTGAGTTTGTTTGAGTTAATAATAATTGTACCCTTGTTTAAAAAAGATTTTGGTTTTTGTAAAGATACTTTCTAGAAAGAAGAATTTAGGAAGGGGGCTACTTGCTAAAAATTTTCCGTTTTTTTTTTTTTTCACTATTGCACCATATCCCACCCATATTGATTAAGGCCCATCTGCCCAATGGTTAGGATCATCACTTTACACATGATCCAAACTAGAATGGGCCATAGCAGAAGTCACAAGTCCATCTTTTATTGAGAATGTTGCCAAGTCTTTTCCAAGCAAATGTTGTAGTGTTTTCGGCGAGTAAACGAAGACCTTTAAAAACAGCAGAAGAATTATCATCAGTCTTTATAGTCTTCAAAAACTACGCGTTTTCGCAGTTCTCTGCAGCAATTCTTTTCCACGAAGAACATAACAAATGACAAGGTCAAGATACCCCTGTTTTTTGGACTGTTTGCAGTCAACGGAAAAGGCCCACTTTGAAAGTCTTGCACTCGATGACTCCAATGACCTTGAAATCTTTGCCTCTATTGCTTCCTGCTTATTTCCTTCATTGGGACCCAAAAGATTGTATTTCTCTTGTTGGTGGAATGAAAAAAGGAGAATCAACAACCATTAAAGACAAAAGATTTTCAAAATTTAGATTTTTCTTAGCGTATTATAAAAAGAAAGAGTAGAAAATAAAAAAGTAATAATAAAAGATTTAAAAGAATATATAATTTTAGAAAAATTTTACGAAGATATCATGGTTCTAAAATTTGGCTAAGAACGAGTTGTATTGTCCGATATGTAAGAGTTTCAGCTACCACAGAAACCAATATGTAATGGTTATGTACAGGTTTCGGTATTGATCAATATTATCTCATTAATATCGGATTTTCCTAATTTTTTACTATGAGTTTAATCTTTCTAGTCATTAATGTTTCAAGAATGAACGGTGTTTTACTATGTACTTTTTTTCTCCTGTATATATTCAGACATTCGCACTCACACTAGATAGGTCCCTCAGTCAGTCATTAATGACTATGATTTGAGATTGATCTCCATTGTTTCTATGGAAAGAGAGATATCTCACGGTTGAGCTACCAGATAATTGGTTTTTATGAAGCACTTGAAGGTATGGAAAAATAAAATTTCTTCTCGCTTTACCCCAAATGGACTCGGCAACCCTAAACCTACATCCGTGCTTTGAAAAGGGAGGATTGATGTCCTAACCTGCTGAACTCGGGCCAAAGCCAGGAATCTAGAGTCTACAACTAGCTTTATGTAGCCTCTCATATTCTCCTTGATCAATTTGGATTACTTAAATGTTCTGTTTGCTTTTCATGGAATCAAATTCTTAGGAATTTTATGAAATATACTCAAAGTGCTGTCTAAAATTGAAAAAAGAAATGTGAATGCCCATAAATAGCCTTTAAATAACTTCCCCTTTACAAGAAAATGATTACCCAGACATCATCCTAGTAAATTAAATTTAAAAAAAGTCAAGTTCTACCGTATTTCCTCCATATATCCATCCCTTTTAATATTCCTTTATTACAAGCTATTTTATCATGAGTTCATTGTCTTCAATTTCGTGGAGAGAGAGAGGACACACCGTAGGGATCATGGTTTTGCAGCTTGAGACCATTGAAGACCACTGACCGGGGTAACCACAGTCAGATGGGTTGAACCTCAGAAATTGAAGAATAACTAAAATGGAAATTCTAAAATCATAGCCCTTTGAAGGCTTTTGATTAAACAGGGGGGTTAAATAAACAACCTGAGTTTTTTTAATGTATTAAGTACGTGAAATATTCTCCTTTTGGGAACGTCTGAACGTGGGATGTTCCGATTAATAAGCAGACCCCGGCGACGTCACACGTCCATATATAGAATTGTTCACAGGAGGAAATTACCCATGAAGTGCAAGCCAGCCTAGATGCTAGGAAGTTATGATTTATGCGGTAGGGAGTGCCACAAATTACTCCCGGGCATTGATTTTACACACATCTGGAACCACCGGCATAGGCGGAATATGTCAAACAGAGATAAGGCCCATCTGGGTAATTCACTTGGAAAGTGAACTCATGTGAAAGTTGACTTAACCAAATAAAAAGAAGTGAAAGATTACTTTACAAGACAAATAAAAGAACATAGGTCTTATATAAAAAAATTAAAAAATCACCTCTTTTTTTCTAAAAAATTTAAAAAGTCAATCTTTTATTCCATTAAAAGACAAAAACGACTTTCTATCCCAAAAAAAAAAGTAAAAAAAAAAGTTTCTCTACATGTCAAAAAATGACAAAAAATCAAGAATGTGGATTTTGAAATCTTGTACTTTTTTTATAAGATCATCTTCTTTTCTAGCATCTCAAAGTGATCGTTCACTTGAATTTACTTTACAAGTAAATTGCCCAAACGGCTGCATATAATGGCCTAGATCTAGGCAATGTCAGTGTACACCTAAATACTCATTTACTCTAAGGACCACACTCTGAAAATCTTGGTATTTGCCTTTTTCAGAGTACGGCTCCTAGGTCGCTTTGCCCCACATACACACATGTATAATATCAACGGAATGGTATTCCTTTTCCTTTCGCTTTTTTCTTCTTTCTTCTTAAATATATCATGAACAAAATGGTATTCCTTTTCCTTTTCCTTTTATCTTATTTTTATGCATATAATGTTATTAAGGGGGATAAAAGGAAAATGAAAGATCACCTTTTGGTATCGATTGTACATAGGTTGGAAGTATCTTAAGAATGCAATCATGCTAAGATCTTCTCTCAACTCTAAACTTAAGTTTGTGTATGCTTTATGCCCTATTTGTGCCAAAGTAGAGGAATCAGTTAAATATGCTCTTTTCGAATGTGACCATGCAAGAGTAGATTGGTTTGAGTCTCATTTTAGCTTATTATCCCATAATCTACATCCTAAGAATGTTCTTAACTAGTGGCTACGTTATTATGAGCACGACCAACCAATTTCTATGCTTAATGATGACCGTTCTAAAAGGTGGGTTTTAGCGACTTGGTAGTCTCTATGGAAGGCAAGGAGTGAGTTTCTCTTTAAGGAAGTTAGTCTAAATCCCACAAACATCATTCATTCTATTGATAGGCTCCTTGAAAGGGCTACCTCTCCGGTAGGGTTGTAAGCGAGTCGGTTCCCGTTCGGGTCCATTGTGGACCCGGAACCGTTTCGGAGCCAATTTTTTGGCTCCGGAACCGGAACCACTTATGGGACGGGTCTAGATCCGAAACTGAATCTAGATAGATAATAATATTAAAAAAATATAATTTTTAGGAGATATTTTTGAATATTGAAGCAATAAATCGGGTCTCGGGTCCACGGGTCTAAACCAAGGTGAAACCGGACCCGAGCGCATTTACTTATCGGGGCCTAAATAAATATCCAGACCCGGTTTTTAACGGATTGAAACATCCAGATAATCAGAGAATCGGGGACCCATTGACATCCCTACTCTCCTGTCAAAGATATTAACGAAAGAAAGATGAAAAATATTACTAATCTTCCTAATGAGAATGATGTCATAGTCTTTCTAATCAGATGTTTTATTTAGGGCAGCTACTGGTAAGGCATCCTTTGGTTTCATTTTGATTCAAAAGGAAATATTGTGTGTGCAGGAGCTATTCAAATACCGAAGGTCATATCTTCCAAGCAGGCCGAAGTGAGGGTGATCCTCCTTGCTCTAATAAAGGCAAAAGAAAGAGGCTTCTTCAAGGCTTGAATTTTGTCCAATGCCAAAGAAACCCCTTTCCCTTTAGCCAAAAAAATTAATCACAACTATTGATCAAGGAGGCAAAAAGTCTAACTGTTTCTTAAGTTATATTTTTCTTTAAATCCAATCCTACAATCAATATAGCTTATATTGGTGTTGAGAGTAGTGAGTGATAAGGGTTAGATTGATTATGGGGAGTCCCACACTGGTGATAAATAAAATGGTTAGCTCTCACACTAGCTGTGTGAGGTTTAATTTATTAATAGATCTATAATTGGGATGTATAAAATAATTTTTTATGGCCTTCAACCGGAATGTGGTGAGAATGTTTCAGCCCGGTGAATGTTTCGGCGCTGTCCAGTACATTGTAGAAAATGATGGTTGGGACTTTGTGAGTGACACTAGCTGGTTATCAGTTAGTGCCTTGATTGGCGGTAAAGTGCACCAGATCAATATATCTCAATCACAAACTCATGGACCCCACAGGCCACATGTGCAAACTCCATGGAGGATTAGTGACCCATGGGGTCAGTGGAAGACTAAAAATGAAGTCGAGCAGTTGGTCTTCAATTTGTTGGAATATATCTGGAATGCACGACTCCGTCAAATGTAAATTTGGTGCTAGTCAAACATTCATTCCGAATTACAGCAAATCTAAACAATCCATCTGAAGTGCTAGTATGTAATCTAGTCTAAAGTGAATGATTCGGAATCATTACCATATCTACTGTCAAATTTAGTTATCTTTCATTTTTTGTGAGGGTTAGCTGAACATAAGCCCAATTAATGATAATTATATCAAGGTAAACTCAAACCTGAACTTGTGGGGTTGCCTTAGGACATGTGGGATACCCAATTTCTTTATTTCAGTTTGCTTTCAAAGGGCATAAAATATGGTTAATATATTCATTGTTGAGTGGTGTTGACACCTTGGTATCACACAAATGTCAAGGGATGGATCATTGAGTGATCTTCAAGATTATGGATCACTCTGTAGTAGTAGTCCAAAGCAACAATAAAAAAAAAAGGTATAAAATACGTGTATGTAGGAGTTATCAGGAGCGTGATGTGCTGTGGGGCCTGCCTACTTCTCCACCTCGGGATGAGACCTGGGGGATTTGAAGATCTGGGTGGAGCACTCCTTTGTACAAAAAAGTCAGCCACATCCAATCATCCTAACCTTATCATTTGAGGCCACAATTCAGTCCATTTGGATAACAGTCAATCCAAGGGTCCAATCCCCTCGGATCAATGATAACTTGGTGGGACCTGTGACTATAGGGGTTTTTAGGTAGTCCACAAAGATGGACTAGCACATGGGCAAGGGCGGGCCCAGGTACATGGTTATGGGAGCTGAAGCCCCCACCCATATCTGAAAAATTTTAAGAAATCATGCATTTTTTAAAAATTAATGTATTCTTTTTTACATTTGCACCTTCCCTAATATTTCTTTTACATGGAGCCGCCCCAAGTTGAATTTCCTGGGCCTGCCCTTGCATCGGCGCATGTGATAACCACACACACACACATAATAAGTAATGCTCATGTTATTTTTCCCTTACCATTTTAAGGTACAAGCCACCTAGTGGGGCCTCACTTAGGGCCCCACAAATCATGAAACAAGGGGGATCAAAATCACAAATATTACTCCCTATAAATTGGTATAAAGCCTAAATCTGACACTACTTGTACAACTTTTACCTACTATTAAATTGGAATTACAAGAAAGTAATGCCTCCAAAACCATTAAACTTAGTTTTTGGCCATGGATCAAAGGGTTAAGATAATCTAGTGGAGTTGAGATTCTTCACATATATAGATCTCATCTAGATTATTCCATTGAGCGGCATTCAGTGTTTGTCATGCATACACCATAGTGAGCCAAATTGGGAGGGGTGTCTTTAAAAAAAAAAAAAAACTCCACGGGAGTTTTCTAGCGCTCCTATATATATATATATATATATAAAAGAAATTCTCAAAAAGTCCCCATTTTATAAAATCTTCCTTTTTGCTCCCATATTTCTTTAAGGTTGTGGAGTAATCTTGAGTCAATCCAGTCTTTTCACACACAACACACACACACACACTACCTCCTATAAATTTACACATATCAAGATTCGACACTCAGCAAACTTTTACTCACCATTGGGCTAATCCCTAGAAAATAATGCATTTAAACACAATCACTGATAAACTTGATAAGCAACAAATGTATGATTAAGGAGGATGCTATCAAGTGAAGTGAAGTGCTAAACAAGATGTGTGTGCTAAACACTCTTTATGATATACCTATAAGATCAATGTGAATTAGCACAAGTGTGTGTGCCAATCTTATGTAAGAAATAACTATCTAACAGATACACATATATCTCTAAAACATAGTTAAGCCATAATGATGCATAGAGAGATAGAGATAAATTGACACAAGTGGTTTATAGTGGTTCAGTCCCCTGACCTACATCCACTTCTCAAGAGTTTCCACTCTTGGTTCCACTATAATGAGGTGAACCACAAAGGTAAACCTCCAATCGCATAAACACCTATTTTTTTATACGGTAGATTGACCATAAAGATCTAATCCACAAACCCTATTTTTTATAGTTGTTCGACCACGAAGACCTAATCCACTTTACAAAGATGATTTATAAATTTAAACAAGAACACTTGCCTCTTGACTTGGTCTTGAGAGTTTTCTTCAATGCTTGAATGGCGCTCCAAACTTTGACTACTTCTTTTGCTCCTTGGTGCAGATGATGCTCCAAAATGTGCTCAACCAAGAGGGCTATATATGGGAGTACTAATTCTAGGAAAAATATGTTTAACTTGAGGGATCAAGGTTTCCTAGAGGTGATTCCACAAAACACACTCTAATAGAGCTTTTTTAAGTATGTCTAATTAAAGCTTAAGTGTGTGTGGAATTATATCATGCAAGCTCTTAGAAGAAGATTTTACTATAGGGGCACAAGTATGGGCAAAGGGGTCTAAAAAATCGAAGTCATATGGCCATGGAAATGAGCTCAAGTATATATAGAGAACTCTCCAACTTCTTTTGGTGGCTAACCTCCTTCAAATCCGCAATTAACCGCCACCCCAATGGCAAAAAAAAAAAAAAAAACACTAGTTTGACTTTTGGTCAAAACTGGCTTTTAAATGGCGGTTGCCTCGCAGTTACCTGGCAGTTAACCTACTTTAGCTGGATAATTTCTCGCGGTTAATCTACTTTGGCTGGGGGTTACTTAGGGCTTAACCTACTTCCAGAATTGAGCAAACCCGCGGCTTAATTGAGCCATTTTAACCCCATTAAATTCACCAATTAAACTAAGGGTTCTAAGGCCATTTCTTTGTTGGTTTGGAGGCCATTCTTCTTGATTAGGTTGGCACGCACATGGAGATCTTCGTTGATGAATCCGGGCCTTCCAGGACTCGAGACTTTGCCTTCGTACTAGATCTTCCTTGAGAGACACTAAGAGGCAAGGTCTTGGACTACTTAACACAGAATTGACAACCAAGGGCGGACATATATGACTATGGCCCTAAAAATGATGATATTGCACATAGGTAGGTCTTACCTTGATCTTTCCATCCAACAACATTTTCATGGTTGTCATGCATCATAGTGAGCCCCCATTGTAATGGACATGTTTTTTGTAAAAATCTTCAGAAAGTTTTTTAGCATTTATATATATATATATATATATATATATATGAGCAGGGCTCTCCTATGTTATCCTAAGCTGAAACACTACTGGTCTCATAAATCAAAGTCGATTATCTCTATTTTTGGCATGATGGAACTGAAAAATCCAGTTCTGATTTTATTTATCTTGATGGGTCTTCGCTTCAAAATCAAAACCATATGTTTTTTACTAGCACTTAACCCTGCCTGACTCTATTTCCATGTGCGTTTCGTTGTTCAGGTTGACCCTACCTTGCATCCAAACAAGCCCAACCCAAGTCTTACTTTTGCAGTGCAGATATTCACCTTTGTTTCTTTGACTACTTTTAGTGTATGTGAAGGAAGATTTCTACAATATACAGGAAAATAGTTCTTGTTAGATCCCTGGTACAACCCTCGTGTGCACCGTGGTGGAGTGATGCTTGAATGCCTTCCTAAAACAACCAACAGACCATAAAACCATCGTTGTGTTGTTTTCCATCAGCAATTGATTTTGGGATAAATAGTAGCTCAATGGAGTCTGAGATCCTACAGTTCTGATTTTTTAATGCAACCTAATATTACATTTTTTGGCATGACACTTTTTTTTTATAATTAAGGGAAAAACTAATTTTCTTCAACATAAATGATTGGAATTTCTTTTGGAAAGGTAAGAATGCAAGATTCTTATCTATAGTGATAAAAGAAATCCACAAAGTACAAACTCCTCTCATTGCACTCACAAGCCGTTAGAAATGCGAGGTTGAGTTCGTAGGATTGTATTTCTATAAGTACTTAGAAAGAAATAATCAAGCGTGATATCTAGAAATAACAGTCAAATAAGCTCCCCTTTTATAAAAGCTGAATCTAAGGGGAGATGGAAAATAAATACCCCTACAGCATAGTTAGGGTACAACCCAAATCCCTACCTTATATCATTCACCCAAATCTCATATCTTTCACTTTTCACCAAAGGATATGAGGTGGGGTGCTATATAAGAGGTACCCATGTAAATGTGATCCTCACTTTTGTGGGATTTGAAGTACTAGGGTAGTGGCTAGGTATTCATTTCCTACCTCCTATTGTTTCACTTTTCATTGGAGGGGAGATGGTTTGATGAGATTCACATTAATTGTTTCTTAGGGCCCGTTTGGATGTTTACAGAATAAAATATTAACATATATAAATATTGCAAGAATAAAATATTATAAAATAAAATAATGCAATATTATAATATTATAATATTTTGACAGTTTGGCAGTTTTTAAAGAATATTATAGATTTTAAATTGAGCTGTTTAGAAGGTGCTATAATTAAAGTAAATTATATTATTAGAATAATTTTTTATTAAATATTTTGTATTTATATGTAATTTACCACATCTGGAAAAAAAAGTAATGTGGTAAAGTAAAGTTCAACTGTCATTTTTTACCATAAGTTACTTTTCTTTTATCACATAAAACCATGGTAAAACATACAAAAAATAACTACTTTATAACTCTCTCACTTTGCTATACCACATACTTCATCTCACCTTATTTTACCTCACATTTTACCATGATATGTGACAATCTTTATTTTACTTTACTACACCTGTAAATAAGTCGCTTTTTATTTACTATATAAAATTACGATAAAATGTGATAAAATAAAGTAACAAAAAATAAACTACTTTACCATTCCTTCCCACTTTACTTCACCATATACTTTATTCCACCTTTACCGTGCTGTAACATTTACTTTTACTTTATTTTACCATATATGTAAACAAACACATCATGATGGATTTGGTGAACTAAAGTCGATCTTTACTTTACTCTACCACTTTGTAATCGTTATTTTAAAAGATTTTTATCTTATAGAAAGTTTTCTATAAGGGGAGCAGTAGGAGAAAATATTAAGCTTTTTGAAAGAAAATAATCTTTTATTCAAGTTTTTCTTGAGTTACCAAACGCACAAGATTTTCTTCTTTAGAAAACAAAAGATTATATTCTATAAAATATTATTTTCTTGTATTTTCTTGTGCATCCAAATAGGTTTTAAACTTTTGATGGCATCTTTGATGGAGCTCACTATGTTGTCATTTGTAACGGGGCCCACTTAGAGTTACATGTGGGTGGACTCCAATCATAGAATGACGCCCCTTGCAAGGAAGTCATCCTTGGTAATGATGCGAGGAAGTCATCCTTGGTAATGATAAAGATGAGGATCCTTTTGGATTTGGACTCTTATCTCTCTCCCTATAATATCTCTCTCAAATTTAAAGTATAATCTAATCACTTGGCCAAAAGGGGTGTGTGATGCGTGTGTGAGACAGTTGCGGACTTCTACTCAAACATAAGTACCATGAGAGGAATTCCTCAATGAGAAAAAAGAAAAAAAAAAAAACTCTGGACAGCCTTTTCCTCCCACTTCCACTAGATGTCAACTTTCCATCATCATTTCCTACATTCAAGGTACCTTTGCCACTGAATTGTGAAGACAGTCATGAGTCTCCACATTCAGTGCTTGATCCAAACCAACACAATCCTAATCATATTTGTAGCGGCCAGCCCCAATCAGCTCGGTGCTTCCATAGCATCTAAAGCTTACAACTTCAACCATTTTTAAAAGTATTTTACCGGAGTGGGACTGAACTTGATAAATTCAAATTACTCAAAATCATAATTCTTCGACTCATGAAAAACTATTGGTGCTGAGCTAGCTTTTGTGCCCTTCTTGGATGAGAGAGGGGAGCAACAGTAATGGTCCACAATCAGAAGAAAAATGTCCAAAACTCTGATGCTAGTATCCCACAATGTGGGATGTTTTTCGGAGCATGGATTGCCCAATATTCTCCCGTAGGGACGGCCCCATGCAGTTGCCCCTCTGTGACCAACAAAGAGGTTGGGATGTTCAATTGTTCATGGCCGGGGTTGGGCTGAGCTGAACAATATCCAGGCCAGACCCGACTTGAAACCCATAGGCCCAAGCCCGAATCAGGCCATAAACACCTAGTCCAAGCCCAGGCCGCATAAGGTAGGTGAAGCCCCAGCCCGGTTTGATAGTGTTTTTCTTCCAACAAAAAGGCTTAATTACAAAGACCTGTAGCTTAGTCGGCTATCATGCGTGTGGAGTGAGACGTCATGTGTTTGAGTCCCACTTTTAACAAAAAAATCATTGCTTTTGCTTTCTTACTCGGGCCGGACCTGGATTGGGCTTTCTACCACTAAACCTAAGCTGGGTCCATACATTAAACGGGCCCAGTTTTTTTGTCAAAGAGGGCTGGACCTGGGTGCACCCCTACAAAGAGATGCAAGCAGTTGGTTTTTGTCAAGAATAAAAAATGCTCACTATGATGTAGGGGAGAAACACCCATTTTCCATGATATGCTAGGCATCCTGTCAAATATCAGTAGTTTGGACTTCCAACTGCAGCCCAACTTTGGCAAACTCAAAACCTTCGCCTCTACCCCTGTGGGCTAACTACTTGTGAGGCCCCACACCTGGTGGGCCCTCAATTTGAATTTGAATACTATATATTAGTCTTGTGTGGGGAAATTCCCAAGAGAATCCTGGGCAAGGTGCTCCATCCCGGGCCCTCGTATCAGCAAGTCCATCCCGGCAACTCCCCCACCTCGGCAATGCACGCCTTAGCAAAGACCAGACACTCCACCTCGGCAGGATCCACTTCGGCAAAGCATCCCACTTCGGCTGCCCAGCTCGGCGACAGTACCAGCCCCTTCCACTTCGGCAACAGTGCCCTGACCCTACATCTCCGCCAGGTCTCACCCGGCACGACACTCCATCCCGGCCAAGCGCCTCATATCGATGAAAGTACTGAGCACTGACAGCTGTCCTCCCATGGACGCTCAAGCACGCTATGGCCCGTGCGACTAGACAAGGGGATAGCCCGTATCTCCTGACAGATCACCGTCCACAGCTCCCAAGGCGCCAGGATATGGCCTAACGGGACAAGACAGGCTACGACGGGACCAGACAGGCTACGATGAGACCGCGCCTCCCTAGTACCTGACAAAATGGGCTATGACAAGACAGCCGACTACTCCTTTGCCTCCTCTTCCTCTACATAAACACAGCTACAGCTCCAGAGGAAAGGGGGACGCCATTACCACTCTGGTATGCCATTTTCTTCTCCAAAAATCTCCTCCCTCTGCTTAGTTCATATACTAACTTAGGCATCAGAGAGCCTTGCGCCGCCCAGGCCAGGGTCCTCTGACCTACGTTTCTCCTTCCTTTTCTCAGGCTCCAGGCGCAGGCATCGGTGTCCCTAATCTCACTTGGGTAAGTCCTCTAAGGCACCCCCCATTATTGTGGGTCATTATTTTTTGCACCTACAATTGGCGCCGTCTGTGGGAAAGCAATATCCCAGCCTTCCCAACCTTCTCCAAATCTTTCCAAACACCATGCCTCGAAGAACCAGAAAGGGAAAGGAACCTATCGCACTGTCGACCCAGCTGCCGACGGTCCCCCGCCGAGAGAGGTCAGGAGCAAAATCTGGTCCAACAGGCGACCAGCTTCAGGATACTCGGTCGGGTTCATCCTCTAAGGATTCGACCTCAACTCTACCCTCCGAAAGACGCACCCTGAAGAGCAGGAGCAACCGGGCCCATGGCGAAGGCTCGGGTAACGACCGCGACTCCAGAGAGTGGCTCGATCAACGCATAGAGTAAGCAGTACGACAGCACATGGAAATGGCCGACTACGCTCAAGTTCGGATGAACTCTAATGTTTTCGGCGCATCTCCTTTCTCTCCAGAGATCAGAAGCTTCCCCCTTCCCGAAGATTTCAAAGTCCCGAGGTTCGTCATTTACGATGGAACCTCGGACCCAGCAGCACACCTACGGCACTTCTCTCAGCGGATGTCGGTGTGGGGCAACGAGGGTCACCTGAACTGCAAAATCTTCTCCTCCAGTTTGGGCGACCTCCCCCTGAAGTGGTTCTATTCTCTCCCAGAGAAGTCCATTTCGAGTTGGAAGGAGCTCCAGCTCTCCTTCCTGACGAAGTTCCAAGTTTACGGGGTCATCCCCAGGTCAGCCCCGACCTGATGGCCCTCAGAATGAAGCAGACCGAGAGCATCGCGCAGTTTGCCAAAAGGTTCTGGGCTGTCTACAGCCAGATCGAGAATGCCTCAGAGGCAATAGCAGTCCTGTCTTTCCAACAAGCCCTCGTACCAGGCAACGAGCTCCGAAGCAACTTGGTCATGTATCCCGTGGTCACTATGGCAGCACTCATGATGAGGGTAAATCGATTCATCAGGCAAGAAGAGGACGAAGCCCGAGCCCGGGAGCAGTTCAACCTCCGCGACAGCGACCAGATCGCTTCCAGCTCGGCCGAACCTGCCAGCTCGATCGACGCTTCCAGCTCGGCCGACTCTGCCAGTTCGGCGGACGCTTCCAGCTCGGCCGACTCTGCCAGTTCGGCGAATGCCTCCAGCTCGGCGGACGTCTCCAGCTCGCTAGCAGCCCCCCGCTCTGCAGAAATCTCTTCCAACATGGGGAGCAGTTAGGCGAACCTTTTTCTGTCACTTAGCTTCGACCGCCTGTCAGCTTCGATCGCACGACCCTCTACCGTCATTTCGGCGGCACGGTCCTCTACTGTCAGCTTCGATGGCGCCGTCAGCTTTGATGACGCCGGCACGACCCTCTACTGTCGGCTTCGATCGTACGACCCTCTACCGTCATTTCGACGGCACGGTCCTCTGCTGTCAGCCTTGATCGCATGGTCCTCTACCGCCATCAGTCATCCAGTGCCACCGAGCTCACCCTGGGGTCGTTTTATACACTCAGGCGTGACTCGCCTTCGGCGCCAGAGCAACCAAGTCCTCGGGTAGGCGCACCCAGGCTCCTTGGCCTCCAAACGACCTCATGCTGGTCCGTCCACGTGCTGGTTCCACCTCACGCTGGTTTCGGCCTCATGCTGGTCTCGACAGCATTTAACGACCTCATGCTGGTCCGTCCACGTGCTCCGCCTCACGCTGGTTTCGGCCTCATGCCGGTCTCGACAGCATTTAACGACCTCATGCTGGTCCGTCCACGTGTTGGTCTCCACCTCACGCTGGTTTCGGCCTCATGCTGGTCTCGACAGCATTTAACGACCTCATGCTGGTCCGTCCACGTGCTGGTTCCACCTCACGCTGGTTTCGGCCTCATGCTGGTCTCGACAGCATTTAACGACCTCATGCTGGTCCGTCCACGTGCTGGTCTCCGCCTCACGCTGGTTTCGGCCTCATGCCGGTCTCGACAGCATTTAACGACCTTATGTTGGTCCGTCCACGTGTTGGTCTCCACCTCACGCTGGTTTCGGCCTCATGCCGGTCTCGACAGCATTTAACGACCTCATACTGGTCCGTCCACGTGCTGGTTTCCACCTCACGCTGGTTTCGGCCTCATGCTGGCCTCGACAGCATTTAACGACCTCATGCTGGTCCGTCCACGTGCTGGTCTCCACCTCATGCTGGTTTCGGCCTCATGCTGGTCTCGACCGCATCTGACGACCTCATGTTGGTATCGCCCTCGTGCTAGCTACGCGCTTCACAGGTTCGGCCTCATGTTGGTCTCGGCCAGTGCCATCGAGACTGCCCTCGGGTTCGTACACCCGGGCTTCTCCATCTCGGCGAATGCCAGAAAAGCAAGTCACAAGGGTTAACAGCCCTGGAAAAGGCCTCGAGTTCGGACACTCGACCAATTCCTAAACTCAGGGTTTTTACCCATCCACATGGGTCTAACGCCCTGGAAAAGGCCTCGAGTCCAGACTCGGTCGTTTCCTAAAGCTCCGGGTCTACCGCCCTGGAAAAGGCCTCGAGTCCAGACTCGGTCGTTTCCTAAAGCTCCGGGCCCTGGGCCCTGGAGAAGGCCTCGAGTTCAGACACTCGGCCGGAATGGGTCTACCGCCCTGGAAAAGGCCTCGAGTCCAGACTCGGTCGTTTCCTAAAGCTCCGGGTCTTGGGCCCTGGAGAAGGCATCGAGTTCGACACTCGGCCGGATTGGGTCTACCGCCCTGGAAAAGGCCTCGAGTCCAGACTCGGTCGTTTCCTAAAGCTCCGGGTCTTGGGCCCTGGAGAAGGCCTCGAGTTCGGACACTCGGCCGGATTGGGTCTACCGCCCTGGAAAAGGCCTCGAGTCCAGACTCGGTCGTTTCTTAAAGCTCCGGGTCTTGGGCCCTGGAGAAGGCCTCGAGTTCGGACACTCGGCCGGATTGGGTCTACCGCCCTGGAAAAGGCCTCGAGTCCAGACTCGGTCGTTTCCTAAAGCTCCGGGTCCTGGACCCTGGAGAAGGCCTCGAGTTCGAACACTCGGCCGGATTCCTAAAAACAGGATTTTTACACCCCTCAAAGACCGTTGCCGAACTCATGCTCACATCTCCGATCCACTGTCGCAAGGCAAGGCAGTTCGTCTCGGCCAAAAGCTGGCCACTTCGGCCAATGGCAGCTCGACAAGATTGCAGTAGAGACTGTTCCATATCACCTCCTTGGCCTCATGACAGTCCTCAGCTCGGCATCAGTGCCGGATTCTAAGTTGGCAGTTACACTGGTCACCTCGGCAGCATCGCCAGAACACTTCCAACGAGGCTGTGCCTCCGGCGACGGGCCAGCTGGTCATGCCTCGATCTCTTAGTAGGTGATGAATCAGTTGGCTGGACCATCAATCTCAAGGCGACAAACTGCTCCAAGGCACAAGTGTTGTCCTCCATGGTACTTAGCTTCCGACCTCAATGAGGAGTCTAATGAGCTCAGAAGCTGGGAGGCTTTGTGTGGGGAAATTCCCAAGAGAATCCTGGGCAAGGTGCTCCATCCCGGGCCCCCGTATCAGCAAGTCCATCCCGGCAAGTCCCCCACCTCGGCAATGCACGCCTTAGCAAGACCAGACACTCCACCTCGGCAGGATCCACTTCGGCAAAGCATCCCACTTCGGCTGCCCAGCTCGACGACAGTACCAGCCCCTTCCACTTCGGCAACAGTGCCCTGACCCTACATCTCCGCCAGGTCTCACCCGGCACGACACTCCATCCCGGCCAAGCGCCTCATATCGATGAAAGTACTGAGCACTGACAGCTGTCCTCCCATGGACGCTCAAGCACGCTATGGCCCGTGCGACTAGACAAGGGGATAGCCCGTATCTCCTGACAGATCACCGTCCACAGCTCCCAAGGCGCCAGGATATGGCCTAACGGGACAAGACAGGCTACGACGGGACCAGACAGGCTACGATGAGACCGCGCCTCCCTAGTACCTGACAAAATGGGCTATGACAAGACAGCCGACTACCCCTTTGCCTCCTCTTCCTCTACATAAACACAGCTACAGCTCCAGAGGAAAGGGGGACGCCATTACCACTCTGGTATGCCATTTTCTTCTCCAAAAATCTCCTCCCTCTGCTTAGTTCATATACTAACTTAGGCATCAGAGAGCCTTGCGCCCCCCAGGCCAGGGTCCTCTGACCTACGTTTCTCCTTCCTTTTCTCAGGCTCCAGGCGCAGGCATCGGTGTCCCTAATCTCACTTGGGTAAGTCCTCTAAGGCACCCCCCATTATTGTGGGTCATTATTTTTTGCACCTACAAGTCTAAGTATTTTAATTATACTAATTATGGGGTTTAGTTAAGGGTAATTATGTATTTTCCTAGGATTAGTCTAGTTGTGTAATTAGTAGAATCAATAGGGTGTCTTTTGTTAATTTTAAAGTTAGCTAGTTTGTTAGAGGCCCTAGCTAGAAATTAGTAATTACCATAGGGGGGTGTCCACTAAAGAATCCTCTAGAACCCACCCAAAGACCAAAATGCCCTTGGCCCTAATCCTAATTCTATTTAAACTATAAAGGTTCTTTTGTCCCTAGCCCTAAAACCCAACCTATATAAACAAACCCCCCATTCCAAACGAAGGCTATTGCTCATCTTTTTCATTTCCTTCTTCCCCTCTTCCTTCCCCATTTCCTTCCAATTTTCCATTTCCCTCTCATCTCCCCTCTCTCGTTCTCTCTGTACGTCTGTACGGATTCTAAGAAGGAGAAAGCCACTGCCGACCTGTTATTGCAACTTATATTGGGATTTCTTTCTCTCCACATCAATCATCTCTTCCACTTCCTTCAAATCAGGTGAATACCCCCTTCTAGTTCAATTCCATTAGAAAATTCTCTCTCTCTCTGGATCTCGTTCCTTATAGAAGTTCTCTTGTGGAAATGGGTGTAGGAGTAGAATTCTCTATAGATCAGAGATTTTGGGGCTGATCGTGTGTTTGGGATACCATAGAGCTGGGATTGTCTTTTACCAGATTGGATCTCTGTTTTCTCTTTCATTTCTTTTTTGCAATTGATCAAGGCAAGTGCAATATGCTTATTTAATATAGAATGTATGTTTACTGTCTTTGATTCTCTGTATTTCTATTTAGATGATGTTAGGACTGCTAGATTTACTTTTGAGCATGTTTTTATGGACGATCGGCCATTGATGGATGGGTTGATCTCATTTGGAAGATCAATGGCCCGTGGTTTGGATGGTTGGGTGTATATTGGAGTGCTCTTCTTATTTCTGGATGTTTTGTGGAGTTTGGATGAGATTGGTTGAACTCTAGTTGAAGAAGGAAACCAGAATCTGGAGTTGCAGAGCGTCTCTGTGCCTTGATGGCCGAGCTCCGCACTGGCCGAGCTCAACACTGCCGAGCTCTGCACTGGTCGAGCTCTGCACTGCCGAGCTCCGCATTACCAAACTCAGCTCTACCGAGCTCTGCACTGGTCGAGCTCTGCACTGCCGAGCTCCGCACTGGCCGAGCTCAGTGTTGTAAAGCTCAGTGTTGATCGAACTCAGTGTTCTGCCGAGTACAATGCTCAGGCCGAGATCCGCGTTTAGGCCAAGCTCAGTGTTTAGGCCGAGCTCAGTGTCTTGGCCGAGCCCAATGTTATGGCCGAGCTTAGTGTTTTACCGAGCTCAGACCGGGTTCCGTGCTTGACCGAGCTCAGCGCTTGACCGACCTCAATGCCTAACCGAGCTCAATGCATTATCGAACTTAGCTGGGTGACCGAACTGAGCTAGATGCTTTGCCGAGCTCTGCTGGGTGATCGAGCTGAGTGCTCAATTGAGCTCAAGTGCTTAGCCGAACTTCGAGCTGGATTCCGAAAAAGCGAGATTCCAACAAAGGATACTAGAACCTGGGACATCCCCTTTTAGCCAGAGCTTTCAGTGTGCACGGCCAACTACCTAAGCGAGGGGGTTAGCTGAACTCACAGGAACTTCTGGACAATCAGGCATTGCCTGCAGGGTGTTCGCTTCTCTGATCCAAGTGCCGAGCTGACCGCCCAGGTCAGGAGGTCAGCTGAGCACACTGTGTACAGTGACACTTATCAAATTCTAATTTCTATTGTTGTAATCGTGTGTGGGGCCCATTGACCATCCAAATAGACTTCCATCACTGTGCCAATCACGAGTCGATGGTGTGGCTCAACCTTGACTCGTGGGGTCCACTAATTAAAGTTCAGGTTATGTAATCTAAGATGATTCTACCTTTATACGTTACTTGCAATTCATATGGACTGTTATGGACCAGGCCATGTGTTTGGTGGGCCTTATTATGGATCCATTGACTGGACTTGGACCTAGATTATGATCTATGGATACTTGGACCTCTTAGGGACTTTGTTAGAACCTTGTTCACGCAAGGCAAAGCCTAGACAGACACAGACCCTCATTGATTCCTGAGTCGGCATAGGCATTCACTCAGTTGATCTAAGCTCAGCCGTTGGACTGATCATCACCGGTAGGAGGTATTGAGAGCGTTGTGTGGCTATCATGATGAGCATTGTTGGAGACGGAAGGTGTGATACCGGGTCCGATCTCAGTGTGTGTTGATGGATGATGTTATTTGCGGGGCTAGATAATCCCCAACAGTGTGAGATTTTCCCCGCCGCGACTGTGTTCTGTATGGGAGGACCGCAGCATAATATCCCGCGGTATCCAGCTTGTGTGAGTGTGCCATTTTGTGTAGGTTTATTATTATGCTTATTCTGATTCTATATTGTTTATCTTGCTCAACTGCCTAGGATCTGTACCATTGCTATTCTCTTAATTTCATTACCGTCTCTACTCAGTTTTGTGCATGCATCCTTTATTATCTGCATACTGTGACTTGCCAGATCTTTAGATCTGATCCACTCTTGGTGCTTAGGTCCTGACCCCGAATTCGAGGGTGATGCGTACGCACTCGTGGAGGCGCCCGTAGTTGGTGACTACGAATGGGGACAGGTCGGCCATGAGGTCGAACCTGAGGTTGGAGAGCCGGCACATGGGACATGAGAGTACATCTATTTGTTTGAGTTTTTGAGAGATTTTTGTAGTGAGCTGGGTAGTTAGTCAAATATGTAATTAACTTCGGTTTTTATCACTTGACACTTTAGGCTGAACTTCAGCCCATTCACATTTGATATATGTATGTTGATGCTTCCGCTATCTCTGATATTGCTTCCGCTATATTCCTTATGCTTCCGCAAATTAACTGTTGTTATTATATTGATGAAAAAGTTTTAAATTGGACCTCACTGCGGACCTACGATCTTGGAAGTTCTCGGATTTCCCGGGAAGTAGCGCGCCAATTTCGATACTTTGACGGTTTTCATGGTATTCAGAATTGAGGCGTTACACTACTCACTTAGGGCCGAGCAAAATACATGGCGTGAGAGTAATTATGAGTGGTTTGGATTTCAGATGTGGGCCTCACTCAGGTTGGGTGAAGCCAAAACAAGGAGGAAAGAGGTTGAACGACGTTAAAAGAAATAACTTGAGCCAGACAAGCCAGGATGTGGTGCATTTGGTGCGGGCTGATATTAAAGCATATGGGAACCCAGGCGCCATTTTCTGCTTAAGATCTAAATATGCCAGATGGTCATTTCTGTGCTTAGTTGCACAGGGCTCAATATAGGTCTGGCCCCTGACCAACCCTACTCAAATAGCTTTGATAAACAAATCCTGAACTAATGATTTGAATTAGGAAAGGTCATAGCAAGAAGTGACAGTAATGAGTTCTCAAGGGCTTCTGGTTCCAGCCCAGCCCATCATGGTCATGGACTCTCTTTCAGGATTGAAGATCGATCTTGAGCCAGAAGTTTAAGACCTTCTAAGCAGTGGATTGCTTCTTCCCAATTTTAAGCACTTGATTGCTTTTCCCCAATTTTGGTAGCACTTTCCCACTGTTAAATAACAGCCGTTCTACACGGCCCGGGATTTGTGGCCGGGCCGTGTAGACTTTTTCGTTAAATATAGACCCGGTTTCATACTGGAAGAATTCAGGCTCCGTATGGCATATGCTCTAAGACAATTGGAGCCCACTTCGTCTTCAATTAGGTTCCTATTTACTACATAGGCCTTAGTGGGCCAGACAAATTTACTGTAGATAGTTTTCTCAATGTTTCCTCCTAGAAAATAATGAAGAAAGAAAGAAGTGAAAATTGTTTGTACTTGCCCTCCTCAAGAAAAGTTGAAATCCAAGGAAATCGGCAGCCCTGTCTACATCTTCATCTTACATTATTCACTCTTGACCGCTTTTAAGAATTCCTAGGAATTCAATTTTAACCAAACAAAAAATTAAAGTGAAAAGGAAAAGAAACTAAAATTGAGAAAAGGTAAAGACCCATAAATGCCCATCAAATAATCTTCCCCTCATTAAAAAATGAATTAAAATAGTAAACAATACCTAGCGAGCCATCACCTTAGTAAGGAAGCAAGGTCATATCTATATTTCTTGCTTATATCCTTCACTCCTTACCTCTTTAAATTCATTGTTGGAACCATTTTTATTATGAATTCCTAGAAATTTGATTCCATACCGAAAAAAGGGGCAAATTCCATACAGAAAAATGGGAGGGCGGGCGGCCTAAGCCCATTTGGGTTTCACATGTGTAAACTTTTAACTCGATGAAAGTGTTTGGCTAGGCTGGCAAAAACTTCAGTCCTAATTAGTAAAGAAATCAGGGTTAAAGTAGAGATGTCAAGTGGGCCGTGCCGGCCCGCCAGTCAACGGGCCGTGGCACGGCACGGCCCGGTCAACGGCACGGCCCATGACGCGGGCCGTGCTGGGCCGAGCTACGCAGGCCCGCTGGCCCGTTTGGCACGGCCCGTCAGGCCCGCCAAGCTAGCGGGCCAGCCCCTGCGGCCCGCCAGGCCCGCCTGGCACGACCCGCTAGGCACAGCCCGCCTGGCCCGCAAAAAAAACTATTTTTTTTATATTTTTTTAATTTATAAAAATCTAATTCCCAGCCAACCAATAACCTAAGCATTTTCTAATAAAAAAAAAACACTTACATAACTTGGTAAGGTAGGACTTTAGTGTAAATTTGTCACACTAATAATGAGGGGCAATGTGTTTTTGGGGAGAAGTAATAAGGGGAATGTTTTGGTGTGACACACTTACCTTCACTAAATTTACCCCCTTGCCTTCACTAATTTTGTTGTCTTCAGAGATATTTGAGAATCTCAAATGAAATTCCCTACCTGAATTCATCTATGTTCAAGAACCCCTGAGCATTTGAGAAGTTGAGATTCTTTATAGGTTGGAAAGCTCACAATTAAACACATGAATATGTTCATAATTCAGGCATTTATGTTCAATATAATCTCGTTACATGTACCTATAACTCCACTCTCGATCACATCACATGAAGCCATATATTTACATTGATATGAACACTAGGAAAAAGAAGTAAAAAATATGTAACCATGATAAAGATAATGAGAATTATTGACTAAGACTAAAAACCCATAACTAAAAAATAAAGAAATTGATGCAAATCTAAATAAAATGAAGTCCAAGGTTGTGGTTTCATGGTGGGTCATTTGGAAGACTTGAAATGATTGTTAATAAAGGTAGAAATATTGAACCGCGCTAAGTTCTCGTTTAAAGTATGATAATTAAGCCAAAAAATAGAAATTGAGTTTGCATCTCAATTGAGATATCCTTAACCATGGCATTTCAATTTGGCTGAAAAATGAGTAAAAAAAAAAAGGACATGATATGATTTGTTTATATTTCAGGTTGTTTGAATGAAAGAGTGAGAAGTTGGATAAAAAAAGGTGTTAGTTTCTCATCATCATCTAAAGTGGTTAGGTTCTCATCCTCATCTAACTAGTTTTAATATTGTTTGAATAAATATTAGTATGCAAAAGTTAGTTGGTCTAGCGGTTATATTTATCTTTTACATTCTAATTGTTGTGAGATCGAGTTCACCCAGACACATTTTATTTATTTTTAAAAGTATATACAAATTACATAGGTCGGGCCAAATCTGGTGTTGTTATTGGCTAGGTCAGCTTGGATCGGTTAGAGCCTGTGATGACTGGGCTGCGTCCCTAGCTTGGATCGGTTAGAGCCTGTGATGACTGGGCTGCGTCAGGTGTAATTTAGGGTCGTTGCTGGATCTGGGTTTCTCATACTGACTTGTAAACAGTCTCTCCTCGAGCCTATGTGTTAGGCCCAACTATAACCTTATGCTGGCCTGACATATTTAGGACAAAGGATTACACTTGGAAAATGCAAGGCCCAAGTTAACTTTCACGGCCATGGGGTGGAACCAGGTGTAAACATTTGGCCGATCACAAAAAGACTTAAGTTGGACGATTTTGAGCGAGTGATTACCCATTAGTGGATAACCACGAAACCACCAAATGCAAAGACTGACATAAATTATTTTAATTTGATTTTGGAACCAGGTGTAAACATTTGGCCGATCACAAAAAGACTTAAGTTGGACGATTTTGAGCGAGTGATTACCCATTAGTGGATAACCACGAAACCACCAAATGCAAAGACTGACATAAATTATTTTAATTTGATTTTTATGTTTTTTCCCAAATGTTTTATTTTTTAGGTGAGGCATGAATTGATTAAGAAGATCAAATGATCATAAACCTAACAAATTGACCTGATATATTTAAGTGGGATCAAGATAAATGGGGTCCATCATCTCTATTCTAACCATTCATAAAATCATATGATGCGGGCTAAGACCCATTAATTGATTGATAAAGATCAAATGATCATAAACCTCTCAAATTGACCAAACCAAACCTATTTAAGTGGGACCCCCAAGATGAATGAGGTCCACCATCTATATTCTAACCGTCCATAAAACCATATTATGCGGGATGGGACCCATGAATTGATTATGAAAGATCAAAGGATCAAATGATCGTAGACCTAACAAATTGAACTAATATATTTAAGTGGGACTTAGATGAATGGGGTATACCATCTTTATTCTAACCGTCCATAAAATCAAATGATGCGGGCCGGGACCCATTAATTGATTGATAAAGATCAAATGATGAAATGATCATAAACCTCTCAAATTGACCAAACCTAGCCTATTTAAGTGGGACCCCCAAGATGAATGGGGCCCACCATCTATATTCTAACCGTCCATAAAACCATATGATGCGGGCTGGAACCCATGAGTTGCTTGATAAAGATCAAATGATCGTAGACCCCACAATTGACCAAACCTAACCTATTTAAGTGGAACCCCCCAAATGAATGGAGTCCACCATCTCTATTCTAACTGTCCATAAAATCATATTATGCCGGATGGGACACATGAATTAATTAAGAAAGATCAAAGGATCAAATGATCGTAGACCTAACAAATTGACCAAATATTTTTAACTGGGACCCAGATGAATGGGGTGCACCATCTTTATTCTAACCGTCCATAAAATCAAATGATGCGGGCCGGGACCCATGAATTGATTGATAAAGATCAAATGATCATAGACCTCTCAAATTGACCAAACCTAACCTATTTAAGTGGGACCCCCAAGATGAATGGAGTCCACCATCTATATTCTAACCATCCATGAAACAATATGATGCGGGATGGGCCCATGAATTGCTTGATAAAGATTAAAAGATCAAATGATCATAGACCTCACAAATTAACCAAACCGAACCTATTTAAGTGGAACCCCTCAGATGAATGGGGTCCACCATCTCTATTCTAACTGTCCATAAAACCATATTATGCGGGATGGGACCCATGAATTGATTTGAAAAGATCAAATGATCAAATGATCGTAGACCTAACAAATTGACCAAATATTTTTAAGTGAGACCCAGATGAATGGGGTCCATCATCTTTATTCTAACCGTCCATAAAATCAAATGATGCGGGCCGAGACCCATGAATTGATTGATAAAGATCAAATGATCATAGACCTCTCAAATTGACCAAACCTAACCTATTTAAGTGGGACCCCCAAGATGAATGGGGTCCACCATCTATATTCTAACCGTCCATGAAATAATCTGATGCTGGCTGGGACCCATGAATTGCTTGATAATGATCAAAGTATTAAACGATCATAGACCTCACAAATTGACCAAACCTAACCTATTTAAGTGGAACCCCCCAGATGAATGGGGTCCACCATCTTTATTCTAACCGTCCATAAAACCATATTATGCGGGATAGAACACATGAATTGATTTAAAAAGATAAAAGGATCAAATGATCGTAGACCTAACAAATTGATCAAATATGTTTAAGTGAGACCCAGATGAATGGGGTCCACCATCTCTATTCTAACCGTCCATAAAATCATATGATGCGGGCCGGGACCCATGAATTGATTGATAAGGTTCAAATGATCATAGACCTCATTAATAGACCAAACTTAATTTATTTAAGTGGGACCCCAAAGATGAATGGAGTCCACCATCTATATTCTAACCGTTCATAAAACCATATGATGTGGGCTGGGACCAATGAATTGCTTGATAAAGGTCAAAGGATCAAATGATCATAGACCTCACAAATTGACCAAACCTAACCTATTTAAGTAAAACCCCCCCAAATGAATGGGGTCCACCATCTCTATTCTAACCATCTCTATTCTAACCGTCCATAAAATCATATTATGCAGGATGGGACCCATGAATTGATTAAGAAAGATCAAATGATCAAATGATCATAGACCTAACAAATTGACCAAATATTTTTAAGTGGGACCCAGATGAATGGGGTCAACCATCTTTATTCTAACTATCCATAAAATCAGATGATGCGGGCCGGGACCCATGAATTGATTGATATAAATTTAGCACATCTGGTGTGTTGGCTTATTTAGGGATCTCATGGAGAGATTTTAGGCTTTTGAGTGGAAGATATTCTTGATGGAGAGATTTTAGGTCTTTTGAGTGTGTAATAGATATAGAGATTTTATGGATAAGGGCAACTCCGGAAATGGCATTCCAAAAAGCTTGAGGTTGCGCCAGGTGTCTTTATGTGAGGAAGAGTACATCCCTTTAGTAATATAGATAGATGTGAATAGATCTGATCCCAACAGAGACTAGAATCAAGTAAATATTAAAGTGTTGAACAAACTTGGGTCATATCAGCCTGGGATGATTGGGCTGGATTTGTGCCTAACATTTTGATCCGATAGTTAAGAAGGGTAACTTATATGAAGATTTGACTCAAGATAGATTGGAATGGAGAAACAAAATTCGTGCAGGAGACCGACAAGACTTTAATAATGATGATAATGAGTTAAAGAGGCTCCCGGGAGCGTATATAAGCACAAAGGCCTGACTATGGGCTTATCCTAACGTGCCATATTTAGTACAAAACGGCACATTAATTTTGCAAACGAACTGTGCGTAGGTTAACTTTTAACAGTCGTGGAATTTGTTAGTTGGCCAAGCGTAAGCCCAGCCTACATAGTTCATTAACACCATTACATATGAAAGAACTCTGGGGAAAGTATTTTGAGTTGAATAACGATTCAAATTAAAGTTCAATCCAAAGAAAAATATATGGACTTTAGTTAAATAGTATAAAAGTATGAAGAATGATCCAGCAAAAACTATTCGAGGTAAAAGAGATTGATCAAATATTAATGCCACAATGGGATAGATTTTTGTGCAGGGAGATATCAAAAAATAAAAAAAAGACATAAAAGTGCATCTTTTTGGTACGCCAACCAAGGGAGCTGGGAGTTGGACCGAAAATCCACAAATGTGGGAAAAGTGGCATACTCATTGATTGATCTCTAGGTAGCTCAGTGACATCTGAGGTTGCCAACCAACTAAGCAACACCATATTGTCAAGACACAAAAGTGCGCTGCAATGCTATTATGGGGTAGTGGACACTATTAAAGTAGAGTACTACTTTCTAAAGGAAACTATTGCCGCTGAGAGAACATTTTATAAGATGAGAGTTAGACCCATACTATTACTTAGAAGTTAATAAAGTAAGTATAAAAGATAGATTTGGTTGGGATGTGTATGTTCTGATGAATCTCCAAACATCATCATCACCACCACCACGAGAGTCTTGTCCTAACTATGAAAAGGTCAGTCACATAAATTCCGTTTCTCTATTGGTCTATCCTAGGTTAAATATTCTTGAATATGTTACATGCTTTTATATATAACTCTACTTCAAATATATGTCCTTTTTGGCTTATCCATTTTTCTTGGTGGACCATCAACTTCCAACCAAAGATACTTCTTCAACAACACAATTGGTAGCCGTGTTGAACATGCTCAAGCAATCTCAAACAAGACTCTCTTAGTTTATTACCTATTGAGATTAGCCCAAAATACTCCCAAATGCCAAATGCCTTATTTCTAACCCTGCATTTTTTAATTTTCTAACACATACATATCATTGTTCTCATCTTTGTACACTCCTTTTGTGCATATATTGTTTTTTAATTTGCCATGAATATATTCTATAGATCATAGCCGGTCTAACTGTTCTCCTACAATATTTTATTTTTATTTTAATCTTGCTGATACGAGTCGACTTCCTTATTTTTTTTTTATTTGACTGATTTGCCAGAAGGACAATCTGCCCACACAAACGGTAACACTCCCACAACCACCCAACTCCTATAAGAAGAAAAAGAAACCCACCTACCTACGTCTAACTAAAAGTTTTATTTTCCAGGTTGTTTATGTTGGTGTTGTCGTCTTTTGTTGGGTTGGGTTGGGTTGGGTTGTTGGGGTTTGTTTCTGTCTTCAATGAAATCATTGGTTTACCAAAAAGGAAATTTATTTGAAAGGCCATCAATGGTGTGGACATCCATGCAAATAGGCCCCCTCCTTGTATGGATTATAGTCAGAATCCCAAACATCTGATTGTAACGTATCTTTGGGACTATCAATTTAGTTGCGTACCTCTAATGTTCTCAGCTGCATAAGAATTGTATCACCGATATCATCTAGAGTATTGAAGAAGGGGTGTTCTTTGGTGATTTAGCTTCCATCAATGTAGTTGCAAACAAAAATCCAAAAAAGCGATCCACCAATCCCGTTCATTTGGTAATTTTACCGTAGAATAAAGATAAAGTAAAGCATCAAATGAAGAGCGAATAAAATATAAGTGGGTTATGATCGTATTTTATTTTTAGTTTTTTGGTATGAAATCTTTTTTACTTTTTGTATAGAAAGTGTGATTTTTTTTTAGTGGAGAAAGGAGATTACTTTTTGACTTTTTTTTTAAAGAATGAGGGAGTTTTGCAAAAGTATACTTTTGATGTGACACCTTGTCTGAAAATTGGAGGCTTGACTAAACTCTTACTAAACTAGTAAAGTGCCAAATGAGCAGGCATGTTTGCTAAACAGAGAGAAATCCCCTATCTAGAGGATTCCTTCATTCCCCTAAACCATACTATCCTCTATAAGGATTTCTCATAAGAGGAGCCCCTATATTTCAGGTTTGGGAAATACCTAAGAGGAGTCACTCTCTGTAATTATGAAATCATTCATTTCCAATGACCAGAACATTAGATCTTTTATTCAAAATTCCAAAATTGTGGAGGACTTTTTGAAATTTTATAAAAAATGTGGGAGAATGTTGAGAATTATAAAACATTTGCAAAATCATGTACTTTTGCAAACTAATATCATGAAAAGATTTTTTTTTTAAAAGGGTTTCTTAACAATGAATGTTATGTTTGTATGGAACTTGGCTGTACGTACGTAATCTTTAGGGCCTGTTTGGATAGCCTAGTAATGAAATGAAGTGATGCTAAGTGAGGCACAACGGTAGGAAATTTCAACTCGATGTTGTTTGGATCGGCCCGGCCCGACAGGTGAAGTGGACTGGTCGGCCCACGTGGATCCAATTCCACTTCATCCCTAATCACTTCGTTTCCCCTGGGTAAAATTCCATTCTACTCCTGCCTGCTCCTCTCCTCTCCGCTCTCCTCTCCTCTCCGCTCGATTCAACTCCTGCAACGTCTCTTTCGCATTTTCACCGAATGAGGCAGAGGCACGAAAACGTAAACAACATCTCCATCTCCATCTCCATCTCCATCTCCTTCTCCATCTCCATCTCCATCTCGATCTAGGGTTTGCCGATTCATCTCGATCCACAGCTTCAGCTTCAGGTGAGTTTCGTCTTGGTCCTTTTTCAGATCTGTTCTTGTTGATTTCTCTTCTTTCTCATCTTTCTTTACAAATTTTTGGGTTTTTTTTTTTGGCTTGATTTTGTGTTGAATCTTGTTTTGCCCATCCAGATATCCTTTGTTTTTACATGTCAATGGTCTGTTTTGGGTAATTGGGTTTTCGATCTTGGCATTAGATAAGTATCACTTGAAGGTGTTTTTGCTGTTTTGATTTGAGTTTTTCATCCCTTCTTGAATTGGGAGGATTTGAAATTGGGTATGGTTATGCATTAGTGGTATGCATTTGGAATGTGGGTTGTAGTTGAAACTGTTGGTTACTTTTCATGAAATGAATTTCAGGGTTTCTGCAGATGAAGCTGAACTATTTTCATGCCTAATTTTTTTCTATTTGATGATGCTTGTATTGTTTTTTATGTGGGTTTTACTTCTCATGTTGATATAAGTAAAGTTTTGAGCTTATATTGGTTCTGGATTACCGATTCTGAATTTGGAGAATGGGTTTCTGTTGAAATACAAGCTGAATTTGGAGAATGGGTTTCTGTTGAACCTATTTGGGCTTCATATACCATGTACAACAGGTATACATAACACTTGTTATATTGTACTAATTTAATTTTTTAGTCAAGGAGGGTGACTCTGTTATTTTGTGAAGAAGGCCACTTCCTTTGTATTTCTATTCTGTTGATTGTCTGCATTTGTTATATGAAGAAAAGAAATAAGAGAAAAAAAAAATAGAGATTGTGACCTGAGCATGACAGAGTTTGTCTTCTTGTAGTATTTTTATTCTCTTTCATTTTCATGGAACAGATGTGCGGCAGGCAACATGGAAATTGGACAAAGAGTTTTGAAAATGAAAGAGAATCTTTTAATTATTTTACTGGTTTTTGTTGAATGAAATTAAGTTGTGACGCTTGAGAGCTTGTTATTGTTTAATGAAATGAAGTACAGTTGCTTGGAGATTTTAAGGAAAACAGGCCTTTATTTCAGTACTTTTGCCTTGAATCCATTTCCAATGTCTCCTTGCCATACATGAAAAGTGGTGAAATCCCTTGATTAATTCTTGTAGTTTCCAAGCCTTTAGTTTATTTACTTACATTTAAAGTTTCTTGTCTGTCTTTGTATCTATTCCATTAAAATAATTATCTAAGAACAGTCGAAGTCTTCATGCAAGTCGCTGGAACTCTTTTTTTTTTTTTTTTAAAGAACTGAACTAGCACCTATCTCAATGCATTAGACTATCCCTTGAACTACTATTGTTTCAGACTATTACTTGAACAACTATTTTTTATTGTGAAACACACACACATGCACTGTCCCTCTAAAATAAAAGAAGAAAAGTTTCCTGAGATCTCTCTGTCTCTAAGAATTGAAAGATTTTAATATGTACGTGCAAGGATCATGGGTGTAAATGATCTAAGCAGCTTTGTACATGTGTTCATGTGGAGTCCACTTTCCTTCTTAACAAATTCTTGGTTCTCAAATCGCAAATCAACCTGATGACAAGTGAAGAACACATTGATAGGGCTGTCAATCAGCAAAATTCCTATAAAAAAAAGGGCTTTTGTTTTTCTTATTAGAGGTCTGAGGGTCGGGTTTTGACTAGATTTTTGCAGATTATCTCTCTCTCTCTCTGGGCAATGGCTTATCTATCCCTGTGTTTCTTCGTTTCTATGTGTGTGACGGCGAGCATTGTGTTTTGTTTGTTTCATTCATTCTTTATATTTTTCACCACATGTTGGAGTGCATTTGGAAGTAGGTGTAGTTCAGGATTATTGGTTCTGCATTTGGAATTTTGGGTTCAGTTGAAACTATTGGTAACTTTTGTGCAGTGAATTGCAGAGGATTCTGCTGGGATTTAATAGTAACATGAGACTAGTGAAGTTGTTTAACTAGATCTGATTGTTTCCTATGGTGTTACCAAAATTTGAATTGTGTGTGCATTTGGAATCTGGATTTTCATTAAAACCCCCATTACCTCCCTGTAGTGAATTTCATCAGTTGGAATTTGAATTGGGTATGATTCTTAGTTACTGCTGGTGCATTTGGAATTTGGTTGGAGTTAAAACTACTTGTTACTCTTTGAAATGAAGTTTGGGGATTTGGTTGGTGTATGGATGGTCTCTCATGGACTGACAGGCAAAAACACCATCAAGTGATACTTATCTAATGCCAAGAATTGTGGGTTTTTTTTTATTGGTATGTATCAATCGTTTGCTGACTCAATTTCCTGATCTTTGTTTAATTGAATCATCTTTTGGTGATATTTCAACCACCCCACCACCACCCCCTCCCAGCTTGTGATTTTTATTCATTGGCCAGCATTCTGCATCAGCTCCCATTAGTTCTTTATTGTTATATATAAAATGCAAAACCACAGCACCTCTAATGTTGATCCAGAGCTAAAAGTAGACGGCTATTGGTAGAGAAAGCAGGGGTTCATTCAACTTCTATTGTTTGGGCAAACTGACTAAGCTTGTTGCTCTTTGTTTTGATTTTTGTCAATGGCAATTATTTCTGTGTTTTTTTTTTAAATTTTTTTGGGAGGTTTTGTTCTTTCTTTTATAGAAAATTTTTGCAATCCGTTTTGATTTTATTATGATTATATAGCTAAGAGACAGTAAAGAAAAAAAATCTATTAGTAGCTCAGTTGATGAGGCACCTCCGTTACATAAAAACAATAGATCAATACCTGGCTAGTTAGGGACCTGGGTGATTGTTGTTGCTTGTCTTTTCTTCACTCAACTCATGGAAGTGGGGCTTCTTGCGTAGCGACTTCTCCACCATATGATCAAAATGTTGGAGTTAATATGCAATTATGAAGATAATTTATGAAGATGGTTGTATGTATAATTATATACTTTGCCTTTTAATATTAGATGGATGGGTCAACTTCGAATCATGGAGAGGAGGAAAAAGAGGAAGAGGAACTTAGCCATAGAAATGTTGCCATCCTTGGGGCAGCAACTGCTGCTGTGGAAATATGGCGGAACCAGATGACAACAGCAGTTGCATACTATGCAATGCTTCGAAACCCAATAGAAAGACAAGATAGAGAAAGAGAACGAGAACTTTATATATCTACCTTGACGAGAGGCCAAGAAGCCCACTGCATAAGCCAGTTGAGAATGAACAAGGATTGTTTTGATCTACTATGCGGTCATTTGAGAAATAGAGGGCTTTTGCAAGACACTCGTGGAGTGAAAGTGGAGGAGCAAGTTGTTTTATTCTTACACACTGTTGCACACAATGTTAGGAATAGAACAAATGCAGTGCGGTTTTTTAGAAGTGGAGAAACCATAAGTCGTCAATTCCATCGAGTACTAAGAGCGATTAATGCATTAGCTTCGGATATTATAAGACAAGTGAGGAATGAAGCACCTAGAGGGCCAGTCGGTTTTGAGGTACGTATTATATCACACTAGTCATTTTCATAAATAAAAAAAATAAAGAATTATTTTTATTTTTCTTGTATTCTAATAGGGTGCCGTTGGAGCTATTGACGGGACCCACATTCCTGCATTTGTGCCTTCTCAATTACAAAGCACATTTCGAAATAGAAAGGGCACATTGTCACAAACCGTAATGGTTGCATGTGGCTTTGATTTAAACTTTCAATACGTACTTCCGGGGTGGGAGGGGTCAGCAACCGATGCCCGTGTACTACAAAATGCACTCGCCCGACCCGATCCACTTGTTGTTCCTCGAGGTAATGAAGTCTACTAATTTGATTTTTTTTTCGCTTATTTTTCTATTTGAAAATGGTTCATCTTTAACTAACTCTTAATGCTTTAAAACCATGGGGAGTAGGTAGATACTATCTAGTCGATGGAGGGTATGCAAACCAACCTGGATTTCTAGCTCCGTATCGAACTGCTAGATATCATCTTGCTGATTTTAGAAGGAAGAATCCTGTCAATTCAAGGGAGGTCTTCAACAAAATGCATTCACAAGCACGGAATGTTATTGAGAGGGCTTTCGGAATCTTGAAAAATAGGTTTGGAATTTTGAAGACAGCACCTCCATATGATATTCATGTACAAGTTGACATTGTAATAGCGTGTTGCGTGCTTCACAACTTTATCAGAATGAATGGTGGGCATACTTTCGATGAAGAGCTCTTGGAAGATCACCTTGATGATGTAAATTCGAATGAGGAAAATGATCTCAATAGTGCACTTGCTTCAGCCGATGAGGTAGGAACATCGCGAATGTGTAGATTCTCACAGAGAGAGAAAGATGAATGGAGTCGATTTAGAGAGAACTTGAAGGAAAAACTTTGGAACGAATATCCTCGTAACACTCATCGCAGTTAGTAGAATAACAAGCTCTACACATGGGTCATGTTGATTGAATGTTGTATCTAGCTTTCTCTAATTGTAAAGAATGTTAATTGAATACTACTGTCATATTTCAAGTATCATGTATTTGACAATTTTTACTTTGGATATTATGTGTCGTGTGTTTGATTTATTTGTTCCCTGTAGCTATGTCAACAAAAAAGAATAACGTCTTCAATGCTGTTATGGATGATGAGATGCTCACATTATTACAAGAACAAATCGAGATGGGCAAGAAGGGGGATCGAGGCTTTAAAGAAGAGGCCTATAATGCTGTTGCATCAGCTATGACTGAAAGTAGTAATGGTGCATATGTCATGACATCATCCAGTGTTAAGAATAGATACAAACACTTGAAGCAGCTGTTTTATGCAATGAAGAAGATGATGAATGCATCTGGTTTCGGATACGATCCAGTGAGCAAACGAGTTGTTGCAGACGAGACACTATGGAACACTTGGTTGGAGGTATTATAATGTTTAATGCTAATTGTTTATTTACTTTTTTCATCCTAGTCATATGAAAAGATTATTGCTAATCCCAAAGGAAAGTCAACATTTATCAATAAAATCTCCTACAGTTCCATTCATGAACACACAGACACAATACACAATAAATCTCAATATGGTTTACCCACCATTGGACTCTAAGTCACAAATACTCTGTAATTGAACCATACACCTAAACATAAATTTGTGATGCGATCATGCTCCTATAAATATTTCTTTCATGTGATATGACTCACCCTATTGGCATGCTGTTTGAGCACCAGAAAACCTCAATTCACTTGAATGGACTGCTTCAGCTTTGTTGTCAATTGTGAGGAATGATTTGTCATAATTAAAGCCTTATATCATGATTTGTCTCCAGAGGATATGAGCAGCCCTACAATTTAGCTATAGATAGTCTATTAACTCTAAATATGCTAAGCACATCAGACAAGCACTGACAATTTGTATGCTCTAGCTTGATATCTTTGTTTCGACTCTCTGATATAAAACAGAAATCAACTTCAACATGTTTTGTATGCTCATAGAAGATTGGAGTTGTTGTAATCTATTGTATTGATGTGTTGCCACAATGTAACACCATGAATCCTTGGACTCGTTTGTTTCATGTAATTGAATTCCTAGGTACAGGATGTTTTACAGGATGGGAAAAACCATGAAGTTGCTTATTCTCAATACATTTCTCTTCAGAAGCGTAATGAAAAATAAATAAATAAATGAGGCAAAATGTCACATGTGCCAGTTAGTTCATCCTTCGTAGTCAAGTAATAATTCTTTTAAGTGGAGAAATATTAAGATTACAATGAACAGTCACTTAGAAGAGGTGGAGATAATCAGATATAAGCAAAGTCCGGTCAAAATTGCAGTACAGAATTATACTACTGTCGTTGTCCTCATATATGACAACCTAGTTAGGTTTATAAGACAAAGTTTACATAACATACATGATCAATCACTGCAAAACAGTGGCAGACAGTTTTGAAAAAGAGTTCGAAATATACCAAAAAATGAATTTGGTGCTACTATCTAACAAAGAAATTGACTGCTACCCAATTCCACAATTAAGCGCCTTGTTGGCTACAATGTACCATGTACCTCTTTTGCATACTGTAGGTGTGTCATGTATGTTTTCTATTAAGTTTGAGATTTACTTTGTGTAAAATGAGGAGTGAAATTATAACATGGTTATGGTTACTTTCTTTTGCATACTGTAACCAAAAATTATTTTGATTGTTTTGATTGATTACTTGAGTCAATTGTTAGTTAAATAGTAGATCAAAATGCAATTGGGGGTTTGTGGGTCCCACTGGTCGAATTATATTTATGGGCTTGTGATAGGGAGATTTAGTAAAGAGATTGTGATGTGCACGTGGCTCCAACTTTCTATTCCCTCCATGGAACATATATCGCATCAGACCTTCGAAGTACTATTATTCGCTCATGGTTGCTTCTGACTTTTTCTTTTTAATTCCACTGTGTTCATGTTCATTCAATAAACTAGATACAAATTGTTTTATATTCTATACATCTTGGCCTGATTATCAATAGCTCTTACAATTATTTTGTTATGGTACAGGGACATCCAACAGCAAGACCATTGAAGACTAAGAGTATTGACTATGAAAAGATGGGATTGGTCTGTGGCAATGATATGGCAACAGGACAGTTTGCTCGGTCTTCAAGTAGTGCACCGTCTATTGACTTGATGCAGGAGTCAAGTAATTATAGTAACTCTGATGATGTCCCAATTCGCGTGGATGATTTAGAATTTGATTCTAGAGGTGGCGAAACAAGTGGGGAATCTGCATCGAAGAAGAAGGAAGTACGAAAGAGGGCAAGAGATGTAGAAGTACTTGTAACGGGGATGAAAGAATCAGCTGCTTTGGTGCAACATGCATTGGACAATCTTGCTGATAGCATTAAGAACTCAGAGCCACATAAGCGAATAGGTGACGAAGTTTACAGAGAACTGGTGAAGATCGAGGGTCTTACTCGAGATGACATAGATGTTACACATGAGTTTCTAACAATGAGAAAGGAGATGGCTGCAGTCTTCTTGTCGCATGGAGATAAGAAGGAATGGCTACTAAGACGCTTGCACAGAATTCATGCTACATCCTTTCCTTAGGCGGGATTTATTTAACCAGATTCTCACATTTTGATGTATTGGATTCAACAGTATTCTCTTGGAAGTAACTCAACTTTTTTTGTGTATCTGACCAAGGTGGCAAACAAGACTGTAGATGTTGGCCTTGGCTGGTTCTAGTAGGATAGTATTGCTTCTTTTCTTTTCTTCTTTTGATCTGATTAGGATTCTTTATTTACTTCATATCGTGTTTTTGTATTGTTGCAATGAGTAGAGGAGTTTGTGTTTTGAGAATTGGGGGATTTGGATGTAGCAGGTGATTTTTGACCCAAATGGGATTGGCCCCACTTGGGTTATTTGGTTGTTGTTCTTCATTTCATTTGTGAATGAGAATTGAAGAGCATACCTGAAAGAAACACCTGTTTTCAATTTCTAGGGTTCTGATCCTTTCTCCTTTGTTTGGTTGAGTTTAGCTCTTTCTAATTTGATCGAATCCTCAAAAGCACTCGCTTTCTTCTAGTACTGCAAGATCAGATTTATAGGTGAGTGTCAGAGGTTAATTTTCAGATTATGGAAGCGGATCTAAATTCATATATATGTTTCATCTTGACCCCTTTGCCAACCAGTGAATCATGTGATCCTGGGCCTTTCTTTACTCCATACCGTTGAACCATATTTTATGCATACATCGTCTATATATATAGCTCCTTCAATTCTCATTCACAAATGAAAAAATTCCAACGTCTTGCCACATGGAAAAATTCTATTTCATTTCACTAACAAAAACCTAATTCCTCAATCAAACAACCCAAAGAAAACTTTAACTTCAAAATAAGCATCCAAATGGAGTGAAGTAAAGTATTATATTTTAACTTCAACCCACTTCTCTTCACTCCACTTCACATGTGAAATCCACTTCATTTCACTCCACTCCTCATTTATCCAAACAGGCCCTAAAGGAAAAGCACTGGCAAGGCCATGGAACATAGTAAATTTGAAGAAATTATATTTCTTATCTTTGTACCAAAGAATTCATCAGCTTTTATCACTTATAAGACTTTTGTGGTTTATGTTCTTGTGCCAAGAATGGAGTCAAAGTTTGAATCTTCTTTGTACCAAAGAATTTGGAAAGTTTGTATCTGGCCTATTTATCTTACTAATATTCTTGTGCCAAGGATAGAGGATCTGTGGTAGGGCATTCCCTATCAGAGACAACATCACAGAAATAAGGCCAAGGCCTACCAATTAAAGGGCGACATAGGGCCTACTACTTCGTACCGAAGGATAAATACCTAACTGGGAAGAGCCCAAACTAGGTACGCAGGGCCAAGGCCTGAAGGGCAGCTTAGGACCCATTACTTCGTGCTGAAGAATAAAAATCTAATTGGGAAGAGCCCAAACTAGGTACGCTGCACTGATCTTCTTTTTAACTAATAGCTAGGTATGACGATGCAAGCATTAGGCCAAAAAGAGAGTTTGGAAAGAACCGACAGTGGCAGCAGAAACAAGAGATCTCTTTCAAAGCCTCCCCCGTCTTTCTTCTCGGAAAATGGAAAAATAAGAAAATGGGCTTGGGGGGCAATTGTGGGGGAAAGAAATATCTCATGATCTTCTCACATACCTTAGTGGGAAATGTGCTAGGGACAGCTGGCAGAAGAGAGAAAAATGGGAAAAGAAATATCCAATGATCTTCTCACATTTTTTAATGGAAATGATGACCACTAACGGCTGAAATGAAGAAGAGAGTAAATGGAGCTCTAAATGGAGGAGAAAAACGCTCCATAATCCTAACAGTTACCGCCTTCCATAATGGGGAAGAGTAAACGTGCGCAGGAAAGAAGGATAATGTGGGAAGAGAAGATGAAAAGAATCAAGAGATGAAGAGATAAAAGGGGAAAAAAGAGATCAGAGAAAGGGTAGGCAATTTCTGAATCACAGCTCTAATCAGAACGATAACACAGTTCTAAAGGTTAACTTAAGCATCGGAGGATCCTTGGTCGGACCACCCGGTTGAGTCTTCACTGTGTTTTTCTTTGAAACAGGAATACTATCAAGAGACATCGCGCGTGCGAGAAGAAGGAAAACAAAACAAGGTGATTTTCTATGATACAGGTCGAAAATTATGTTCATGTCAAGAAGAATGAGGGAGGTCTCATTTGCCGACCTCGCCATCGATAAGCTGAGCTGAGCCGACCTCCGTAGGTCGGATTGCCGAGCTAACCTCTAATCTTCAGACCAATCAAAATTAGACCTTACAACATTTAATGGGCTTTTTAAAAGATGAAAGGACAACTAAACAAGGTGCATATATAGGTCGGCGGTGATTACAATTTACAACTCACGGATTGTGATAGGAAAAACTTTGTTTTGTTCTTTCCACGTTCCAAACATGATCACTATGAATGTATAAACATTAAACAAGTCTTTACAATAGAAGAAATATCATGTGGTGTCCAACATGAGTGCTCCCACAGGGCGGCAATTATTGATTACCCAGCCCGTGAACCAACCCTGACTTTTTTAATTGAAGGGTTAGGTTGACTCTTACCAGTCTGAGGTTTTATTCGGGTGGACATCCGGATAAGGGATTTTTTTTTCTGTAATTTTTGGCCTATTTATGAATTAAGCTACATCTTTTTAAGCATAGTTAATATAATTCGGAAACCACATTTTCTCATCAACATTGATAATAAGAATAAAAGATATGCCTTCTTTTTCGAAAATGACTAGACACTAGATTAAAAATTATATATGGATAGCGATAAATATTCTGATAATAACATATAAAGTTTATACTTATCGGTATTGAAAGAAGGTATTATTGATAGCATTAATTTTGTACACCTACTAATGCTAAGTCCTTGTTTCTTTGCATTATATTACGTAGGAATTTAAGGTCAAATACGAAGGACTTCTAAAGAAGTGAGGGGTGAAGGATATGAGTTAAGGTGAAAATCCTGCTTGACTTTTGTAAATTACAAGGTGATTTAATCTCGTAAGCTGGATATTAGTTTCTCACATTTACTTACTCAAGATTACTTTTTTTAAGCATGAGAGCAGAAGGAGGAGGTTACTTCACATTCATTTTTGGATATTCACCTTTGGACTTCACTTTAAACTATTTATGGCATAAAGTATTCCAATTACTTTTTATTCAATTCCTATGTATTCTAATGTCAAAAAAGGCCCCAAATGATTTTCCTTTTTTTTTTTATCAATACAATTATATAAAGATTAAAAAAACTCTAATATGTACATTAAGCTCGGTCTATGTTAAATGTCAAGCCCCTTATTGTAAAAACTTCAGGTCATGCTTCTAATTACATTAAAAACAGATCATTTAATTATTAGACCAAAAGTTTTAGGCCCGGGACTAGCCTACAGACATCCACAAGTGGTGGCAACATTGTCATCTCATATGGTTTTACTTTGAGCTTAAAAGTAAAACCTCTCACAATCTGCATCCAGAGACACAAAATGCTTAGGGAAGGTTCTTAGCCAAGAAGGGCCAGGATGTAGCTTGCCATACCCATCCCATTACTTATCTGGCTTAATATTCAGGTCCCGATCCAAATCTACAGGCCTTCAAAAGTAAGTCCTGGCCCAGCCCCTTTTGTTTTATATTACATATACACACTTGACACTCCATTTGTCTTGTAGTCATGACAGCTGGGCCTTTAAGCATATAGGACCTAGGCGTTGCTCATTTAACAATCAGGACATAGAGCGAGGCCCAGTTATATGGGTAAAAAACAAAGCCCAATTCAGCCCATAAGCACCCTGAAACAGGTGTTGAGAAAAGTACATATATTTATGGTATCTTTAAATTAGGATTAATGTCGGTGAAATGACCCAAAACGCTATGACCTGTGTATGGAAGGGCATACATATGATAGCTGATGTATCTGAATCCTCCAAAGGATCTGGAGATATTCCCTTTCTGTTTAAAAAAAAAGAGGCTTCTATCAATGAACTATCTGCTTTGCTGTGTACCATTGCATGCATCGATCTACTACTTTCTTTAATGTATAACAAGACGCAGATGCCTTTGGAAGGAAAAAAACACGCAGATGCTTTTTGATAACAAAAGACATGCAGATGTGAAAGCATTTGGATGCATCCATTAAATTTCGTGAACGGGTCTCCACATTGCAGGTTTTTTGAAGGCAGAACTCCACATTGCTTTCAATTCAAATGATGTACATCCAAACGCTGACAGCCATAAATGCTAATTAGACCAGCGGCCATCAGGCCATGTGAATCAATTGCAAAAGGCCTAAACCAGGCTTCTGAACGTGACAGGGACAAAGGGGCAGGAGACGTGGGCGTTTTGATCCAGCGTTCAAGATGAAATATTTCCGCATTTTGAGAATTTGGCAAATTTCTTAGAATAATTTTTGAAATAATAAAAAGTTAAAAAATAAATTACATATATAAGAAAGAAATATAAACAAAATATAAGTATTGTATTTTTCTTGATATTAGTATTGTGAAAAAAATTTAAAAAAATAGTAAAAATTGTACTATAAATCGGACTGGACTGAAATACACAACCAGAATGGATCGAAATAACTGAAATGTCCGGAATTCAAACCGAGATCTTTTGATTTAGGATAAGTAAATAAATATGTATATTGGGCCAACTCCTATTGGGATCATGATTAATTTTACTTTTGGAAGACTAAATAGCGCAAAAGGTTTTAAGTTCAAATTTGACCATTGTCTCTTTAGTTTAAACCATCATTGAACAAAAGATCAATCTGTCATTATACTTTTAGGTTTCTAATTTAATTCTTCACTGCTACTTTTTAATTTTGAATTTTGACAGCATGAATTAGACGAAGAAAGAAGAAAACTGAAAAGCCTAATGAGCTCATTTAATTGTTCTCGTAATTTAAAAAAAAATTCAAAGTGAAGTTTGTAATTAATGCTAAATAAATTTTGTTCCTTGTTTTAACCAGTTGAAGGAGTTCCCATTTTAAAATTAATTATACTCATATAAGTGCCCTAAGCTTAGCACGGCCGGCTCTACTTTATGTGCTTACGAGCAATTGAGTCCAGTCCTATATTTTTAGTAACTATCAAATTCTTAAATTTTTATAGCATTAACTTTTAGAAAAGTTCTAAGATATTGAGTGTTACTTGGTCTTGTTTTCAAAATTGAAGATGAACTAATCCAAAAGAAAGGTGTACACAAACCTAAATTCGCATGTCTCAGCTCAAATTAAAATACAACTTGGGCTTTAAATTTTTGGAACCGGCTTGGGCGTTAGGGACCTAAATTGTACCTAAATTATATATGGGCTCTGAAAAGTCCAAGCGTATGAGGCCCACATAAACACCTACGTTAACTCCTCTCTTCTTTTTTTTCTCCTGTAGTACACATCAACTCCTTTTGAAGAAACTTTTTTTTTTTTTGCGCCTTGCCAAGGGGCTAGGACTCAAGAGAGAGCCCACATACACACGAGAAAGCTGCTGACTCAAGTAGGAAGGAAGCCCGCACACGCAGAAAAAAGCACACACAAGCATATTCCTTTTGGAGACTCGTCTCACTTTATGCCCTAAAACCGCTAATGATTGCCATCATTTTAGATAGGTTTAGCTGATTGGATCATTTTTAAATTATGGCATATCCAATGCCAATAGCTTAAATGTGAGGGCCCCTTTTCCTTACTCTCACATAAGCATAAGAGTATTTATATATAGGGAAATATTCAAGTGAGAACTAGTTCTCACTTATTATATGAAAACTTTTTTACGGGGCCCAATTAGCAATCCATCCAAACCTAGCAACCAATCGGGAACCCCGTGATAGTCACTAATCCCAAGGATTGGCACACATCCGAATGAACTGAGCCGTTTGATTGAGGGTTGAATATTTTTTTTGAATATGAAGCCATTAAACTTATGGGCCACGGATGAAGGGGTTAGGGGCATGAGTTTGGGGTCAAACTTGATACTTGGGGTGGTCCTAAACTTAAGCTTAGGATAAAAATTCGTAAGCTAAAGCTTTTGGGGCTCATCTTGGGTCCATCCAAATGGACCAAACACACGACCTCCCTAAATTGTACATGTCCACCAACTTTTGGTTAGATCCAAATTTACTAGACCGTTTGATCGACTCTGTACCAATCCGAATGGACCATTGACCATTAAACTATTGGTGCCCAGATGGAGATGATAAAAACCACGGTTGTGGCTGATTTTTTACAGGAAGGGGGGTCCTAAGGAGTCATTGAAATCCCCCCACCCCCATCCCCATGTGGTTCCCTAGGTGGGCCCCACCACACAATTGAACTTACTTCAGCTTACCTTATCCTAAGCATCAGCTGGGGAGAGGTGGCCCCATATATCACCTCTCCCAAGCTGAAGCTTAGGATAAGGTAAGTTGAAGTAAGTTCAATTGTGTGGTGGGGCCCACCTGGGGGCCCACATGGGGATGGGGATGAGGGGTTTTAAGGACTCCTTGAGACACTTTTCTTTACAAAAAAATCAGTTCAAACCGTGGTTTCTATCATCTCCATCTGAGCCCCAAAAGGTAATGATCAACGGTCCATATAAATTGGTACACAGTCGATCCAATGGTCCAATAAATTTGGATCTAACCAAAAGTTGGTGGGCATGTGCAATTCAAGAGAGGGTCGTGTGTTTAGTCTATTTGGATGAACTAAGAGTGGGCCCCACAAATATGAGCTTACGTAATCTTATCCTAATGCTTCGAAGTTTTTTTCTCATAATTTTTTGTTTGTTTACTAAGTTGATGAGATTGTACGGTGGTGATGATTCCTTGGCTCCGGAAGGGTCCAGGAAATTAAGAAGTAACTTGCTTGTTCAGGTTCTCACGTGTTTTTTTCCCGCTTAAACATGTTTTATATGAGTCCTAGAAACACGTGGCCGACTTGGCGATGGTCTTGGCGGGGCTTTTGTCTCGATTCTCACGGGTGCTTGCGGTCACATGGGTTCCACATTATGTGTGCGTGTTTTCTATTCGCATCAACAGAGTATCTTATCATAAAACAGAGAGAGAGCAAATACAGCCGATAAGTCCAAAGGATCCTTTTACTTAAAAAAATGCAATGGATTGAAATTTGGACGACTATACTACATAAGTTTAGAATGTCCAAAGGACGGGCATTTTTTCCCATCTAGCCTAGAGATACTTAAACAAAACCATTAATATTGTGATTTGATTCTTCATTATAATGAGGAGCGCCCATTCATCCGCTTGGATTGTTTTCTTTTCCCTTGTACAACTCAAGAACTCCATTTATTTTTCTCACATTTATCCAAGCGCACCAACCAATAACTTGCACATGCCAATAATGGTTTAGTTTAAATATTGTATTCCAATGAGCTGGGATTGTTTTGAGGATAATGAATTTTAAGCACTATATTCAATGAGATAGCCCCATTTTTTAGTAGTGGCGTTTTTATCTGTCCAATTGCAGCGACCTGCACATTATTATAGGGCAGCGCGCGTATCTCTTATCAAATGATATTGTCCGGCGTCGACATTAATTAAATAGGGAATCAATTTCATCTTTTCCCAAACTCCTTTGCTGACTTCGCGTTTAAAACACTTTCATTTATCTCTAAAATACCCTTTATTTCTTGGATTTCACGAATTGGGTAGTGGCATTTCCATCTGTCCATTTGCTTAGATTAATTTTTAGGACACACAAAAACAGCTAAATCAATCAAATAAATATGCTTTTATTATTTTATAGCTTACATTTTCTTTTATTGTCTCTATCAACATGATATAAAAAATCCTATCTAGAGACGGTGTTTATAGGATCCTATACTTAGTCTAATTAAGTCCGTCAAATGAGACTTACATTAAGATATAAACCACATGAAGTCACAATTTCCTTTACTACTTTCAGGCCCCCAACAAGAGTGGGACCCACCGTCAAGTTGACATACTTAAATTTTTTTTAGTTATTTATCTAATAATAAATCTAATTACAAAAACTAATAAAATGGAGTGATTTAAGGTATCATCCACCTAAGGGGAGGGCATCATTATGCAATCTCATTTTCAAAATATTTTCTTATTAATAAAGTGATTCAAAACAAAGGTACTGGTTAATACACCTGCTATGCATGATCAAGTTGTTTCTTAATTTTCTTCATATAGATTTAGAGCTTGATTGAAATGAAATACAAAGGTTTTAGCCATGAACTCTATGAAAATCCTTTAAAACTATATCCTTGCCACTTTATATTCTAGGTTGCAATAATGTTTGTGTGCTGTATATTTCAAAAATAAATTAAAAAGTATGACTTTTATTTTTTCCTATATGTTTGATTTTTATTCTAAACCTTTTAGCGCAAAAGAAACAAATGGCTTAAATAAAAATAAAATATGATGCATGTTTTAACAATTAAATAAATGATTTAATAAAAAAAAATATGTTACACATTACAGAATTAATTAAGAGAGAAAATAATTAAACGAATATAGCATTGACTCAGACTTTATTGGTTTTAGGTAATTAATAGGCACAAGCTTAGGCCTGTTATATATAAATATATATATATATATATTCCAAAAGAAATCAGATTTTTTATTGTACTGTAAGACAGTAATGAAAGATTGCACATGATCACTATTCATGTATGTATATGGGGCAGCTCACATCAGCTAAAGCTTAGGATAAGGTATGCTTGGTAAGCTCAAAAGTGTGGTGGAGCCCACTTGGGGACCCAAATGGGGATGGGGATGGGGGATTTCAAGGACTCCCTTAGACCCTCTTCTCTGCATAAAATCAGGCACAACCGTGGTTTCTATCATATTTATTCGGGCCCCAAAAGTTAATGGTCAACAGTCCATTAAGATCGGTACACAGTCGATCTATCGGTCCAGTAAATTCGGATCTACCAGAAAGTTGGCAGACATGTGCAATTCAGGGGGGTCGTTAGTTTGGTTCATTTAGATAGACCAAGGATGGGCCCCACAAGCATGAGCTTACGGAATTTTATCTTAAACTTTAGCTTAGGAGAGCCTTGTCATATATATAGATACATACGTAGATACATATATGAAGAATGTTCAAAAGCATCCATATCTCATTATATTATGGTGGGGACAAGTTACTAGAGCCCACTTGGGGCCCAATGATCATGAGACTGGGGAGATGAAAAGAGAAATTTTAGATGGCCTAAATATCAAGTTTGGGGTCAATCACATGCTTCTAACCCTTTAATCCATGGCCCAGTATTTTAACAACTTCATACTAAAATAAATATTTGATCCTCGATCTAACGGTCCAATCCATTCAGACTGATAAAAACTCTATCCATCCACTGAAATTTAGGGATCTCGTGTGTGTGGATGGTTAGAATAGATCATAAAGTAAGCTCCACTGTATTGCCGGCCCCGTGGTACATGAATGAGAAGTGTGGTTCTTTTTCCCTCCTTTTTCGTTTGTTTGTTTACTAAGTTGATGAGATTGAACGGTGATGATGATTCCTTGGCTACGGAAGGGTCCAGGAAATTAAGAAGTAACTTCTTCATGTTCTCACGTGTTTTTTTTCCGCTTAAACATGTTTTATATGAGTCTTAGAAACACGTGTCCCACTTGGCGACGGTCTTGGCGGGGCTTTTGTCTCGATTCTCATTGGTGCTTGTGGTCACATACTCACATGGGTTTTCCACATTCGGGCACCTATGTGTGTGTGCGTTTTTATTCGCATGAAGAGTACTAGCACGAAAACGCATGGGCTGACCTCGGGACAAAATAAAGATATAGTAATTATTATAATAATTAAAATTATAAAAAAATAATAAACTATTATTATTTTTAAGAATTTATAGAAGAAAAAAAAAAAGTAGAAAAGGATCTTAAAACTTTATGGTAAAAAAAAGAAATTATCATAAAAAATAATAATGAGAATCTTGTAATATCACACCTATAAAATTTTTGTAAATTGAAAAAATATATGGGTTGAAAGTCCCTACTAAAAAAGAGAAAATTCAGGATGAAAGCAAAAAGAAAAAAATGATACCATTCAAAGAAGGAAAAAAATGAGAAAAAGAAAACAAATGCGTCCATTTTCATACCCGGCTGGAACTCAGTTTGTTAGGAACATCGCGTGGATGATTTTAATTAAACCACACATTTTAAACCATGGATGGTTTTGAGGATAGTTTTAAGCCAATTATCAAACGTAGAGGGAGTCCCATTCAACAAACACACAGCAATCAAATTCAAGATATTGCAAATTTCAAGAAAGCGTACAATTCAACAAACACATGGCATTAGAAGTGAAATGTTCTCATTGCTCAAACAATCTTAAATGTATAATTAGACACCCAGAAATGTATGGATGGTGAAACAGAATTGGCGAAGGTCAACTTTGAATCAAAAAAGTCATTGATCGGATGATTAACCAATTTGTGTGCTTCCTAAACAATGAAAGCCAAAGTTGGCCATCCACAAAAGGGTCTACCAAATAAACCATTTGAATCACCAGAGTATTGTAAATTGTGATGCAATCTGGTTTGTGGCAATGATGTAAGGAAATTACTTTTAGGTCTTTTACTTGGACCACAAGTCATTACCTTTTCCTAAATTGTGGTCATTATAGGAATCTCATTTTCATAGGATACATGCTATCTTTTACTGAAATACGGCTTCCTAAAGAGATATATTCCATGACAAACTCTACCTTGATGGATGGTTGAGATTAAAACTAATGAAATCTTAATTGGAAATTCGGTCCTCTCTCCACCTATAAAATAGAGTCTTTCCTCCATCACAAAGACTCACTCACGAAATTCAACACATTAAGGTTTATAGGCAAGGAGAGAGAAATCGAAATTATTCCCTAATCTCTTCTTGGACGGATCGCAACATCAACCAACAACAGCATCAGACAGCAGGATCGGAAAGCTCTCTGCATCAGGATGTCTGGAGGTAATCTTTAATTTATCTAAGATTAAATCCTACATGTGATAATCATGATGTTCTCGATCTTAGGGTTCATGTTAATAATAGGATAACATGTGGTATCAGAGCATGGTTATTGGAGAACACATGATCGTCCATTAATTAGAATAACTATGCATTGCCATAATCGGCAAAATTAGATCCGTTTCTAACTCTGTTTTGCAGCAATATATTGAACCAACTATTATGGCCTGCATGAATGGTTTTATGTTATTCCGTGATTCTAATTTGACCTCGACCGTTTGATCGTTATTTATTAAAGTTTTGATTTTTTTTTCGCTATGTATTAAACTCCTGCGTGAGTAAAAATTCAATGTAATAGTTAAATAGATCTGTAACTGGAACGTCGTGACTGAAGTGGAGGCTGTTTCGAGACTGAAGATGGCATTCTTAAAGCAATTGAAGATAAAGACAGATGATCAAAAAGGATGACAGAAAATAGGCCATACAGTTGGATCATATTTTCATAATTATTCCGTATTATACTGATTATCTTTAGTATGTTTCTTTATAATCAATGATATAATGCCTCCGGGGCTTGGCCATCTTTATCAGTATTTTTTATATAACGAATGATCTCTCATGTATGCATAGAATATATAATGTTATCTATTCATATTAAGCTAATTCTGATCACCAAAGTTGTATGCTTAAGGTTAGGTCTCACCACAGTAACACTAACAATTAAATACTAAGATTTGGCCTTAATAGTACCATCATGATGTTTACTTTTCCCAATGTTCAAGCGCATGAAGCATTTAGTCGCCCACAGGCGGATTATATTTATACGTTTGAACAATAATTAAGGAGTGTTTGTTCATACATGGACCAAAGATATCCACAGATATCTTATTTGTTCTAATTAAAAGTAACATCACTCATTTACACCACCTTGAATATGATGACCTTAGATGGTATAATGTGTATAAATTATGGTGACTACCCACAGGCGCACCTAAATTCTTTTTGTCATATATATTCATATATTATGAATGTATTATCTTATTTTAATTAAAGCCTTATTGTTATATCTCTATTGCAGTTATTGTACCCACTAATCTGAATTCGCATGCTACCTCTGTCACTAAGCTCAATGAAACCAACTTCTCCGAATGGAAAGAGCAAGTTGAGTTCACATTGGGTGTGCTTGAACTGGATATGACTCTTCGTAAAGATAAGCCAGCTTCACTCACTGAAACAAGTAACGCTGAGGAAAAGACCCTCTTTAATGCTTGGGAGAGGTCTAACAGACTAAGTACTATGTTTTTACGAATGACTATTGATACCAACATCAAAACATCCCTTCCTACACCTGAGAATGCTAAGAACTATATGAAGGCCATTGAAGATAGGTTTAAGACTGCAGACAAATCCCTTGCTGGAAAACTAATGCAGATCTTACAACCATGAAGTTTGATGGCACTCGCTCAATGCATGAGCATATCATTGAGATGATCAACCTTGCTGCTAAACTAAAGAATTTGGGACTATCCGTGGATGAGGCTTTTCTCATTCAATTTATCCTAAACAGTTTACCTCCTCAGTACGGGCCTTTCCAAATTCACTACAATACTATTACAGAAAAGTAGACAGTGAATGAGTTGGCTAACAAACTGGTTCAAGAGGAGGCCAGGCTGAATCAACAAGGTATTAAAGTAGCTCATCTCGTTCAAGGAGCTGGAAACAAAGCTGGGAGAAAACAAAATTCAGGCTAGAAAAGGGCACCACCCAAATCTAATGAGGCTAGTCAGAACCCCAAGAAGAAAAAGAAGGAAAACGTATGCAAATTTTACAAGAAACCTGGACATTTTCAGGTAGACTGCGTTAAACGTAAAGAATGGTTCGAAAAGAAAGGTAACCCTATGGGTTTCGTAAGCTATTTCGAATCTCATCTTACTTATGTTTCTTCTGATACTTGGTGGATTGACACTGGTGCTAATGTTCATGTTTCCAATTCATTGCAGGGATTCCTTACGATCCAAACCATAAACCCAAGTGAGAACTTCCTTTTTATGGGCAAAAAAGACAAAGCTCCAGTTGAAGCTATTGGCACTTTTCATCATCTTATTTTAGATAGCGGTTATCAGTTAGACTTATGCCAAACTCTTTTTGTTTCGTCTATTTCCCATAATTTGGTTTCTGTAAGCGCACTTGATAAAGTTGGATACTCGTTTGAATTAGGAAATGATAATTTCAGTTTACTTAAAAATTCTAGTCGTATTGGTTCTGGAATTTTATTTGATGGGCTATACAAGTTTCATCTTAATAGTCAAATTGCTGAAACCCATCTTACCCTGCATTCTAAGGAAACCAAACAAAAGTCATCTAAAAATGACTCTTATTTCTTGTGGCATAAAAGACTGGGTCACATATCCAGATAAAGAATCAAACGATTAGTAAAAGATGGTGTCCTTCCGGATCTAGATTTTACTAATATTAAGGTATGTGTGGATTGTATTAAAGGCAAGTCAACAAAACATACAAAGAAAGGAGCCACAAGAAGTACTCAGCTTCTTGAAATAATTCGTACAGACATTTGCCAACCCTTTGATGTTCCAACCTTTGGGGGAGAAAAGTACTTCATTACCTTTATTGATGATTACTCACGTTACTATTATTTATACTTGTTGCATGACAAATCTTAGTCTGTGAATGCTGTACAAGTGTTCATTACTGAGGTCGAAAGGCAACTAGATAGAAAAGTGAAAATCATAAGGTCAGATAGAGGTGGTGAGTTTTATGGTAGGTCTGACGAAACAGGACAACATCCTGGACATTTTGCAAAACTTATCCAAAAGCTTGGAATTGTTGCCCAAAACACAACGCCTGGTTCTCCATGGCAGAATGGTGAAGCTGAAAGGAGAAATCGTACATATATAGAAATGGTTAGATCCATGATGAGTCATGCTAACTTACCCATATCCTTATGGATGGATGCTCTATGCACATCTATTTATATCTTGAACAGGGTTCCCAGTAAGGCAGTTCCAAAAACACCCATTGAACTGTGGAAAGGATGAAAACCTAGTTTAAGACATCTCCAAAATTATTTTTGTGCAGCTGAGGCTAGAGTCTACAATCCACATGAAAAGAAATTAGACCTTAAAACGATCAGTGGTTACTTTATAGGTTACCCAGAAAAGTCCAAAGGATTTAGGATTTACTGCCCTAACCATAGTACGAGAATTGTTAAAACCGGTAATGCTAGATTCTTTGAGAATAACGAATTCAGTGGGTAATAAACCTCAAGATGTGATCATTCAGGAAATCAGGGTACCTATCCCTTTACCTTCTATTCCGAAAGATGTTGGAAATCATCCCGTTGTTGAACCATTTAACAATGAGGAAAATCCAATCAATGATCAACAGCTCCATCATGAGATTATCACCAATGAACATATGGATGAAGCAGCAGAGGAACCAGCATTAAGAAGGTCTCAAAGACAAAGGAGATCAGCTATTTCCGATGATTACATGCTTTACCAAGTACAATCTGAAGAAGGGACAATTAAATACCCGGTTTCTTATTCACAAGCCATTAAGGATGTTAATTCTAGTAAATGGATTGATGCCATGATGGATGAATTGAAATCTATGGATGAAAATCAAGTATGGGAAGTTGTTCAATTGCCTCCAGGATACAAACCAGTTGGCTGTAAATGGGTCTTCAAGACCAAACGTGACTGCAAAGGCAATATTGAATGATATAAAGCCAGACTTGTTGCCAAAGGTTTTAATCAGAAAGAAGGCATTGATTATACTGAGACATTTTCCCCTGTGTCCAGGAAGGATTCTCTTAGAATTATCATGGCATTAGTAGCTCACTATGACCTCGAGTTACATCAAATAGATGTGAAAACTGCCTTTCTTAATGAAGACTTAGAAGAAGAAGTATACATGCATCAACCTGAAGACTTCATAATTGAAGGTAACGAAGACATGGTCTGCAAACTTAAGAACTCAATATATGGACTGAAACAAGCTTCGAGGCAATGGTAACTAAAGTTTCATGAAATCATTACTGCCTTCGATTTCACAGAAAACATGGTTGACCCTTGCATATACCTCAAGATCAGTGGGAGTAAGTTTATATTTTTGGTTCTGTATGTTGATGACATATTACTGGTTAGTAGCGACCTTAGTTTATTACATGCTACAAAGGATTATCTCTTTAAGAACTTTGAAATGAAAGATATGGGTGAGGCTTCCTATATGATAGGAATAGAAATATTCCGTGACAGGTCACTTGGTATTTTGGGGTTGTCTCAGAAAGCATATATTGACAAAGTTCTAGAGAGATTTGGCATGATGACATGTTCCTCTAGTCCTGTTCCACTGCATAAAGGAGACAAACTTGATCTTACGCAGTGTCCACAGAACGAATTGGAACGTAAAGAAATGGACATATATCCTTATGCTTCTCTTGTAGAGAGTCTGATGTATGCACAGGTCTGTACAAGACCTGACATTAGTCATGCTGTTGGCATGCTGGGTAGATTTCAAAGTAACCCAGGAATCGCTCATTGGAAAGCTGCAAAGAAAGTGCGGAGATGCCTCAAGGGAACAAGGAATTATATGCTCACATATAGAAAATCAAGTCACCTACAGGTGACTGGTTATTCAGATTCAGATTTTGCTGGATGTTCTGACACCAGACTTTGCACTCTTGGTTATGTGTATCTTTTATGTGGAGGTGCAATATCATGGAAAAGCCAGAAATCCGAGTTACTTTACGCATCCACCATGATAGCTGAGTATGTGGCATGTTATAAGGCTGCAATTCAGGGAACGTAGTTGCGTAATTTTATCTCTTAGTTTGGAGTTTTGAGTTTCATCTCTAAACCATTAACTCTTTACTATGACAATGACGCTGCAACCTTCTTCTCCAAGCATGACAGGATATCTAAGGGAGCCAAACACATGGATCTTAAATATCTATCACTGAAGCAAGATGTTAGATTATAGAAATTTGTAATTGAGTCTATACGTACAGATTTCATGGTTGCAGACATATTCACGAAAGGACTACCTCCAAAGACCTTTCAGGGTCATACTGAAAGCATGGGTCTTGAAGATAGTTATTAATTATCATTTTTTGCCTTTTATTTCTCTACTTGTATTGGATATTTATTGAGCTCTTAATGCATCTCTACATCTGCCATTTCTGTTTTTTCCATTGTGTACATATTTATGTTTGGATGAATAATAAATAGAAACAGTCTTTAAACAAAGACATTATGAGACCATTACGTCAATCTCTTATTATGATCTAGTTATGCAGGTTGTAAATGACGTAGAACATGGAAGTAAGCATGTTGCAAAATAATGTGTGCACGCCATGACTCTCATTCAAAACTGAATTAGCCAAGACACTTATGATAACCGACTAAAGAAGTGTTTAGCATAAAATGCGCACCTTATGATTCCTAAAATGAAAACGTTAATAGATCTTCCTATTGACCAAGTGGGAGACTGTAAGGAAATTAGTTTTAGGTCTTTTACTTGGACCACAAGTCATTACCTTTTCCTAAATTGTGGTCATTATAGAAATCCCATTTTCATCGGATACATGCTATCTTTTACTGAAATACGGTTTCCTAAAGAGATATATTCCATAACAAACTCTACCTTGATGGATGGTTGAGATTAAAACTAATGGAATCCTAATTGGAAATTCGGTCCTCTCTCCACCTATAAAATAAAGTCTTTCCTCCATCACAAAGACTCACTCACGAAATTCAAGACATTAAGGTTTATAGGCAAGGAGAGAGAAATCGAAATTATTCCCTAATCTCTTTTTGGACGGATCTCAACATCAACCAACAACAGCATCAGTCAGCAGGATCGGAAAGCTCTCTGCATCAGGATGCCTGGAGGTAATCTTTAATCTATCTAAGATTAAATCCCACATGTGATAATCATGATATTCTCGATCTTAGAGTTCATGTTAATAATAGGATAATAAATGACACGGTAAAACTCAACTGATAAAGAAATGCCTCCAATTGATTCGAGGAACTTTGGTAACCTCAGATTATTGTAAATTATGATACGATCTGGTTTGTGGCAATGCACAGGTTATACGATCCATTCATTGCACACAGAAAAACTCAACTGATAAAGAAATGCCTCCAATTGATTCGTGGATCTTTGGAAATTGGTAACCTCACAATCATTTTTTGCAGAATCATAGTATTAAGATAACAAAATGAATTCGGAACTTGGATGTCCACATACTTGACTTGTATATTTTATAGACGGGCATTTAAAACACAAGGGGGGAAAGAGCAAATAAAATAAAGAAAATATTATAACAAAAAAAAAAAAATGCACCGATGGGAGTGCATGAATATCACTTGGAAGTTCAATGTTTGAAGTAATAGGTAAAAAAAAAGTACGTCAACCATTATTGTTTAAATCACACTATTTAGTAATATCTATGCCTCAACTTATACCAAATAGAATCATAGATTCAATATAATGACACCAAATTAGGATTTTTTTTAGCCTGGAATTCACTTGCCTTCTAAAAAAGCTGATGCAATATGTGAAATTATACAGTCCTCTATTCTTCAATTTGCAGATACAAACTTACATGTTTAAGGAAAAAGAAAAAGAAAAAGAAATACGATGAAAAAAGGCACCCAAGGAAATTGGTGGCCAACTTCAAGATATATATAGATGAAATTAAAAATTATTATTGGTGAATCGGCTGGCAAAGAAAGTAGCTTTTAATTATATGGAAAAATGACAAAGTCAAAAAAGAACAAGAAGAAAGGAACGTACCTTAGTCATTTTATCTGTAGCCCTTCTGTTACAATGGTGAAAAAATGACAAAGTAAAAAAAAAAAAAAAAAAAGAATATGAAGAAGAAGAACACACCCTAACCATTTTATCTGTAACCCTTCCATTACTTACAATGGTGGATTTTTTTTTTCTCAAGAAGCCAAACAGGAGAAGACTACCCACTGTCCTTTGCTCCATTCTAAAAGTTTCATATGAGCCCAATCCACATAAACAGAGAAAGAAAAAAACAAAGAAAAAAAAACCTCAAATTCAAACAACTCCAGGAAAAAATCCATGAAGAAGAATGATGAGAATAAGGTATTTAATTGACTATAACCTTTTTTGGTGGCGGTGCACCTGAGGCTTTAACACCCCCAAGAAAGCCCCATCTATTATTTATGCATTAGAAAGAAAATGTGGGTTTTGAATACTAATTAAGACATTATCAAATCCGGCATGACAAAGGGGGGCTTGTGCCTTGCATGCATGCTGCACATGAACTGATGAACAGGACATGCCCAATTTCATCAAGTGGGACCCACCAAAAATAAGCACTTCTGCTCAATTGGTTGTTTGTTATTCTCTTGCCACATTATCTCATACTACAAATTTGCAGGCTCTTATGAGTTATGATAGTCCAATTAGTAATTTCCTGTGTGCAGTAATCTATAAATGGTGTGCCTCGCAACATAAAGACTGGAACTTTTCAACGAGATTTAAAAACAAAAATAAAAACGTAGGGAAGGCATGTGGGATAACAATAGAAATTAGAGAAAGGACGAAAACCTGAATCTGCGATCGAGTAGCAGAGAATGCATACCTGAAACGAAAGACGAAGAGCTGGAGAGAAAACCCCAGCGGTGATGAACGACGAAGAAGACGATGAAGATTTTGGGGTTGAGAAACCTGGTAAGGATGATGTCTCGTTTTAGGAAGGCATTCAAGTATTCAAATTTGTTACACCCCATCCCGAATTAATGAAAATTAAGGTTAATTAATTAAAATTTATACTAATTAAGCATGATTAATTGAATTAATGTTGGTTAATGACCAAAAAGAGATAAATAAGTCTCTAATAGTTGAAATGAATTTGAATGAGATTAAGATCATTGAATTGAAATTTGATTTAAATGAGTAAGGACAATGACTTCTTCGTAAATACGGATTTTCGTGTATTTCGTCGAATACGGTAAAATTAGATACCGTCGTATGTATCTCGATTAATACAATAACTTTCGTAACATACTCGATTAGTTTTGACTTAAGATTAGTTAGGTGAGCTTTCATTTGACTAAAAGTGGTGGGTAAAAGGAATGGGACTTATGTGCAAAAGTTAGCTTATATAAGCTATGAGATGAGATCATTTCATCTTAATAGTAAACCCTAGGCAACTTTCCTTCCCTTTCTCTCTTTCTCTCATCCTTCTTGATCTAGAGTGATCTTTGGAGAGCTCAAGTGATTTTGGAGAGAGGATTCATCATCTTCATCTTCTTCCTCACCTCATTCTCCATTGTTGGGACATTTGGAGCTTTGGAAAGAACTCAATCTCCTCTTTTGAGCTACAAGAAAGTGCTTTAGACCTTTTTGTAGGGTTTCCAAGTTTCATTAGGTGTTTAAAGATGATTTCTAGCATCAATAGTTCATTAAATGTATCTTTTATATGTTTTATGAAATTAGGGTTTGATTAGAAGGGATTTGACCTCAAATAGAGCTAACAAAAAAAGGGTTTTCTATCAAAGACTTTAAGAAAGGCAAGTTTACATAGTTTCTATGTGATTTGTGTTAATATTATACTCATTCCATTGATTAGAAGTTTTATGTAATTTTTATGATAGATTAGATTGGAATTGTTTGGATTTGTTTGTGGATAAATGATGGATTAGAAGTGTTTTAATATATGTGTATGAGATGAGAAGTGAGGGAGGATAAAATGCCCCATTTATGTGCATGTATATAATGGAAAGGAAGGAAAAATGAGAGGAAAATGGCAGAAATCGGAGGGTTTGGAGTCAGTCCCAAACCTGTCCGATTGATCGGACCCAATGGCCGATCGATCAGATTCAGAAATCGGAGGGTTTGGAGTCAGTCCCAAACCTGTCCGATTGATCGGACCCAATGGCCGATCGATCAGATTGTCCCGTAACTGAGACAAATTTTGGTCCGATCGATTGGACTGGTTGGATTTCGGGGTTCGTTTAATTTGGGAATTTCCCTATGAACATAATTACTTCCTAAACTAGTTTTAGAACTAATTATAATGAGATTAAAAGTTAATCGAATTAATGAACGATAAAAAGGATGTTTCAAGTGATTGAACCTTAAATTAATAACGTATTGAATGTACAATCGATTATGGACTAGACCTCCATGAGTGTTAAATACGGGGACTCTAATATACACATTACATTATTTAAATGTGATGCCCATAAAAAATAGCATGTACATTAGATAACCAAGGGCTACACTCGAATGGTTGGTGGGAACTAAATAAGAAATGAGTGGAATTCCTAATTATCCGAGTTCCCTCATTGGTTGGTGACTATGTTTATATCGTAATTAATATTGTTGAACTCTAGTACAATATCTAGGGTGACTAGTGTAATGAATGGTTCTTTTTAATTGCTTTAGTAGGCTTGTATATTGAATTAAGTCTAGAAATGGATTAAGGTGATAACTCTTGAGTCTGGCACTACATAGCTATTTCATTAAAATGAATTGTAAATGAACAAAAGATTATTCCTACTGCAGTAGATGGGTTGGAGGCGTTCCGAAGCTCCATGGTGATGCTAGCTGTCCCTGGCCCGAGCACTAGTAGATCTCATAATAATGAATGAATGTTATATGATTGTCATTGAAAGATTATGACTAAATGATACCTTCCATTAGGAAGATGATTTCTTCCTTTGAGGGAAGACGGATAAATGAAATGTCATGAAATGAATGCTATTGTAGTTGCCAATTTGTTTATGTCTATTAATTGATTCTAATGATATTATCATGAAATTAATTGTTACAATTGATAGAAATGTGATTGAATGAGAATATATACATTAACATGTGATATCATAGAACTATATATACATTGTTGAACCGTCGTGTTCATTAATATTATTGATGGCACTACAGGCCCATTTGCCCATGGCGGCCCCGCAGCGGCCCCAGCGCCAGCGGATGAGACCGCTCCTGTTCCTCTAGGAGGCTTGATAGAATGGAATAGACGGGATACTAATAATTGATACGAGTATCCAAGTGCGTCATTGAATGGAGATTCATTTTGGAAATTCTTTTAGGATGTTAGATTCTTCGTTTGAAGGAAATTATTTTATTGGAAATTCGATTTTTGGTCACCTTGTATTGTATTTGAATATACAATTGTTAACAAAACATTTTATGTATAAGAACCTCACTTTTAATTAGGACTATACATTGATGAATGGATGATGTTAAATATATATGTTCTTCCGCAATTTGTATATTTGACAGGATATTGTATGATTATCCCTTGTGGATCCAGTTTTTAATTTCGATTAATTCGGGGTTTACGGGAGTAAGTATGAGATCGCGATCCGGGGGTTTAACGGATCTCGGGCCAGGGTCGTGACAAATTCTCAAAAAACAGATTGAATGTTTTGTTACTATTTAATCCGATTGCTTTGAAAGGATCCAAAATTGAGAGTATCCAAACTGAAGATTCTTCAAAATGGAGAGGGCCATGTGTGAGATGGAAACCCAACCCTTCATCAAATCGTCAAAGGCAAACAATACACGTACGTTTTCTTTTGTATTTCTTTGAAAGGAGAGACTTTTAGGGATGACGTGACACCCCTCACAGCCCCCCCACCCCCCTTTGCTTTAATATATCAAAAGGTCTACTTGGACATACTTTTTGGCATGAATCTTGGACAAACTCCTATGTTACCCCTTGAATAATTATTCAAGGGGTAACATAGGAGTTTGTCCAAGATTCATGCCAAAAAGTATGTCCAGATAGCGTTACTCTTAATATATATAATTTTATTGGAAAACACATAGAGCGAGCAAATACAGCCGATAAGTCCAAAGGATAGTTTATACTTAAAAAAAAAATCCAAACCATTTAAAATTGGACGGCTACTATCCTATACATAAGTTTAGAACGTCCAAAGAAAGGGCTTTATTTTTTTTTTTCATCTAGAGATACTTAAACAAAACCATTCTTCATTGTAATGAGGAGCCCAGTGATCCGCTTGGATTGTTTTCCTAGTAGAACTCAAAACTCCATTTTATTTTTCTCACATTTATCCAAGCGCACCAACCAATAACTTGCACATGCCAATGGCTTAGTTTAAATATTGTTTTAGAAAATAGAAAATGGGGAAGGAATCCAATGCGATGAGATTGTTTTGAGGATAACGAATTTTAAGCACTATATTCAATGAGATAGCCCCAGTTTTTATCAGTCCATTTGCAGCGACCCGAACATTATTATAGTCCTACGTCACCACTAATTAAGTAGGGAATCAATTTCAACATTTTCCAAACTCATTTGCTGGCTTTGTGTTTAAAAAACTTTCATTTATTCCTGCAATACCTTTATTTTTTTTTTAGTTATTAATCGAATAATGAGTCTAATTGTAAAAACTAACAAAATGATGGAGTGATTTTTGGTATATATCGTCCACCTAAGGGGAGGCCATCATTATGTATTCCAATTCTCAAAATATTTTCTTATTAATAAAGTGATTCAAAACAAAGGCACTGGTTAATACTTACACCTGCTATGCATGATCATCAAGTTGTTTCTTAATTTTCTTGATATAAATTTAGAGCTTGATTGAAATGAAATACAAAGGTTTTAGCCATGAACTCTATGAAAATCCTTTAGAATAATATCCTTGCCGGCGCCACTTTATATTCTAGGTTGCAATAAAGTTTGTATGCTGTATATCTCAAAAATAAATTAAAAAGTATGACTTTTCTTTTTTCCTATATGTTTCCTTTTTATTCTAAAACTTTTAGCACAAAAGAAAAAAATGGCTTAAATAATAATAAAATATGATGCATATTTTAACAAATAACTAAATGATGTAATAAAAAAATATGTTACAAATTACAAAAATAATTAACAGAATATAGCATTGACTCAGACTTTATTGGGTTTAGGTAATTAATAGGCACGAGCTTAGGCCTCCTCTATATATATATATATATATATATATATTCCTAAGGAACCAAATTTAGGATGTAGGGCTTGTTTTGGAGCATCAGAAAATATGAGATTGAGCATATTTTTTTTAATAAAATACTAAAATAAAAAAGGATTTAACTTTGATTTTTAAAATGTGACACTAAACAATATTAATTTATTGTATGATGTGTGAACTGAAGTGAATTCATCGTATATGTGGTACAAGTAATTTGACTCGTGATTTAGTGGATTTTGTTTGATGAATCATAAGTGGGAAACAATCTAAACAAATGGACAATAATAACGACCATCCAATCAAAGGGTTTAAAAACTAATGGATTATAACACTTTGATGAAAATATAACTTATCTCAATAAAAAGTCTAATTAGAGTGCCCTCCGCTGGCTACTTAATCATGCTTCTTAACACTAGATTAGAGTAAGAAAAATAAAAAATACAACATATATTAATTATTTGATTTATCCTTCAAAAAAAACCTTTTCATAAAAACTAGAAGATAAATTTCTTGAATATTGAAAAATAGATTGTAAAATATTAATATGTAAAATTTATTTTTTTCTTATTTTTTCACAATTAGGTTCATTGTTAGAGTAACTTAAAAATGAAAAATAAAGTACATCAATTTGATGAGTCCCACTTGAAATGGATGGATTAGAGATGAGATATGCAAGAGTGGGTTGTAAAAGATATAATGGAAGGTATTATTGGAGATATGCATACTTAATTGAGAAAGAAAGGATTTATTGAGGTTATAAAGAGTCGTTTGAAATTCCTGATAAAAAACGTGCCGGATAAGTTGAAGAAAATCACATCAAAATCTCATGATCATAGCATCACACCACATATTAAATTCAGAAGTGATAAACCACATGCATGTCTCATCTTTCCAATGGGCTGGTCTGTGGTGCACCATAGTCAAGCTCCCACTACTCTCCAAGGACCGGATGCCACCTCATTGTTGGAGAGATGCATCAGTCTCATTTGCAGTTTAAATCTTGGAGTTAGGTTCGCCTCATTATGGACTCAATACATAATACATGACTCCCATTACATTTGAAATTTCACTTAATTGAAGTTGGACCCACTTAGATTTCTCCCATAATCTAACATTAGGCTTACAAATTTATGGCAGTTTTCAATGGGGCCATTTATAAAAGATTCAAATAAACCACACTATATTTTATGATCCCTTAACAAATTTAATTCAATTTGAATAGGATCCATCAAGAATTCCCACATAATCTAATAGTGGATGATAGACTCATTGCTCCTCTGCTCAATAGGATCCACTTATGGACACAATTTTTATAGGGCCATGCAAAGCCCGTATAATTTTTTTAATCAAAATTAATTTCATTTCACAATTTTAATTATATCGCATGAATTTTAGTTTAATAACTTGTTTGTGCTTCTTCAAGCTTAGAACTACCTACTTTGGTTTGGCCTATTTATCATATTTACAGACTAGTCCCACGGTTTCAATATTTGAAGAAATTGGGATTTTAATGCTTATTAGCATCAGATATGAAAATATTTTGATTTAATTTCAAAAGATAATATGTTTTCAGAGAAAGAACTGGATCCACTTAAAATTCTCAATTAAATACTATAACAATGACCGACAAATTCATTGTTCTCCTCAATGAGGACCTACTTCTGAAAATCTCAAACTAATCAAAACTAATGGACATATCTTTCATGGAGCCGTGCCACAGGTCTTTTAATCAAAATAAATTGGAGTTCTTCTATAATAAAATAAAATTTGGAGTCTCCAAATATAATGACGTGGCCTAAATACTAGGCCAATATGAATTTTGGCTTCTACAAGCTTAGAATAACCAGTTTGGTATTGCCATTATAATATTTATGGATAAGACCTATAGTTTAATACTTAAAGAAATCAAGATGTTGGATTCATACTAGCATTAGATACATACAAAGAAAAAAAAAAAGAAAAATTCATAATTGAATTGTAGAGAAAGAGTTAGATCCACTTAAATTTCTGATCATATAACCCAATAGTGGCCAACAAATTCAATACTTTCCTTAATGGAGCCTACTTATAAAAAATTCATTGTCAATTTTTCCCTTAATCTATCTCGTAATATTAATATTATGTTGATACTTATAAATTTATGGATTTTATGATGAGTTAATGAAAATAAATTTTAAAATTCATTGTCACCGTTTGTTTTATAAGTGTACGCCATTGAGGAGAGCATTGAGTTTGGCCCCAAATGTTATATGCGAATTTTAAGTAGATCTAACTCATTCGATCTGTAAAATAAACTCTAAAATTCAATTAGAACTTTTTTTTTTTTTTATGTCTAATGCAATGCTAATATGGATCCAGCATCTCAATTTTTTTAAGTATTAAAATTGCGGGTCCAATAAGCAAATATTATAATGGCTAAACCAGAATGGGTATTCTAAGTTTTTTTTTTTTTTTTTTCGCTAGAAGGTAAATTTGTATTAAGCAAAAAGAAAGGGCAAAGTGCCCATAGAGCTAGGATAGCTACAAAAATATGGAGAAAAGCTCAAGAAACTATACAAAAATAGGGAGATTTATGCAGTCACCTCCAAAAAAAAACCAAAATAAGGTGGAGAGGAAGAGACAGCATCAGACCTGGCAGTGAGCAAACAATACCTTTCATCCGATCCTTGAAGATCAGTTTGGCTCTCTCTAGAGAAGGGTTTTGATTGTTATGCTTTGAATCATTTCTAAGAAACCAGACATTAATTATTAGCCTAACATGATTAAAACTGAAAACCCTAATTTTTTTTTATAGAAAAACTTCAATTGCTATTGTTTAAAAGACATGTACGTATGGGGCTTAGCATGGCCCCATAAAAGTTGGGTCTGTTAGTTTTGATCGGTTTGAATTTTTTTTATAAGTAGCCCTATTGAGGAGAACAATTAATGAATTTATGACTCACTATTATATAATCTAAGAACCTTTAAGTGGGTCTAATTCTTTCCCTGAAGAACGTCTTCTAGAATTCTTACAAGAAAAACTACTTTTATCGGTGGTCAGGATGGCCGCCGCTATTGATTTTTGTTGTGGTGGCCTTGACTACCGGTAAAAGAAATCCGTGGGTTAGTAGGACAACGAAAGAAACTTTTAGCGGGGGCCTTTTGCCATCGGTAATAGTGAAAAAGGCTGCGGCTAAAAATCACAATGGTGCAGACGAGCTAAGGGGTGCAATCAGCCGTGGAGGGATCTGAATCCCACGTCCCCTGTGTCGGTATGTAAGGGCTAAGCTACAATGTAGTGCCACTGAACTGTAGTATGGTTTAGCATCCTTCTCCAATGCACAGTGGGGCCAACATTGTGGACGAGCCCGTCATTAGCTCTAACACCAATTATATTTGTTGGTTTTAAAAAAATTATAGAAAATTTTATAGTGCCAACTGTTAAATTGATCATACATAGGTTTCCTCCATTTCTATCCCAAACACACGAAGTAAAGCGCCTTCAAGTCAACGGTGGCTGTTACACCTCATCCCGAGTTAATCAGGATTAACTCTAATTAATCGTGGTTAATATGGATTAAGCATGATTAGTCAAATTAAATGGTGATTAATGATTGAAATGATTCAATTAGTCGTGAAAGAATGAATTAAGTCTAATAAAATAATGTTACACATCATCCCGAGTTAATCAGGATTAACTCTAATTAATCGAGGTTAATATGGATTAAGCATGATTAGTCAAATTAAATGGTGATTAATGATTGAAATGATTCAATTAATTGTGAAAGACTGAATTAAGTCTAATAAAATGATTTGGAAGCTATTAAGTTCATTAAGTTGAGTTTTAAGACTTAATTAGTGAAATGAAGGACAATGAGAGTATGATTAGCATATGAAATCATAGAACTGTTTATATATTGTTAAATTGTGAATTCACAGTGTTATTGATAACATTACATACAGGCAATATCATTGCCGTTCCTTCAGAGGTCACAACACCAGTGGAAACAACTAATACAGTTTCTTTGTAAAAAAGTGTTTTCTATAAGGTTCTACATGAACCCAGAACAATTTCATTCGACTGTTCCAGCTGAGACAAGAGAGAGAGAGAGAGAGCAAGAGAAGTCTAGGGTTTTTGTTGGATGAGGGTCTAAGCAATTGATAGTGAGAAAGGAAATTGATTATCTTCATCTTCCTCATCTCTTTGGTGGAATTCTTGGAGTCAAAGTTTGAGAGAAAAATCTGGAATCTTGGTTTCTTTGAGTTACAAGTAAGTAGCTGAAGTTCTTGTAGGAGCTTTCCATGCTATTGGTTGATTAGAGCTATTATTTAACATCCGTAGCTTATAGAAATTCATTTTTGGGATTTGTTCTTGATCTTAGGGTTTCAAATTGGGTGAGTTACATCTCAAATCTCAAGCAAACAAAGGGGTTTTTATCTTAAACAGTGATTAAGGTAAGTATAAACAAGTATATATGATTAGATGCTATTGTATGTTGGTTTCTTTTAGTTTATTTGTGAATTTGAGTTCAGCTCGTTATGGTTATGTGATTTGTTGTGTTGGAATTGATTGGATGGACTGTAAAGTGTTTGAATTAATTATGGAATAGTGAAAGAGAAGATGGATAAATGGTATTTAAATTGATTGAGAGAAATTGTGTAAGTATAAATAGACTTCTATGTTTCATATGGTAATGAATATGGTTTTATCTATATTTTAGAAGAAATAGGATGTTGAACCCAATTCTAGTTCTTCTTCTTGTATAAATGATGTATGTGGAAGGGAACAGGAGGTTCCAAGATTTGATGCAAGTTTAAAGTGATTTGACGAAAACTAGAATTCTGAATCGAATTCTGCAGAAATCTGTTCAGAGTTCGACTGACCGAAATTTGCATGTCGGTTAACCGACATTGTCTACTAAGCTAGCCGAAAGGCTGACCGACGTTATAAACTTAGGAATTCGGGTCTTTGGTTTTTGAATTGAGACCTGAGATTTTTAGAAACAATGTTTATTGTTCATAATGTTAATAAGTTTTGTTTATATTCCGCTTAATGTATGATTTGATATCTCTTGTGAAGTTTATGAGTAAATCTTACCGGAATAAATATGGTCGCGATTCGGGATTTAACTCGATTTAAATTTTTATCTCGGGCTCACGTTGTGACAGTGGCCATCGTGAATATTTGAATAATAATTAAATATTGATCACAACATAAGGTGATAGGGGTGGTGCCCAACTTGGATTTTGAAATCGCGGCCCCACCATGCATTGACGAAGGACCTTGTATCCCACTGCCTCGAATGTAAATGAGGTGCGAGATTCACTGTACCACGAAGTTCAAGATTTCCAAGTGAAAATCAACTGATTTAGAAAACATTTTTGTGTGGGGAGATTTCCAGAGCCACAGGATTAAGCCATCAGATGAGACTAAGCACTCTCACGTGCCATCCGCGTGCCGTCCACGTGGCACCAAGCTCACCCCGGCTACCAGGACAGAGGCCTCCGCCGAAGTCAAGCAGCCCCGGACCGCTAGCGCCGAACTCGGCTACCCCATGTGTCCATCTCGGCACTCCATCTCGGCAGAAAGCTCCACATCGGCTGAAGGAGCCAGGATGAAAGCCGAAGCAAGAGAGAACCTCCACTTGCGCCCCTCATCCCCCACGTCATCATGAACGTGGAGGGATAAGGGCACGAGCTAGTGGGACAGACGCGACATCCAGCCGCCCGCAATCTTCGCCAGATCCCTGACAGGGCGGCATCCAGCGGCTAAGGCCACATCAGGGCAAGGCCCGAAGGCAGATACGGTGGTACCCCTACCGCCAAAGGCGTCCAACACGATCTGGCCTAACAAGACGTGCATTAAATGCGACGTGGGCTGACCCGACGCGCATTTAATGCATAGTGGGCTGGATTGGACCGCAATTAATGCAATGTGGGCTGATCGTGACTTCCCAGTCGAATCACGGGACCCACACCATGATATCTCCCAAAGATACGTCCCAAACTCTATAAATAGAGGCTCATACCACCATCAAAGTTACGCCATTTTTCATACACAGAGCCCTTACTCTGTCTCTCTTCTTCCTCTCCTTCCATTGTTCCCGTTCCCATACTGACTTTGGCATCGGAGAGCCTTGCGCCGCCTAGGTCAGGGTCCTCTGACCGTTTGCTATTCCCTTTCAGGCTTCCGGACGGCATCCAGTCATTCCCAGTCACCATCATCTTCTCGGATAAGTCCTATAAGGCTCCCTCCTTATTGTGGGTCATTATTTTCTGCACCTACAATTGGCGCCGTCTGTGGGAAAGTAATATCCCAACCTTCTTAATCTCAACCTCTCAGAAGCCATGCCTCCGAAAGCTAAGAAGGGCGTAGAGTCCTCGAGAGCAGCGCTCGAGCTGCCACCACCGCCAACGGACGTCCCTCCTCAAGGACGCTCCCGTACGGTGCATGGCACGACTGCAGGCGAGGGCCGCTTAGGCTCTCAGCTCTTTATCGAGTTCCCACTCCAAGAGGGACACGAGGCCTCGACCTCGGCAGAAGAAGTCGCGCCACCCAGACGCGATGAGCGTCAGCATGAGCGTCCTCGGAAGGACAAAGCCGTGGCCGTAAGAGAGACGCGCCCCGTTCAACCCCCTGCCACTGGAGAGGTTCCCGAAGCTGCTCTCCTCCAGAAGCAACTCCAGAAGCAAGAGCAGCTGATTCGCGAGCTCCAGCAGCAGCTGAGGGCAGTGCAAACTGCCTCCTTGAGGCAGGTCTCTGAGCCTCGAGGGAAAAAGAGGGACGCCCCCAGCAGGGCAGCCCAGCCTCCCCGCGAGGACCCCAGAAATCATCTGGACCAGAAACGGAGCCAGATCCGTGACGAAGGCTCGAGCAACAGCCGAAGTCACCATAGCCGCGACGGCCGAACTCACAGCCGTCGTAGCCCGAGCCATCCCAAGCGAAAGCCCAGAGCTCAGACTCCAGAGAGGGACGATGAGCAAGTACGATTCGACAAACGTGTCAGATTGGCTCTCCAGCACAACTTGGACTTGCGGGACCAGAAGCAGATCTATGGTCACACTGATCTGGGGGGCTCGCCCTTCACAAAAGAGATCGAGCGCACCCCCTTGCCCAGAAAGTTCTCCGTCCCGCGGTTCGTCCCCTATGACGGACTGTCCGACCCATCTGCTCACCTCCGACACTTCTCCCAGAAGATGTCCATCTGGGGGAACGAGGGTCACCTAAACTGCAAAATCTTCTCCTCCAGTTTGGGTGACCTCCCCCTGAAGTGGTTCTGCTCTCTCCCGGAGCAGTCGGTTTCCAGTTGGAAGGAGCTCCAGCTCTCCTTCCTGAAGAAGTTCCAAGCCTACACCGTCGTCCCCAAGAAGGAAGGGGACCTCATCGCCCTGAGAATGAAGCAGGGCGAAACCCTCGCCAAGTTCGCCCAGCGATTCTGGGCGGTCTACAGCCAGATCGAGGGCGCGAGGGAAGGGATAGCCATCTACGCCTTCCAGCATGCCCTGATCCCCGGCAACGACTTGCGAAAAGACTTGGCCGGGGACACCCCAGAATCCATGCCAGAGTTGATGTCCCGGGTGAAGCGCTTCATCGCCCAGGAGGAAGACGAGATTCGGGCCAGGGATCAGGACGGGCATCAGGAGCCCAAGCAGGCCTGGGTCTCCAGTTCGGCGAAGCCTGCATCGTCCAGGTCTGGGGGCACCTGGCAGCCCGGACCTCCTACCAGCGCCAGTCAGAGCGTCAACGTCGTCTTCAAGGAGCCGATCTACCGTATCCTGACCAAGATAAAGACCAAGCCATTCTTCAAGTGGCCTCCGCCCTTGAGGAATGAGCCCACCTCCGGCAGCCGGAGCGAGCTCTACTGCTCTTACCACAAAGGTAGCGGGCACAAGACCAAGGACTGCAACTCTTTGCAGTGGTATCTGGAGAAGCTGGCCGAGGAGGGCCACATTCCAGAGTTCGTTGAGGCAGGAGATGCTGGCGGCAGCGAGGGCCGAGTTCACCAGAGCGCAGCCCAGGTTCCAGACAGTGAGGATTCAGAGAAGATCATTACGTGATCCAGCTGGCGTCCTCAACTCCCGCTTCCTCGTCCCGGGGCAGCTCCCAGGCCCGCGCCGATGCCAGGCGGGCATCACACGGGAAAGAGGTGGTGAAGGCCGAACTCGCGCTAGCGTCCAAGAAAGCCCGCTGACTGAGAGCCGAACGAAGGGAAGCTGACCCCGAACTGGCATGACCCGTTCAGAGTAGTCTCACTGGCAGGAAAATCGGCCTACAAGCTCGAAGACTTGGAGGGCAAGCCACTGCCGAGACCGTGGAATGTACCCCAAGAAAATCAATTTTTAAAAGATGTAATGAATCTCAGAATCAATGGAAATAGCTTTCACCCCGTCTTCAATCTGTCATCTCTCTTTGATCGACTTCGGCTACAAGGGTTAACAGCCCTGGAAAAAGCCTCGAGTTCGGACACTCGGCCAATTCCTAAACTCAGGGTCTTCACCCATCTACAAGGGTTAACAGCCCTGGAAAAGGCCTCGAGTTCGGACACTCGGCCAATTCCTAAACTCAGGGTCTTCACCCATCTACAAGGGTTAACAGCCCTGGAAAAGGCCTCGAGTCCGGACACTCGGCCAATTCCTAAACTCAGGGTCTTCACCCATCTACAAGGGTTAACAGCCCTGGAAGAGGCCTCGAGTCCGGACACTCGGCCAATTCCTAAACTCAGGGTCTTCACCCATCTACAAGGGTTAACAGCCCTAGAAAAGGCCTCGAGTTCGGACACTCGGCCAATTCCTAAACTCAGGGTCTTCACCCATCTACAAGAGTTAACAGCCCTGGAAGAGGCCTCGAGTCCGGACACTCGGCCAATTCCTAAACTCAGGGTCTTCACCCATCTACAAGGGTTAACAGCCCTGGAAGAGGCCTCGAGTCCGGACACTCGGCCAATTCCTAAACTCAGGGTCTTCACCCATCTACAAGGGTTAACAGCCCTGGAAAAGGCCTCGAGTTCGGACACTCGGCCAATTCCTAAACTCAGGGTCTTCACCCATCTACAAAGGTTAACAGCCCTGGAAGAGGCCTCGAGTGCGGACACTCGGCCAATTCCTAAACTCAGGGTCTTCACCCATCTACAAGGGTTAACAGCCCTGGAAGAGGCCTCGAGTCCGGACACTCGGCCAATTCCTAAACTCAGGGTCTTCACCCATCTACAAGGGTTAACAGCCCTGGAAGAGGCCTCGAGTCCGGACACTCGGCCAATTCCTAAACTCAGGGTCTTCACCCATCTACAAGGGTTAACAGCACTGGAAGAGGCCTCGAGTTCGTACACTCGGCCAATTCCTAAACTCAGGGTCTTCACCCATCTACAAGGGTACATACGCCCTGGAAGAGGCCTCGAGTTCGGACACTCAGCCTTTCCTAAAGCCCCCGTGTCTTGGACACACTCCTGGGTTCATCCGCCCTGGAAATGGCCTGGAGTTCCTACACTCAGCCTTTCCTAAAGCCCCGTGTCTTGGACACACTTCGGGTACATACGCCCTGGAAATGGCCTGGAGTTCCTACACTCGGCCTTTCCTAAAGTCCCCGTGTTTGGAACACACTCAAGGGTTAACAGCCCTGGAAAAGGCCGCGAGTCCGGACACTCGGCCCATTCCTAAACTCAGGGTCTTCACCCATCTACAAGGGTTAACAGCCCTGGAAAAGGCCTCGAGTTCGGACACTCGGCCGAGTTCCTAAAATCAGGGTTTCATCCCACTCTACAAGGGTATACCGCCCTGGGAATGGTCTGGAGTTCCTACACTCAGCCGTTTCCTAAAGTCCGGGTTCATAAACCCCTCACACCTCGGCGCAAGGAAGTTCGGCCAAGAGCAGCCATTTCGGCCAAGGTCAGCTTCCTGAAGACCGGGTTCATACACCCCTCAGAAGGCCATTGCCGAACTCACTCTCGCCTTGCCGAGGCCAGCTGAACGACGGATCCACCTCGGCGCAAGCCAATCCGGCCAAGGTATGGATCCACCTCGGCGCAATGCCAGCCATTTCGTCCGAGGTCAGTGCCAGCACTCAAACGCAGAAAAACAGTACAAAAAGCACCAAGTGTTCCAGAACAGTGCAAGAAAAACAGAAAACGATGCAAGAGCATTGTACACAGTTTGAGTGATCACAGAACTCCTTTTTATTCATTGTAGACTGCTTCATTACAAAGCTACAGAACAGAAAGCAAAGTACAAAAAGGAGGATCGCGGCCCTCTGAAAACAGAAAATGAAGCAAAAACCTTACATACAAGGAGACAGAAATAAAGAGGAGCCCGGCTACTGTACCTTCGGCGACTCCACTAGGTCGATCACCGTATCTGCTGGACCAGTGGATTCGGTCGAAACCGCGACCTTGCTAGGAGCGTCGCTGGCAGGAGATTCTTTGACTAGAGCCTCATTTGGACCAGGGGCAGAAGAGGGCTCACCCTGAGGCACGGCAGAAACATCACTGGCGACCGGGGCATCGCTCAAGACCGGGGCAGATGGAGCACCTTCCGGAGCGGGAACCACTGCAAGAGCTTCAACTGGGACACTTTCGGCAGCAGGAGCAGGAGCAGGAGCAGGTGCAGGTGCAGGTGCAGGAGCAGATGCAGGTGCAGGTGCAGGTGCAGGAGCAGATGCAGGTGCAGGTGCAGGAGCAGGAGCAGGAGTGGCCAGACAGGTTCTTCTAGCTTTCAATTATTGCTTCAGGACAGTTGAAGCGACACCAGGCAATGATTGCCGCATTCCTAGACGGATTCTTCTAGCTTTCAACCCCTAAAGGCTAGCACGCTTAAGAGGTCAAAAGCTAGGGGCAATTGTGTGGGGAGATTTCCAGAGCCACAGGATTAAGCCATCAGATGAGACTAAGCACTCTCACGTGCCATCCGCGTGCCGTCCACATGGCACCAAGCTCACCCCGGCTACCAGGACAGAGGCCTCCGCCGAAGTCAAGCAGCCCCGGACCGCTAGCGCCGAACTCGGCTACCCCATGTGTCCATCTCGGCACTCCATCTCGGCACTCCATCTCGGCAGAAAGCTCCACATCGGCTGAAGGAGCCAGGATGAAAGCCGAAGCAAGAGAGAACCTCCACTTGCGCCCCTCATCCCCCACGTCATCAGGAACGTGGAGGGATAGGGGCACGAGCTAGTGGGACAGACGCGACATCCAGCCGCCCGCAATCTTCGCCAGATCCCTGACAGGGCGGCATCCAGCGGCTAAGGCCACATCAGGGCAAGGCCCGAAGGCAGATACGGTGGTACCCCTACCGCCAAAGGCGTCCAACACGATCTGGCCCAACAAGACGTGCATTAAATGCGACGTGGGCTGACCCGACGCGCATTTAATGCATAGTGGGCTGGATTGGACCGCAATTAATGCAATGTGGGCTGATCGTGACTTCCCAGTCGAATCACGGGACCCACACCACGATATCTCCCAAAGATACGTCCCAAACTCTATAAATAGAGGCTCATACCACCATCAAAGGTACGCCATTTTTTATACACAGAGCCCTTACTCTGTCTCTCTTCTTCCTCTCCTTCCATTGTTCCCGTTCCCATACTGACTTTGGCATCGGAGAGCCTTGCGCCGCCCAGGCCAGGGTCCTCTGACCGTTTGCTATTCCCTTTCAGGCTTCCGGACGGCATCCAGTCATTCCCAGTCACCATCATCTTCTCGGATAAGTCCTATAAGGCTCCCTCCTTATTGTGGGTCATTATTTTCTGCACCTACAATTTTACACCATCACGCGTATAGATCGGCGCAAACAACGTAAAGATGCCTATGGTTATGGTCATGGATGTGAATGTAAATAACCACATATAGCGACCCTTGAATATCCGTAGAGGCAGTATCAAACCATCTATATATACCCTACTCTCACCTCATTCCCATCAAGCACTTGAAGTAGAAAGAATGAAGGCCTGTACGTTAATCATCTTTTCCTTGGCTTCCACACTCTGTGCCTCTGCACAGCAGTGTGGAAGCCAAGCAGGGGGCGCTCTCTGCCCAAACTGCCTCTGCTGTAGCGAATGGGGCTATTGTGGCACCACGGAGGCATATTGTGGGACCGGTTGCCAGAGCCAATGCGACCTGGTCTGTGCACCACCACCCCCGCCACCACCACCATCACCACCACCTCCACCACCACCACCATACACACCACCACCACCACCAACACCTTGTGGTGAACTAACCTCACTCATCAGTCGCGAACTGTTTGAGCAGATGCTACTGCATCGCAATGATGCAGCTTGCCCTGCCAGGGGCTTCTATACCTATGATGATTTCATAGCTGCAGCAAAAACTTTTGAAGGATTTGCAAAAGGAGACGACTCAGAGATATGCAAAAGGGAGATTGCAGCTTTCCTAGGCCAAACCTCCCATGAAACAACTGGTTGGTGCACCATGCATATTTTAACTTGAAAAACTAATTCTGCAACTAAGTTTATTTGATAATCAAGGTTCTGTTTGTACTGTGAATTAATAATCTAAACGGCATCTTAATTAAATTAAATTTAAAAAAGCAAAAGTGAAATGAGGATATGATTTGGTTGTCCTGATATGTGCAGGGGGGTGGCCCGATGCACCTGATGGCCCATATGCATGGGGATACTGCTTTAAAGAGGAGGTAGGTGCTGCAGCCGATTATTGTGTACCTAGCACAGAGTGGCCTTGCGTTCCCGGGAAGAAGTACTATGGCCGAGGGCCCATTCAAATTTCATAGTAAGTACATTGAACTAACTAACCCAGAAGTTATTACTTGTCAAAGACTGGGATCTTAATTAATTAACCTTTGACCATGCATGACTTTGACTGAATTTCTTGAAGCAACTACAACTATGGCCAAGCTGGAAAATATCTTGGATTAGACCTCCTCAGTGACCCTGATTTAGTTGCCTCAGACGGAATGGTCTCATTCGAGACAGCTTTCTGGTTCTGGATGACCCCGCAATCACCCAAGCCATCCTGCCACGATGTCATGACTGGAAACTGGACACCTTCCGATGCTGATATTGCTGTGGGTCGCCTACCTGGATACGGTCTCTGTACCAACATCATCAATGGAGGACTGGAATGTGGCGGCACAGGACCCGATGATAGGGTAGAAGACCGGATTGGTTTCTATAAGAGGTACTGCGATATCTTGGGAGTCAGCTACGGTGACAACCTTGACTGCTACAATCAGAGCCCTTTCGGTTTGCGCTTGTTCCGGGGAAACAAAGTTATGGACTCAGCTATGTAGGGCCCACTTCTCATTAAGTTTACTTTCCTGTAACTGTTGGGCTAAATCCTACTCTGTCATCTATGTAATCCGCAGCCTCCTACAACTACTTAAGATATGAATAAATAAAGCCTACCTTGGCATATGTTCAAGGCAACGATTATCTTTCAGTTTCATTTTCTTCTTCTTTTTTTTATTTTCTTTTTACCCATATATATCTATCAAATCATGGACGTTGGACAGGAAGTGGTTAGATTTTAAAGTCATCCGCCAGGAATGTCTTATTTGCCTATCATGTATTGATAGCGAGACAAAACCCCATTTGCTCGAGCGGATGAAGAGTTCGCTCGAGCGAACAAGTGCACAGAAAATGGGAAAGTCTCTTATCACTATAACAAAAATCATTTTTCGCGTCAAATATTCCGCGACGTTTTAAAATTTTGTCGCTAAATATTGTTTTTCGCGACGAAATATTCATCTCGTCGCCTAAAAAAAAACGTAAATTATTTAGCGACGATAATTTTCAATTGTCACTAAATATTGTCGCGAAAAGTTTTGCGCCAAAATATGGTGTTGGCGCCATAAGAGGTAAACTTTTCCCGACGAAACTATTTATTTGGCGACATGTATTTTCGTCGGTAAATCATTTACTCTATTTTTTATTAAAAAAATTTTGCGACAAAAATATATCGTCGCAGAATTCCTTAAAAATAACCCGCGGCAAAATTATTTCGTCGCGGAATTCATTAAATTTTCGGATGGCGCCATCCGTCTTCGCGGGTCATTTTTTAGCCTTACTCCCTCCCCCATGCGATACTTACTCCTCCCCTTTTCTCTCTCTTTCATTTCTCTCCAAGAGGTTTTCTTGCAGAGGATTTCTTCTTCTTCATATCTCAATATCCGAAGAAGGTACGTTCTATCTCCTCTTTCTTTTATTCTTCTCATCTACTGATATCCTCTTTCTTCCCATCTCTTATCAAGAAAACCCCATAAAAGGGGCTTTTCATTCGTATGCTGGAATTCGATTCTCTGTTGAAATCTCATTGTATATTGCAACTCCTAAAGTTGTATTCTATTTTCAAATGAAAAGGAAGCATGGAGATTTTTAGATTGAAAGAGAAAGCCCTTAGGCATCTTTGTGGATGCCGATTTTCTGTGGCATTTCGTTTCTTCTACAGTGATTTTCTTTTCCTTTGAAAATAGAAACCTAATGACTTGATTTTTATGTAGTCTTAGTTTCCATTGCTTGTGTAGGATCGATTAGAAAAATAAGATTTGCAAAAAAATGATTTCATATCAAAAAATGGGTTCAAATCTCCATTGCTTGTGTGACTGCTATCAGAAGAGACTGATTTTTTGGTTTTGCCATTTATGTGGGTGTTATTGGTTGCATAAAGGGATTATAGGGTCCACTACAAAGTAGCAAAAAATATTCTTTCAAACAATGGCATTGTTAATGGTTTCTTCTTCTTCTTCTTCTTCTACTTTCTTGATCTCTCTTTTTTTTTTATGTTCTCTCTGCTGGGTTTGGGGCTGGGGTGTCGATTGTTGGGGAGTGGGATGGAGCAAGGTTTCTGCAGGGATGGGTTGCTATGGGAATGGGTCACCGATGGGGATGGGTTTGTGAAAAAAAAAAAAAAACTCAGAAAAGCAACAATATATATATATATATATAAACAGAGCTGTACATTTCTTGTTCTTCATCTTTACTCTGTTAGTAAAGATGAGTCTGGCTTTGTTCTCCTCAGTCCATGAGGTGTGGATGCTTTGCAGAGTGCAGAATCGATTGTGTCTTCCATCAAGGAAAGGGTGGCATTGCTTCCTGATTTTTCCCTTCATCCAACAATACATGGGCCTGCAATGTCTTGTGCTCTCTTCTTTAAATGGCCAAAACTAAAAGGTTCCCAAAGAAGTAGTAATAGGAAAACTTGCAATTTTCCATCTTTGAGATATTCTTCCCCCACAAATCACAATCCACATGTTTTTGCCTTTTCCATTGTCCACATGTGAGGACGGAGCATGGGAAAAGTTGGTCATGTGTGTCATGACCCTGTAGGGACCATGGCTACAATCATGCATGAGAGCGATGGGCACTCAATCATGCCTTCACTGGGCCTGCTGATATTATTCAATGCTTCTCTGCAGTTAAGACCAGGCATGGGTCACACCCCCCATTTTCTTGTGTCCTTCAATCATACAACAGACTCCATTAATTGCTCACCTATAAAAATGGTAAGGAGGATTGATCATCATGTCGGCAGGGAGGGCCCCCACTAATCCTACTTCATCTTAGCCATTCCTATCCACTTATTCCTTGTTTTCACTTTACTGCTTAAATGTGTGGCATGACATGACTCGAGAACTGATCTTTATACATGCATAGATATCACTATAAGCTATTTCAAATGAGCCAAGGTTGTGAATTGTCATGCAAATGGCTTGAAATAAGAAAAAGTAGATCCTACAATACATACATCAAATCAACACATTAACAGGTACAGTTAAATCATCTTATGGGATCCACTTCAATTTTATCATAAAAAAAAATAATACTCACCTTACATCATGCATATGAGGGCTTCCTCAAAGTGACGTGACTACCATTCACATATGAACTGTGCGCCAGGAGGGTTTCCTACTATGAATTTATAGCAATATTTGTTGATCACAGTTATCTCATTGAGGGCTTGAAGTATGCACGGTCAAAACCATCTATTATAATTGTTCATTTTGCATGCTCTCAATTTAATGGTAGCCATCATTGTACTAAAATAAAATTTAAGGCATACATGACTAATTAACATGAGGATTCATAAATCATATCTGACCACTCACAATTCATTTAGATGGGTTGGACTTTGACTATCTCTATAAAGAAAAGAAAAGCATACCTCAAGGCATTAATTGCTATTTCCATTCATTCAACTCGAATGATTCAAGCCCTACACCTGCCCCTTCATTGGTGAGCAGATGCATGTTCAAATGAATAACAAGAAAGGATCCATAGCAGCTTACCTTGTTATTTGTTTAGGTTAGTATAATGATACAATATCTTGTACTCAATTGGTGCTCTTGATTGCATTACTTTTATTTCATGTCTTCTTTAGTAGGCTGTTGGTTACAGCTTTGTCTTCTGTGATCCTGTTCAATCCTTCATTTTGTGGTTTTGGGCGTTTAGTTTTTCACTGTAGCCCTTTTGTGCTGTAAAGCTTAAATGAATGTGAAGTTACTATTCAAAAATCAAATAAAGTAAAATTCAAAGGCACCATTTTTGAACAACTTGTACATAGTTGGAAGTTTCTTTTCTAATGACACTTTTTTTTTACACATATCTGATTTTTCATGAAGCTATAGCTTAGGTATGGGAGTGGATAGAGTAAATCCTAGAATCTTAGCTATCAAAATTTGTATTTCTTACCCATCAGTTTTTTTTCCCATGGAATTTAGAGCTTAGACCATTTCGCTGTTTCTTAGTGAGTTGCCATTTGCACATTAGACCATTTTCGCCATCCTTATGGTCTTGACCAATTCACGCTTATGTTATCATTTCCAATTGATTATTAGGACCTGGCCTGTGCACATCACCAAATGTATAATGTGTATAGAGCTTCTGCTATGAGTGGCATAGTAAAATTGCATTACGTATAAATTTTGAGTATTCCTAGGAACTCAATTTCTTGTTATGAATATAGAAACAACAGTTCTGTATACTTACGAATAAGTTGCCCTTTTGTGCTGTAAGTTACCCTCTTGTGCTGTAAAGCTTAAACAAATAAGTTGCCCTTTTGGGTGCTGATTTTTTTTTAATTAATGGATGGGTGGTGACAGAGTTTTGCTTTTGAGGTCAAAACGGTGGAATGGTCAGGCTGGGCTGAATCCAACCAGAATGGTTGATGGAAATAGCCTTTACAGGATGGATGAAGAAGGATTTTATTTGTATCTGCATGTTTGTTTGCTATGATAGTTTTTCCCCCTTCTATTAAATGGACTCTTTTTTTTTTTAGGGAATTAAAATGTGGCTGTTTGTGTCCATGGAATTAGATACATGAGGATTCAAGCCTCAAATGGTTTCAATCCAACGGCTGCTGCTTTTAACAAGCATGGGGACCTCATATACACGCATAAATTGACATAATCACTAATTGTGATGTTGTAGGTCACCAACTATGGATAAGACTTGGATGAATTGCAGGAATAAACTTCGACCAGAGTATACAAATGGGGTGAGGTCATTTATTAAATTTGCCAGTGAACATATGGGTGAGCAAAGTAAGATTTGGTGTCCGTGTTTGAGATGCATGAATGTAGAATTGCATACTTACCCCACCGTCCAAGAACATTTGTTGTTTAACGGAATCATGACTTCTTACACGACATGGATACTCCATGGGGAGCCAATGCCTATGAATGTCGAGGGTGTACATGACGATGATTTTGACGATGAGGAGGGAAGTATTCATGGTGGAATCTCTTACACGGAAGACAACCCTCATGATGAGTTGCCCGAACTTCTGGAAGACATATACAAGGGGGTTTTTTTGGATGAAGATTTGGGGGATTTGGGATCTGGCCATGGTTTTGATAGTGTTGGACGAGAGAATGTCCAGAAATTTGAAAAATTGTTGAAAGATGCCCAGCGTGCCTTGTATCCAGGTTGCACAAAGTTTACATTGTTGTCATTTGTCATTAAGATGCTGCATGTAAAGGTGTTGAATAACTTGAGCAACAAGGCATTCAACATGGTGATGATGATAATGAAGGATGTTATACCAGAGAGTGAGATGGTTCCAGGTTCCCTTTATGAAGCAAAGAAATTCTTACGTGAACTAGGATTGGGATACAAATCCATTCACGCTTGTAAGAATGATTGCGTGCTTTTCTGGAAAGAAAATGAGAATCTTGAAAATTGTCCAGAATGTGGGGAGTTTCGATATAAGCGCAATGATGGCAAGGGTAAAAAAATTCCAGTTAAGGTGCTGCGACACCTCCCACTGATCCCAAGGTTACAGAGATTATTTATGTCAAGAAAGACAGCTACGGATATGCGGTGGCACAAGGAGAAGCTTGTGGATGATGGGGAATTCTCGACGCACCCCGCTGATCGTATAGAGTGGAAAGATTTTGATCAGCAGTATCCAGCATTTGCCCAGGAGTCCCGCAATGTTAGGTTAGGGCTAGCTACTGATGGGTTCAACCCCTTCGGTAATATGAGCAACTCCTATAGTATGTGGCCCGTGATACTCATGCCCTATAACCTGCCACCCTGGAAGTGTATGAAAGAACCATTTTGTATGATGTCTTTGCTTATTCCTGGACCGCAGGCACCGGGAAAAGAGATCGATGTGTACATGCAGCCATTAATAGATGAGTTAAAACAGCTTTGGGAAGACGGTGTATTAACTTATGATGCATCCAAAGGAGAGACATTTCAAATGCATGCGGCTCTTATGTGGACCATAAACGACTTTTCAGCATATGGTAACTTGTCGGGATGGAGTACTAAAGGTTATATGGCGTGCCCCACTTGTAACAAGGATCCATCATCACAAAGGTTGAAAGATAAGATAGGGTACACGGGCGCTCGCCGTTACTTACCTGAGAACCACACATGGCGAAGGAGTAAGCTCTTTAACGGTAAGTCGGAGAACCGAACGATTCCGGTGGAATTGTCAGGGGAACAGATATTAGAGCAATTGGATTGCTTGACGAATGTCAAGTTTGGGAAGCATCCACTCAATAGGAAAAGAAAGCGCTTGCCGGAGGAACTGAACTGGACAAAGAAAAGTATTTTATTTGAGCTACCTTACTGGAAGAAACTGAAACTCCGACACAACCTTGATGCCATGCACGTGGAGAAGAATATATGTGACAACACTCTTGAAACAGTGATGGGCATAGATGGGAAAAATAAGGACACGGAAAAAGCTCGTATGGATTTGGAGGGTATGAAAATTAGGAAAGAATTACACCTACACAAGCGTGCTGATGGGTCCTTTGAAAAACCCCCCGCGATCTACACATTGCCCCTAAAGGAAAGACAAGCTTTCTGTGATTTCTTGAAATCGGTCAGGTTTCCTGATGGTTATGCAGCAAACATTTCGAGATGTGTAAACACCAAGGATGGTAAGGTATCAGGATTGAAAAGTCATGACTGCCATGTAATTTTACAAAGACTTCTGCCGATAGGAGTACGTGGGCATCTTCCTAAGGATATCTGTACCACATTGTTTGAGCTAGGTAATTTCTTCGAGCAGCTATGCTCAAAGAGATTAAGATTGAAGGACTTGGAGGCATTACAGTACCGAATAGTTTTAATACTATGCAAGATGGAAAAGATTTTTCCACCAGCATTCTTTGATGTTATGGTCCATCTAGCCATTCACTTGCCTCGTGAGGCCGGGCCAGTGCAATATCGATGGATGTACCCTATTGAAAGGTATTAATGACGAACTTTCATTTAAATTGAAAGTTTAACTCTATTGCATTTTCATGCTAACAAAAAATAAAATTCTCTTTTTTTATAAGGCAACTAGGAACTTTAAAACGATTTGTTCGCAATCGAGCTCGACCTGAAGGTTCAATTGTTGAGGCTTACATTGTCAAG